>CM024472.2:2272293-2935280 GCA_014182885.2 Eucalyptus caleyi | reverse complement strand
GAATATTTGACTTCGATGTCTTCATGAAAGTTGAAGGTAACACATTAAACTACAACATACTCAAATTTGAAGCGAAAAGAACAAGTATAGCTTGGTGAATCGGCTAGATCTTGGAAATGATGGTTCTGGTGAAGTATTCCGAGACACCCGATACTTCATGGACTTAAATGGTGATCATACTTTGGTTATTTGACCTAGATCTCTTCATGAAACTTGTAAAGGACACCTTGGTACATAACATACTCAAATTTCAGAGGAAACGAAAGAGAATAGATGGGTGAAATCTAAAAATTTCGGAGATGTGTATTCTGGACGACGCGGTAGTGGTTCCAGAAGTTTCGTGGGGTCGTATAAATTTATCTAAAAATAATTTGGCTTAGAGTTCTTCATAAAAAAAATGCATGAAAATGTCTTGGCTATCACCCTGTAAAATTTCGTAATTTTTGAAGGCCATATGAGTATTTTAATCGAATTTATTTGGAAACTGTGCAATTCTGGTCATTATCCGAATATCATGTGCTATTTTGTTGAAATTGTGAAATTATGTGAAATTCAATTTGGCCATAAATTTTGTATGAAATTTTCATCCTATTGATTTTTTTAGTGATTGTTTGAATATTATGATTTTGGGAAAATCATAGATATTAAATTTAATATTTATTTATGAAAATAAATAAATATAATAATAAAATAATAAAATAATAATAAAATAATATTAAAATAAAAAGGGGATTATTTTATTGGCCATGAGTTCCATTGAATTTATTATGCATTGGTGTATGTATGATCATAAATTGTGATGCATGTGAATCATATGCCATGTAATAATGAGATTAAAAGGATGGTGAATGTGGAAAAATGATAAGTGAGGAGTGGTTGTGGTGGATGATGATGCTCGGTGGCCTAGTGGCGTAATTCCAGAGATTCCGGGAGTGTCGGGATGCCCGGTGGTATACGGTACGTAATTCCGGAGAGGCCCGGTGGTATGTCGGTACATAATTCGAAAGCCTGTCGGAGTCTTTGCAAAGGGAATGCCTCGCGATGCCGGGATTTGGGTGCGAGATGCCCGGCTAGAAGGGTAAAGGCCGGATGTCGGTTGTATCTTGGATACATGCCCGGAGGTTCCTCGTGATGCTAGTTGGGATGCGAGATGCCCTAATGTGGGGCCGGATGCCCGGTTGTATCTTGGATACATGCTTGGAGGTTTTCTCGCATGAGATGCGAGTGTAAAATACGAGATAAAATTGATGAATCGAGGAAGGGTGATGTGGTGATCAAATTTAAAGATAAAGATGAAAATTAACTCATGGCATGATATGGTATGATATGCATGATGATATGCATGATGATGGAGATGATGATATGTGATGTGATATGATGATCACCTATGGTATGATATGCATGATGATATGCATGATGATGGTGATGATATGTGATGTGATATAATGATCACCCATGGTATGATATGCATGATGATATGCATGATGATGGTGATGATATGTGATGTGATATGATGATCACCCATGGTATGATATGCATGATGATATGCATGATGATGGTAATGATATGTGATGTGAAATAACGATGATCACCCATGATAATATGATATCCATGATGATATGCAAGATGATGATGATGACGATATGCATGATGATATGCATGATGATATACATGATAATGATGATGATATGACATGCATGATGTATGCATGGTGATAATAATGATGATGATATATGATATGACATGTGTAATGTGATGATGTCATGATGATGATGACATGTATGATACGATGATGATACACATGTATGTGTTATAAACTGTTATGATGATGTATGATAGTATGCGCATGGCTTCAAGGTGAGTAACGCCTGCAATGCATGTATGATTTGCTTGATGCACTGAGTTGTTACTGGATTTCCCAATCTGCTAAGTGGTTGTACTCACCCCTTTTGGGGACCAACATTTCAGATTAGTAGATGGATTGAGCGGTTGGATATGACCGCAAGGGAAAGGATAGCAAAGGAGGGAACTTTTGGACGCCGACACTGATCGATGGACTTTAAGTGTATGACTGTTGGAAGAGACGTCGGTCATCTTTTGAGATATAGCCAAGTATAGAAAGACTATGGCATTTTGATGTACCGATGAATGATGTCCATCTGCTCTATGTAAATAATCGTGTTCGGTTTTAACTTATGTAAGATGTTTAGTTGGTGTGCATCGATTTCTGAATGTAGGGAAGGGAATTGTTGGATATGCTTCCGTTATGTAAATTGCGCAAGGGACCGTTAATAAAAGATGTAAAGCCCCATGGTTGTGTGGACCCGCTGCAACTAAAAATGATATCAAAGTGATATGTTAATAAGGAAAGTAAATGGTTATTTGGGAAAGAAAAACGAAAAGCGAACTGTGGTGACTCTAGCGGATTGGGGGCCATCGAGGGGTGCCACACTATTGGTCCGGGTTTTTGAGCCCATAACAGCTTTTCTCGACCCAATCTATTGACTGGTGACCCACTAACACTAGTGTCATTCTTGGATATGCTTGCACTTACAACTTCCCGAAGATTGAACGAGTAGTGTGTTATCTTTTGCGAGGGAGTAACGCCGTTCATGTTGTTGGCGATTGTGTTATGTGCCATGCCAAAATCAGCATGCTGGCTCATATACACGCAACAAATATTGGAGAAGGCTCGAGTCATAAATATGAATGAGAAGGTGCTTGAGATTGTGGGATGGCACTATCCCTTATTAAGCTTGGCAGTCGCCCGATGTGGATTTACCATATTAGTCTTGGCGACATCCAAAGCCACATCCAAACAAATGGGAGCCCACCAACCATGAATGTGTGTGGCATCCCAAATTTAATGACAAGCCATAAGGTGCGTTGAAGTTCCTAATTAGGTGATAGAATTTCTTTTTGGCTTATGCCTTAGCCAATTTGTCTTTCAATTTGATGATTTGTGTATTTAAATTTATAGATTAATAATTGGCCATGAGATTTATAAATTTAAATCTTAATAAACAAAGTGTCCCAAGACTTTGGCCAAGATGAAATTTGAATTTAGAAATATTTATAGAAGGAATTTAAAAAAAAAAAAAATAAAAAAGAGAGGAAAAGAGGGTTAAAATTGGAATGGGCCTTAGACCCATTTGGCCTAAGCCTAGTGGGCCGAATGGCTGGCCCAAGTGGAAGCCCACAAGAGGGAATTCGACCAGCCCAAGAGGAGTGGCCGGATGGCCCAACTCCAAAGCCCAACAAGCCCAAATCCAATTCAAAAATAAAAATGACAAGTGGCAAGGGGCAAGAGCATGCATTGGTGGGTTTGTAGGCAATCTCATGATTGCAAATGATGGGATTAAGGGGATATAAAAGGGATGAGGAGAGAGAGATGGCCGGTTCTTTGTTCATTCGGCCGAGAGAGGTGTGCGAGAGAGAGAGAGAGTTCGAGAGAAAGGGAGCGACCGAGAGGAGGAGGAAGGAAGGAGTCGCTATCGCCGCCGTGTCCGTCCGCCGTACGCCGTCGATTGTCCACCCTAGAGGCAAGTGGAGTCCGTAACTTCTCTTGCATGTTTGTTTTGGTGGTAGCATGTTCGATTTTAGGTGTGATTTGTGCGAAAAACCGAGGTAAGGAATGGTTGTTTTTAAGCCGTGTGACTGTTCTCGTTCGGGTTGTGGAAGTCAGTAGATTGTTCGAGTTTGCATGTGTGTTTGGAGTTCGATTTTGGCTTCGGTGTCTTCATGAGAGTTGAAGCTAACGTCTTTTACTATGACATACTAAAATTTCGTAGAAAACGATGGAGATTTGAGGGGTCAAAAGTTCTATTGTACGGAGACTTTAGATCTGCGAAATATTCACTGACCTCTTGTTGATTTCTTGATTGCATGTTGATTTCTGTTGGAGATCTCACTTTGTTGTCTTCTTCAAAGTTGTAGGTAACATCTTAAAATACAACATAATCAAATTTGAAGAGAAATGAACGAGTGTAGCCTAGTAAATCGGCTAGATCTTGGAGATGATTGATTCTGGTGAGGTGTACCGAGACACCCGAGACTTCAAGGACTTAAATGGTGACCCTGCTTTGGTTATTTGACCTAGATCTCTTCATAAAACTTGTAAAGGACACCTTGGTACATAACATACTCAAATTTCAGAGGAAACTAAAGAGGATAGATGGGTGAAATCTAAAAATTTCGGAGATGTGTGTTCTGGACGACGCGGTCGTGGTTCCAGAAGCTTCGTAGGGTTGTAGAAATTAATATGAAACGAATTTGGCTTAGAGTTATGCATGAAAAGTGCACGAAAATGTCTTTGCTATCACCCTGCAAAATTTCGTAATTTTTGGAGACCGAATGGATATTTTAATTGAATTTATTCGGAAACTGTGCATTGGATTTAAATCTGAGAATTTTAGGATGTTTTTGGAAGAAATTGTGAGATTATGTAAAATTTCAATTTGGCCATGAATTTTCCAAGTGATTATCATCTTATGGGTTGATTTAGTAATTTCTTGAATTTCGATAATTTTGGAAATTATTGATATTAAATTAAATAATAATAATAATAATAATAATAATAATAATAATAAAATAGATTTTTATTTGGCCATAGATTCAACTTCATTTGTGTGGCACTTGTGTGATGAGGTCTTTGTACATGTATTAAGTTAAAATGCATATGTGATAAAGCTTTGGCATGTGTATGACATGTGAATTGAAATGCAAGTGTGATTTGTTTGATGCCATGCCAATTGCCATGTTAAATTGAGATAAAAGGATAAATGTGCATGAGGAAGAGGTTGTGGTGGAGGATGATGTCTGGTGGCCGAGTGGCATAATTCAAGAGATTCCCTGGGAGATTTAGGATGCCCGGAATGTGGGGGGGCCGGAAGCCCTGTCGGAGGTTTCTGCCCGAAGGGAATGCCTCGCGATGCCAGGATGTGGGTGCGGGATGCCTGGCTAGAAGGGTAAAGGTTGGAAGCCCTGTCGGAGGTTTCTGCTAGAAGGGAATGCCTCGTGATGCTAGTTGAGATGCGAGATGCCCGGAATGTGGGGGGCCAGAAGCCCGGTGGCCATGGGATGGCTGAGTTTGCCGGGAACCCTGTGGGAGGTTTCTACTCGAAGGGTTGATGATGAGATTGATGATTTGAGAAATGGGTGATGTGGTGATCAAAATTGAAAGATAAAGATATAATTAACTCATGACATGATGATGCATGATGATGATGACATGTGATGTGATATGATGATCACCTATGATAATATATGCATGATGATGCATGATGATGATGACATGTGATGTGATATGATGATCACCTATGATAATATATGCATGATGATGCATGAGGACGATGACATGTGATGTGATATGATGATCACCTATGATAATATATAAATGATGATGCATGATGATGATGTGTGATGTGACATGATGATCATCCATGGTATGATATGCATGATGAAATGCATGATGATGATAATGCTATATGATATGCCAAGATGATGATGATATATATGATGTGATGATGCATGATACGCATGATTACAAGGTAAGTCATGCTTGCAACGTGTGATGATATGCATGATGCATTGGGATGTTATTGGATTTCCCTATCTGCTGAGTGGTTGTACTCACCCATTTTGGGAATAACATTTCAGATTAGCAAGTATGCCGCTACCTACCGTCACGCGTGGTACATTTTACGGGATACCATCCGATGTAGAGGTCGAGTGTGTTGAGATAGACTGTCCCTCTGTTCTCGGACTGACTTTTATCCGAGTACGTTGTCTAGTGATGTATGACATGGGCCAAGTTGGGGGTCCTGCCATTCAGGAGTTCATTTCTGTGCACGTTCGTCGGGATGGAGCGATGCGAGGGATGTTGCCGCCGCCACCGCCTGATGCACCGGGTTGGGTGTGAGACCTGCGCACAATGAGTAGGAGCTGAATCTTTTGATGTAGATAATCGACACTTTGATGGGGGGTTGTGCGCTTGATGTAGAGAGTTGATAGTTTCTTTTTGAGATTTTAGGCAGGACAGGGCATAGTCCTCGCTTTTCTTGTTTTGTATCGACTCGAGAAAGGAGGAGTCCCATCCTAAAAGAATATGTAAATAAAGTGTCGATGTTCGTTTATAAAATCCTGATGTTTAGCTAGTGTGTATTGGTATCATGGTTAGTAAGGGGAGAGATGGAGATGTTTAATTTGCTTCAGCTATGAGTCGCGTTAGGACCGATCGTTTAAAAAAAAAATGCCTATGATTAACGACACTTGTTTTAAGTTCAAGATAGGCAAATAGGAGAATAAAGTGTAACACTGGCGCTGGTGACGACCTGCGAAGGGTTCGGGGTGTCACAATGTGGCAAGCCTAACCATCGGATTCGTGCAGACAAGCGGGTCAGGTCAACTAGGTATGGGAACAAATCTGTACTCGGGTTACTTCAATGCAGGTGATACAATCGGGTCGAGCGAATCGGGTTGAGTGAGAAATCCCTACCCAAATTTCTCGCACAATATCCTGCCGATTCCAGTTGCCAAGACTGACATGGTCAATGTTCATCAAGCAACTGCTAAGACTGATAAGGGAAACTACCATCGAACAAATCCTGATCAAAAGCAATTGTCGTCGACCATGGCAGTGAAGGAGCAAAGCGGCAACAAGGACAAATACAGTCTTCAGAAGGTCAATTAGAACAATACAAAGGACCTTCTCATTAATATTTGTGACTTCGGCCTTATACATTATTTGCACCACATATATGATCCAGCGCGGTGATTCTAGCATGGCAGATAACACAAATGGCCAGGAACATCAACGACGTTACTCCTTCCAAAAAGATGACACGCCACCAATTCAATCTTCGAGAACATCTAATTGCAAGCGTATCCAATAACTATACCAGTTTTTATTATGAGTTTTTTTTTTTAATTATCACCAACAAGAAAATTGGATTGAGTCAAAGTATCCATTCCAGTTAAGCTGATGCGGACCCTATCGGTCTAGGTTTTTGAGCTCACAACAGCTTTTCTCTGCCCAATCTATTCAATCGTGACCCACTAACACTGGTGTCATTCTTGGATATGCTTGCACTTACAACTTCTCGAAGATTGAACGGGTGGTGTGTCATGTTTTGAGAGGGAGTAACGCCGTTGATGTTGCTGGCGATCGTGTTATGTGCCATGCCAAAATCAGCGCGCTGGCTCATATACACGCCACAAATATTGGAGAAGGCTCCGGTTACAAATATTAATGAGAAGGTGCCTTGGATTGTGCCATGGTACTTGTCCCTTATTAGGCTTGGCAATTGCCTGATGAGGATTGACCATATTACTCTTAGCGACATCCAAAGCCACATCTAAACTAATGGGAGCCTACCAACCATGAATGGGGCAAGCCCAACCATCGGATTAGAGCAGACAAGCGGGTCAAGTAAACTAGGTATGGGAACAAATACCTACTTACGTTACTTCAATGCGGGTCATCAAATTGGGCGGACCGAATCGGGTTCCGGGCTAAATCCGTACCCAAATTTCTCGCTCGAGTTCCTTCCCTTTCCAATCGCCAAGACTAATATAGTCAATGTCATCAGGCAACTGCCAAGACTAATAAGGGAAACTACCATCCGACAAATCTTCATCAAAAGCAATTGTCGTCGATCATGGCAGTGAAGGAGCAAAGCGGCAACAAGGACAAATATAGTCTTCAGAAGGTCAATTAGAACAATACAAAGGACCTTCTCATTAATATCTGTGACTCCGGCCTTATACATTATTTGCACCGCATATATGATCCAGCGCGGTGATTCTAGCATGGCACATAAGACAAATAGCCAGGAACATCAACGACGATACTGCTTCCAAAAAGATGACACGCCACTAATTCAATCTTCGAGAACATCTAATTGCAAGTGCATCCAATAACTATACTAGATTTTTCTGATGAGTTTCTTATTAAATATTAACAAAAGAAAATTGGATCGAGTCAAAGTGTTCAGTCCCGCTAAGTTGACGCGGTCCCTATCGGTCAGGGTTTTTGGGCCCACAACAGCTTTTTTCGACCCAATCTATTCAATCGTGACCCACTAATACTAGTGTCATTCTTGGATATACTTGCAGTTACATCTTCTCGATTATTGAATGGGTGGCGTGTCGTCTTTTGTGAGGGAGTAACATCGTCGATGTTGCTGGCGATCGTGTTATGTGCCATGCCAAAATCAGTGTGCCGGCTCATATACACGCCACAAATATTGGAGATGGCTCGAGTCATAAATGTTAATGAGATGGTGCTTTGGATTGTGGGATGGTGCTATCCCTTATTATGATTGGCAGGTTCTCGATGAGGATTTACTATAGTAGCCTTGGTGACATCCAAAGCCACATCCAAAATAATGGGAGCCCATGAACCACGAATGGGGCAAGCCCAACCATCGGATTGGAGCAGACAAGCGGGTTGGGTGAGCTGGGTATGGGAACAAATGCCTACTCGGGTTACTTCAACACGGTCATCAAATCGGGTTGAGCGAATCGGGTTTAGGGACAAATCCCAACCCAAATTTCTCGCTCGATTTTCAGCCCATTCTAGCCGGCAAAACTAATATGGTCAACGTTCATCAGGCAGCTTTCAAGACTAATAAGCGATACTACCATCCAACAAATCCTTATCAAAAGCAATTGTCCTCAACCGTGCCAGTGAAACAGCAAAGCGATAACAAGGACACATACAGTCTTCCGAAGGTCAATTAGAACAATACAAAGGACCTTCTCATTAATATTTGTGACTCCAACCTTATGTAATATTTGCGGCACATATATGAGCCGGTGCAATGATTCTAGCATCGCACATAACACAAATGGCGAGGAACGTCCATGACATTACTCCGTCCAAAAACATGACACCCCACCCGTTGAATCTTAGAGAATATGTAATTACAAGCGTATCCAATAACTGCACTACTTTTAATGTGAGTTTCTTTTTTACTATTAACAAAAAGAAAATCTAATCGAGTCAAAGTATCTAGTCCAGCTAAGCTGACGTGGACCCTATCGGTTTAGGTTTTAAAGCCCACAACAGCTTTTCTCAGCCCAATCTATTCAATCGTGACCCACTAACACTAGTGTCGTTCTTGGATATGCTTGCACTTACAACTTCCTGAAGATTAAATGGGTAGCATGTCATGTTCTATGAGGGAATAACACCGTTCATGTTGCTGGCGATTGTGTTATGTGCCATACCAAAATCAGCACGCTAGCTCATATACACGCCACAAATATTGGAGAAGGCTCGAGTCATAAATATTAATGAGAAGGTGCTTTGGATTGTGGGTTGGTACCATCCCTTATTAGGCTTGGTAGTTGCCTCATTAGGATTGACCATATTAGTCTTGGCGACATCCAAAGCCACACCCAAATTAATGGGAGCCCACCAACCATGAACGTGGCAAGCTCAACCATCAGATTGGAGCAGACAAGCGAGTATGAGAAGAAATACCTACTCGGGTTACTTCAATGCGGGTCAACAAATTGGGTCGAGCGAATCAAGCTTAGCGATAAATCCCTACCCAAATTTCTCCGTCGATTTACTACCCTTTCTAGTCGCCAAGATCATCAGGCAATTACGAAGACTAATAAGGGATACTACCATCCAACAAATCCTAATCAAAAGCAATTGTCCTCGATCGTGCCAGTGAAGCAGCAAAGCGGCAACAAGAACACACACAGTCTTCAGAAGGTCAATTAGAACAATACAAAGGACCTTCTCATTAATATTTGCAACTCCGGCCTCATGCACTATTTGCGCCGCGTATGTGATGCAGCGCAGTGATTCTAGCATGGCACCTAACACATTTGGCCAGGAACGTCAACGGCGTTACTCCCTCCAAAAACATGACACGCTACCCAGTAAATCTTCGACAACATGTAATTACAAGCGTATCAATAACTACACCAGTTTTTATTATGAGTTTTTTTTTTTTTAATATTAACAAATAGAAATTGGATCAAATCAAAGTGTCCAGTTCAGCTAAGCTGATGCGGACCATATCGGTCCGGGTTTTTTGGGCCAACAACAGCTTTTCTCGACCCAATCTATTCAACCGTGACCCACTAACACTAGTGTCATTCTTGGATATGCTTGCAATTACATCTTCTCGATTATTGAGTGGGTGGCATGTCATCTTTTGCGAGGGAGTAACGCCGTTGATGTTGCTTGTGATTGTGTTACGTGCCCTGCCAAAATCATCGCGCTGGCTCATATACACGCCCCAAATATTGGAGACGACTTGAGTCATAAATAATAAGGAGAAGGTGCTTTGGATTATGCGATCGTACTATCCCTTATTACGATTGGTAGGTGCCTGATGAGGATTTACTATATTAGCCTTGGTGACATCCAAAGCCACGTCCAAATTAATGGGAGCCCATGAACCATGAATGGGGCAAGCCCAACCATCGGATTAGAGCTGGCAAGCAGGTTGGGTGAGGTGGGTATGGGAACAAATACCTACTCGAGTTACTTCAACGGGGTTCATCAAATCGGGTCGAGTGAATCGGGTTTGGGGACAAATCCCTACATAAATTTCTCGCTTGATTTCCTGCCCTTTCCATTCGCCAAGACTAGTATGGTCAATGTTCATTAGGCTGTTTCCAAGACTAATAAGGGATACTACCATCCTACAAATCCTGGTCAAAAGCAATTATCGTCAATCATGCCAGTGGAGCAGCAAAGCGGCAACAAGGACACATACAGTCTTCAGAAGGTCAATTAGAACAATACAAAGGACCTTCTCATTAATATTTGTGACTCTGGCCTTATCCAAAATTTTGCGGCGCGTAAATGAGCCGGTGCGGTGATTCTACAATCGCACATAACACAAATGGCCAGGAACGTCCATGACATTACTCCTTCTAAAAACATGACACGCCACCCATTCAATCTTCGAGAACATCTAATTACAAGCGTATCCAACAACTACACTAGTTGTTATTGTGAGTTTCTTTTTTACAATTAACAAAATGAAAATCGGATTGAGTAAAAGTATCGAGTCCAGCTAAGCTGACGCGGACCCTATCGGTTCGGGTTTTTGAGCCCGCAACAGCTTTTCTCGACCGAAACTATTCAATCATGACCCACTAACACTAGTGTCGTTCTTAGATATACTTGCACTTACAACTTCACGTAGATTGAACGAGTGGCGTGTCATGTTTTGCGAGGGAGTAACGTCGTTTATGTTGCTGGTGATTGTGTTATGTGCCATCCCAAAATCAGCGCGCTGGCTCATATACACGCCACAAATATTGGAGAAAGGTCGATTCATAAATATTAATGAGAAGGTGCTTTGGATTGCGGGATGGTACTATTCCATCTTAGGCTTGGTAGTTGCCTCATGAGGATTGACCATATTAGTCTTGGCGACATCCAAAGCCACATCCAAACTAATGGGAGCCCGCCAACTATGAATGGGGCAAGCCCAACCATCAGATTGGAGCAGACAAGCGGGTCGGGTGAACTGGGTATGGGAACAAATCCCTACTCGGGTTAATTCAACGCAGGTCATCCAATCGGGTCGAGCGAATCGGCTTTAGGGATAAATCCCTACCCAAATTTCTCGCTCGATTTACTGCCCTTTCCAATCGCTCAGACTAATATGGTCAATGATCATCAGGCAACTGCTAAGACTAATAAGGGATACTACCATCCAACAAATCCTAATCAAAAGCAATTGTTATCGACCGTACCAGTGAAACAGTAAAGCGGCAACAAGGACACACATAGTCTTTAGAAGGTCAATTAGAACAATACGGAGGACCTTCTCATTAATATTTGTGACTGCAGCCTTATCAAATATATGAGCCAGCGTGGCAGTTATGGGATGGTTGTATCCCTTATCATGCTCGGCAGATGCCTAATGAGGACTGACCATATTAGTCTTTGCGACATCCAAAGCCACATCCAAACTAATGGGAGCCCACCAACCATGAATGGGATAAGCCTAAACATCGGATTAGAGCAGACAAGCGGGTTGGGTGAACCAGGTATGGGCACAAATCCCTACTTGGGTTACTACAACGCGGGTCATCCAAACAGGACGAGCGAATCGGCTTTAGGGATAAATCCCTACCAAAATTTCGTGCTCGATTTACTGCCCTTTCCAGTCGCCAAGACTAATATGGTCAATGATCATTAGGCAACTGCCAAGACTAATAAGGGATACTACCATCCAACAAATCCTAATCAAAAGCAATTGTCGTCAATCGTGCCAGTGAAGCAGTATAGCGGCAACAAGGACACACACAGTCTTTAGAAGGTCAATTAGAACAAAACAAAGGACCTTCTCATTAATATTTGCGACTGCAGCCTTATCCATTATATGAGCCAGCGTGGCAGTTGTCGGATGGTTGTAACCCTTATCATGCTCGGCAGTTGCCTGATGAGGACTGACCATATTAGTCTTTGCGACGTCCAAAGCCACATCCAAACTAATGGGAGCACGCCAACCATGAATGGGGCAAGCCCAACCATCGGATTGGAGCAGACTAGCGGGTC
This sequence comes from Eucalyptus caleyi, assembly GCA_014182885.2. Classification (NCBI taxonomy): domain Eukaryota; kingdom Viridiplantae; phylum Streptophyta; class Magnoliopsida; order Myrtales; family Myrtaceae; genus Eucalyptus; species Eucalyptus caleyi. The sequence continues at coordinate 2,922,739 of CM024472.2, read as the reverse complement.
GGGTGAACTGGGTATGGGAACAAATCCCCACTCGGGTTAATTCAACGCGGGTCATCCAATCGGGTCGAGTGAATCGGCTTTAGGGATAAATCCCTGCCCAAATTTCTCGCTCGATTTACTACCCTTTCCAATCGCTAAGACTAATATGGTCAATGATCATCAGGCAACTGCCAAGACTAATAAGGGATACTATCATCCAACAAATCCTAATCAAAAGCAATTGTCGTCGACCGTGCCAGTGAAGTAGTATAGCAGCAACAAGGACACACACAGTCTTTAGAAGGTCAATTAGAGCAATACAAAGGACCTTCTCATTAATATTTGCGACTATTGCCTTATCCAATATATGAGTCAGCGTGGCAGTTGTGGGATGGTTGTAACCTTTATCATGCTCGGCAGTTGCCTGATGAGGAATGACCATATTAGTATTTGCGACATCCAAAGCCACATCCAAACTAATGGGAGCCCACCAACCATGAATGGGATAAGCCCAACCATCGGATTGGAGCAAACAAGCAGGTCGGGTGAACCGAGTATGGGCACAAATCCCTACTCGGGTTACTACAATGCGGGTCATCCAATCGGGTCGAGCGAATCGGCTTTAGGGATAAATCCCTACCCATATTTCTTGCTCGATTTACTACCCTTTCCAGTCGCCAAGACTAATAAGGGATACTACCATCCAGCAAATCCTAATCAAAAGCAAATTTCGTTGACCATGCTAGTGAAGGAGCAAAGCGGCAACAATGACACATACAGTCTTCAGAAGGTCAATTGGAGCAATACAAAGGACCTTCTCATTAATATTTGCGACTCCGGCCTTATCCACTATTTGAGCCAGCGCGACATTTGTGGGATGGTAGTATCCCTTATCATGCTCGGAAGTTGCCTAATGAGGAGTGACCATAATACTCTTTGCGACATCCAAAGCCACATCCAAACTAATGGGAGGCCACCTACCATGAATGCGGCAACCCCAACCATTGAATTGGAGGAGACAAGCGAGTCGGGTGAATCGGGTATGGGAACAAATACCTACTCAGGTTACTTCAACGCGGGTCGTCCAATCGGATCGAGCAAATCGACTTTTAGGACAAATCTCTACCCAAATTTCTAACACAATTTCCTAACCATTCCAGTTGCCAAGACTAATATGGTCAATGTTCATTACGCAACTACCAAGACTAAAAAGGGATACCATCCAACAAATCCTTATTAAAAGCAATTGTCGGTGATCGTTCCAGTTAAGTAACAAAGCGGTAACAAGGACACATACAGTCTTTAGATGGTCAATTAGAACAAGACAATCGACCTTCTCATTAATACTTGTGACTCCTACATTCTCCAATATTTACGGCGCGAATATTAGCCAACGCGGCAATTCTAGAATGGCACATAACACAAATGGCCAGGAACGTCTACGACATTACTCCGTCCAAAAACATGACACGCTAGACGTTGAATCTCTGAGAAGATGTAATTGCAAGCGTATCCAGTAACTACAGCAGTTTTTATTATGAGGGTTTTTTTTTTTTAATATTAACAAAAAGAAAATCGGATTAGGTCAAAGTGTCCAGTCCAGCTAAGTGGCTGGCGATTGTGTTAAGTGCCATGCCAGTATCAACGCGCTAGCTCATATACACACCACAAATATTGGAGAAGGCTCCAATCATAAATATTAATGAGAAGGCACTTTGGATTGTAGGATGGTAGTATCCCTTATTAGGCTCGGCAGTTGCCTGATGAGGATTGACAACATTAGTCCTTGCAACATCCAAAGCCACATCCAAACTAATTGGAGCCCATCAACCTTGAATGGGGCAAGCCCAAGCATCCGATTGGAGCAGATAAGCTTATCGGGTGAACCGGGTATGGGAACAAATCTCTACTTAGGTTACTTCAATGCGGGTCATTCAATCGGGTTTAGGGACAAATCCCTACCCAAATTTCTGGCATGATTTCCTGCCTTTCCATTCGCCAAGACTAATATGGTGAATGTTCATCAGGCAACTACGAAGACTAATATGGTATACTACCATCCAACAAATCCTGATCAAAAGCGAATGTCGTCGACCGTTTCAGCTATGCAGCAAAGTAGAAACAAGGACACATAATGTCTTTAGAAGCACAATTAGAACAAGACAAAAGACCTTATTATATTTGTGACTCCGGCGTTATCCAATATTTGCAAGGCGTATATGAGCCAACGCGGTGATTTTAGCATGGCACATAACACCAACGTCAACGACTTTACTCCATCCGAAAAGATGACATGCCATCCGTTCAATCTTTGAGAAGATATAATTGCAAGCGTATCCAGTAACTACACTAGTTTTTATTACAATTTTTTTTTTTTAACATTAACAAAAGGAAAATCAGATCCGGTCCAAGTGTCTAGTCCAGCTAAGCTGACACGGACCCTATCAGTCCTGGTTTTTGACCCCACAACAGCTTTCCTTAGCCCAAACTATTCAATCGTGATAGACTAACCCTAGTCTTGTTCGTGGATATGCTTGCAATTACATCCTTTCGAAGATTGAATGGGTGGCGTGTCATGTTTCGCGATGGAGTACCCCGTTGATGTTGCTAGCAATTGTGTTATCTGCCATGCCAAAATCAGCGCGCAGGCTCATATAAACGCCACATATATTGGAGAAGGCTCGACTCATAAATATTAATGAGAAGGTGCTTTGCATTGTGGGATGGTAGTATCCCTTATTACGCTTGGCAGTTGCCTGAAGACAATTGACCATATTAGTCTTTGCGACATCCAAAGCCACATCCAAACTAATGGGTGCCCACCAACCATGAATGGGGCAAGCCCAACCATCGGATTGGAGCAGACAAGCGGGTCGGGTGAACCGAGTATGCGAACAAATACCTACTCGGGTTACTTCAACACGAGTAATCCAATCGGGTCGAGCGAATCGGCTTAAGGGACAAATCCCCACCCAAATTTCTCGCACGATTTGCTTCCCTTTCCAGTCGCCAAGACTAATATGGTCAATGTTCATCAGGCAACTACCCAGACTAATAAGAGATATTACCATCTAACAAATCCTGATCAAAAGCAATGGTCGTCGATCCTTCCAGTTAAGCAGCAAAGCAGTAACAAGGACACATACAATCTTTAGAAGGTCAATTAGAACAAGACAAAGGACCTTCTCATTAATATTTGTGACTCCGGCGTTATCCAATATTTGCGGCGCATATAAGAGCCAGCGCGATGATTCTAGCATGGCACATAACACCAACGTCTATGACATTACTCCATTCAAAAACATGACATGCCATCCATTCAATCTTCGAGAAGATGTAATGGCAAGCGTATCCAATAGCAAGACCAATTTTTATTATGAGTTTTTTTTTTAATATTAACAAAAAGAAAATCGGATCGAGTCATAGTGTCTAGTCCAGGTAAGCTGACGCGAACACTATCGGTCTAGGTTTTTGAGCCCACAATAGCTTTTCTTGGCCCAATCTATTCAATCGTGACCACTAACGCTTGTGTCGTTCTTGGATATGCTGGCAATTACATCTCCTTGAAAATTGAACGGATGGCGTGTCATGTTTTGCAAGGGAGTAACGTCGTCGATGTTCCTGGCGATTGCGTTATGTGCCATGCCAAAATCAGCTCGCTGGGTCATATACACGCCACAAATATTGGAGAAGGCTCGAGTTATAAATTTTAATGACAACATGCTTTGGATTGTAGGATGGTAGTATCCCTTATTCGGCTTGGCAGTTGCCTGATGAACATTGACCATATTAATCTTTGCGACATCCAAAGCCACATCCAAACTAATGGGAGCCCACCAACCATAAATGGGGCAAGCCCAACCATCGGATTGGAGCAAATAAGCGGGTCGGGTGAACCAGGTATGGGAACAAATCCCTACTCAGGTTACTTCAATGCGGATCATCCAATCGGGTTGAGGGACAAATCCCTCCCCAAATTTCTCGCACAATTTCCTGCCCTTTCCGTTCGCCAAGACTAATATGGTCGATGTTTATTAGGCAACTACCAAGACTAATAAGGGAAACTAACATCCAACAAATCCTTATCAAAAGTGAATGTCGTCGACCATTCTAGTTAAGTAGCGAAGCGGTAAGAAGGACACACACAATCTTTAGAAGCTCAATTAGAACAGGACGAAAGACCTTCACAGTAATATTTATGACTCCGGCGTTATCCAATATTTGCGTCGCATATATGAGCCAACGTGGTGATTATAGCATGGCACATAACACCAACATGAATGGCGTTACTCAATCCAAAAACATGACACGCCATCCGTTCAATCTTCGAGAAGATGTAATTGCAAGCGTATCCATTAACTAGATCAGTTTTTATTATGAATTTTTTCTAATATTAACAAAATCAAAATCAGATCGGGTGAAAGTGTCCAGTCCAGTTAAGCTGATGCGGACCCTATCAGTCCAGGTTTTTGAGCCCAAAACAGATTTTCTTAGACCAATCTATTCAATCATGATCCACCAGTGCTGGTGTCGTTCGTGGATATGCTTGCAATTACATCTTCTCAAAGATTGGACAGGTGGCATGTCATGTTTTGTGAGGGAGTAACGCCGTTCACGTTACTAACAATTGTGTTATGTGCCATGCCAAAATCAGTGCGCTGGCTCATATACGCGCCACAAATATTGGAGAAGGCTTGAGTGAAAAATATTAATGAGAAGGTGCTTTGGATTGTGGGATGGTAGTATCCCTTATTAGGCTTCGCAGTTGCCTGATGAAGATGGACCAGATTAGTCTTGGCGACATCCAATGCCCAATCATCGGATTGGAGCAGACAAGCTGGTCGGGTGAACCGGGTATGGGAACAAATACCTACTCGGATTACTTCAACGGAGGTTATCCAATCGGGTTGAGCAAATCGGCTTTAAGGACAAATCCCTACCTAAATTTCTCGCACGATTTCCTTCCCTTTCCAGTTGCCAAGACTAATATGGTCAATGTTCATCAGGCAACTACCAAGACTAATAAGGCATATTACCATCCAACAAATCCTGATCAAAAGCAATTGTCGTTGACCGTTCCAGTTAGGTAGCACAATGGTAACATGGACACATACGATCTTTAGAAGGTCAATTACTACAAGACAAAGGACCTTCTCATTAATATTTGCGACTCTAGCGTTATCCAATACTTGCGATGCGTATAAGAGCCAGGGTGGTGATTGTAGCATGGCACGTAGCACCAACGTCAACGACGTTACTCCATCCAAAAACATAACATGCCATCCATTCAATCTTCGAGAAGATGTAATTGCAAGCGTATCCAATAACTACACTAGTTTTGATTATGAGTTTTTTTTTTTTCTTAATATTAACAAAAAGGAAATTGGATTGGGTCAAAGTGTCCAGTCCAGCTAAGCTGACGCGGACCCTATCGGTTCGGGTTTTTTAGCCCACAACAGCTTTTCTTAGCCCAATCTATTCAACCGAGATCAACTAACGCTAGTGTCGTTTGTGGATATGCTTGCAATTACATCTTCTTGAAGATTGAACGGGTGGCATGTAAGGTTCTGTGAGGGAGTAACACCGTTAATGTGGCTAGCGATTGTGTTATGCGCCATGCCAAAATTAGTGCGCGGGGTCATTCTCCCGCCACAAAGATTGGAGATGGCTCGAGTCATAAATGCTAATGAGAAGGTGCTTTGGATTGTAGGATGGTAGTATCCCTTCTTAGGCTTGGCAGTTGCCTGATGATGATTGACCATATTAGCTTTTGCGACATCCAAAGCCACATCCAAACTAATGGGAGCCCACCACCCATGAATGGGGCAAGCCCAACCATCGGATTGGAGCAGACAAGTGGGTCGGGTGAACCGGGTATGGGAACAAATCCTTACTCGGGTTAACTCAACGCGGGTCATCCAATCGGGTCGAGCAAATCGGCTTTAGGGATAAATCCCTACACAAATTTCTCGCTCGATTTACTGCCCTTTCTAGTCGCCAAGACTAATATGGTCAATGATCATCAGTCAACTGCCAAGACTAATAAGGGATACTACCATCCAACAAATCCTAATCAAAAGCAATTGTCGTCGACCGTGCCAGTGACGCAGCGAAGCGGCAACAAGGACACACACAGTCTTCAGAAGGTCAATTAAAACAATACAAAGGACCTTCTCATTAATATTTGCGACTGCGGCCTTATCCAATATATGAGCCAACGTGGCAATTGTGGGATGGTTGTATCCCTTATCATGCTCGGCAGTTGCCCGATAAGGACTGACCATATTAGTCTTTGCGACATCCAAAGCCACATCCAAACTAATGGAGCCCAGCAACCATGAATGGGATAAGCCCAGCCATCGGATTGGAGCAGACAAGCGGGACGGGTGAACAGGGTATGGGAACAAATCCCTACGCGGGTTACTTCAATGCGGGTCATCCAATCGGGTCGAGCGAATCGGGTTTAGGGATAAATCCCTACCGAAATTTCTCGCTCGATTTACTGCCCTTTCCAGTTGCCAAGACTAATATGGTCAATGATCATCAGGCAACTGCCAAGACTAATAAGGGATACTACCATCCAACAAATCCTAATCAAAAGCAATTGTCGTTGACTGTGCCAGTGAAGGAGCAAAGGGGCAACAAGGACACATACAGTCTTCAGAAGGTCAGTGAGAACAATACAAGGGACCTTCTCATTGATATTTGCGACTCCGGCCTTATCCACTATTTGAGCCAGTGCGATAGTTGTGTGATGTTAGTATCCCTTATCATGCTCGGCAGTTGCCTGATGAGGAGTGACCATAATACTCTTTGCGACATCCAAAGTCACATCCAAACTAATGGGAGCCCACCTACCATGAATGGGGCAACCCCAACCATCGAATTGGAGGAGACAAGCGGGTCGGGTCAACCGGGTATGGGAACAAAAACCTACTCAGGTTACTTCAACGCGGGTCATCCAATCGGGTCGAGTGAATCGGCTTTTAGGACAAATCCCTACCCAAATTTCTAACACAATTTCCTAACCATTCCAGTCGCCAAGACTAATATGGTCAATGTTCATTAGGCAACTACCAAGACTAATAAGGTATACTAGCATCCAACAAATCCTTATTAAAAGCAATTGTCGGTGATCGTTCTAGTTAAATAACAAAGCGGTAAAAAGGACACATACAGTCTTTAGATGGTCAATTAGAACAAAACAATGGACCTTCTCATTAATATTTTTGACTCCGGCATTCTCCAATATTTACGGCTCGTATATGAGCCAGCGCGGCGATTCTTGCATGGCACATAACATAAATGGCCAGGAACGTCAACGACATTACTCCATCCAAAAACATGACACGCCAGACATTCAATCTCCGAGAATATGTAATTGCAAGCGTATACAGTAACTAGACCGGTTTTTATTATGAGTTTTTTTTTAATATTAACAAAAAGAAAATCGGATCACCTCAAAGTGTCCTGTCCAGCTAAGTTGCTGGCGATTGTGTTATCTGCCATGCCAATATCAACGCGTTGGCTAATATACACGCCACAAATATTGGAGAAGGTTCCAATCATAAATATTAATGAGAAGGTGCTTTGGATTGTAGGATGGTAGTATCCCTTATTAGGCTCGGCAGTTGCCTAATGAGGATTGACAACATTAGTCTTTGCAACATCCAAAGCCACATCCAAACTAATAGGAGCCCATCAACCATGAATGGGGCAATCCCAACAATCCGATTGGAGTAGATAAGCTGGTCGGGTGAACCGGGCATGGGAACAAATCCCTACTTAGGTTACTTCAATGTGGGTCGTTCAATCAAGTTGAGGGACAAATCCCTACCCAAATTTCTCACATGATTTCCTACCTTTCCATTCGCCAAGACTAATATGGTGAATGTTCATCAGGCAACTACGAAGACTAATATGGGATACTACCATCCAACAAATCCTGATCAAAAGCAAATGTCATAGACCGTTTCAGCTATGTAGCAAAGTAGAAACAAGGATGCATACAGTCTTTAGAAGCACAATAAGAACAAGACAAAGGACTTTCTTAATAATATTTGTGACTCCGGTGTTATCCAATATTTGCACCGCGTATATGAGCCAACGCGGTGATTTTAGCATGGCACATAACACCAATGTCAACGACGTTACTCCATCCAAAAACATGACATGCCATCTGTTCAATCTTCGAGAAGATGTAATTGCAACCGTATCCAATAACTACACCAGTTTTTATTACGAGTTGTTTTTTTTTTTTTAACATTAACTAAAGGAAAATCAGATCGGGTCAAAGTGTCCAGTCTAGCTAAGCTGACGCGGACCCTATCGGTCCTGGTTTTTGAGCCCACAACAGCTTTTCTTAGTCCAATCTATTCAATCATGACCCACTAATGCTAGTGTTGATCCTGGATATGCTTGCAATTACATCCTCTCGAAGATTGAATGGCTAGCGTGTCATGTTTTGTGAGGGAGTAACCCCGTTGATGTTGCTAGCAATTGTGTTATGTGCCAAGCCATAATCAGCGCGCTGAATCATATAAACGCAACTAATATTGGAGAAGGCTCAACTCATAAATATTAATGAGAAGGTGCTTTGCATTGTGGGATGGTAGTATCCCTTATTACGCTTGGCAGTTGCCTGATGAAGATTGACCATATTAGTCTTTGTGACATCCAAAGCCACATCCAAACTAATGGGAGCCCACCAACCATGAATGGGGCAAGCCCAACCATCGGATTCGAGCAGACAAGCGGGTTGGGTGAACCTTGTATGCGAACAAATACCTACTCGGGTTACTTCAACACGGGTAATCCAATCAGGTCAAGCGAATCGGCTTTAGGGACAAATCCCCACCCAAATTTCTCGCACGATTTCCTTCCCTTTCCAGTCGCCAAGACTAATATGGCCAATGTTCATCAGGCAACTACCAAGACTAATAAGGGATATTACCATCCAACAAATCTTGATTGAAAGCAACGCTCGTCGATCCTTCCAGTTAAGCAGCAAAGCGGTAACAAGGACACATTCAATCTTTAGAAGGTCAATTAGAACAAGACAAAGGACCTTCTCATTAATATTTGTGACTCCGACGTTATCCAATATTTGCGGCGCGTATAAGAGCCAGCGCGGTGATTCTAGTATGCCACATAACACCAACGTCAACGACGTTACTCCATCGAAAAAGATGACATGCCATCAGTTCAATCTTCGAGAAGATGTAATGGCAAGCGTATCCAATAACTACACCAGTTTTTATTATGTGTTTTTTTTTTCATATTAACAAAAAGAAAATCGGATCGAGTCAAAGTGTCTAGTCCAGCTAAGCTGACACGGACCCAAACGGTCCAAGTTTTTGAGCTCACAACAGTTTTTCTTGGCCCAATCTATTCAATCGTGACCACTAACGCTTGTGTCATTCTTGGATATGCTGGTAATTACATCTTCTCGAAGATTGAATGGATGGCGTGTCATGTTTTGCAAGGGAGTAACGCCTTCAATGTTGTTGGCGATTATGCTATGCGCCATGCCAAAATTAGCGCGCCGGGTCATATACACACCACAACTATTGGAGAGGGCTCGAGTTATAAATTTTAATGAGAAGATGCTTCGGATTGTAGGATGGAAGTATCCCTTATCAGGCTCGGCAGTTGCCTGATGAGGATTGACCGTATTAGTCGTTGCGACATCCAAAGCCACATCCAAACTAATGGGAGCCCACCAACCATGAATGGGGCAAGCCCAACCATCGAATTGGAGTACATAAGCGGGTCGGGAGAACCAGGTTTGCAAACAAATCCCTACTCAGGTAACTTCAATGCGGGTCATCCAATCGAGTTGAGGGACAAATCCCTACCCAAATTTCTCGCACAATTTACTGCCCTTTCCATTCGCCAAGACTAATATGGTCAATGTTTATTAGGCAACTACCAAGACTAATAAGGGATACTACCATCCAACAAATCCTAATCAAAAGTGAATGTCGTGGACCGTTCTAGTTAAGTAGCGAAGCGGTAAGAAGGACACACACAATCTTTAGAAGCTCAATTGGAACAAGACAAAAGACCTTGACAGTAATATTTATGACTCCAGCGTTATCCAATATTTGCAGCTTGTATATGAGCCAACGTCGTGATTATAGCGTGGCACATAACACCAACATCAACGACGTTACTCCATCCAAAAAGATGACACGCCATCCGTTCAATCTTCGAGAAGATGTAATTGCAAGCGTATCCATTAACTACACCAGTTTTTATTATGATTTTTTTTTTTTAATATTAACAAAAACCAAACCGGATCGGGTCAAAGTATCCAGTCAAGTAAAGCTGACGCGGACCCTATCAGTCTGGGTTTTAGATCCTAAAACAGATTTTCTTAGCCCAATCTATTCAATCGTGATCCACCAACGCTAGTGTCGTTCGTCGATATGCTTGCAATTACATCTTCTCGAAGATTGAACGGGTGGCGTGTCATGTTTTGTGAGAGAGTAATGCCGTTCATGTTGCTGGTAATTGTGTTATGTGCCATGCCAAAATCAGTGTGCTAGCTCATATACGCGCCGCAAATATTGGAGAAGGCTTGAGTCATAAATATTAATGAGAAGGTGCTTTGGATTGTGGGATTGTAGTATCCCTTATTAGGCTTGGCAATTGCCTGATGAAGATTGACCATATTAGTCTTGGCGACATCCAAAGCCCAACCATCGGATTGGAGCAGACAAGCGGGTCGGGTGAACCAGTATGGGAACAAATACCTACTCGGATTACTTCAACGCAGGTTATCCAATCGGGTAGAGCAAATCCACTTTAAGGACAAATCCCTACCCAAAATTCTCGCACGATTTCCTTCCCTTTCCAATCGCCAAGACTAATATGGTCAATGTTCATCAGGCAACTACCAAGATTAACAAGGGATATTACCATCCAACAAATCCTGATCAAAAGCAATTGTCGTTGACCATTCCAGTTAGGTAGCAAAGTGGTAACAACGACACATACAATCTTTAGAAGGTCAATTACAACAAGACAAAGGACCTTCTCATTAATATTCGTGACTCTAGCGTTATCCAATACTTGTGGCGCGTATAAGAGCCAGGGTGGTGATTGTAGCATGGCAGATAACACCAACGTCAATGACGTTCCTCCATCCAAAAACATGACATGCCATCCGTTCAATCTTAGAGAAGATGTAATTGCAAGCGTATCCAATAACTACACTAGTTTTTATTATGATTTTTTTTTAATTTAACGAAAAGAAAATCGGATCGGGTCAAAGTGTCTAGCCTAGCTAAGCTGACGCGGACCCTATCGGTTTGGGTTTTTGAGCCCACAACAGCTTTTCTTAGCCCAATCTATTCAATCGAGATCGACTAACGCTGGTGTCGTTCGTGGATATGCTTGTAATTACATCTTCTCGAAGATTGAACGGGTGGCATGTAATCTTCTGTGAGGGAGTAACACCGTTAATGTGGCTGGCGATTGTGTTATGCGCCATGGCAAAATCAGCGCGCAGGGTCATTCTCCCGCCACAAAGATTGGAGATGGCTCGAGTCATAAATGCTAATGAGAAGGTGCTTTGGATTGTAGGATGGTAGTATCCCTTCTTAGGCTTGGCAGTTGCCTGATGAGGATTGACCATATTAGCTTTTGCGACATCCAAAGCCACATCCAAACTAATGGGAGCCCACCACCCATGAATGGGGCAAGCCCAACCCTCGGATTGGAGCTGACAAGCAGGTCGGGTGAACCGGGTATGGGAACAAAGACATACTCGGGTTACTTCAACGCGGGTCATCCAATCGGGTCGAGCGAATCGGTTTTAGGGACAAATCTCTACCCAAATTTCTCACACGATTTCCTTCGCTTTCCAGTCGCCAAGATTAATGTGGCCAATGTTCACAAGGCAACTACCAAGACTAATGAGGGATATCACCATCCAACGAATCCTAATCAAAAGCAATTGTCGTCGACCATTCCAGTTAACCAGCAAAGCGGTAACAAGGACATATACAATCTTTAGAAGGTCAATTTGAACAGGATAAAGGACCTTCTCATCAATATTTGTGACTTTGGGCTTATCCAATATTTGCAGCGCATATAAGAGCCAGGGTAGAGATTGTAGCATGGCACGTAGCACCAACGTCAATGACGTTACTCCATCCAAAAACATCACATGCCATCCGTTCAATCTTCGAGAAGATGTAATTGCAAGCGTATCCAATAACTACACTAGTTTTGATTACGAGTTTTTTTGTTTTCATACTCACAAAAAGACAATTGGACCGGGTCAATGTGTCCAGACCAGCTAAGTTGACACGGACCCTATCGATCCGGGTTTTAGAGCCCACAACAAATTTTCTTGGCCCACTAACGCTAGTATCGTTCTTGGATATACTGGCAATTACATCTCCTCGAAGATTGAACGGATGGCGTGTCATGTTTTGCGAGGGAGTAACGCCGCTGATGTTGCTGGTGATTGTGTTATGTGCCATGCCAACATCAGCGTGCTGGCTCATATAAACGCCACAAATATTGGAGAAGGTTGGATTCATAAATATTAATGAGAAGGTGCTTTGGATTATGGAATGGTAGTATCCCTTATTAGGCGTGGCAGTTGCCTGATGAAGATTGACCATATTAGTCTTTGCGACATCCAAAGCCCAACCATCGCATTGGAGCAGACAAGCGGGTCGGGTGAACCGGTATGGGAACAAATACCTACTCGGATTACTTCAACGCAGGTTATCCAATTGGGTAGAGCAAATCGACTTTAAGGACAAATCCCTACCCAAAATTCTCGCACGATTTCCTTCCCTTTCCAATCGCCAGGACTAATATGGTCAATGTTCATCAGGCAACTACCAAGATTAACAAGGGATATTACCATCCAACAAATCCTGATCAAAAGCAATTGTCGTTGACCGTTCCAGTTAGGTAGCAAAGTGGTAACAACGACACATACAATCTTTATAAGGTCAACTACAACAAGACAAAGGACCTTCTCATTAGTATTCGTGACTCTAGCGTTATCCAATACTTGTGGCGCATATAAGAGCCAGGGTGGTGATTGTAGCATGGCATATAACACCAACGTCAACGACGTTCCTCCATCCAAAAACATGACATGCCATCCGTTCAATCTTAGAGAAGATGTAATTGCAAGCATATCCAATAACTACACTAGTTTTTATTATGATTTTTTTTTAATTTAACGAAAAGAAAATCGGATCGGGTCAAAGTGTCTAGCCTAGCTAAGCTAACGCGGACCCTATCGGTTCAGGTTTTTGAGCCCACAACAGCTTTTCTTAGCCCAATCTATTCAATCGAGATCAACTAACGTTGGCGTCGTTCGTGGATATGCTTGCAATTATATCTTCTCGAAGATTGAAAGGGTGGCATGTAATCTTCTGTGAGGGAGTAACACCGTTAATGTGGCAGGCGATTGTGTTATGCGCCATGCCAATCAGCGCGCAGGGTCATTCTCTCGCCACAAAGATTGGAGATGGCTCGAGTCATAAATGCTAATGAGAAGGTGCTTTGGATTGTAGGATGGTAGTATCCCTTCTTAGACTTGGTAGTTGCTTGATGAGGATTGACCATATTAGCTTTTGCGACATCCAAAGCCACATCCAAACTAACGGGAGCCCACCACCCATGAATGGGGCAAGCCCAACCATCGGATTGGAGCAGACAAGCGGGTCAGGTGAACCGTGTATGGGAACAAATACATACTCGGGTTACTTCAACGCGGGTCATCCAATCGGGTTGAGCGAATCGGTTTTAGGGACAAATCCCTACCCAAATTTCTCACAGGATTTCCTTCGCTTTCCATTCGCCAAGATTAATGTGGCCAATGTTCACAAGGCAACAACCAAGACTAATGAGGGATATCACCATCCAACAAATCCTGATCAAAAGCAATTGTCGTCGACCATTCCAGTTAACCAGCAAAGCGGTAACAAGGACATATACAATCTTTAGAAGGTCAATTAGAACAAGACAAAGGACCTTCTCATCAATATTTGTGACTTTGGCCTTATCCAATATTTGCGGCGCATATAAGAGCCAGGGTAGAGATTGTAGCATGGCATGTAGCACCAACGTCAATGACGTTACTCCATCCAAAAACATCACATGCCATCCGTTCAATCTTCGAGAAGATGTAATTGCAAGTGTATCCAATAACTACACTAGTTTTGATTACGAGTTTTTTTGTTTTCATACTCACAAAAAGAAAATTGGATTGGGTCAATGCGTGGCATCCCAGAAATTCAAAGCCGAGCCTTAAGGTGTGTTAAAGTCTTCAATTAGGTGATAGAATTTCCATAGCTTATGTTTTAGCCATTAGTCTTTTAATTTGATGATTTGTGCTTGTGATAATGGAAATTTGAATTTAATAAGATTAAAAATCTATGCTTGGCCATATGATTTAAATTTCAATGAGCAAAAATATCCTAAGGCTTTGGCCCAGATTAAAAATTGGAATTTAGAAATATTTATAGAAGGAATTTCAAAAAAAAAAAAAAAGAGGGATAATTTTGGAATGGGCCTTGGACCCATTGGCCTAAAGCTTGGTGGGCCAAGCTAGTCGGCCCATTAGAGCCCAAGAAGGGAATTCGACCAGCCCAGGGGGAGTGGCCGGATGGGCCTAAGCCCAAGCCCATTCAAATTCAAATTAAAACCCAATATGAGAAGTGGCAAATGGCAAGAGCATGCATTGGTTAATCTTTAGGCAAAGCAATGATTGCTAATCATGGGATTAAGGGGATATAAAAGGGATGAGGAGAGAGAGATGGCCGGTTCTTTGCTTCATTCGGCCGAGAGAGTGAGAGAGAGAGAGAGAGAGTTCGAGCGGCAGGGAGAAACCGAGAGGAAAGGAGGCGGAGCCGAGGGGTGTGCCGTTCGTTCGCCGTCCGATCGCCGTGTCCCGTCACCGTTCGTCGTTGCTTGTTCATCTTTAAGGCAAGTGGAGTCCGTAACTTCTCTTGCATGTTTGTTGTGGTGTTTGCATGTTAGATTTTAGGTATGATTTGTGCGAAAAACCGAGGTAAGAGTTGGTTATTTGCAAACCGTGTGACTGTTCTTGTTCGGTTTGTTGGAGTCAGTAGCTTGTTCGAGTTTGCATGTGTGTTTGGAGTCCGATTTTGGCTTCGGTGTCTTGACGAAAGTTGAAGCTAACGTCTTGTACTATGACATACTAAAAATCCGTAGAAAACGATGGAGATTGGGGGGGTCAAATGGTCTATTGTACGGAGACTTTAGATATGCGAAATTTTCACTGACCTCTTGTTGATTTCTTGATTGCATGTTGATTTCTGTTGGAGATCTCACTTTGTTGTCTTCTTGAAAGTTGTAGGTAACATCTTAAACTACAACATACTCATATTTGAAGAGAAATTAACGAGTGTAGCCTAGTAAATCGGCTAGATCTTGGAAATGATTGATTCTGGTGAGGTGTACCGAGATACCCGAGACTTCAAGGACTTAAATGGTGACCATACTTCGGTTATTTGACCAAGATATCTTCATGAAACTTGTAAAGGACACCTTGGTACATAACATACTCAAATTTCAGAGGAAACGAAAGAGAATAGACGGGTGAAATCTAAAAATTTCGGAGATGTGTGTTCTGAAGGACGCGGTCGTGGTTCCAGAAGCTTCGTACATAACATACGAAAATGTGTTGGCTATCACCCTGTAAAAGTTCGTAATTTTTCAAGGCCATATGAGTATTTTATTCGAATTTATTTGGAAACTGTGCTAGTTTGGCCACTATCCGAACATAAGGTGCTATTTTGTGGAAATTGTGAAATTATGAGAAATTCAATTTGGCCATGAATTTTGTATGAAATTGTGATCCTAATGATTTGTTTAGTGATTGTTTGAATATTATGATTTTGGAAAATCATAGATATTAAATTTAATATTCATTTATGAAAATAAATAAATAAAATAATAAAATAATAAAATAATAATAATAATAATAATAATAATAATAATAATAATAATAATAATAATAAGGGATTATTTATTGGCCATGAATTCCATTGAATTTATCATGCATTGTTGTATGACATTGGTGTATGTATGATCATGAATTGTGAAGCATGCGTGAATGATATGCCATGTAATAATAAGATTTAAAAGGATGGTGAATGTGGAAAATGATATGTGAGTAAGAGGATGTGGTGAAGGATGATGTCTGGTGGCCCAGTGGCATAATTCCAGAGATTCCTTGGGAGATTCAGGATGCTCGGAATGTGGGGGGCCGGAAGTCCGGTTGTATCTTGGATACATGCCCGGAGGTTCCTCACGACACCAGGATTGGGGTGCGGGATGCCTGGTTAGAAGGGTAAAGGCCGGAAGCCCTGTCGGAGGTTTCTGCCCGAAGGGAATGCCTCGTGATGCTAGTTGAGATGCAAAATGCCCGGAATGTGGGGGGCCGGAAGCCCGGTGGCCATGGGATGGTTGAGTTTGCTGGGAACCCTGTCGGAGGTTTCTGCCCGAAAGGTTGATGATGAGATTGATGATTTGAGAAATGGGTGATGTGGTGATCAAAATTGAAAGATAAAGATGATAATTAACTCATGACATGATGATCCATGATGATGATGACATGTGATGTGATATGATGATCACCTATGATAATATATGCATGATGATGCATGATGATGATGGCATGTGATGTGATATGATGATCACCTATGATAATATATGCATGATGATGCATGAGGACGATGACATGTGATGTGATATGATGATCACCGATGATAATATATGACATGATGATGACATGTGATGTGATATGATGATCACCTATGATAATATATGCATGATGATGCATGATGATGATGACATGTGATGTGATATGATGATCACCTATGATAATATATGCATCATGAGCATGACCATGATGACATGTGATGTGATATGATGATCACCTATGATAATATATGCATGATGATGCGTGATGATGATGTGTGATGTGACATGATGATCATCCATGGTATGATATGCATGGTGGAATGCATGATGATGATAATGATATATGATATGCCATGATGATGATTATATATATGATGTGATGATGCATGATACGCATGATTACAAGGTAAGTGATGCTTGCAACGTGTGATGATATGCAAGATGCATTGGGATGTTATTGGATTTCCCTATCTGCTGAGTGGTTGTACTCACCCCTTTTGGGGATAACATTTCAGATTAGCAAGTATGCCGCTACCTGCCGTCACGCGTGGTACGTTTTATGGTCTACCGTCTGATGTAGAGGTCGAGTGTGCGGAGATAGACTGTCCCTCGGTTCCCGGACTGACTTTCATCCGAGTGCGATGTCTAGTGATGTACGATATAGGCCTGGCTGGGGGCCCTATCATTCAGGAGTTCATTTCTGTGCACGTTCGTCGAGATGGTGCTATGCGAGGGATGTTGCCACCGCCACCGCCTGATGCACTGGGTTGGGTGTGAGACCCACGCGCGATGAGTAGGAGCTGAATCTTTTGATGTAGATAATCGACACTTTTGATGGGGGTTGTGCGCTTGATGTAGAGGGTTGATAGTTTCTTTTGAGATTTTAGGCAGGACATGGCAGAGTCCTCGGTTTTCTTGTTTTGTATCGACCCGAGAAAGGAGGAGTCCCATCCTAAAAGAATATGTAAATAAAGTGTCGATGGTCGTTTATAAAATCCTGATGTCTAGCTGGTGTGTATTGGTATCATGGTTAGTAAGGGGAGAGATGGAGATGCTTAATTTGCTTCCGCTATGAGTCGCGCTGGGACCGCTTTTAAAAAAAAAAAAGAAATTGCCTGTGATTAACGACGCTTGTTTTAAGTACAAGATAGAAAAGGAAATCAAGTGTAACACCGGCACTGGTGACGACCTGGGAAGGGTTCGGGGTGTCACAGCCGCCCTTTTTTGGTATCAGAGCGAATGGTTATAGGTGGAGTGATAAGGCGCCTCATTTGGAAATTGAGGAACATGATGACAATACACACCATTGGATGTAAAACGAAATAATTGAATAACGGGTGATGAAAATTCACTCGTAGATCCCTAGTAGTTTATTTTGGATTGCCTTTAGGTGCCAGTGACATCTATATGTTACTTATGTGAGTCTCAGATTATTCCTAAGGCAATGCTTGGAAATTGCAGGAAAGTTATGGTGCGAGCTGGAAGTGCTCATCCATCGAGGGCTGAAGCCTCTGCTGCAAGGGCTGAACCTCGAATGGAAGATATCCTGCAGGCATTAGCCAATATTGGAAATCTGATGGAGAGGCAGGCGCAGCAACAGCCCGGAGCAGAACGCCGTACTCAAGGACTAGTGGAGCAGTTTTTGAAGCTGAAGCCACTTAAGTTTAATGGAATGGGAAGTCCTGAGGAGGCAGAGCAATGGATTGACGGGATGGAAAGAATTTTCGGGCTGTTGGACTACACTAATGCTGAGAAAATAGTTTTAGCAGAGTACCAATGGGAGGGAAATGCGAAGTTTTGGTGGAGAGCTTCGAAGGACATAATCTTTCCACCAAGTACTGATGTGAGCTGGGAAGAGTTTGTTAGGGCTTTTAATAGGAAGCATTTTTCTGACTGTGCTAAGGATAGGAAGATTACTAAATTTGTTCAGCTAGAACAAAAGGGGTTGACTGTAGATCAGTATGAGGCTAGATTTTCTGAATTGTCTAGATATGCTCCCAGATTGATTGAGGATCAGGAAGAGAAGGCTAAGAGATTCCTGAAAGGGTTGAGGACTGACATTAGAAAGTAGCTGGTGCCTTTGAACATAAGAGATTATAATAAGATTTATGAAAGGGCGCAGTTAGTGGAGCAGGAGCTGTTGAGAGAGCGGTCGGAGTTTAAGAAACCATTGAATTTTAGTGATGTGAAAAAGGGGAAGAGACCTTATTCTGGTCAAGGTCAGACTTGGAATGTGAAGAAGAAGGGTAATTTTGGGAATTTTGGAGGGGCAAGGAGTGGTCTGAATATAGGGAAAGCACCCTATCAGCCTGGTATTTGTCAGAGGTGTAATGGGAGACATGGCCTAGGACCTTGTACGGGACAGCAGAAATGTTTTGGCTGTGGACAAGTAGGTCATCTTAGGAGGAATTGCCCGCAAGAGAGGTCGCAAGTGAGTGTTGGCTCAGTGCGACGGGATATCAGAGTGTGTTAGGTCAAACCCGCAAGGAAATCCTCAGAGACCACCTGCACAAGGAAGGGTGTATGCGATTACCCAGGAGGAAGCGGAATCTTCCAAAAATGTTATCTCAGGTATGATTCTTATTAATGGTGAAAAGGCATATGCATTGTTTGACACGGGTGCAACGCATTCGTTTGTGTCTGAAAGATATAGATGTTTGAATAAAATAGAAGTTATGCCTCTTGAGACGCCTCTTTGTGTTTCCACGCCTTTAAAGGATATGGTATTGTCTACATTGGTGTGTGGAAATTGTAAGATATCAATGGGAGGAAAGGACATGGAAATAGACTTGGTTGTAATGGCTATGTATGATTTTGACGTTATTATAGGAATGGACTGGCTTCGTAAGTATCGGGCTAGAATGGATTGTTATAGAAGAGTGATTCAATTTGTTTTACCTGATCAGTCTAGTTGTGAATTTTTAGGAGGTCAGACCCATTTTCCTGTAGCTCTTATTTCGACAATAGAAGCATGTAAGTTACTTGACGAAGGATGTCAAGGGTACCTAGCCATAGTTAGAGATTATGCAAGGGAGGAGCCTAATCTTGAGGAAGTTCGTGTAGTTAACGAATTTCAAGATGTATTTCCTGAGGAATTGCCTGGATTGCCGCCAGAGCGGGAGATTGAATTTGAAATTGAATTAATGCCTGGAATAGGACCAATTTGGGATTGTCTTTATTAATGATATTCTGGTATATTCAAAAGGGCCTAAAGAGCATGAGCAGCATTTGAGAATAGTTTTGCAGACTCTGAGAGAGCATAAGTTGTATGCTAAGTTTAGTAAGTGTGAATTCTGGTTGGATCAGATAATATTTTTAGGACATGTGGTGTCAAGAAAAGGAATTGCAGTAGACCTGGCAAAAGTTGGAATGGTAGTGAATTGGCCGAGACCGATGACATCTACTGAGATATGAAGTTTCTTAGGACTGGCTGGTTATTATAGAAGATTCATTGAAGGATTTTCAAGACTGGCAGGACCTTTAACTAAATTGACCCGAAAGAATGTGAAATTTGAATGGAATGGAGAATGTGAAAGGAATTTTCAGGAGCTCAAAAGGAAATTGACTTCAGCTCCAATCTGACTATACCTACTGGACCGGATGGTTTCATGTTGTATAGTGATGCATCTCACAAAGGACTAGGATGCGTGTTGATGCAGCATGGCAAGGTTGTAGCCTGTGCATCCAGACAATTGAAACCTCATGAGCTAAATTACCCGACGAATGATTTAGAGCTAGCAGCTATAGTGTTTGCCTTGAAGATATGGAGACACTATTTGTATGGGGAAAAATTTGAGATCTACACGGATCATAAGAGTTTGAAGTATCTATTCTCACAAAAGGAGTTGAACATGAGACAAAGGAGGTGGATGGAGTTGTGGAAGGATTATGACTGTGAGATAAGATATCATCCAGGAAAAGCAAATAGAGTAGCAGATGCTCTTAGTCGAAAGTCGGCCCCAGAAATAGCTAGTTTGAGGATGGCATAATGGGAATTGTTGGAATCTGTGGCAAATTCCGAATTTAAATTGGAAGTGGATTGTCTCACTAGTATGCTTAGTGCATTGAGGATTGACCAGAGATTATCCAGAAAATTAAAATTCTGCAAGAATCTGACCCGGAGATTTTGAAAGTGAAAGATGCTGTATCTTTAGGGAAAAGTTCAGAATTTCAGATCTCTGATGATGGAATAGTAAGATGTCAAGGACGACTTTGTGTTCCCGACAATGAGGAATTAAGGAAGGAAATCCTGTTGGAGGCACATAAGAGTAATTATAGTATCCACCCAGGTAGTACAAAGATGTACAGAAATTTGCGTTAGCAATTTTGGTGGAATGGTATGAAGGCAGATACGGCTAAGTACGTTTCTCAATGTTTGACGTGTCAGCAAGTAAAAGCGGAGCATCGTAAACCCGCAGGACTTTTGAGACCATTAGACATTCCTGAATGGAAATGGGAACATATAACAATGGACTTTGTGCAAGGATTGCCAAGGACATCAAGTAGTCATGATTCAATTTGGGTTATAGTGGATCGTTTGACTAAATCGGCACATTTCTTAGCGATTCGCATGGACTACCCAATGGATAAGTATGCGGACATGTATGTAAGTCAAGTGGTACGCTTACATGGTGTTCTAGTGACCATTACTTCAGATCGAGATTCGAGGATTACTTCGAATTTTTGGAAGAGTCTTCAAGTTGCGTTAGGATCTAAGCTTCAGTTTAGTACAGCTTTTCATCCCCAGACTGATGGACAAACAGAAAGAGTAATCCAGATGCTGGAGGATATGTTAAGAGCTTGCGTAATTGATTTCAAAGGAAATTGGGATGAAAGATTGCATTTGGTAGAGTTTGCCTATAATAATAGTTTTCAGAAAAGTATAGGCATGGCACCTTATGAAGCATTATATGGAAGGAGTTATAGGACTCCTGTTTGTTGGAGTGAAGTAGGTGAAAGGAAATTGACAGGACCTGAACTGGTACAAGTTACCGCTGAAACTGTCGATATTATCAGAGAAAGGCTTAGAACAGCTCAGAGTAGACAGAAAGACTACGCAGATAGATGTAGGAGGCCTTTGGAATTTAGTGTAGGAGACCATGTATTCCTTAAGGTATCTCTAATGAAAGGAATATTTCGATTTGGGATGAAGGGTAAGTTAAGACCTAGGTTTGTTGGACCTTTTGAAATTCTGGAAAGGATAGGTGATGTAGCTTATTGTTTAGCGTTACCTCCTAAGTTAGGAAATCTGCACGAGGTGTTTCATGTATCGATGTTGAGGAAGTACCAGCCGGATCCTGGTCACATACTCGATCGTGAAGCCATCAAAATGGATGAGAAAGTAAGGTATATTGAGGAGCCTGTGTAGATATTAGATCAAAAGGAGCAAATCCTTAGGACCAAAAAGATCCCATTGGTGAAGGTGTTATGGCGACATCATGATGTGGAGGAAGCCACATGGGAGAGTGAGGATCAGATAAAGGAAAAGTATCCCTATTTATTTCAAGAAGGCGCGAGTAGTGCTTGAATTTCGAGGACGAAATTCTCTAAGGAGGGGAGAATTGTGGCATCCCAGAAATTCAAAGCCGAGCCTTAAGGTGTGTTAAAGTCTTTAATTAGGTGATAGAATTTCCATAGCTTATGTTTTAGCCATTAGTCTTTTAATTTGATGATTTGTGCTTGTGATAGTGGAAATTTGAATTTAATAAGATTAAAAATCTATGCTTGGCCATATGATTTAAATTTCAATGAGCAAAAATATCCTAAGGCTTTGGCCAAGATTAAAAATTGGAATTTAGAAATATTTATAGAAGGAATTTAAAAAAAAAAAAAGAGAAAAAGAGGGATAATTTTGGAATGGGCCTTGGACCCATTGGCCTAAAGCTTGGTAGGCCAAGCTAGTCGGCCCATTAGAGCCCAAGGAGAGAATTCGACCAGCCCAAGGGGAGTGGCTGGATGGGCCTAAGCCCAAGCCCATTCAAATTCAAATTAAAACCCAATATGACAAGTGGCAAATGGCAAGAGCATGCATTGGTTAATCTTTAGGCAAAGCAATGATTGCTAATCATGGGATTAAGGGGATATAAAAGGGATGAGGAGAGAGAGATGGCCGGTTCTTTGCTTCATTCGGCCGAGAGAGTGTGAGAGAGAGAGAGAGAGAGAGATAGTTCGAGCGGAAGGGAGAAACCGAGAGGAGAGGAGGCGGAGCCGAGGGGTGTGCCGTTCGTTCGCCGTCCGATCGCCGTGTCCCGCCGCCGTTCGTCGTTGCTTGTTCATCTTTAAGGCAAGTGGAGTCCGCAACTTCTCTTGCATGTTTGTTGTGGTGTTTGCAAGTTAGATTTTAGGTATGATTTGTGCGAAAGACCGAGGTAAGAGTTGGTTATTTGCAAACCGTTTGACTGTTCTTGTTCGGTTTGTTGGAGTCAGTAGCTTGTTCGAGTTTGCATGTGTGTTTGGAGTCCGATTTTGGCTTCGGTGTCTTCATGAAAGTTGAATCTAACGTCTTGTACTATGACATAATAAAAATTCGTAGAAAACGATGGAGATTGGGGGGGTCAAATGTTCTATTGTACGGAGACTTTAGATCTGCGAAATTTTCACTGACCTCTTGTTGATTTCTTGATTGCATGTTGATTTCTATTGGAGATCTCACTTTGTTGTCTTCTTGGAAGTTGTAGGTAACATCTTAAGCTACAACATACTAAAATTTGAAGAGAAATTAACGAGTGTAGCCTAGTAAATCGGCTAGATCTTGGAAATGATTGATTCTGGTGAGGTGTACCGAGATACCCGAGACTTCAAGGACTTAAATGGTGACCCTACTTCGGTTATTTGACCTAGATATCTTCATGAAACTTGTAAAGGACACCTTGGTACATAACATACACAAATTTCAGAGGAAACGAAAGAGAATAGATGGGTTAAATCTAAAAATTTCGGTGATGTGTTTTCTGAACGACGGGGACGTGGTTCCAGAAGCTTCGTAGGGTTGTAAAATTAATATAAAAATAATTTGGCTTAGAGTTCTGCATGAGAAATGCACCAAAATGTGTTGGCTATCACCCTGTAAAATTTCGTAATTTTTGAAGGCCATATGAGTATTTTATTCGAATTTATTTGGAAACTGTGCTAGTTTGGCCATTATCCGAACATAAGGTGCTATTTTGTGGAAATTGTGAAATTATGAAAATTCAATTTGGCCATGAATTTTGTATGAAATTGTGATCCTAATGATTTTTTAGTGATTGTTTGAATATTATGATTTTAGAAAATCATAGATATTAAATTTAATATTTATTTATGAAAATAAATAAATATAAAATAATAAAATAATAATAATAATAATAATAAAAATAAATAAATAAAATAATAAAAGGGATTATTTATTGGCCATGAATTCCATTGAATTTATCATGCATTGCTGTATGACATTGGTGTACGTATGATCATGAATTGTGAAGCATGCGTGAATCATATGCCATGTAATAATAAGATTTAAAAGGATGGTGAATGTGGACAATGATATGTGAGTAAGAGGATGTGGTGGAGGATGATGTCTGGTGGCCGAGTGGCATAATTCCAGAGATTCCCTGGGAGATTCAGGATGCCCCGAATGTCGGGGGCCGGAAGTCCGGTTGTATCTTGGATACATGCCCGGAGGTTCCTCGCGACACCAGGATTGGGGTGCGGGATGCCTAGCTAGAAGGGTAAAGGCCGGAAGCCCTGTCGGAGGTTTTTGCCCGAAGGGAATGCCTCGTGATGCTAGTTGAGATGCGAGATGCCCGGAATGTGGGGGGCCGGAAGCCCGATGGCCATGGGATGGCTAAGTTTGCTGGGAACCCTGTCGGAGGTTTCTGCCCGAAGGGTTGATGATGAGATTGATGTTTGAGAAATGGGTGATGTGGTGATCAAAATTGAAAGATAAAGATGATAATTAACTCATGACATGATGATCCATGATGATGATGACATGTGATGTGATATGATGATCACCTATGATAATATATGCATGATGATGCATGATGATGATGGCATGTGATGTGATATGATGATCACCTATGATAATATATGCATGATGATGCATGAGGACGATGACATGTGATGTGATATGATGATCACCTATGATAATATATGACATGATGATGCATGATGATGATGACATGTGATGTGAAATGATGATCACCTATGATAATATATTCATGATGACGCATGATGATGATTACATGTGATGTGATATGATGATCACCTATGATAATATATGCATGATGATGCATGATGATGATGTGTGATGTGACATGATGATCATCCATGGTATGATATGCATGGTGGAATGCATGATGATGATAATGATATATGATATGCCATGATGATGATGATATATATGATGTGATGATGCATGATACGCATGATTACAAGGTAAGTGATGCTTGCAACGTGTGATGATATGCATGATGCATTGGGATGTTATTGGATTTCCCTATCTGCTGAGTGGTTGTACTCACCCCTTTTGGGGATAACATTTCAGATTAGCAAGTATGCCGCTACCTGCCGTCACGCGTGGTACGTTTTATGGTCTACCGTCTGATGCAGAGGTCGAGTGTGCGGAGATAGACTGTCCCTCTGTTCCCAAACTGACTTTCATCCGAGTGCAATGTCTAGTCATGTACGATATAGGCCTGGTTGGGGGCCCTATCATTTAGGAGTTCATTTTTGTGCACGTTCATCGAGATGGTGCTATGCGAGGGATGTTGCCGCCGCCACCGCCTGATGCACCGGGTTGGGTGTGAGACCCACGCGCAATGAGTAGGAGCTGAATCTTTTGATATAGATAATCGACACTTTTGATGGGGGTTGTGTGCTTGATGTAGAGGGTTGATAGTTTCTTTTGAGATTTTAGGCAGGACATGGCAGAGTCCTCGCTTTTCTTGTTTTGTATCGACCCGAGAAAGGAGGAGTCCCATCCTAAAAAAATATGTAAATAAAGTGTCGATGTTCGTTTATAAAATCCTGATGTCTAGCTAGTATGTATTGGTATCATGGTTAGTAAAGGGAGAGATGGAGATGCTTAATTTGAAAGGATGGCGTGTCATGTTTTGACGCTTGTTTTAGGTACAAGATAAAAAGGGAATCGTGTAACACGTTGATGTTGCTGGTGAATGTGTTATGTGCCATGCCAACATCAATGCGGTTTTAAGCCAACAACTGCTTTTTCAGCCCATTAAATGACGCCACAAATATTGGAGAAGGTTGGAGTCATAAATATTAATGAGAAGGCTGTCATGTTTTGGGATTGTGGGATGGTAGTATCCCTTGTTATGTGCCATGGGAAAATCACCGCGCTGGCTCATATACACGCCACAAAGATGAAGATTGACCATATTAGTCTTGGTGACATCAAAAGCCCAACCATCGGATTGGAGCAGAAAAGCGGGTCAACCATGAACCGGTATGGGAACAAATACCTACTCGGATTACTTCAACGCAGGTTATCCAATCGGGTAGAGCAAATCGACTTTAAAGACAAATCCCTACCGAAAATTCTCGCACGATTTCCTTCCCTTTCCAATCGCCAAGACTAATATGGTCAATGTTCATCAGGCAACTACCAAGATTAACAAGTGATATTACCATCCAACAAATCTTGATCAAAAGCAATTGTCGTTGACCGTTCCAGTTAGGTAGCAAAGTGGTAACAACGACACTACAATCTTTAGAAGGTCAATTGCAACAAGACAAAGGACCTTCTCATTAATATTCGTGACTCTAGGGTTGTCCAATACTTGTGGTGTGTATAAGAGCCAGGGTGGTGATTGTAGAATGGCACACAACACCAACGTCAATGACGCTCCTCCATCCAGAAACATGACATGCCATCCGTTCAATCTTAGAGAAGATGTAATTGCAAGCATATCCAATAACTACACCAGTTTTTATTATGATTTTTTTTTAATATTAACAAAAAGAAAATCGGATCGGGTCAAAGTGTCTAGCCTAGCTAAGCTGACGCGGACCCTATCGGTTCGGGTTTTTGAGCACACAACAGCTTTTCTTAGCCCAATCTATTCAATCGAGATCGACTAATGCTGGTGTCGTTCGTGGATATGCTTGCAGTTACATCTTCTCGAAGATTGAACGGGTGGCATGTAATGTTCTGTGAGGGAGTAACACCGTTAATGTGGCTAGCGATTGTGTTATCTGCAATGCCAAAATCAGCGCGCAGGGTCACTCTCCCGCCACAAAGATTGGAGATGGCTCGAGTCATAAATGCTAATGAGAAGGTGCTTTGGATTGTTGGATGGTAGTATGCCTTCTTAGGCTTGGCAGTTGCCTGATGAGGATTGACCATATTAGCTTTTGCGACATCCAAAGCCACATCCAAACTTATGGGAGCCCACCACCCATGAATGGGGCAAGCCCAACCATCGGATTGGAGCAGACAAGCGGGTAGGGTGAATCGTGTATGGGAACCAATACATACTCGGGTGACTTCAACGCAGGTCATCCAATCGGGTCGAGCGAATCGGTTTTAGGGACCAATCCCTACCCAAATTTCTCACACGATTTCCTTCGCTTTCCAGTCGCCAAGATTAATGTGGCCAATGTTCACAAGGCAACTACTAAGACTAATGAGGGATATCACCATCCAACGAATCCTGATCAAAAGCAATTGTCGTCGACCATTCCAGTTAACCAGCAAAGCGGTAACAAGGACATATACAATCTTTAGAAGGTCAATTTGAACAAGACAAAGGACCTTCTCATCAATATTTGTGACTTTGGCCTTATCCAATATTTGCGGCGCATATAAGAGCCAGGGTAGAGATTGTAGCATGGCACGTAGCACCAACGTCAATGACGTTACTCCATCCAAAAACATCACATGCCATCCGTTCAATCTTCGAGAAGATGTAATTGCAAGTGTATCCAATAACTACACTAGTTTTGATTACGAGTTTTTTTGTTTTCATACTCACAAAAAGAAAATTGGATGAGGTCAATCTGTCCAGTCAAGCTAAGTTGACGCGGACCCTATCGAGCCGGGTTTTTGAGCCCACAACAGCTTTTCTTGGCCCACTAACGCTGGTTACGTTCTTGGAGATGCTGGCAATTACATCTTCTTGAAGATTGAACAGATGCCTTGTCATGTTTTCCGAGGGAGTAACGCCATTGATGTTGCTGGTGATTGTGTTATGTGCCATGCCAACATCAGCGTGCTGGTTCATATAAATGCCACAAATATTGGAGAAGGCTGGAGTCATAAATATTAATGAGAAGGTGCTTTGGATTGTGGGATGGTACTCTCCTTTACTAGGCTTGGCAGTTGCCTGATGAGGATTGACCATATTAGTATTGCCTGCCCTTTCCATTCGCCAAGACTAATATGGTCAATGTTCATCAGGCAACTCCCAAAACTAATAAGGGACACTACCATCCAACAAATCCTGATAAAAAGCAATTGTCGTCGACCGTTTCGGTTAAGCAGCAAAGCGGTAACAAGGACACATAGTCTTTAGAACATCAATTAGAACAAGAGAAAGGACCTTCTGATTAATATTTTTGACTCTGGCGTTACCCTATATTTGCGGCACGTATATGAGCTAGCGCGGTGATTCTAGCAGGGCACATAACACCAACGTCAAGGACGTTACTCCATCCACAAACATCACACGCCATCCGTTCAATCATAGAGAATATGTAATTGCAAGCGTATCCAAGAACTACACTAGTTTTTATTATGAGTTTTTTTTTTTTTTAATATTAAGAAAAGCAAAATCGGATCAAGTCAATGTGTCCTGTCCAAATAAGCTGACACGGACCCTATCAGTCCAAGTTTTCGAGCCCACAACATCTTTTCTTGGCCTAATCTATTCCATCGTGACCCACTAACGCTGGTGTCGTTCTTGGATATGCTGGCAATTACATCTTCTCGAAGATTGAACGGATGGCGTGTCATGTTTTGCGAGGGAGTAACGTCATTGATGTTGCTGGTGATTGTGTTATGTTCCATGCCAACCTCAGCACGATGGTTCATATAAACGCCACAAATATTGGAGAAGGCCGGAGTCATAAATATTAATGAGAAGGTGCTTTGGATTGTGGGATGGTAATCTCCTTTACTAGGCTTGGCAGTTGCCTGATGAGGATTGACCATATTAGTATTGCCTGCCCTTTCCATTTGCCAAGACTAATATGGTCAATGTTCATCAGGCAACTCCCAAAATTAATAAGGGATACTACCATCCAACAAATCCTTATCAAAAGCAATTGTCGTTGACCGTTCCAGTTAAGCTGCAAAGCGGTAGTAAGGACACATAGTCTTTAGAAGGCCAATTAGAACAAGAGAAGGGACCTTCTCATTAATATTTTTGACTCTGGCGTTACCCTATATTTGCGGCACGTATATGAGTTAGGGCGGTGATTCTAGTGTGGCACGTAACACCAACGCTAGCGACGCTGCTCTATCCAAAAACATCACACGCTATCCGTTCAATCATCGAGAAGATGTAATTGCAAGCGTATCCAAGAACTACACCATTTTTTATTATGAGTTTTTTTTTTTTTTTTATATTAACAAAAGGAAAATCGGATTGAGTCAATGTGTCCAGTCCAGCCAAGGAGACACGGACCCTATCTGTCCAGGTTTTTGAGCCACAATAGCTTTTCTTGGCTTAATCTATTCCCTCGTGACCCACTAACGCTGGTGTCGTTCTTGGATATGCTAGCAATTACATCTTCTCGAAGATTGAAGGGATGGCGTGTCTTGTTTTGCGAGGGAGTAACGGCGTTGATGTTGTTGGTGATTGTGTTATGTGCCATGCCAACATCAGCGAGCTAGTTCGTATAAACGCCACAAATATTGGAGAAGGCTGAAGTCATAAATATTAATGAGAAGGTGCTTTGGATTGTGGGATGGTAATCTCCTTTACTAGGCTTGGCAGTTGCCTGATGAGGATTGACCATATAAGTATTGCCTGCCCTTTCCATTCGCCCAGACTAATATGGTCAATGTTCATCAGGCAACTCCCAAAACTAATAAACGATACTACCATCCAACAAATCCTGATAAAAAACAATTGTCGTCGACTGTTCCAGTTAAGCAGCAAAGCGGTAACAAGGACACTTAGTCTTTAGGAGGTCAATTAGAACAAGAGAAAGAACCTTCTCATTAATATTTTCGTCTCTGGCGTTATCCAATATTTGCGGCGCGCATATGAGCTCGCGTGGTGATTCTAGCAGGGCACATAACACCAACGTCAACAACGTTACTCCATCCACAAACAACACACGCCATATGTTCAATCATCGAGAAGATGTAATTGCAAGCGTATCCGAGAACTACACCAGTTTTTATTATGAGTTTTTTTTTTTATATTAACAAAAGGAAAATCGGATCGAGTCAAAGTGTCCAGTCTAGCTAAGCAGACACGGACCCTATCAGTCCAGGTTTTTGAGCCCACAATAGCTTTTCTTGGCCTAATCTATTCCATCGTGACCCACTAACGCCGGTGTCGTTCTTGGATATGCTGGCAATTACATCTTCTCGAAGATGGAAGGGATGGCGTGTCATGTTTTGCAAAGGGGTAACGCCGTTGATGTTCCGGGTGATTGTGTTCTGTGCCATGCCAACATCAGCACGCCGGTTCATATAAACGCAACAAATATTGGAGAAGGCTTGAGTCATAAATATTAATGAGCAGTTGCTTTGGATTGTGGGATGCTAATCTCCTTTATTAGGATTGGCAGTTGCCTGATGAGGATTGACCATATTAGTATTGCCTGCCCATTCCATTCGCCAAGACTAATATGGTCAATGTTCATTAGGCAACTCCCAAAACTAATAAACGATACTACCATCCAACAAATCATGATCAAAAGCAATTGTCGTCGACTGTTCCAGTTAAGCAGCAAAGCGGTAACAAGGACACTTAGTCTTTAGGAGGTCAATTAGAACAAGAGAAAGGACCTTCTCATTAATATTTTTGTCTCTGGCGTTATCCTATATTTGCAGCGCGTATATGACCTCGCGCGGTGATTCTATCATGGCACATAACACCAACGTCAACGACGTTACTCCATCCACAAACATTACACGCCACCCGTTCAATCATCGAGAAGATGTAATTGCAAGCGTATCCAAGAACTACACCAGTTGTTGTTGTGAGTTTTTATTTTTTTTACATTAACAAAAGGAAAATCGGATTGAGTCAATCTGTCCAGTCCAACTAAGCTGACACGGACCCTATCAGTCCAGGTTTTTGAGCCCACAATAGCTTTTCTAGGCCTAATCTATTCCCTCGTGACCCACTAACGCTGGTGTCGTTCTTGGATATGTTGGCAATTACATCTTCTCGAAGATTGAACGGATCGCGTGTCATGTTTTGCGAAGGAGTAACGCCATTGATGTTGCTGGTGATTGTGTTATGTGCCATGCCAACATCAGCACGCTTGTTCATATAAACACCACAAATATTTGAGAAGGCTGGAGTCATAAATATTAATGAGAAGGTGCTTCGGATTTTGGGATGGTAATCTCCTTTACTAGGCTTGGTAGTTGCCTGATTAGGATTGACCATATTAGTATTGCCTGCCCTTTCCATTCACCAAGACTAATATGGTCAATGTTCATCAGGCAACTCCCAAAACTAATAAGGGATAGTACCATCCAACAAATCTTGATCAAAAGCAATTGTCGTTGACCGTTCCAGTTAAGCAGCAAAGCGGTAACAAGGACACATAGTCTTTAGAAGGTCAATTTGAACAAGAGAAGGGACCTTCTCATTAATATTTTTGACTCTGGCGTTACCGTAGATTTGTGGCGCGTATATGAGCTAGCGCGGTGATTCTAGTGTGGCACGTAACACCAACACTAGCGACGCTACTCTATCCAAAAACATCACACGCTATCCGTTCAATCATCGAGAAGATGTAATTGCAAGCGTATCCAGGAACTACACAAGTTTTTATTATGAGTTTTTTTTTTTTATCTTAAGAAAAGGAAAATTGGATCGAGTCAAAGTGTCCAGTACAGCTAAGCTGACACGGAACCTATCAGTCCAGGTTTTTGAGCCCACAACAGCTTTTCTTGGCCTAATCTATTCCATCGTGACACACTAAGTATGGTGTCGTTCTTGGATATGTTGGCAATTACATCTTCTCGAAGATTGAACGGATAGCGTGTCATGTTTTGCGAGGGAGGAACGCCGTTGATGTTCCTGGTGATTCTGTTATGTGCCATGCCAACATCAGCGCGCTGGTTCATATAAACGCCATAAATATTGGAGAAGGATGCAGTCATAAATATTAATGACAAGGTGCTTTGGATTTTGGGATGGTAATCTACTTTACTAGGCTTGGCAGTTGCCTGATGAGGATTGACCATATTAGTATTGCCTGCCCTTTCCATTTGCCAAGACTAATATGGTCAATGTTCATCAGGCAACTCCCAAAATTAATAAGGGATACTACCATCCAACAAATCCTTATCAAAAGCAATTGTTGTTGTCCGTTCCAGTTAAGCTGCAAAGCGGTAGTAAGGACAAATAGTCTTTAGAAGGTCAATTAGAACAAGAGAAAGGACCTTCTCATTAATATTTTTGACTCAGGCGTTACCCTATATTTGTGGCGCGTATATGAGCTAGCGCGGTGATTCTAGCATGGCACATAACACCAACGTCAACGACATTACTCCATCCACAAACATCACACGCCATCCATTGAATCATCGAGAAGATGTAATTGCAAGCGTATCCAAGAACTACACCAGTTTTTATTATTAGTTTAATTTTTTTTTATATTAACAAAAGGACAATCGGATCGAGTCATAGTGTCCAGTCAAGCTAAGCTGACACGGACCCTATCAATCCAGGTTTTTGAGCCCGCAACATCTCTTGTTGGCCTAAT
This sequence comes from Eucalyptus caleyi, assembly GCA_014182885.2. Lineage (NCBI taxonomy): Eukaryota > Viridiplantae > Streptophyta > Magnoliopsida > Myrtales > Myrtaceae > Eucalyptus > Eucalyptus caleyi. Next base: position 2,890,153 of record CM024472.2, on the reverse strand, counting down.
CTATTCCATCGTGACCCACTAACTATGGTGTCGTTCTTGGATATGCTGGCGATTACATCTTCTCGAACATTGAACAGATGGCGTGTCATGTTTTGCGAGGGAGGAACGCCGTTGATGTTCCTGGTGATTATGTTATGTGCCATGCCAACATCAGCGCGCTGGTTGATATAAACGCCAGAAATATTGGAGAAGGATGCAGTCATAAATATTAATGACAAGGTGCTTTGGATTTTGGGATGGTAATCTCCTTTACTAGGCTTGGCAGTTGCCAGATGAGGATTGACCATATTAGTATTGCCTGCCCTTTCCATTCGCCAAGACTAATATGGTCAATGTTCATCATGCAACTCCCAAAATTAATAAGGGATACTACCATCCAATAAATCCTTATCAAAAGCAATTGTCATCGACCATTCCAGTTAAGCTGCAAAGCGGTAGCAAGGATAGATAGTCTTTAGAAGGTCAATTAGAACAAGTGAAAGGACCTTCTCATTAATATTTTTGACTCAGGCGCTACCCTATTTTTGTGGCGCTTATATGAGCTAGCGCGGTGATTCTAGCATGGCACATAACACCAACGTCAACGACGTTACTCCATCAAGAAACATCACACGCCATCCGTTCAATCATCGAGAAGATGTAATTGCAAGCGTATCCAAGAACTACACCAGTTTTTCTTATTAGTTTTTTTTTTTTTTATATTAGCAAAAGGAAAATCGGATCGAGTCAAAGTGTCCAGTCCAGCTAAGCTGACACGGACCCTATCACTCCAGGTTTTTGAGCCCACAACAGCTCTTCTTGGCCTAATCTATTCCATCGTGACCCATAAACTATGGTGTCGTTTTCTTGGATATGCTGGCAATTACATCTTCTCGAACATTGAATGGATGGCGTGTCATGTTTTGCGAGGGAGGAACGCCGTTGATGTTCCTGGTGATTCTGGTATATGCCATGGCAACATCAGCGCGCTGGTTCATATAAACGCCACAAATATTGGAGAAGGATGCAGCCATAAATATTAATGACAAGGTGCTTTGGATTTTGGGATGGTAATCTTCTTTACTAGGCTTGGCAGTTGCCTGATGAGGATTGACCATATTAGTATTGCCTGCCCTTTCCATTCGCCAAGACTAATATGGTCAATGTTCATGAGGCAACTCCCAAAATTAATAAGAGATACTACCATCCAACAAATCCTTATCAAAAGCAATTGTCGTCGACCGTTCCAGTTAAGCTGCAAAGCGGTAGCAAGGACCGATAGTCTTTAGAAGGTCAATTAGAACAAGAGAAAGGACCTTCTCATTAATATTTCTGACTCAAGCGTTAGCCTATATTTGTGGTGCGTATATGAGCTAGCGCGGTGATTCTAGCATGGCACATAACAGCTACGTCAACGACGTTACTCCATCCACAAACATCACATGCCATCCCTTCAATCATCGAGAAGACGTAATTGCAAGCGTATCCAAGAACTACACCAGCTTTCATTATTAGTTTTTTTTTTATATTAACAAAAGGAAAATCGGATCGAGTCAAAGTGTCCAGTTTAGCTAAGCTGACACGGACCCTATCAATCCAGGTTTTTGAGCCCACAACAGCTCTTCTTGGCCTAATCTATTCCATCGTGACCCACTAACTATGGTGTCGTTCTTGGATATGCTGGCAATTACATCTTCTCGAACATTGAACGGATGGCGTGTCATGTTTTGCGAGGGAGGAACGCCGTTGATGTTCCTGGTGATTCTGGTATGTGCCATGGCAACATCAGCGCGCTGGTTCATATAAACGCCACAAATATTGGAGAAGGATGCGGCCATAAATATTAATGACAAGGTGCTTTGGATTTTGGGATGGTAATCTTCTTTACTAGGCTTGGCAGTTGCCTGATGAGGATTGACCATATTAGTATTGCCTGCCCTTTCCATTCGCCAAGACTAATATGGTCAATGTTCATGAGGCAACTCCCAAAATTAATAAGAGATACTACCATCCAACAAATCCTTATCAAAAGCAATTGTCGTCGACCGTTCCAGTTAAGCTGCAAAGCGGTAGCAAGGACAGATAGTCTTTAGAAGGTCAACTAGAACAAGAGAAAGGACCTTCTCATTAATATTTTTGACTCAAGCGTTAGCCTATATTGGTGGTGCGTATATGAGCTAGCGCGGTAATTCTAGCATGGCACATAACAGCAACGTCAACGACGTTACTCCATCCACAAACATCACACGCCATCCCTTCAATCATCGAGAAGACGTAATTGCAAGCGTATCCAAGAACTACACTAGCTTTCATTATTAGTTTTTTTATTTTATATTAACAAAAGGAAAATCGGATCGAGTCAAAGTGTCTAGTCCAGCTAAGCTGACACGGACCCTATCAGTCCAGGTTTTTGAGCCCCCAATAGCTTTTCTTGGCCTAATCTATTCCCTCGTGACGCACTAACGCTGGTGTCGTTCTTGGATATGCTGGCAATTACATCTTCTCGAACATTGAACGGATGGCGTGTCATGTTTTGCGAGGGAGGAACGCCGTTGATGTTCCTGGGGATTCTGTTATGTGCCATGGCAACATCCGCGCGTTGGTTCATATAAACGCCACAAATATTGGAGAAGGATGCAGTCATAAATATTAATGACAAGGTGCTTTGGATTTTGGGATGGTAATCTCCTTTACTAGGCTTGGCAGTTGCCTGATGAGGATTGACCATATTAGTATTGCCTGCCCTTTCCATTCCCCAAGACTAATATGGTCAATGTTCATCAGGCAACTCCCAAAATTAATAAGAGATACTACCATCCAACAAATCCTTATCAACAGCAATTGTCGTCGACCGTTCCAGTTAAGCTGCAAAGCGGTAGCAAGGACAAATAGTCTTTAGAAGGTCAATTAGAACAAGAAAAAGGACATTCTCATTAATATTTTTGTCTGTGGCGTGACCCTCAATTTGCGGCGCGTATATGAGCTAGTGCGGTGATTCTAGCATGGCACGTAACGCCAACGTCAACGACGTTACTCCATCCACAAACATCACACGCCATCCGTTCACTCGTCGAGATGATGTAATTGCATGCGTATCCAAGAACTACACCAGTTTTTATTATGGGTTTTTTTTTTCTATATTAACAAGAGGAAAATCGAACCGAGTCAAAGTGTCCAGTCCAGCTAAGCCGACACGGACCCTATCAGTCCAGGTTTTCGAGCCCACAACAGCTTTTCTTGGCCTAATTTATTCCGTCGTGACCCACAAACGCTGATGTCGTTCTTGGATATGCTGGCAATTACAACTTCTCGAAGATTCAACAGATGGCGTGTCATGTTTTGCGAGGGACTAACGGCGTTGATGTTGCTGGTGATTGTGTTATGTGCCATGCCAACATCAGCGCGTTGGTTCATATAAAGGCCACAAATATTGGAGAAGGCTGGAGTCAGAAATGTTAATGAGAAAGGGCATTGGATTGTGGGATGGTAATCTCTTTTACTAGGCTTGGCTGTTGCCTGATGAGGATTGACCATATTAGTATTGCCTGCCATTTCCATTCGCCAAGACTAATATGGTCAATGTTCATCAGGCAACTCCCAAAACTAAAAAGGGATACTACCATCCAACAAATCCTGATCAAAAGCAATTGTGGTCGACCGTTCCAGTTAAGCGGCAAAGTGGTAACAAGGACACATAGTCTTTAGAAGGTCAATTAGAACAAGAGAAAGGACCTTCTCATTAATATTTTTGTCTCTGGCGTTACCCTATTTTTGCGTCGCGTATATGAGCTAGTGCGGTGATTCTAGCATGGGACGTAACACCAACGTCAACAATGTTACTCCATCCACAAACATCACAAGCCATCCGTTCAATCATCGAGAAGATGTAATTGCAAGCGTACCCAAGAACTACACCAGTTTTTGTTATGAGTTTTTTTTTTTTTTATATATATAAAGAAAAGGAAAGCGGACCGAGTCAAAGTGTCCAATCCAACTAAGCTGACACGGACCCTATCAGTCCTGGTTTTCGAGCCCACAATAGCTTTTCTTGGCCTAATCTATTCCATCATGACCCACAAACGCTGGTGTCGTTCTTGGATATGCTGGCATTTACATCTTCTCGAAGATTGAACGGATGGCGTGTCATGTTTTGCGAGGGAGTAACCGCGTTGATGTTGCGGGTGATTGTGTTATGTGCAATGCCAACATCAGCGCGCTGGTTCATATAAACGCCACAAATATTGGAGAAGGCTGAAGTCTGAAATTTTAATGTGAAGGGGCTTTGGATTGTGGGATCATATTCTCCTTTACTTGGCTTGGCAGTTGCCTGATGAGGATTGACCATATTAGTATTGCCTGCCCTTTCCATTCGCCAAGACTAATATGGTCAATGTTCATCAGGCAACTCCCCAAACTAAAAAGGGATACTACCATCCAACAAATCCTGATCAAAAGCAATTGTTGTCGACTGTTCCAGTTAAGCCGCAAAGCGGTAACAAGGACACATATTCTTTAGACGGTCAATTAGAACAAGAGAAAGGACATTCTCATTAATATTTTTGTCTCTGGCGTTACCCTAAATTTGCGGCGCGTATATGAGCTAGTGCGGTGATTCTAGCATGGGACATAACGCCAACGTCAACGACGTTACTCCATCCACAAACATCACACGCCATCCGTTCAATTGTCGAGAAGATGTAATTTAATGCGTATCCAAGAACTACACCAGTTTTTATTATGAGTTTTTTTTTTTTCTATATTAACAAAAGGAAAGCCGGACCGAGTCAAAGTGTCCAGTCCAGCTAAGCTGACACGGACCCTATCAGTCAAGGTTTTCGAGCCCACAAAAGCTTTTCTTGGCCTTATCTATTCCATCGTGACCCACTAACGGTGGTGTCGTTCTTTGATATGCTGGCAATTACATCTTCTCGAAGATTGAACGGTTGCCGTGTCACGTTTTGCGAGGGAGTAACGCCGTTGATGTTGCTGGTGTGTTATGTGCCATGCCAACATCAGCGTTCTGGTTCATATAAACGCCACAAATATTGGAGAAGGCTGGAGTCATATATATTAATGAGAAGGGGCTTTGGATTGTGGGATGGTAATCTCCTTTACAAGGCTTGGCAGTTGCCTGATGAGGATTGACCATATTAGAATTACCTGCCCTTTCCATTCGCCAAGACTAATATGGTTAATCTTCATCAGGCAACTCCCAAAACTAATAAAGGATACTACCATCCAACAAATCCTGATCAAAAGCAATTGTCGTCGACCGTTCCAGTTAAGCAGCAAAGCGGTAACACGGCACATAGTCTTTAAAAGGTCAATCAGAATGAGAGAAAGGACATTCTCATTAATATTTTTGTCTCTGGCGTTACTCTATATTTGCGCCGCGTAGATGAGCTAGCGCGGTGATTTTAGCATGGCACGTAACACCAACGTCAACGACGTTACTCCATCCACAAACATCACACGCCATCCGTTCAATCTTCGAGAAGTTGTAATTGCAAGCGTATCCAAGAACTACACGAGTTTTTATTATGAGTTTTTTTTTTTTATATTAACAAAAGGAAAATCGGAACGAGTCAAAGTGTCCAGTCCAGCTAAGCTGACACGGACCCTATCAGTCCACGTTTTCGAGCTCACAACAGCTTTTCTTGGCTTCATCTATTCCATCGTGACCCAGTAACGCTGGTGTCGTTCTTGGATATGCTGGCAATTACATCTTCTCGAAGATTGAACGGATGCCGTGTCATGTTTTGCAAGGGAGTAACACCGTTGATGTTGCCGTTGTGTTATGTGCCATGCTAACATCAGCGCGCCGGTTCATATAAACGCCACAAATATTGGAGAAGGCTGGAGTCAGAAATATTGATGAGAAGGGGCTTTGGATTGTGGGATGGTAATGTCCTTTACTAGGCTTGACAGTTGCCTGATGAGGATTGACCATATTAGTATTGCCTGCCCTTTCCATTCGCGAAGACTAATATGGTCAATGTTCATCAGGCAACTCCCAAAACTAATAGGGGATAGTACCATCAAACAAATCCTGATCAAAAGCAATTGGCATCGACCGTTCGAGTTAAGCAGTAAAGCGATAACAAAGACACATTGTCTTTAGAAGGTCAATTAGAACAAGAGAAAGGACCTTCTCATTAATATTTTTGACTCTGCTGTTACCCTACATTTTCAACGCGTAGATGAGCTAGCGCAGTGATTCTAGCATGGCACGTAACACCAACGTCAACGACGTTACTCCATCCACAAACATCACACGCCATCTGTTCAATCCTTAAGAAGATGTAATTGCAAGCGTATCCAAGAGCAACACCAGTTTTTATTATGAGTTTTTTTTTTTTATATTAACAAAAGGAAAATCGGATAGAGTCAAAGTGTCCAGTGAATCTAAGCTGACACGGACCCTATCAGTCCAGGTTTTCGAGCCCACAGCAGCTTTTCTTGGCCTAATCTATTCCATTGTGACCCACAAACGCTGGTGTCGTTCTTGGATATGCTGGCAATTACATCTTCTCGAAGATTGAACGGATGGCGTGTCATGTTTTGCGAGGGAGTATCGGTGTTGATGTTGCTGGTGATTGTGTTATGTGCAATGCCAACATCAGCACGCTGGGTGATATAAAGGCCACAAATATTGGAGAAGGCTAGAGTCATAAATATTAATGAGAAGGGGCTTTGGATTTTGGGATGGTAATCTCCTTTACTAGGCTTGGCAGTTGCCTGATGAGGATTGACCATATTAGTATTGCCTGCCCTTTCCATTCGCCAAGACTAATATGGTCAATGCTCATCAGGCAACTCCCAAAACTAATAAGGGATACTACCATCCAACAAATCCTGATCAAAAGCAATTGTTGTCGACCGTTCGAGTTAAGCAACAAAGCGGTAACAAGGACACATTGTCTTTAGAAGGTCAATTAGAACAAGAGAAAGGACCTTCTCATTAATATTTTTGACTCTGGTGTTACCCTATATTTGCAACGCGTAGATGAGCTAGCGCAGTGATTCTAGCATGGCACGTAACACCATCGGCAACGACGTTACTCCATCCACAAACATCACACGCCATCCGTTCAATCTTCGCGAAGATGCAATTGCAAGCCTATCCAAGAACTACATGAGTTTTTATTATGAGTTTTTTTTTTTTTTATGTTAACAAAAGGAAAATCGAAACAAGTCAAAGTGTGCAGTCCAGCTAAGCTGACACGGACCCTATCAGTCCAGGTTTTCGAGCTCAGAACAGCTTTTCTTGGCCTAATCTATTCCATCGTGACCTAGTAACGCTGGTGTCATTCTTGGATATGCTGGCAATTACATCTTCTCGAAGATTGAACGGATGGCGTGTCATGTTTTGCGAGGGAGTAACGCCGTTGATGTTGCTGGTGATTGTGTTATGTGCCATGCCAACATCAGCGTGCTGGTCCATTCGCCAAGACTAATATGGTCAATGTTCAGCAGGCAACTCCCAAAACTAATAGGGGATAGTACCATGAAACAAATCCTGATCAAAAGCAATTGTCGTCGACCGTTCGAGTTAAGCAGTAAAGCGGTAACAAGGACACATAGTCTTTAGAAGGTCAATTAGAACAAGAGAAAGGACCTTCTCAATAATATTTTTGTCTCTGGCGTTACCCTATATTTGTGACGCGCATATGAGCTAGCGCGGTGATTCTAGCATGGCACGTAACACTAACGTCAACGACGTTACCCCATCCACAGACATCACACGCCATCCGTTCAATCGTCGAGAAGATGTAATTGCAAGCCTATCCAAGAACTACACAAATTTTTATTATGAGTTTTTATTTTTTTTTTATGTTAACAAAAGGAAAATCGGACCGAGTAAAAGTGTCCAGTCCAGCTAAGCTGACGCGGACCCTATCAGTCCAGTTTTTCGAGCCCACAACAGCTTTTCTTGGCCTAATCTATTCCATCGTGACCCACAAACGCTGGTGTCGTTCTTGGATATGCTGGCAATTACATCTTCTCGAAGATTGAACGGATGGCGTGTCATGATTTGCGAGGGAGTAACGGCGTTGATGTTGCCGGTGATTGTGTTATGTGCCAAGCAAACTTCAGCGCGCTGGTTCAAATAAACGCCACAAATATTGGAGAAGGCTGGAGTCATAAATACTAATGAGAAGGGGCTTTGGATTGTGGGATGGTAATCTCCTTTACAAGGCTTGGCAGTTGCCTAATGAGGATTGACCATATTAGTATTGCCTGCCCTTTCCTTTCGCCAAGACTAATATGGTCAATGTTCATCAGGCAACTCTGAAAACTAATAAAGGATACTACCATCCAACAAATCCTGATCAAAAGCAATTGTCGTCGACCGTTCCAATTATGCAGCAAAGCGGTAACAAGGCACATAGTGTTTAGAAGGTCAATTAGAATGAGAGAAAGGACCTTCTCATTAATATTTTTGTCTCTGGCGTTACTCTAAAATTGCGCCGCGTATATGAGCTAGCGCGGTGATTCTAGCATGGCACGTAACTCCAATGTCAACAACGTTACTCCATCCACAAACATCACACGCCATCCGTTCAATCGTCGAGAAGATGTAAATGCAAGCGTATGCAAGAACTACACCAGTTTTTATTATGAGTTTTTTTTTTTTTATATTAACAAAAGGAAAATCGGAATGAGTCAAAGTGTCCAGTCCAGCTAAGCTGACACGGACCGTATCAGTATAGGTTTTCGAGCTCAGAACAGCTTTTCTTGGCCTAATTTATTCCATCGTCACCCAGTAACGCTGGTGTCGTTCTTGGATATGGTGGCAATTACATCTTCTCGAAGATTGAACGGATGCCGTGTCACGTTTTGCGACGGAGTAACATCGTTGATGTTGCTGGTGTGTTATGTGCCATGCCAACATCAGCGCGCTAGTTCATATAAATGCCACAAATATTGGAGAAGGGTGGAGTCATAAATAATAATGAGAAGGTTCTTTGGATTGTGGGATGGTAATCTCCTTTACTAGGCTTGGCAGTTGCCTGATGAGGATTGACCATATTAGTATTGTCCGACCTTTGCATTCACCAAGACTAATATGGTGAATGTTCATCAGGCAACTCCCAAAACTAAAACAGGGATACTACCATCCAACAAATCCTCATCAAAAGCAATTGTCGTCGACCATTCCTGTTAAGCCGTAAAGCGGTAACAAGGACACATAGTCTTTAGAAGGTCAATTAGAACAAGAGAAAGGACCTTCTCAATAATATTTTTGTCTCTGGCGTTACCCTATATTTGCGGCACGTATATGAGCTAGCGCGGTGATTCTAGCATGGCACGTAACACCAACGTCAACGACGTTACCCCATCCACAGACATCACACGCCATCCGTTCAATCGTCGAGAAGATGTAATTGTAAGCCTATCCAAGAACTACACAAATTTTTATTATGAGTTTTTATTTTTATTTTTATATTAACAAAACGAAAATCGGACCGAGTAAAAGTGTCCAGTCCATCTAAGCTGACACTGACCCTATCAGTCTAGGTTTTCGAGCCCACAAAAGCTTTTCTTGGCCTAATCTATTCCATCGTGACCCACAAACGCTGGTGTCGTTCTTGGATATGCTGGCAATTACATCTTCACGAAGATTGAACGGATGGCGTGTCATGATTTGCGAGGGAGTAACGGCGCTGATGTTGTTGGTAATTGTGCTATGTGCCATGCAAACATCAGCGCGCTGGTTCATATAAACACGACAAATATTGCAGAAGGCTGGAGTCATAAATATAAATGAGAAGGTGCTTTGGACTGTGGGATGGTAATCTCCTTTACTAGGCTTGGCAGTTGCTTGATGAGGATTGACCATATTAGTATTGCCTGCCCTTTCCATTCGCCAAGACTAATATGGTCAATGTTCTTCAGGCTACTCCCAAAACTAATAAGGGATACTACCATCCAACAAATCTTGATCAAAAGCAATTGTCGTCAACCATTCCAGTTAAGCAGCAAAGCGGTAACAAGGACACATAGTGTTTAGAAGCTAAATTAGAACAAGAGAAAGCAACTTCTCATTAATATTTTCGACTCTGGCGTTACCCTATATTTGCGGCGCGTATATTAGCTAGCGCGGTGATTCTACCGTGGCAGGTAACACCAACGTCAACGACGTTACTCCATCCACAAACATCACACGCCATCCGTTCAATCATTGAGAAGATGTAATTGCAAGCGTCTTCAAGAACTACACAAATTTTTATTATGAGTTTTTTTTTTTTTTATATTAACAAAAAGAAAATCAGATCGAGTCAACGTGTCTAGTGAAGCTAAAATGACACGGACACTATCAGTCCAGGTTTTCGAGCCCACAACAGCTTTTCTTTGCCTACCCTATTCCATCGTGACCCACTAACGCTTGTGTCGTTCTTGGATATGCTCGCAATTACATCTTGTCGAAGATTGAACGGGTGACGTGTCATGTTTTGCGAGGGAGTAACGGCGTTGATGTTGCTGGTGATTGTGTTATGTGCCATGCCAACATCAGCGCGCTGGTTCATATAAACGCCACAAATATTGGAGAAGGCTGGTGTCATAAATATTAATGAGAAGGTTCATTGGATTGTGGGATGGTAATCTCCTTTACTAGGCTTGGCAGTTGCCTGATGAGGATTGACCATATTAGTATTGCCTGACCTTTCCATTCGCCAAGACTAATATGGTCAATGTTCATCATGCAAGTCCTAAAACTAAAAAGGGATACTACAATCCAAGAAATCCTGATCAAAAGCAATTGTTGTCGACCGTTCCAGTGAAGCAGCAAAGCGGTGACAAGGACACATAGTGTTTAGAAGGTAAATTAGAACAAGAGAAAGGAACTTCTCATTAATATTTTCAACTCTGGCGTTACCCTATATTTGCGGCGCGTATATTAGCTAGCGCGGTGATTCTACCATGGCACGTAACACCAACGTCAACGACGTTACTCCATCCACAAACATCACACGCCATCCGTTCAATCCTTAAGAAGATGTAATTGCAAGCGTATCCAGTAGCAACACCAGTTTTTATTATGATTTTTTTTTTATATTAACAAAAGGAAAATCGGATCGAGTCAAAGTGTCCAGTGAATCTAAGCTGACACGGACCCTATCAGTCTAGGTTTTCGAGCCCACAACAGCTTTTCTTGGCCTAATCTATTTTATCGTGACCCACAAACGTTGGTGTTGTTCTTGGATATGCTGGTAGTTACATCTTCTCGAAGATTGAATGGATGGCGTGTCATGTTTTGCGAGGGAGTATCGGCGTTGATGTTGCTGGTGATTGTGTTATGTGCCATGCCAACATCAGCGCGCTGGTTCATATAAACGCTAGAAATATTGGAGAAGGCTAGGGTCATAAATATTAATGAGAAGGGGCTTTGGATTTTGGGATGGTAATCTCCTTTCCTAGGCTTGGCAGTTGCCTCATGAGGATTGACCATATTAGTATTGCCTGCCCTTTCCATTCGCCAAGACTAATGTGGTCAATGTTCATCAGGCTACCCCCAAAACTAATAAGGGATACTACCATCCAACAAATCCTAATCAAAAGCAATTGTCGTCGACCGTTCCAGTTAAGCGGCAAAGCGGTAACAAGGACACATAGTCTTTAGAAGGTAAATTAGAACAAGAGAAAGGAACTTCTCATTAATCATTTCGACTCTGGCGTTACCCTATATTTGCGGCGCGTATACTAGCTAGCGCGGTGATTCTACCATGGCAGGTAACACCAACGTCGACGACGATACCCCATCCACAAACATCACACGGCATCCGTTCAATCGTTGAGAAGATGTAGTTGCAAGCGTATCCAAGAACTAAATCAATTTTTGTTATGAGTTTTTTTTTTTTTTTTTATATATATTAACAAAAGGAAAATTGGATCGAGTCAAAGTGTCCAGTGAAGCTAAGCTGACACGGACACTATCAGTGCAAGTTTTCGAGCCCACAACAGCTTTTCTTGGCCTAGTCTATTCCATCGTGACCCACTAACGTTGGTGTCATTCTTGGATATGCTGGCAATTACATCTTCTCGAAGATCGAATGGATGGCGTGTCTTGTTTTTTGAGGGAGTATCGGCGTTGATGTTGCTGGCGATTGTGTTATGTGCCATGCCAACATCAGCGCGCTGGTTCGTATAAACGCCACAAATATTGGAGAAGGTTGGAGTCATAAATATTAATGAGAAGGGGCTTTGGATTTTGGGATGGTAATCTCCTTTACTAGGCTTGGCAGTTGCCTGATAAGGATTGACCATATTAGTATTGCCTGCCCTTTCCATTCGCCAAGACTAATATGGTCAATGCTCATTAGGCAACTCCCAAAACTAATAAGGGATACTACCATCCAACAAATCCTGATTGAAAGCAATTGTCGTTGACCGTTCGAGTTAAGCAGCAAAGCGGTAAGAACGACACATTTTCTTTAGAAGGTCAATTAGAACAAGAGAAATGACCTTCTCATTAATATTTTCGACTCTGGTGTTACCCTATATTTGCAACGCGTAGATGAGCTAGCGCGGTGATTCTACCATGGCAAGTAACAACAACATCAACGACGTTACTCCATCCACAAACATCGCACGGCGTCCGTTCAATCGTTGAGAAGATGTAATTGCAAGCGTATCCAAGAACTACATCAATTTTTGTTATGAGTTTTTATTTTTTTATTTTTATATATTAACAAAAGGAAAATCGGAACGAGTCAAAGTGTCCAATGAAGCTAAGCTGACACGGACACTATCAGTCCAGGTTTTCGAGCCCACAACAGCTTTTCGTAGCCTACTCTATTCCATCGTGACCCACTAACGCTGGTGTCGTTCTTGGATATGCTAGCAATTACATCTTCTCGAAGATTGAACGGATGGCGTGTCATGTTTTTTGAGGGAGTATCAGCATTGATGTTGCTGGTGATTATGTTATGTGCCATGCCAACATCAGCGCGCTGGTTCATATAAACGCCACAAATATTGGAGAAGGGGCTTTGGATTTTGGGATGGTAATCTCCTTTACTAGGCTTGGCAGTTGCCTGATGAGGATTGACCATATTAGTATTTCCTACCCTTTCCATTCGCCAAGACTAATATGGTCAATGTTCATCAGGCAACGCCCAAAACTAATAAGGGATACTAGCATCCAACAAATCTAGATCAAAAGTAATTCTCGTCGACCGTTCGAGTTAAGCAACAAAGCGGTAACACGGACACATTGTCTTTAGAAGGTCAATTAGAACAAGAGAAAGGACCTTCTCATTAATATTTTTGACTCTAGAGTTACCCTATATTTGCGGCGCGTAGATGAGCGAGCGCAGTGATTCTAGCATGGCACATAACACCAACGTCAACGATGTTACTCCATCTACAAACATCACACGCCATCCGTTCAATCCTTGGGAAGATGTAATTGCAAGTGTATACAAGACCAAGACCAGTTTTTATTATGAGTTTTTTTTTTTTTTATATTAACAAAAGGAAAATCGAATCAGGTCGAAGTGTCTAGTGAATCTAAGCTGACACGGACACTATCAGTCCAGGTTTTCGCGCCCACAACAGCCTTTCTTGGCCTAATCTATTCCATCGTGACCCAATAACGCTTGTGTCGTTCTTGGATTTGCTGGCAATTACATCTTCTCGAGGATGGACAGGATGGCATGTCATGTTTTGCGAGGGAGTAACGGCGTTGATGTTGCGGGTGATTGTGTTATGTGCCATGCCAACATCAGCACGTTGGTTCATATAAACGCCACAAATATTGGAGAAGGCTGGAGTCATAAATATTAATGAGAAAGGGCTTTGGATTTTGGGATGGTAATCCCCTTTACTAGGCTTGGATGTTGCATGATGAGGATTGACCATATTAGTATTGCCTGCCCTTTCCATTCCCTAAGACTAAAATCGTCAATGTTCATCAGGCAACTCCCAAAACTAAAGAGGGATACTACCATCCAACAAATCCTGATCAAAAGTAATTGTCGTCGACCATTCGAGTCAAGCAACAAAGCGGTAACAAGGACACATTGTCTTTAGAAGGTCAATTAGAACAAGAGAAAGGACCTTCTCATTAATATTTTTGACTCTGGTGTTACCCTATATTTGCGGCGCGTAGATGAGCGAGCGCAGTGATTCTAGCATGGCACGTAACACCAACGTCAACGACGTTACTCCATCCACAAACATCATAGGCCAACCGTTCAATCCTTGAGAAGATGTAGTTGCAAGCGTATCCAAGTGCAGGACCAATTTATATTATGAGTTTTTTTTTTATAATAACAAAAGGAAAATCGGATCGGGTCAAAGTGTCCAGTGAATCTAAGCTGACACGGACCCTATCAGTCCAGGTTTTCGAGCCCACACTAGCTTTTCTTGGCCTAATCTATTCCATCGTGACCCACTAACGCTTGTGTCGTTCTTGGATTTGCTGGCAATTACATCTTCTCGAGGATGGACAGGATGGCATGTCATGTTTTGCGAGGGAGTAACGGCGCTGATGTTGCGGGTGATTGTGTTATGTGCCATGCCAACATCAGCATGCTGGTTCATATAAACGCCACAAATATTGGAGAAGGCGGGAGTCATAAATATTAATGAGAAAGGGCTTTGGATTTTGGGATGGTAATCCCCTTTACTAGGCTTGGCAGTTGCCTGATGAGGATTGACCATATTAGTATTGCCTGCCCTTTCCATTCGCTAAGACTAAAATCGTCAATGTTCATCAGGCAACTCCCAAAACTAAAGAGGGATACTACCATCCAACAAATCCTGATCAAAAGTAATAGTCGTCGACCATTCGAGTTAAGCAACAAAGCGGTAACAAGGACACATTGTCTTTAGAAGGTCAATTAGAACAAGAGAAAGGACCTTCTCATTAATATTTTTGACTCTGGTGTTACCCTATATTTGCGGCGCGTAGATGAGCGAGCGCAGTGATTCTAGCATGGCACGTAACACCAACGTCAACGACGTTACTCCATCCACAAACATCACACGCCATCCGTTCAATCCTTGAGAAGATGTAGTTGCAAGCGTATCCAAGAGCAAGACCAGTTTATATTATGAGTTTTTTTTTTATATATTAACAAAAGGAAAATCGGATCGGGTCAAAGTGTCTAGTGAATCTATGCTGACACGGACCCTATCAGTCCAGGTTTTCGAGCCCACAACAGCTTTTCTTGGCCTAATCTTTTCCATCGTGACCCACTAACGCTGGTGTCGTTCTTGGATTTGCTGGCAATTACATCTTCTCGAGGATGGAAAGGATGGCGTGTCATGTTTTGCGAGGGAGTAACGGCGTTGATGTTGCGGGTGATTGTGTTATGTGCCATGCCAACATCAGCACGCTGGTTCATATAAACGCCACAAATATTGGAGAAGGCTGGAGTCATAAATATTAATGAGAAAGGGCTTTGGATTTTGGGATGGTAATCTTCTTTACTAGGCTTGGCAGTTGCCTGATGAGGATTGACCATATTAGTATTTCCTGCCCTTTCCATTCGCCAAGACTAAAATGGTCAATGCTCATCAGGCAACTCCCAAAACTAATAAGGGATACTACCATCCAACAAATCCTGATCGAAAGCAATTATCGTCGACTGTTCGAGTTAAGCAGCAAAGCGGTAACAAGGACACATTGTCTTTAGAAGGTCAATTAGAACAAGAGAAAGGACCTTGTCATTAATATTTTTGACTCTGGTGTTACCCTATATTTGCGGCACGTATATGAGCTATTGCAGTGATTCTAGCATGGCACGTAACACCAACGTCAACGACGTTACTCCATCCACAAACGTCACACGCCATCCGTTCAATCCTTGAGAAGATGTAATTGCAAGCGTATCCAAGAGCAACACCAAATTTCATTATGAGATTTTATTTTTATTTTTTATATTATCAAATGGAAAATCGGATCGCGTCAAAGTGTCTAGTGAAGCTAAGCTGACACGGACACTATCAGTCCAGGTTTTCGAGCCCACAACAGCTTTTCTTCGCCTACTCTATTCCATCGTGACCCACTAACGCTGGCGTCGTTCTTGGATATGCTGGCAATTACATCTTCTCGAAGATTGAACGCATGGCGTGTCATGTTTTGCGAGGGAGTATCGGTGTTGATGTTGCTGGTGATTGTGTTATGTGCCATGCCAACATCAGCGCGCTGGTTCATATAAACGCCACAAATATTGGAGAAGGCTGGAGTCATAAATATTAATGAGAAAGGGCTTTGGATTTTGGGATGGTAATCTCCTTTACTAGGCTTGGCAGCCTGATGAGGATTGACCATATTAGTATTGCCTGCCCTTTCCATTCGCCAAGACTAAAATGGTCAATGCTCATTAGGCAACTCCCAAAACTAATAAGGGATACTACCATCCAACAAATCCTGATCGAAAGCAATTGTCGTCGACCGTTCGAGTTAAGCAGCAAAGCGGTAACAAGGACACATAGTCTTTAGGAGCTCAATTAGAACTAAAGAAAGGACATTCTCATTAATATTTTTGATGCTGGCGATACCCTATATTTGCGGCGCGTATATGAGCTAGCGAGGTGATTCTAGCATGGCACGTAGCACCAACGTCAACGACGTTACTCCATCCACAAACATCACACGCCATCCGTTCAATCCTTGAGAAGATGTAATTGCAAGCGTATCCAAGACCAACACCAGTTTTCATTATGAGTTTTTTTTTTTATTTTTATTATCAAAAGGAAAATCGGATCGCGTCAAAGTGTCCAGTGAAGCTAAGCTGACACGGACACTATCAGTCCAGGTTTTCGAGCCCACAACAGCTTTTCTTGGCCTAATCTATTCCATCGTGACCCACTAACGCTGGTGTCGTTCTTGGATTTGCTGGCAATTACATCTTCTCGAGGATGGAAAGGATGGCGTGTCATGTTTTGCGAGGGAGTAACGGCGTTGATGTTGCGGGTGATTGTGTTATGTGCCATGCCAACATCAGCACGCTGGTTCATATAAACGCCACAAATATTGGAGAAGGCTGGAGTCATAAATATTAATGAGAAAGGGCTTTGGATTTTGGGATGGTAATCTCCTCTACTAGGCTTGGCAATTGCCTGATGAGGATTGACCATATTAGTATTGCCTGCCCTTTCCATTCGCCAAGACTAAAATGGTCAATGCTCATCAGGCAACTCCCAAAACTAATAAGGGATACTACCATCCAACAAATCCTGATCGAAAGCAATTGTCGTCGACTGTTCGAGTTAAGCAGCAAAGCGGTAACAAGGACACATTGTCTTTAGAAGGTCAATTAGAACAAGAGAAAGGACCTTGTCATTAATATTTTTGACTCTGGTGTTACCCTATATTTGCGGCGCGTATATGAGCTAGCGCAATGATTCTAGCATGGCACGTAACACCAACGTCAACGACGTTACTCCATCCACAAACATCACACGCCATCCGTTCAATCCTTGAGAAGATGTAATTGCAAGCGTATCCAAGACCAACACCAGTTTTCATTATGAGTTTTTTATTTTTATTTTTTATATTATCAAAAGGAAAATCGGATCGCGTCAAAGTGTCCAGTGAAGCTAAGCTGACATGGACACTATCAGTCCAGGTTTTCGAGCCCACAACAGCTTTTCTTCGCCTACTCTATTCCATCGTGACCCACTAACGCTGGCGTCGTTCTTGGATATGCTGGCAATTACATCTTCTCGAAGATTGAATGCATGGCGTGTCATGTTTTGCAAGGGAGTATCGGCGTTGATGTTGCTGGTGATTGTGTTATGTGCCATGCCAACATCAGCGCGCTGGTTCATATAAACGCCACAAATATTGGAGAAGGCTGGAGTCATAAATATTAATGAGAAAGGGCTTTGGATTTTGGGATGGTAATCTCCTTTACTAGGCTTGGCAGTGGCCTGATGAGGATTGACCATATTAGTATTGGCTGCCCTTTCC
Source organism: Eucalyptus caleyi (assembly GCA_014182885.2). NCBI lineage: Eukaryota > Viridiplantae > Streptophyta > Magnoliopsida > Myrtales > Myrtaceae > Eucalyptus > Eucalyptus caleyi. The sequence continues at coordinate 2,872,245 of CM024472.2, read as the reverse complement.
ATTCGCCAAGACTAAAATGGTCAATGCTCATCAGGCAACTCCCAAAACTAATAAGGGATACTACCATCCAACAAATCCTGATCGAAAGCAATTGTTGTCGACCGTTCGAGTTAAGCAGCAAAGCGGTAACAAGGACACATAGTCTTTAGGAGCTCAATTAGAACTAAAGAAAGGACCTTCTCATTAATATTTTTGACGCTGGCGATACCCTATATTTGCGGCGCGTATATGAGCTAGCGAGGTGATTCTAGCATGGCACGTAACACCAACGTCAACGACGTTACTCCATCCACAAAGATCACACGCCATCCGTTGAATCGTCGAGAAGATGTAATGGCAAGCTTATCCAAGAGCAACACTTGTTTTTATTATGAGTGTTTTTTTTCCTTTAACAAAAGGAAAATCGGATCGAGTCAAAGTGTCCAGTGAAGCTAAGCTAACACGGACCCTATCAGTCCGGGTTTTCGAGCCCACAACAGCTTTTCTTGGCCTAATCTATTCCACCGTGACCCACTAACGCTGGTGTCGTTCTTGGATATGCTGGCAATTACATCTTCCCGAAGATTGACAGGATGGCGTTTCATCTTTTGCGAGGGAGTAACGCCGTCCATGTTGCTGGTGATTGTGTTATGTGCCATGCCAACATCAGCGTGCTGGTTCATATAAACGCCACAAATATTGGAGAAGGCTAGAATCATAAATATTAATGAGAAGGTGCTTTAGATTGTGGGATGGTCATCTCTTTTACTAGGCTTGGAAGTTGCCTCATGAGGATCGACCGTATTAGTATTGCCTGCCCTTTCCATTCGCCAAGACTAAAATGGTCAATGCTTATCAGGCAACTCCCAAAACTAATAAGGGACACTACCATCCAACAAATCCTAATCCAAAGCAATTGTCGTCGATCGTTCCAGTTAAGCAGCAAAGCGGTAACAAGGACACATAGTCTTTAGAAGGTCAACTAGAACAAGAGAGAGGACTTTCTCATTAATAATTTTGACTCTGGCGTCAGCATATATTTGCGGCGCATATATTAGCTAGCACAGTGATTCTAGCTTGGTAGGTATCACCAACGTCAACGACGTTACTCCATCCACAAACATCACACGCCATCCGTTCAATCCTTGAGAAGATGTAACTGCAAGCGTATCCAAGAGCAACACCAGTTTTTTTTATGAGTTTTTTTTTTATATTAACAAAAGGAAAATCGGATGGAGTCAAAGTGTCCAGTCAAGCTAAGCTGGCACGGACCCTGTCAGTCCACGTTTTCGAGCCCACAACAGTTTTTCTTGGCTTAATCTAATCCATCGTCACCCACTAACGCTAGTGTCGTTCTTGGATATGCTGGCAATTACATCTTCTCGAAGATCGAACGGATGACGTGTCATGTTTTGCAAGGGAGTAACGGCATTGATGTTGCTGGTGATTGTGTTATGTGCCATGCCAACATCAGCGCGCTGGTACATATAAACGCCACAAATATTGGAGAACGCTGTAGTCATAAATATTAATGAGAAGGGGCTTTGGATTGTGGGATGGTAATCTCCTTTACTTGGCTTGGCAGTTGCCTGATGAGGATTGACGATATTAGTATTGCCTGCCCTTTCCATTCGCCAAGACTAATATGGTCAATGTTCATCAGGCAACTGCCGAAACTAATAAGGGATACTACCATCCAACAAATCCTGATCAAAAGCAATTGTCGTCGACCGTTCCAGTTAAGCAGCAAAGCGGTAACAAGGACACATTGTCTTTAGAAGGTCAATTAGAACAAGAGCAAAGACCTTCTCATTAATATTTTTTGCTCTGGTGTTACCCTATATTTGCGGCTCGTAGATGAGCTAGCACAGTGATACTAGCATGGCAAGTAACAGCAACGTCAACAACGTTACTCCATCCACAAACATCACACACCATACGTTCAATCCTCGAGAAGATGTAATTGCAAGTGTATCCAAGAGCAACACCAGTTTTTATTATGAGTTTTTTTTTTTCTTTTAGCAAAAGGAAAATCGGATTGAGTTAAAGTGTCCAGTGAAGCTAAGCTGACACGGACCCTATCAGTCCAGGTTTTCGAGCCCACAACAGCTTTTCTTGGCCTAATCTACTCCATCGTGACCCACTAACGCTAGTGTCATTCTTGGATATGCTGGCAATTACATCTTCACGAAGATTGAAAGGATGGCTTGTCATGTTTTGCGTGGGAGTAACCGCGTTGATGTTGCTAGTGATTGTGTTATGTGCCATGCCAACATCAGCGCGCTGGTTCATATAAACGCCACAAGTATTGGAGAAGGCTGCAGTCATAAATATTAATGACAAGGGTCTTTGGATTGTGCGAAGGTAATCTCCTTTACTAGGCTTGACAATTGCCTGATGAGGATTGACCATATTAGTATTTCCTGCCCTTTCCATTCGCCAAGACTAATATGGTCAATGTTCATCAGGCAACTCCCGAAACTAATAAGGGATACTACCATCCAACAAATACTGATCAAAAGCAATTGCTGTCGACCGTTCCAGTTAAGCGGCAAAGCGGTAACAAGGACACATTGTCTTTAGAAGGTCAACTAGAACAAGAGAAAGGACTTTCTCATTAATATTTTGACTCTGGTGTTACCCTATATTTGCGCGCATATATGAGCTAGCGCATTATTCTAGCTTGGTAGGTAACACCAACGTCAACGACGTTACTCCATCCACAAACATCACACGCCATCCGTTCAATCATCGAGAAGATGTAATTGCAAGCGTATCCAAGAGCAACACCAGTTTTTATTATGAGTTTTTTTCTTTTATATTCACAAAAGGAAAATCGGATCGAGTCAAAGTGTCCAGTGAAGCTAAGCTGACCCGGACCCTATCAGTCCAGGTTTTCAAGCCCACAACAACTTTTCTTGGCCTAATCTATTCCATCGTGACCCACTAACGCTGGTGTCGTTCTTGGATATGCCGGCAATTACATCTTCTCGAAGATTGAACGGATGGCGTGTCATGTTTTGCGAGGGAGTAATGGCATTGATGTTGCTGGTGATTGTGTTATGTGCCATGCCAACGTCAGCGCGCTGGGTCATATAAACGCCACAAATATTGGAGAAGACTGGAGTCATAAATATTAATAAGAAGGTGCTTTGGATTGTGGGATGGTAATCTCGTTTACTAGGCTTGGCAGTTGCCTGATGAGGATTGACCATATTAGTATTGCCTGCCCTTTCCATTCGCCAAGACTAATATGGTCAATGTTCATTAGGCAACTCCCAAAACTAATAAGGGATACTACCATCCAAGAAATCCAGATCAAAACCAACTGTCGTCGACCGTTCTAGCTAAGCAGCAAAGCGGTAACAAGGACACATTGTCTTTAGAAGGTCAATTAGAACAAGAGAAAGGACCTCCTCATTAATATTTTTGACTCTGGCGTTACCCTATATTTGCGCGCGTATATGAGCTAGCGTAGTGATTCTAGCTTGGCACGTAACACCAACGTCAACGACGTCACTCAATCCACAAACATCACACGCCATCCATTCAATCCTCGAGAAGATGTAATTGCAAGCGTATCCAAGAGCTACACCAGTTTTTATTATGAGTTTTTTTTTTCTTTTAACAAAAGGAAAATCGGATCGAGTCAAAGTGTCCAGTGAAGCTAAACTGACACGGACCCTATCGGTCCAGGTTTTCGAGCCCACAACAGCTTTTCTTGGCCTAATCTATTCCATCGTGACCCACTAACGCTGGTGTCGTTCTTGGATATGCTGGCAATTACATCTTCTCAAAGATTGAAAAGATGGCGTATCATGTTTTGCGAGGGAGTAACGGCGTTGATGTTGCTGGTGATTGTGTTATGTGCCATGCCAACCTCAGCGCGCTGGTTCATATAAACGCCACAAATGTTGGAGAAGGCTGGAGTCATAAATATTAATGAGAAGGTGCTTTGGATTGTGGGATGGTAATCTCGTTTACTAGGCTTGGCAGTTGCCTGATGAGGATTGACCATATTAGTATTGCCTGCCCTTTCCATTCGCCAAGACTAATATGGTCAATGTTCATTAGGCAACTCCCAAAACTAATAAGGGATACTACCATCCAAGAAATCCAGATCAAAACCAATTGTCGTCGAATGTTCTAGCTAAGCAGCAAAGCGGTAACAAGGACACATAGTCTTTAGAAGGTCAATTAGAATAAGAGAAAGGACCTTCTCGTTAATATATTTGACTCTGGTTTTACCCTATATTTGCGGCGCGTATATGAGCTGGCGCAGTGATTCTAGCATGGCACGTAACACCAACGTCAACGACGTTACTCCATCCACAAACATCACACGCCATCCGTTCAATCATCAAGAAGATGTAATTGCAAGCGTATCCAAGTGCAACACCAATTTTTATTATGGACTTTTTTTTTTTATGTTAACAAAAGGAAAATCGGATTGAGTCAAAGTGTCCAGTGAAGATAAGCTGACACGGACCCTATCAGTCCAGGTTTCGAGCCCACAACAGCTTTTCTTGGCCTAATCTATTACATCGTGACCCACTAACGCTGGTGTCGTTCTTTGCTATGCTGGCAATTACATCTTCTCGAAGATTGAACGGATGGCGTGTCATGTTTTACGAGGGAGTAATGGCATTAATGTTGCTGGTGATTGTGTTATGTGCCATACCAACATCAGCGCGCTGGTTCATATAAACGCCACAAATATTGGAGAAGGATGGAGTCATAAATATTAATGAGCAGATGCTTTTAATTGTGGGATGGTAATCTCCTTTACTAGGCTTGGCAGTTGCCTGATGAGGATTGACCATATTAGTATTGCCTGCCCTTTCCATTCGCCAAGACTAATATGGTCAATGTTCAACAGGCAACTCCCAAAACTGATAGGGGATACTACCATCCAACAAATCCGGATCAAAAGCAATTGTCGTCGACCGTTCTAGTTAAGCAGCAAAGCGGTAACAAGGACACATAGTCTTTAGAAGGTCAATTAGAACAAGAGAAAGGACCTCCTCATTAATATTTTTGACTCTGGTGTTACCCTATATTTGCGGCCCGTATATGAGCTAGCGCAGTGATTCTAGCATGGCACGTAACACCAACGTCAACGACGTTACTCCATCCACAAACATCACACGCCATCCGTTCAATCATCGAGAAGATGTTATTGCAAGCGTATCCAAGAGCAACACCAGTTTTTATTATGACTTTTTTTTTTTTTATTCACAAAAGGAAAATCGGATTGAGTCAAAGTGTCAAGTCCAGCTATGCCGACACGGACCCTATCAGTCCAGGTTTTCGAGTCCACAACAGCTTTTCTTGGCCTAATCTATTCCATCGTGACCCACTAACGCTAGTGTCGTTCTTGGATATGCTGGCAATTACATCTTCTCGAAGATTGAACGGATGCCGTGTTATGTTTTGCGAGGGAGTAACTGCGTTGATGTTGCTAGTGATTGTGTTATGTGCCATGCCAACATAAGCGCGCTGGTTCATATAAATGCCACAAATATTGGAGAAGGCTGGAGTCATAAATATTAATGAGAAGGGGCTTTGGATTGTGGGATGGTAATCTCCTTTACTAGGCTTGGCAGTTGCCTGATGAGGATTGACCATATTAGTATTGCCTGCCCTTTCCATTCGCCACGACTAATATGATCAATGTTCATCAGGCAACTCCTGAAACTAATAAGGGATACTACCATCCAACAAATCTTGATCAAAAGCAATTGTCGTCGACCGTTCCAGTTAAGCAGGAAAGCGGTAACAAGGACACATTGTCTTTAGAAGGTCAATTAGAACAAGAGAAAAGACCTTGTCATTAATATTTTTGACTCTGGTGTTACCCTATATTTGCCGCGTGTATATGAGCTAGCGCAGTGATTCTAGCAGGGCACGTAACACCAACGTCAACGACATTACTCAATCCACAAACATCACACGCCATACGTTCAATCCTCGAGAAGATGTAAGTGCAAGCGTATCCAAGAGCAACACCATTTTTTATTATGAGTTTTTCTTTCTTTTAACAAAAGGAAAATTGGATCGAGTCAAAGTGTCCAGTGAAGCTAAGCTGACACGGACTCTATCAGTCCAGGTTTTCGAGCCCACAACAGCTTTTCTTAGCCTAATCTATTCCATCGTGACCTATTAACGCTGGTGTCGTTCTTGGATATGTTGGCAATTACATCTTCTCGAAGATTGAAAGGATGGCGTGTCATGTTTTGCGAGGGAGTAAGGGCATTGATGTTACTGGTGATTGTGTTTTGTGCCATGCCAACATCAGTGCGCTGGTTCATATAAACGCCACAAATATCGGAGAAGGCTGGAGTCATAAATATTAATGAGATGGTGCTTTGGATTGTGGGATGGTAATCTCTTTTACTAGGCTTGGCAGTTGCCTGATGAGGATTGACAATATTAGTATTGCTTGCCCGTTCCATTCGCCAAGACAAATATGGTCAATGTTCATTAGGCAACTCCCAAAACTAATAAAGGATACTACCATCCAACAAATCCTGATCAAAAGCAATTGTCGTCGACCGTTCCAGTTAAGCAGCAAAGCGGTAACAAGTACACATAGTCTTTAGGACCTCAATTAGAACTAGAGAAAGGACCTTCTCATTAACATTTTTGACTCTAGCGTTACCCTATATTTGCGGCGCGTATATGAGCTAGCGCGGTGATTCTAGCATGGCACATAACACCAACGTCAACTACGTTACTCCATCCAAAAACGTCATACGCCATCCGTTCAATCCCCGAGAAGATGTAATTGCAAGCGTATCCAAGAGCAACACTAGTTTTTATTACGAGTTTTTTTTTTCTTTATATTAACAAAAGGAAAATCGGATTGAGTCAAAGTGTCCAGTCCAGCTAAGCAGACACGGACCCTATCGGTCCAGGTTTTCGAGCCCACAACAGCTTTTCTTGGACTAATCTATTCCATCGTGACCCACAAACGCTGGTGTTGATCTTGGATATGCTGGCAATTCCATCTTCTCGAAGATTGAGCGGATGGCGTGTCATGTTTTGCGAGGGAGTTACGGCGTTGATGTTGCTGGTGATTCTGTTATGTGCCATGCCAACATCAGCGCGCTGGTTCATATAAACGCCACAAATATTGGAGAAGGCTGGAGTCAGAAATATTAATGAGAAGGTGCTTTGGGTTGTGGGATGGTAATCTCCTTTACTAGGCTTGGGAGTTGCCTGATGAGGATTGACCATATTAGTATTGCCTGCCCTTTCCATTCGCCAAGACTAATATGGTCAATGTTCATCAGGCAACTCCCCGAAACTAATAAGGGATACTCCCATCCAACAAATCCTGATCAAAAGCAATTGTCGTCGACGGGTCCAGTTAAGTAGCAAAGCGGTAACAAGGACACATAGTCTTTAAAAGGTCAATTAGAATAAGAGAAAGGACCTTCTCAGTAATATTTCTGACTCTGGCGTTACCCTATATTTGCGCGCGTATATGAGCTAGCGTAGTGATTCTAGCTTGGCACGTAACACCAACGTCAAGGACGTTACTCCATCCACAAACATCACACGCCATCCGTTCAATCATCAGGAAGAAGTAATTGCAAGCGTATCCAAGAGCAACACCAGTTTTTATGATGAGTTTTTTTTTTTTTTTATATTCACAAAAGGAAAATCGGATCGAGTGAAAGTGTCCAGTGAAGCTAAGCTGACCCGGACTCTATCAGTCCAGGTTTTCGAGCCCACAACAGCTTTTCTTGGCCTAATCTATTACATTGTGACCCACTAACGCTGGTGTCGTTCTTTGATATTCTGGCAATTACATCTTCTCGAAGATTGAAAGGATGCCGTGTCATGTTTTGCGAGGGAGTAACGGCGTTGATGTTGCTGGTGATTGTGTAATGTGCCTTGCCAACATCAGCGCGCTAGTTCATATAAACACCGCAAATATTGGAGAAGGCTGGAGTCATAAATATTAATGAGAATGTGCTTTGGATTGTGGGATGGTAATCTCTTTTACTAGGCTTGGCAGTTGCCTGATGAGGATTGACAATATTAGTATTGCCTGGCTGTTGCATTCGCCAAGACAAATATGGTCAATGTTCATCAGGCAACTCCCAAAACTAATAAGGGATACTACCATCCAACAAATCCTTATCAAAAGCAATTGTCGTCGACCGTTCCAGTTAAGCAGCAAAGCGGTAACAAGTACACATAGTCTTTAGGACCTCAATTAGAACTAGAGAAAGGACCTTCTCATTAACATTTTTGACTCTAGCGTTACCCTATATTTGCGGCGCGTATATGAGCTAGCGCGGTGATTCTAGCATGGCACATAACACCAACGTCAACTACGTTACTCCATCCAAAAACGTCATATGCCATCCGTTCAATCCCCGAGAAGATGTAATTGCAAGCGTATCCAAGAGCAACACCAGTTTTTATTACGATTTTTTTTTTCTTTATATTAACAAAAGGAAAATCAGATTGAGTCAAAGTGTCCAGTCCAGCTAAGCAGACACGGACCCTATCGGTCCAGCTTTTCGAGCCCAGAACAGCTTTTCTTGGACTAATCTATTCCATCCTGACCCACAAACGCTGGTGTCGTTCTTGGATATGCAGGCAATTCCATCTTCTCGAAGATTGAGCGGATGGTGTGTCATGTTTTGCGAGGGAGTAACGGCGTTGATGTTGCTGGTGATTCTGTTATGTGCCATGCCAACATCAGCGCACTGGTTCATATAAACGCCACAAATATTGGAGAAGGCTGGAGTGAGAAATATTAATGAGAAGGCGCTTTGGATTGTGGGATGGTAATCTCCTTTACTAGGCTTGGCAGTTGCCTGATGAGGATTGACCATATTAGTATTGCCTGCCCTTTCCATTCGCCAAGACTAATATGGTCAATGTTCATCAGGCAACTCCCGAAACTAGTAAGGGATACTCCCATCCAACAAATCCTGATCAAAAGCAATTGTCGTCGACGGGTCCAGTTAAGTAGCAAAGCGGTAACAAGGACACATAGTCTTTAAAAGGTCAATTAGAATAAGAGAAAGGACCTTCTCAGTAATATTTTTGACTCTGGCGTTACCCTATATTTGCGCGCGTATATGAGCTAGCGTAGTGATTCTAGCTTGGCACGTAACACCAACGTCAACGACGTTACTCCATCCACAAACATCACACGCCATCCGTTCAATCATCAGGAAGAAGTAATTGCAAGCGTATCCAAGAGCAACCCCAGTTTTTATTATGAGTTTTTTTTTTTTAATATTCACAAAAGGAAAATCGGATCGAGTGAAAGTGTCCAGTGAAGCTAAGCTGACCCGCACCCTATCAGTCCAGGTTTTCGAGCCCACAACAGCTTTTCTTGGCCTAATCTATTACATTGTGACCCACTAACGCTGGTGTCGTTCTTTGATATGCTGGCAATTACATCTTCTCGAAGATTGAAAGGATGGCGTGTCATGTTTTTCGAGGGAGTAATGGCGTTGATGTTGCTGGTGATTGTGTAATGTGCCTTGCCAACATCAGCGCGCTAGTTCATATAAACACCGCAAATATTGGAGAAGGCTGGAGTCATAAATATTAATGAGAATGTGCTTTGGATTGTGGGATGGTAATCTCCGTTACTAGGCTTGGCAGTTGCCTGATGAGGATTGACCATATTACTATTGCCTACCCTTTCCATTCACCAAGACTAATATGGTCAATGTTCATGAGGCATCTCCCAAAACTAATAAGGGATACTACCATCCAACAAATCCTGATCAAAAGCAATTATCGTCGACCGTTCGAGTGAAGCAGCAAAGTAGTAACAAGGACACATTGCCTTTAGACGGTCAATTAGAACAAGAGAAAGGACCTTCTCATTAATATTTTTGACTCTGGTGTTACCCTATATTTGCGGCGCGTATATGAGCTAGTACAGTGATTCTAGCATGGCACGTAACATCAATGTCAACGATGTTACTCCATCCACAAACATCACACGCCATCCGTTCAATCCTCGAGCAGATGTAATTGCAAGCGTATCCAAGAGCAACACCACTTTTTATTAACAGTTTTTTTCTCTCTTTATATTAACAAAAGGGAAATGGGATCGAGTCAAAGTGTCCAGTCTAGCTAAGCTGACACGGACCCTATCAGTCGAGGTTTTCGAGCCCACAACAGCTTTTCTTGGCCTAATTTATTCCATTGTGACCCATTAACGCTGGTGTAGTTCTTGGATATGCTGGCAATTACATCTTCTCGAAGATTATAAGGTTGGCTTGTCTTGTTTGGCGAGAGAGTAATGCCGTTGATGTTGCCTGAGATTGTGTTATGTGCCATGCCAACGTCAGCGCATTGGTTTATATAAACGCCACAAATATTGGAGAAGGCTGGAGTCATAAATATTAATGAGAAGGTGCTTTAGGGGTTGCAAAACGGAGATCTATGAAATAATGAAAACGAGATAAGGCTTGGTGTTAGTGGGCCACGATTGAATAGATTGGGTTGAGAAAAGCAGCTGCGGGCTTAAAACCCCGAGCCGATAGGTTGCACATCAGCTTAGCTAGGCTTAGCCCGTCTTCGTCGCTATCAACATCGGGCTGAGCATGTCTCTTCCACACTTTATTTTCTCTGGGATTCAGAAAATGGATGTGAGATAGCAAGCTTTGTGGGGAGAGGGGTTTTTTCTAGAAACGAAGTATAGGAAATAATAAAAATGCGATAAGGCTAGGTGTTAAATGGGGTAGGATTGAATAGATTGGGCCGAGAAAAGCAATTTTAAGCTTACAAACCCGGACCGATATGGTCTGCGTCAACTTAGCTGGATTGGACACTTTCACTTGATCCGATTTTCTTTTTGTTAATATTAAAAAATTAAAAAAAAACATAATAAAAACTGGTGTAGTTATTGGATACGATTGCAATTACAAGTTCTCGAAGATTGAACAGGTGGCATGTCATGTTCTGGGAGGGAGTAATGTCGTTGACGTTGCGGCCATTTGTGTTATGTGCCCTACCAGAATCACCGCGATGGCTCATATACATGCTGCAAATACTGGGGAAGGCTAGAGTCATAAATATTAATGAGAAGGTCCTTTGGATTGTTCTAATTGACCTTCTGAACATTATATATTTCCTTGTTGCCGCTTTGCTGCTTGACCGGTATGGTCGATAACAATTGCTTTTGATCAGTATTTGAGGGATGGTAGTTTTCCTTATTAGTCTTGGGAGTTGCCTGATGAACATTGACCATATTAGTTTTGGCGACTAGAAAAGGGGGGAAATCAAGAAAGAAATTTGTGCTGGGATTTCTCCCTAAACCAGATTCCCTTGACCCGATTTGATGACCCGCATTGAAATAACCTGAATAGGATTTGTTCCCATACCCGATTCGCCCGACCCGCTTGTCTACTCTAATCCGATGGTTGGGCTGGGCCTATTCATCGTTGGTCAGCTCCCACTAGTTTGGATGTGGCTAGGGATGTCGCCGAGAAGAATATGGTCAATTTTGATCGGGCAACTGCCGGGACTAATAAGCGATACTACCATCCCACCAATACTGATCAAAAGCAATTGCCGTCAACCATGCTGGTCAAGCAGCAAAGAGGCAACAAGGAGGCACATAGTCTTCAGAAGGTTAATTAGAACAATCAAAAAGACCTTCTAGTAATATCTTTGAGAGGAAAATGGAGTCAACATGGAGATCGTTGAAGGCGAGGATGAATTGATTTTTTCTGAAAATGCAACTGTAGTGGGAGAAGGACGAAACTGCATAGCCGTCTTCGTCGCTACCAACAACATCAGGCCAAGTATGCCTCGACTACAGTTTAGTTTGTCTGTTCTTCAGAATTTGAGTGTGAGATTTCAGGGTGTGGTGTGAGGAGAGGGGTTGCAAAAAGGAGATCTTTGAAATAATAAAAACGAGATAAGGCTTGGTGTCAGTGGGCCACGTTTGAATAGATTGGGTTGAGAAAAGCAGCTGCGGGCTTAAAAACGCGAGCCGGTAGGTTGCACGTTAGCTTAGCTAGCCTTAGCCCGTCTTCGTCTCTATCAACATCGGGCCGAGCATGTCTCTTCCACACTTTATTTTCTCTGGGATTCAGAAATTGGATGTGAGATAGCAAGCTTTGTGGGCAAAGGGTTTTTTTTCTAGAAACGAAGTATAGGAAATAATAAAAGTGCGATAAGGCTAGGTGTTAAGTGGGGTAGGATTGACTAGATTGGGCCGAGAAAAGCAATTATGGGCTTAAAAACCCGAACTGATATGGTCAGCGTCAACTTAGTTGGATTGGACACTTTGACTTGATCCAATTTTCTTTTAGTCAATTTTAAAAAATTAAAACAAAAAAATAACATTATAAAAACTGGTGTAGTTATTGTATACAATTGCAATTACAAGTGCTAGTAGATTGAACAGGTGGCATGTCATGTTCTGGGAGGGAGTAACGTCGTTGACGTTGCGGCCATTTCTGTTATGTGCCCGACCAGAATCACCGCGCTGGCTCATATACATGCTGCAAATACTGGGGAAGGCTAGAGTCATAAATATTAACGAGAAGGTCCTTTGGATTGTTCTAGTTGACCTTCTGAACATTATATGTTTCCTTGTTGCCGCTTTGCTGCTGGACCGGCATGGTCGATAACAATTCCTTTTGATCAGTATTTGAGGGATGGTAGTATTCGTTATTAGTCTTAGGAGTTGCCTGATGAACATTGACCATATTAGTTTTGGCAACTAGAAAAGGGGGGAAATCGAGCAAGAAATTTGGGCTGGGATTTCTCCCTAAACCAGATTCCCTTGACCAGATTTGATGACCCACCTTGAAATAACCTGAGTAGGATTTGTTCCCAAACACGGTTCGCCCGACCCGCTTGTCTACTCTAATCCGATGGTTGGGTTGGGCCTATTCATTGTTGGTCAGCTCCCACTAGTTTGGATGTGGCTAGGGATGTCGTCGAGAAGAATATGGTCAATTTTGATCAGGCAACTGCTAGGACTAATAAGCGATACTACCATCCCACCAATATTGATCAAAAGCTATTACCATCAACCATGCCGGTCAAGCAGCAAAGAGGCAACAAGGAGGCACATAGTCTTCAGAAGGTTAATTAGAACAATCAAAAAAACCTTCTAGTAATATCTTTGAGAGGAAAATGGAGTCGACATGGAGATCGTTGAAGGCAAGGATGAATTGATTCTTTATGAAAATGCAATTGCAGTGGGAGATGGACCAAACTGCATAGCCGTCTTCGTCGCTACCAACAACATCAGGCCAAGTATGCCTCAACTGCAGTTTATTTAGTCTGTTCTTCAGAATTTGAGTGTGAGATTGCGGGGTGTGGGGGGAGGAGAGGGGTTGCAAAAAGGAGATCTATGAAATAATAAAAACGAGATAAGGCTTGGTGTTAGTGGGCCACGATTGAATAGATTGGGTTGAGAAAAGCAGCTGCGGGCTTTAAACCCCGGGCCAGTAGGTTGCACGTCAGCTTAGCTAGGCTTAGCCCGTCTTCGTCACTATCAACATCGGGTCGAGCATGTCTCTTCGACACTTTATTTTCTCTGGTATTCAGAAATTGGATGTGAGATTGCAAGTTTTGCGGGGATAGGGGTTTTTTCTACAAATGAAGTATAGGAAATAATAAAAATGAGATAAGGCTAGGTGTTAAGTGGGGTAGGATTGAATAGATTGGGCCGAGAAAAGCAATTATGGGCTTAAAGACCCGGACTGATATTGTCAACGTCAACTTAGTTCGATTGGACCCTTTGACTTGATCTGATTTTCTTTTTGTTAATATTAAAAAATTCAAACAAAAACAAACATAATAAAAACTGGTGTAGTTATTGGATACAATTGCAATTACAAGTGCTAGAAGATTGAATGTGGCATGTCATGTTAGGAGAGGAGTAACGACGTTGACGTTGCGGCCATTTGTGTGATGTGCCATGCTAGAATCACCGCGTTGGCTTATATACATGCTGCAAATACTGGGGAAGGCTAGAGTCATAAATATTAACGAGAAGGTCCTTTGGATTGTTCTAGTTGACCTTCTGAACATTATATGTTTCCTTGTTGCCGCTTTGCAGCTTGACTGGCATGGTCGATAACAATTGCTTTTGATCAGTATTTGAGGGATGGTAATTTTTCTTATTAGTCTTGGGAGTTGCCTGATGAACATTGACCATATTAGTTTTGGCGACTAGAAAAGGGGGGAAATCGAGCAAGTAATTTGGGCTGGGATTTCTTCCTAAACCAGATTCCCTTGACCCGATTTGATGACCCGCATTAAAATAACGCGAGAAGGATTTGTTCCCATACCCGGTTCGCCCGACCTGCTTGTCAACTCTTATCCAATGGTTGGGCTGGCCCTATTCATCGCTGGTGAGCTCCCACTAGTTTGGATGTGGCTAGGGATGTCGCCAAGACTAATATGGTCAATTTTGATCAAGCAACTGCCGGGACTAATAAGCGATACTACCATCCCACCAATACTAATCAAAAGCAACTGCCGTCAACCATGCCAGTCAAGCAGCAAAGAGGCAACAAGGAGGCACATAGTCTTCAGAAGGTTAATTAGAACAATCAAAAAGACCTTCTAGTAATATCTTTGAGAGGAAAATCGAGTCGACATGGAGATCGTTGAAGGCGAGGATGAATTGATTTTTTGTGAAAATGCAATTGCAGTGGGAGATGGACCAAACTACACAGCCGTCTTCGTCGCTACCAACAACATCAGACCAAGTATGCCTCGACTGCAGTTTATTTTGCCTCTTCTTCAAAATTTGAGTGTGAGATTGCAGGGTGTGGGGGGAGGAGAGGGGATGCAAAAGGAGATCTATGAAATAATAAAAATGAGATAAGGCTTGGTGTCGGTGGGCCACGATTGAATAGAATGGGTTGAGAAAAAGCAGCTGTGGGCTTTAAACCCGGACCGATGGGTTGCACGTCGGCTTAGCTAGGCTTAGCCCGTCTTCGTCGCTATCAACATCGGGCCGAGCATGTCTCTTCGACACTTTATTTTGTCTGGTATTCAGAAATTGGATGTGAGATTGCAAGCTTTGTGGGGATAGGGGTTTTTTCTACAAACGAAGTATAGGAAATAATAAAAATGAGATAAGGCTAGGTGTTAAGTCGGGTAGGATTGAATAGATTGGGCCGAGAAAAGCAATTGTGGGCTTAAAAACCCGGACCGATATGGTCAGCGTCAACTTAGTTGGATTGGACACTTTGACTTGATCCAATTTTCTTTTTGTTAATATTAAAAAATTCAAACAAAAACAAACATAATAAAAATTGGTGTAGTTATTGGATACAATTGCAATTACAAGTGCTAGAAGATTGAACAGGTGGCATGTCATGTTCTGGGAGGGAGTAACGTCGTTGACGTTGCGGCCATTTGTGTGATGTGCCATGCTAGAATCACCGCGTTGGCTTATATACATGCTGCAAATACTGGGGAAGGCTAGAGTCATAAATATTAACGAGAAGGTCCTTTGGATTGTTCTAGTTGACCTTCTGAACATTATATGTTTCCTTGTTGCCGCTTTGCTGCTTGACTGGCATGGTCGATAACAATTGCTTTTGATCAGTATTTGAGGGATGGTAATTTTCCTTATTAGTCTTGGGAGTTGCCTGATGAACATTGACCATATTAATTTTGGCGACTAGAAAAGGGGGGAAATCGAGCAAGAAATTTGGGCTGGGATTTCTCCCTAAACCAGATTCCGTTTACCTGATTTGATGACCCGCATTGAAATAACGCGAGTAGGATTTGTTCCCATACCCGGTTCGTCCGACCTGCTTGTCAACTCTAATCCGATGGTTGGGCTAACCCTATTCATCGTTGGTGAGCTCCCACTAGTTTGGATGTGGCTAGGGATGTCGCCAAGACTAATATGGTCAATTTTGATAAGGCAACTGCCGGGACTAATAAGCAATACTACCATCCCACCAATACTGATCAAAAGCAACTACCGTCAACCATGCCAATCAAGCAGGAAAGAGGCAACAAGGAGGCACATAGTCTTCAGAAGGTTAATTAGAACAATCGAAAAGACCTTCTAGTAATATCTTTGAGACGAAAATGGATTCGACATGGAGATCTTTGAAGATGAGGATGAATTGATTTTTTATGAAAATGCAATTGCAGTGGGAGATGGACCAAATTGCACAGTCGTCTTCGTCGCTACCAACAACATCAGGCCAAGTATGCCTCGACTGCATTGTATTTTGTCTGTTCTTCAAAATTTGAGTGTGAGATTGCAGGGTGTAGGGGGAGGAGAGGGGTTGCAAAAAGGAGATCTATAAAATAATAAAAACGAGATAAGGCTTGGTGTTAGTGGGCCACGATTGAATAGATTGGGTTGAGAAAAGTAGCTGCGGGCTTTAAACCCCGGGCCAGTAGGTTGCACGTCAGCTTTGCTAGGCTTAGCCCATCTTCGTCGCTATCAACATCGGGCCGAGCATGTCTCTTCGACACTTTATTTTCTCTGGTATTCAGAAATTGGATGTGAGATTGCAAGCTTTGTGGGGATAGGGGTTTTTCTAGAAACGAAGTATAGGAAATAATAAAAATGAGATAAGGCTAGGTGTTAAGCGGGGTTGGATTGAATAGATTGGGCTGAGAAAAGCAATTATGGGCTTAAAAACCCGGACTGATATGGTCAGCGTCAACTTAGTTGGATTGGACACTTTGACTTGATTCGATTTTCTTTTTGTTAATATTAAAAATTAAAACAAAAAAAACATAATAAAAACTGGTGTAGTTATTGGATACAATTGCAATTACAAGTGCTAGAAGATTGAACAGGTGGCATGTCATGTTCTGAGAGGGAGTAACGTCGTTGACGTTGCGGTCATTTGTGTGATGTGCCATGCTAGAATCACCGCGCTGGCTTATATACATGCTGCAAATACTGGGGAAGGCTAGAGTCATAAATATTAATGAGAAGGTCCTTTGGATTGTTCAAATTGACCTTTTGAACATTATATGTTTCCTTGTTGCCGCTTTGTTGCTTGACCGACATGGTCGATAACAATTGGTTTTGATCAGTATTTGAGGGATGGTTGTTTTCCTTATTAGTCTTAGGAGTTGCCTGATGAACGTTGACCATATTAGTTTTGGCGACTCGAAAAGGGGGGAAATCGAGCAAGAAATTTGGGCTGGGATTTCCTCCTAAACCAGATTCCCTTGACCCGATTTGATGACCCGCATTGAAATAACGCGAGTAGGATTTGTTCCCATACCCGGTTCGCCCGACCTGCTTGTCAACTCTAATCCGATGGTTGGGCTGGCCCTATTCATCGTTGGTGAGCTCCCACTAGTTTGGATGTGGCTAGGGATGTCGCCAAGACTAATATGTTCAATTTTGATCAGGCAACTGCCGGGACTAATAAGCGATACTACCATCCCACCAATACTGATCAAAAGCAACTGCGCGTCAACCATGCCGGTCAAGCGGCAAAGAGGCAACAAGGAGGCACATAGTCTTGAAGGTTAATTAGAACAATCAAAAAGACCTTCTAGTAATATCTTTGAGAGGAAAATGGAGTCGACATGGAGATCGTTGAAGGCGAGGATGAATTGATTTTTTGTGAAAATGCAATTGCAGTGGGAGATGGACCAAACTACACAGCCGTCTTCGTCACTACCAACAACATCAGACCAAGTATGCCTCGACTGCAGTTTATTTTGCCTCTTCTTCAAAATTTGAGTGTGAGATTGCAGGGTGTGGGGGGAGGAGAGGGGTTGCAAAAAGGAGATCTACGAAATAATAAAAACGAGATAAGGCTTGGTGTCAGTGGGCCACGATTGAATAGAATGGGTTGAGAAAAGCAGCTGTGGGCTTTAAAGCCCGGGCCAGTAGGTTGCACGTCAGCTTAGCTAGGCTTAGCCCGTCTTCGTCGCTAACAACATCGGGCCGAGCATGTCTCTTCGACACTTTATTTTGTCTGGTATTCAGAAATTGGATGTGAGATTGCAAGCTTTGTGGGGATAGGGGTTTTTTCTACAAACGAAGTATAGGAAATAATAAAAATGAGATAAGGCTAGGTGTTAAGTCGGGTAGGATTGAATAGATTAGGCCGAGAAAAGCAATTATGGGCTTAAAAACCCGGATCGATATGGTTAACGTCAACTTAGTTGGATTGGACACTTTGACTTGATCCGATTTTCTTTTTGTTAATATTAAAAAATTAAAACAAAAAGAAAACATAATAAAAACTGGTGTAGTTATTGGATACAATTGCAATTACAAGTGCTAGAAGATTGAACAGGTGGCATGTCATTTTCTGGGAGGGAGTAACGTCGTTGACGTTGCGGCCATTTGTGTTATGTGCCCTGGTAGAATCACCGTGCTGGCTTATATACATGCTTCAAATACTGGGGAAGGCTAGAGTCATAAATATTAATGAGAAGGTCCTTTGGATTGTTCTAATTGACCTTCTGAACATTATATGTTTCCTTGTTGCCGCTTTGCTGCTTGAGCGGCATGGTCGATAACAATTGCTTTTGATCAGTATTTGAGGGATGGTAATATTCCTTATTAGTTTTGGGAGTTGCCTGATGAACATTGACCATATTAGTTTTGGCGACTAGAAAAGGGGGGAAATCGAGCAAGAAATTTGGGCTGGGATTTCTCCCTAAACCAGATTCCCTTGACCCAATTTGATGACCCCCATTGAAATAACGTGAGTAGGATTTGTTCCCATACCCGGTTCACCCGACCCGCTTGTCAACTC
This sequence comes from Eucalyptus caleyi, assembly GCA_014182885.2. Lineage (NCBI taxonomy): Eukaryota > Viridiplantae > Streptophyta > Magnoliopsida > Myrtales > Myrtaceae > Eucalyptus > Eucalyptus caleyi. The sequence continues at coordinate 2,853,541 of CM024472.2, read as the reverse complement.
TAATCCAATGGTTGGGCTGGCCCTATTCATCGTTGGTGAGCTCCCACTAGTTTGGATGTAGCTAGGGATGTCGCCAAGACTAATATGGTCAATTTTGATCAGGCAATTGCTGGGACTAATAAGCGATACTACCATCCCATCAATACTTATCAAAAGCCATTGCCTTCAACCATGCTAGTCAAGTAGCAATGAGGCAACAAGGAGGCACATAGTCTTCAGAATGTTAATTAGAACCATCAAAAAGACCTTCTAGTAATATCTTTGCGACGAAAATGGAGTCGACATGGAGATCATTGAAGGCGAGGATGAATTGATTTTTTATGAAAATGCAATTGCAGTGGGAGATGGACCAAACTGCACAGCCGTCTTCGTCGCTACCAACAACATCAGGCCAAGTATGCCTCGACTGTAGTTTATTTTGTCTGTTCTTCATAATTTGAGTGTGAGATTGCAGGGTGTGGGGGGAGGAGAGGGGTTGCAAAAAGGAGATCTATAAAATAATAAAAACGAGATAAGGCTTGGTGTTAGTGGGCCACGATTGAATAGATTGGGTTGAGAAAAGCAGTTGCGGGCTTAAAAACCCGGGCCGGTAGGTTGCACGTCAGCTTAGCTAGGCTTAGCCCGTCTTCGTCGCTATCAAGAACATTGGGCTGAGCATCTCTCTTCCGCACTTTATTTTCTTTGTTATTCTGAAATTGGATATTAGATTGCAAGCTCCGTGGGGAGAGGGGGTTTTTGCAGAAATGAACTCTAGGAAATTATAAAAATGAGATAAGGCTAGGTGTTAAGTGGGTTAGGAGTGAATGCATTGGGCTGAGAAAAGCAATTATGGGCTTAAAAACCCGGACCAATATGTTCTGCGTCAACTTAGCTGTATTGGACACTTTGACTCGATCCGATTTTCCTTTTGTTAATAATAAACAATTAAAACATAAAACTCATAATAAAAACTAGTGTAGTTATTGGATATGGTTGCAATTACATGTTCTCGAAGATTGAACGGGTGGTGTGTCATATTTTGGGAGGGAGTAAAGTCGTTGACGTTATTGGCCATTTGTGTTATGTGCCCTGCCAAAATCACCGCACTGGCTCATATCAACGCCGCAAATATTGGAGAAGGCTGGAGTCATAAATATTAATGAGAAGGTCCTTGGGATTGTTCTAATTGACCTTATGAAGACTGTATGTTTCCTTGTTGCTGCTTTGCTACTTGACCTGCATGGTCGACGACAATTGCTTTTGATCACTATTTGTGGGATGGTAGTATCCCATATTAATCTTTGGCAGTTGCCTGATGAACATTGACCATATTAGTCTTGGCGACTAGAAAATGTGGGAAATCGAGCAAGAAATTGGGCTCGGGATTTGTCCCCAAGCCCGATTCACTTGGCCCGCATTGAAATAACTCGAGTAGGGATTTGTTCCCATACCTGGTTCACCCGACCTGCTTGTCTGCTCCAATTCGATGGTTGGGCTTGCCCAATTCATGGTTTGTGGGCTCCCATTCGTTTGGATGTGGCTTTAGATGTCGCTAAGACTAATACGGTCAATCTTTATCAGGCAATTGTCGAGACTAATAAGGGATTCTACCATCCCACCAATACTGATCAAAAGCAATTGCCGTCGACCATGCCGCTCAAGCAGCAAAGCGGCAACATGGATGCACATAGTCTTCAGAAGGTTAATTAGAACAATCCAAAAGACCTTCTCATTAATATATTGAAGACGAAAAATGGAGTCGAGGTGGAAGGCGAGGATCAATCGAGTTTTGATGAAAATGCGACTAGAGTAGGAGAAGGAGCGAATTGCATGGCCGTCTTCATCACTATCAACAACATCGGGCCAAGTATGTCTATACTGCACTTTACTTTCTCTTTTCTTCAGAATTTGAGTGTGAGATTGAAGGGTTTGGGGGGAGGAGGGGTTGGAGAAACGAGATCTAGAAAATAATGAAAACGAGATAAGGCTCGGTGTTAGTGGGTCACGAATGAATAGATTGGGTTGAGAAAAGTCGTTGCGGGCTTAAAAACCCGGGCCAGTAGGGCCCATGTCAGCTTAGCTAGGCTTAGCCTGTCTTCGTCGCTATTAACAAGATTGGCCGAGCATGTCTCTTCCACACTTTATTTTCTCTGTTATTCATAAATTGGATGTGAGATTGCAAGCTTTATGGGGAGAGGGTTTTTTGTAGAAACGAAGTATAGGAAATAATAAAAATGAGATAAGGCTAGGTGTTAAGTGGGTTAGAATTGAATAGATTGGCCCGAGAAAAGCAATTATGGGCTTAAAAACCCGGACCGATATGGTCCGCGTCAGCTTATTTGGATTGGACACTTTGACTCGATCCGATTTTCTTTTTGTTAATATTCAAAAATTAAAATAAAAAAACTCATAATAAAAATTGGTGTAGTTATTGGATACGCTTGCAATTACATCTTCTCGAAGATTGAACGAGTGGCGTGTCATGTTTTCGGAGGGAGTAAAGTCATCGACGTTGCAGGCCATTTGTGTTATGTGCCATGCCAGAATCACCGTGCTGGCTCATATAAATGCCGCAACTATTGGAAAATGCTGGAGTCATAAATATTATTGAGGTGGTCATTTGGATTGTTCTAATTGACCTTCTAAAGACTATAGGTTTCCTTGTTGTCACTTTGCTGCTTCACCAGCGCGGTCGTCAACAATTGCCTTTGATTAGTATTTGTGGGACGGTAGTACCCCTTATTATTCTTGGTAGTTGCATGATGACTAATCACCATATTGGTCATGGCAACTGGAAATGGCAGGAAATTGAGCGAGAAATTTGGGTTGGGATTTGTCCCTAAACCCGATTCACTTGACCCAATTTGATGACCCGCATTGAAATAACTCGAGTAGGGATTTGTTCCCATACCCGGTTCACCTGACCTGCTTGACTACTCCAATTCGATGGTTGGGCTTGACCCATTCATGGTGGGTGGGCTCCCATTAGTTTGGATGTGGCTTCGAATGTCGCCAAGACTAATATTGTCAATCTTCATCAGGCAACTACCAAGACTAATAAGGGATACTACCATCCCACTAATATTGATCAAAAGCAATTGCCGTCGATCGTGCCGATCAAGTGGCAAAGTAGCAACAAGGACGCACACAGTCTTCAGAAGGTTAATTAGAACAATCCAAATGACCTTCTCATTAATATCTTCGAGGCGAAATTGGAGTCGAGGTGGTGATCGTTGAAGGCGAGGATGAATCAAGTTTTGATGAAAATGCAACTAGAGCGGGAGCGGAAGGGAATTGCACAGCCGTCTTCGTCGCTATCAACAACATCGGCCAATAATGTCTCTACTTCACTTAATTTTTTCAATTCTTCAAAATTGAGTGTGAGATTGTAGGGTTTGGGGGGAAGAGAGGGGTTACAGAAACAAGATCTAGGAAATAATAAAAACAAGATAAGGCTCAGTGTGAGTAGGTCACGATTGAATAGATTGTGTTGAGAAAAGTAGTTGTGGGCTTAAAAACCTGAGCCGGTAGGGTCCACATCAGCTTTGCTAGGCTTAGCCTGTCTTCGTCTGTGGCACCCCTCGACACGGCCCCCGATCCACTAGGGTCACCACAGTCCTATTACCTACTTACTTTTTTACTTGTCCTAACTAAGCTCGGCTTAGCTGAAAAAGAACCCAACTATACATCAAACATGTACATTTATCCATCAATTAGTGTCGGCTATCCCAAAAAGTGGCAACCTCCACCAGTCACACACTCCTATCACAGCCATCCTGGTGTATCGGTTGGTGGCAACGGCAGCATCCCCATCATCCTCCCATCCTGGCGAACATAGACAGACAAAAACTCTTGTACTACAGGGCCATCAGGCAAGCCCATGTCATACATGACCAAAACACAGAGGCGGATAAACACCAAACCATGAACACTGAAGTAAGGGTGCTCCCTGCACTCGACCTCGACATCAGACGGTAATCCATAAAATGTACCACACGTGATAGGTGCTAATGGCATAGCTCAATCTAAAATGTTGGTCCCCAAAGGAATCAATACAACCACTCAATAGTAAAGATCCATCAAACTACACAATGCATCAAGCAAGACAATCCAGATATCACGAGTAAAGCACATATGATCCATGCTATCGAGCATACATCATCATGCGGTCGTGAACATATCACCATGCAGTCATGCATATCTCACCATGTCATCGTGCATGTACCACCATGCAATCATACTTGTATTTCCATGAGGTTCATCCCATGCCATATGCACATACATACGCATGATTCATATCATTCATACAATCATGTATACATCCCCATGAGATCCATTCAAGCCTTCATGATCGCATTCTTAATGTCAAATAACATCAATTCACTTTCATAAGTAGATCATGCATCATGCCATATGCATATACCCATGCACATGATTCAATTTCAATTTTTATCTTTCACAAGGACCTCATTGTTTTTCTTCCAGGGACCAATGTTTGCATCCCTCAATCTATTGCTAGCACCCAACCTGGCGTTGCGAGGAGCCTCCGGCACGAACCTCCGGGCATCTAGCACAAACCTCCAAGCATCTCGCATCCCAACTAGCATCACGAGGAATCCCCCCTGCACAAACCTTTGGGGCTTCCAACACGAACTTCCGGGCTTCTCGAAACTCCCAAGGCATCGTCGGCTCACACCTCCGATGGTCTCGTTATTATTACAATATATATAATCTCATCTATGTCTCATTTTCATCATGGCATTTGATGCAACAATATCAAAGGTCTAAACCATCTTTTGATGTCACATGATATACTAAATATCACCGAATGCAGCATATATAACCACTCAAGACATCATATTTCATAGAGCAGTCCATTTATTCTTGAAAATATAGCAAATTTCGGATAAAGCACAATGCACTTCCTTAATAAAAGTTCTGGAAAAGATAGTAAAAAATCTCAATAAATTCTGAAAATTTAACACAATGCAAAAAGGATCCAGAGGAAGATATTTTACGAAGAATGCCATGTCAAGAAAGTTCCACATCAATCACATAGATCCATGCATCTCAGCAAAAGAAATTCCGGCACCACTTTTACACAGTTACGGAAATAATTTTGATTACACTCTTAAACGAACTCCAAAAATTCTGAAATTTTAATATGTCATAGCTGAGATCTAGAGGTAAAAGTATCATTTAGAAATCGAAGTTAAATTCCTTATGTATTAAAGTATATAAGTTTTGTAATTCTCCCTAACTCTGGGTAGACTGTCCAGATTCATCCTTTTCAAAGAAAATCGTTTTCCCTGATAATTACTTTTCCTTTTATCCTCAAATTTTAGTATGTTGCTCATCAAGATGACATCTAAAACTCTTATCAAGAACACGAGATCAAATTTGGACTGGATACTTGCACGAACTTCACAGAATCACAATAGATCATCATAACAGTTTCCAGATCTAGCTTCATTAAAGAAAAATGGTTTCACCGACCTATACTTGTTCGTTTTGCCTCTAATTTTGATATTTTATTCTCCAAGAAGTCCTTTACAACTTTAATCAAGAAGTTGAAGTCAAATTCCAACCAGAACATCGCTTGCAACTCACGAAATCATCAAAGGCCGGACTATTTTTTTTCCAGAAACATAATACTAGGTTTGAACACAGCTCTTATAACTTCAAAATTTCACACTTCATCCACATCCGAACTTCACCATTCATCACACACAAAACACAGCAAGCAAACGGTAGATCAATGGACTCTACTTGCCTCTAATCCAAGCAAAACACAGCAAGCAAATGGCGAGGCAAGGCGGACTCGACGGCGGCGACTAGGCGGACGATCGGAAACAACAGGCCTCCTTCTTCCTCCTCTTCTCGTGCACACTCACTCTCCCTCTCTCGGTTTCACTCTCTCTCTCTCGGTAACCCTCTCTCTCAATCCGCCCCTTCTCCTTCCTTTCCACTTCATCTTTGGCAGTCATTTGATTTTGAATGGGTAATGCCACTTGGCTCTAAGGGAAAAACACTTGGCAAGCTTCTCTTGCCACTTGTTTATTTTGCCATGCAAGCTAATGGGCCTTCCTTAGGTCGAGCTCTCCCTCCATTTGGTCGACGGCAGCCCCTCCTCCTTTGGGCTTCGCAGGCTAGGCCTAAATGGCCAAATGGTGGGGTCTTGTGGGTTGGTCTTGGCCTAAGAATTTTGGCCCACTTCCTCTTTTAATAATCTACACTAAACCCCCCACTCATATAAGTACCTAATTGAATGTTATAAAACCATAAAACTTGCAACATAATTTAATAAATTCCAGCCTATAAATCACATGGCTAGGAATGGAAATTTTTCCATCAAATAATTATCCATTAAAAGCTTCGCCTTAAACTTATTGCAAATCATGGATCAAAAGGCTACAACATAATTTGATGGTACTTCCATCACCTATCCATGGCTCATAGCGCATTTAGAGGTTGTCATGAAATTCTAGGATGCCACATCGTCGCTATCAACAACATTGGGCCGAGCATGTCTCTTCCACGCTTTATGGGGAGAGGGGGTTTTTGCATAAACGAAGTATAGGAAATAATAAAAATGAGATAATGCTAGGTGTTAAGTGGGTTAGGATTGAATAGATTGGGCTGAGAAAAACAATTATGGGCTTAAAAACCCAGACCGATATGGTCCGCATCAACTTAGTTGGATTGGACACTTTGACTCGATATGATTTTCTTTTTGTCAATATTAAAAAAATTAAAAGAAAAACTCATAATAAAAATTGGTGTAGTTATTGAATACGCTTGCAATTACATCTTCTCGAAGATTGAACGGGTGGCGTGTCATGTTTTCGGAGGGAGTGAAGTCGTCGACGTTGTAGGCCATTTGTGTTATGTGCCACGCCAGAATAACCGCGCTGGCTCATACAAATGCCACAATTATTAGAGAAGGCTAGAGTAAAAAATATTAATGAGAACGTCCTTTGGATTGTTCTAATTGACCTTATGAAGACTGTATGTTTCCTTGTTGCCGCTTTGCTACTTGATTGGCACGGTTGACAACAATTGCTTTTGATAAGTATTCGTGGGATATTAGTATCCCTTATTAGTCTTGGTAGTTGCCTGATGAACATTGACCATATTAGTCTTGGCGACTAGAAAAGGTAGGAAATCGAGCAAGAAATTTGGGTAGGGATTTATCCCCAAACCTAATTCGCTTGACCCGATTTGATGACCTGTGTTGAAATAACCCGTGTAGGGATTTGTTCTTATACCCAATTCACTCGATCCGCTCGTCTGCTCCAAGCTAATGGTTGGGCTTGACCCATTCATGGTTGGTGGGCTCCCATTAGTTTGGATGTGGCTTTGAATGTCGCCAAGACTAATTTGGTCAATCTTTATCGGGTAGCTACCGAGACTAATAAGGGGTACTACCATCGCACCAATACTGATCAAAAGCAATTACCGTCAACTGTGCCGGTCAAGCAGTAAAGCGGCAACAAGGAAACATACAGTCTTCAGAAGGTCGATTAGAACAATCCAAAGGACATTCTCATTAATATCTTCAAGACGAAAATGGAGTCGAGGTGGAGATCATTGAAGGTGAGGATGAATCGAGTTTTGATGAAAATGCGACTGGAGTGGGAGAAGGAGCGAATTGCACAGCCGTCTTCGTCGCTATTATCAACATCGGGCCAAGTATGTCTCTACTGCACTTTATTTTCTCTATTCTTTAGAATTTGAGTCTAAGATTGCAGGGTTTAGGGGGAGGAGAGGGGTTGCAAAAACAAGATATAGGAAATAATAAAAACGAGATAAGACTCGGTGGTAGTGGGTAACCATTGAATAGATTGGGTTGAGAAAAGCAGTTGTAGGCTTAAAAAATGTGGACCGGTAGGGTCCACATCAGCTTAGCTAGGCTTAGCCCATCTTCGTCACTATCAACAACATCGGGCCGAGCACGTCTCTTCCAGACTTTGTTTCTTCTATTATTCAGAAATTGGTTGTGAGATTGCAAGCTTTGTGGGGCGAGGGGATTTTTTCATATACAAAGTATAGGAAATAAGAAAAATGAGATAAGGGCAGGTGTTAAGAGAGTTTGAATTGAATAGATTGGGCCGAGAACAACAATTATGGGCTTTAAAACCGGGACCGTTAGGGTCCACGTCAGCTTAGCCAGATTGGACACCATCACTCAATCTAATTTTCTTTTTGTTAATATTAAAAGATTAAAAAAAAAAACTCATAATAGAAACTGGTGTAGTTATTTGATACGCTTGCAATTACATGGTCTTGAAGATTGAACGGGTGGCATGTCATGTTTTGGGAGGGAGTAAAGCCATCGATGTTGCTTGCCATTTGTGTTATGTGCCATGCCAAAATCACCGCGCTAGCTCATATAAACGCTGCAAATATTGGAGAAGGTTGAAGTCATGAATATTAATGAGAGGTCCGTTGGATTGTTCTAATTGACCTTCTGAAGACTATATGTTTCCTTGTTGCCGCTTTACTGCTTGACTGGCACGGTCGACGTCAATTTGCTTTTGATTAATATTTGTGGGAAGGTACTATTCCTTATTAGTCTTGGCAGTTGCCTAATGAACATTGACCATATTAGTCTTGGCGACTAGAAAAAGCGGGAAATCGAGCAAGAAATTTGGGTCGGGATTTGTCCGTAAACCAGATTTGCTTGAACCTATTTGATGACCAGCATTGAAATAACCCGAGTAGGAATTTGTTCCCATAGCCGATTCACCCATCCTACTTGTCTGCTCCAATCCGATGGTTGGGCTTGCCCTATTCATGGTTGGTGGGCTTTGGATGTGGCTTCGGATGTTGCAAAGACTAATATGTTCAATCTTTATAAGGCAACCGCCAAGACTAATAATGGATACTACCATCCCACAAATACTTATCAAAAGTAATTGCTGTCGACCATGCCGGTCAAGCAGCAAAGCGGCAACAAGGACGCACACAGTCATTAGAAGGTTAATTAGAACAATCCAAAAGACCTTCTCATTAATATCTTCGAGACGAAAATGGGGTTGAGGTGGAGATCATCGAAGGCAAGGATGAATCAAGTTTTTATGTAAATGCGACTAGAGTGGGACACGGAGCAAATTGCACGGGCGTCTTCGTCGCTATCAAGAACATCGGGCCTTGTATGCCTTGACTGCACTTTATTTTCTCTGTTCTTCAGAATTTGAGTGTGAGATTGCAGGGTTTGAGGGGAGGAGAGGGGTTGCAAAAATAAGATCTAGGAAATATTAAAAACAAGATACGGTTCAATGTTAGTGGGTTATGATTGAATAGATTGGGCTGCGAAAAGTAGTTGCGGGCTTAAAAACCCGGGCCGGTAGGGTCCAAGTTAGCTTAGCCCATCTTCGTCGTTATAGACAACATCGGGTCAAGCATGTCTCTTACACACTTTGTTTTCTCTATTATTTAGAAATTCGATGTGAGATTGCAAGCTATGTGGGGAGAGGGGCTTTTTGCAGAAACGAAGTATAGGAAATAATAAAAATGAGATAAGGCTAGGTGTTAAGTGCGTTAGGATTGAATAGATTGGACCGAGAAAAGCAATTATGGGCTTAAAAACCACGTTTCAACTTAGCTAGATTGGACACTTTGACTCAATCCGATTTTCTTTTTGTTAATATTAAAAAAATTTAAACAAAAAAAACTCATAATAAAAATTGGTGTAGTTATTGGATACGCTTGCAATTACATGTTCTCGAAGATTGAATGGGTGGCATGTGATGTTTTGGGAGGGAGTAAAGTCATCGACGTTGCTAGCCATTTGTGTTATATGCCATGCCAAAATCACCGCGCTGGCTCATATAAACGCTGCAAAAATTAGAGAAGGCTGGAGTCAAATATTAATGAGAACGTCCATTGGATTATTCTAATTGACGCTCTGAAGACTGCATGTTTCCTTGTTGCCGCTTTGCTGCTTGAATGGCATGGTCGACGACAATTGTTTTTTTATTAGTATCTATGGGATGGTAGTATCCCTTGTTAGTCTTGGCGGTTGCCTGATGAACATTGACCATATTACTCTTGGCGACTGGAAAAGGCAGTAAATCGAGTGATAAATTTGGGAAGGGATTTGTCCCTAAACTTAATTTGCTTGACCCAATTTGATGATCCGCATTGAAATAACCCGAGTAGGGATTTGTTCCCATACCCGGTTCACCCGACCCCCTTGTTTGCTCCAATCCAATGGTTGGGCTTGCCTCAGTCATGGTTGGTGGTTCCCATTAGTTTGGATGTGGCTTTGGATGTCGCCAAAACTAATATTGTCAATCTTCATCAGGTAACTACCGACATTAATAAGGGATACTACCATCCCACCAATACTAATCAAAAGCATGCTGGTCATGCAGCAAAGTGGCAACAAGGACGAACAGAGTCTTCATAAGGTTAATTAGAACAATCCAAATGACCTTCTCATTTATATTTCGAGATGAAAATGGAGTCCAGGTGGAGATCATTGAAGGCAATGATGAATCGAGTTTTGATGACAATGCGACTGAAGCGGGAGAAGGAGTGAATTGCATGACCCTCTTCGTCGCTTTCAACAACATAAGGCCAAGTATATCTCTACTGCACTTTATTTTCTCTGTTCTTTAGAATTTGAGTGTGAGATTGCAAGGTTTAGGGGGAGGAGAGAGGTTACGGAAACGTGATCTAGGAAATAATAAAAACGAAACAAGGCTCAGTGTTAGTGGGTCTCCATTGAATAGATTCGGCTGAGAAAAGTAGTTGTGGGCTTAAAAACCCGGACCAGTAGGTCCTCCTCGGCCTAGCTAGGCTTAGCCCGTCTTGGTCGCTATCAACAACATCAAGTTGAGCACGTCTCTTCCATACTTTATTTCCTCTCTTATTCAGAAATTGAATGTGAGATTGCCAGCTTTGTGGGGGAGAGGTGTTTTCTGCAGAAACGAAGTATAGGAAATAATAAAAATGAGATAAGGCTACGTGTTCAGTGGGTTAGGATTGAATAGATTGGGCCGAGAACAACAATTATGGGCTTAAAAACCTAGACCGTTAGGGTACGTGTCAGCTTAGCTAGATTCGAAACTTTGACTCGATCCGATTTTCTTTTTGTTCATATTAAAAAATTAAAACAAAAAACTCATAATAAAAACTGGTGTAGTTATTGGATACGCTTGCAATTACATCTTCTCGAAGATTGAATGGGTGGCATGTCATGTTGTGGAAGGGAGTAACGTTGTGGACGTTGCTGGCCATTTGTGTTGTGTGCCCTGCCAGAATCACAGTGCTGACTCATATACACGCTGCAAATATTGGAGAAGGCTGGAGTCATAAATATTAATGAGAAGGTCTTTTTTATTGTTCTAATTGACCTTATGAACACTGTATGTTTCCTTGTTGCCACTTTCCTATTTGACTGGCATGGTTGACGACAATTACTTTTGATCAGTATTTGTCACTAATCCCGATTCGCTTGACCCTATTTGATGTCCCGCATTGATATAACCCAAGTAAGGATTTGTTCCCATACCTAGTTCACCCGACCTGCTTGTCTGCTCCAATCCGATGGTTGGGCTTGCCCCATTCATGGTTGGTGGACTCCCGTTAGTTTGGATGTGGCTTTGGATGTCGCCAAGACTAATATGGTCAATCATGATCAGGCAACTGCCAAGACAAATGAGGGATACTACCTTCCCACCAATACCGGTCTAAAGCAATTGCCGTCGACCGTGCCGATCAAGCTGCAAAGCGGCAACAAGGATGCATACAATCTTTAGAAGGTTAATTATAACAATCCAAAGGACCTTCTCAATAATATCTTCGAGATGAAAATGGAGTCAAGGTTGAGATCGTTGAAGGCGAGGATGAATTGAGTTTTGATGAAAATGCGACTTGCGCGGGAGAAGGAGCGAATTCCACGGCTATCTTCGTCACTATCAACAAAATCGGGCCCACTATGTCTCCTCTGCACTTTATTTTCTATGTTCTTCATAAATTGAGTGTGAGCTTGCAGGGTTGAGGGGGAGGAGAGGGATTGCAAAAACGAGATCAAGGAAATAATAAAAACGAGATAAGGTTTGGTGTTAGTGGGTAACGATTGAATAGATTGGGCTCAAAAAAGCAATTGTGGTCTGAAAAACCCGTACCGGTAGGGTCCACCTCAGCTTGGCTAGGGTTAGCCCGTCTTCATCGCTATCATCAACATTGCGCTGAACATGTCTCTTCCACACTTTATTTCCTCTGTTATTCATAAATTAGATGTGAGATTGTAAGCTTTGGGGGGAGAGGGGCTTTCTCTAGAAACAAGGTATAGGAAATAATTAAAAAAAATTAGATAAGGCTTGGTGTTAAGTGGGTTATGATTGAATAGATTGGGTCGAGAAAAGCAGTTGTGGGCTTAAAAACCCAAACCGATAAGGTCCACGTTAGCTTAGTTGGACTGGACACTTTGACTCGATCAGATTTTCTTTTTGTTAATATTACAAAATTAAAAGAAAAAAACTCATAATAAACAAGTGGCGTGTCGTGTTTTGGGAGGGAGTAACGTCGTTGACGTTGCTGGCCATTTGTGTTATGTGCCATGCCAGAATCACCGCGCTGGCTCATATGCGTGCCGCATATATTGGAGAAGGCTGGAGTCATAAATATTAATGAGAAGGTCCTTCGGATTGTTCTAATTGACCTTTTGAACACTGTATGTTTCCTTGCTGCCACTTTGCTGATTGACCGACACGGTCGACGACAATTGTTTTGATCTATATTTGTGGGATGGTAGTATGCCTTATTAGTGCTGGCAGTTGCTTGATGAACATTGACCATATTAGTCTTGGCGACTGGAAAAGGCAGGAAATCGAGCGAGAAATTTGGGTAGGGATTTGCCCCTAAACTCGATTCACTTGACCCGATTTGATGACCAGCATTGAAATAACCCGAGTAGGGATTTGTTACCATACCCGATTCATCCAACCCGCTTGTCTTCTCCAATTCGATGGTTGGACTTGCCCCATTCATGATTGGTGGGCCCCCATTAGTTTGGATGTGGCTTTGGATTTCACCAAGACTAATATGGTCAATCTTCCTCAGGCTACTGCCAAGACTAATAAGCGATACTACCATCCCACTAATACTGATCAAAAGCAATTGCCATCGGCCGTGCCATTCAAGCAGCATTGTGGCAAAAAGGATGCATACAGTCTTCAGAAGTTTAATTAAAAGAATCCAAATGACCTTCTCATTAGTAACTTTGAGACGAAAATGGAGTCAAGGTGGAGATCATTGAAGGCGAGGATGAATCCAATTTTGATGAAAATGCGACTGGAGCGGGAGAAGGAGCGAATTGCACAGCCGTCTTCGTCGCTATCAACAATATTGGGCCAAGTATCTCTCTTTTGAACTTTATTATCTCTGATCTTCAAAAATTGAGTGTGAGATTGCAAGGTTTGGGGGGAGGAGAGGAGTTGCAGAAACGAGATCTAGGAAATAATAAAAATGAGATAAGGCTAGGTGTTAGTGGGTCACGATTGAATAGATTGGGCTGAGAAAAGCAATTGTGGGCTTAAAAGCCCATACTGGTAGGGTCCACCTCAGCTTAGCTAGGGTTAACCCGTCTTCGTCGCTATCATCAATATCGCGCTGAGCTTGTCTCTTCCACAGTTTATTTTCTCTGTTATTCAAAAATTGGATGCGAGATTGCAAGCTTTGGGGGGAGAGGGGTTTTTTTTTTTTGTAGAAACGAGGTATAGGATATAATAGAAAATTCGATAAGGCTTGGTGTTAATTGAGTTAGGATTGAATAGATTGGGTTGAGAAAAACAGTTGTGGGCTTAAAAACCCGTATAGATAGGGTCTGCGTCAGCTTAGCTGGACAGGACACTTTGACTCGATTTGATTTTCTTATTGTTAATATTAAAAATTAAAAAAAAAATCATAATAAAAACTGGTGTAATTATTGCATACACTTGTAATTACATCTTCTCGAAGATTGAATGGGTGGCATGTCAATTTTTGGAGGGAGTAACCTCGTTGACGTTACTCGCCATTTGTGTTATGTGCCATGCCAGAATCACCGCACTGGCTCGTATATACACCACAAATGATGGAGAAGGCCAGAGTGATATATATTAATGAGACAGTCCTTTGGATTGTTCTAATTGACCTTTTGAAGACTATATGTTTCTTTGTTGCTGCTTTGCTGGTTGACTGACACGGTCGACGACAATTGCTTTTGATCAGTATTTGTGGGATGGTAGTATCCCTTATTAGTCTTGGCAGTTGCTTGATGAACATTGACCATATTTGTCTTGGTTACTAGAAATGGCAGGAAATCAAGAGAGAAATTTGGGTAGGGATTTGTCCCTAAACCCGATTTGATGACTCGCATTGAAATAACCCGAGTAGGGATTTGTTCCTATACCCTGTTCACCCGACTCGCTTGTCTGCTCCAATCCGATGGTTGGGCTTGCCCCATTCATGGTTGGTGGCTCCCATTAGCTTGGATATGGCTTTGGATGTCGCCAAGACTAATATGGTCATTCTTCATCAAGCAACTGCAGAGACTAATAAGGGATACTACCATCCCACCAATACTGATCAAAAGCAATTGTCGTCGACTGTGCCAGTCAAGTGGCAAAGCAACAACAAGGATGCATACAATCTTCAGAAGGTTAACTAGAACAATCCAAAGGACCTTCTCATTAATATCTGCGAGGCGAAAATGGAGTCGAGGTGGAGATCGTTGAAGGCAAGGATGAATCGAGTTTTGATGAAAATGCGACTGGTGTAGGAGAAGGAGCAAATTGCACAACCGTCTTCGTCGCTATCAAAAACTTCAGGACAAGTATGTCTCTTCTGCACTTTATTTTCTCTATTCTTCAAAAATTGAGTGTGAGATTGCAGGGTTTGGGGGGAGGAGAGGGGTTGCAGAAACGAGATCTAAGAAATAATCAAACCGAGATAAGGTTGTGGCACCCCCAAGACGGTCCCCGATCCGCTAGGATTGCCACATATTACTTACCTTTCCTTCATCCTAATAACATGTCACACTAATACCATTGAATTATAGTGGGTCCATAAATCCTGAGGGTTTGTATTTTTTGTTTTTTAAAATCAGTCACAACGCAGTTCATATGATGGAAGCATATTCCAATCTCCCTATCCCTTACTCCAACAAAATAATGCAATGCACACCGACTACACATCATATATAAGTTAGAGCCAAACTAGTCTTATTTAGATAACTATGGTGGACATCACGAGTCGGTACAACAAAAGGCCAAGGCTTTAACTAAGCTCAGCTATAACCCAAAAGTACACGACCCCCACATCAGACGTGTACATCAATCCATCAATCCATCATCCAGTGTCGGCTATCCAAAAAGTGTCATCTTCTACCAATCACACACTCTAATCGCACTCAACCCGGTGCATCAGGCGGTGGTGACAGCAGCATCCCCATCATCATCCCGTCACGACGAACATAGAAACTCCTGGACTATAGGGCCATTAGGTAGACCCACATCATACATATCCAAACCACGAGACTCGGATAAACACCAAACCATGAACACCAACGTAGGGGTGCTCTGAGCACTCGACCTCAACATCGGATGATAAGCCATAAAATGTACCATGTGTGACAAGTGATAGAGGCATCTCTCAATTTGAAATGTTAGCCCCCAAAAGGGGTGAGTACAACCACTCAGCAGTAAAGATCCATCAAACTACACAATGCAACAGGCAAGATAACCACAATTTCGCGTGAAATGCACATATCATCCATATAATCATGCTTGTATGTCCACAAGATTCATTCATTAAGGCAATTTATGTTCTATGCCATATGCACATACATGCGCATGATCCATATATATTCCCGTGAGATCCATTCAATGCCTTGATAATCGCATTCTCAATGCCATATAGTATCAACTCAATTTCATGGGCAATTATATCTCATGCCATATGCACACACACATGCATGATTCAATTTCCCATTTTAGTTTTCAAAAGGATCTAATTTGTCTTCTAGGGACTAGTGTTTGCATCCCTCATATATCGCTTGCACCCAACCTAGCATCGCGAGGAACCTCCGGCACATACCTCCAAGCATCCAGCACACACCTCCGGCATCCCACACCCCAACTAGTGTCACGAGGCCATCTAGCACACACCTCCGGGCATCCGGCACACACCTCCGGGCATCTGGAACACACACTCCGGGCATCCTGACACTCCTGGGGCATCATCGACTGAAGGGTCCGACGGTATCATCAACATCACAATGTATATTCACGTATATGTCTTACTTTCAACATAGCATTTGATGCAATAATATCAAAGGTCTAAACCAGCTTCTTGATGTTACATGACATGCTAAATGTCACCACTTATGCAGTACACATAACCACCCAAGATATCACGTCTCATAGAGCAATTCATTTGTTCTTAAAATAAAACATTTTTTTTTTTTGGATAAAACAGAATGTACTCCTTTAATTAAAATTCTGGAAAAATTGATAAACAATCTTAATAAATTCTGAAAATTTAACATGTTATAAACGAGATCTAGTGTAAAGGGTTTCATGAAGAACACCATGTCAAAAGAGCTTCATACGAGTCACTATGGTCCATGCATCACAGCCTTAAAATTTCAGAACATCACCATTGCACAGTTTTATTCATAAATTCAGTATAAAACATAAATAAACTCAGAAAATTCTGAAAATTTGGTATGCTATAGTAAACGCCTAAAGGAACAAGTTTTGTGCAGAACTCGAAGTCATATTTGTTATAGATTGTGACCTATATTCACTGTAACTCCTCCTAACCCTCAGTAACGACTTCCATATTTAACACTTTCAAAGAAAAATTATTTCACCAACCAATAATTGTCCGTTTCTTCTCAAATTTTAGTATGTTACTCCTCAAAATGCCATCTACAACTTTTATCAAGAACATGAAATCAAATTTCTACTGGATTTGCTTGATCCGACTTGATGAGCCGCATTGAAATAACCCGAGTGGGGATTTGTTCCTATACCCGGTTCACCCGACCCGCTTGTCTTCTCCAATCCGATGGTTGGGCTTGCCCCATTCATCCTTGTTGGGCTCCCATTATTTTGGATGTGGCTTTGGATGTCGCCATGACCAATACGGTCAATCTTCATTTGGCAATGGCCAAGACTAAAGAGGGATACTACTATCACACAATTATTGATCAAAACCAATTGCTGTTGACCGTGTCGATCAAGCAGCAAAGCAGCAACAGCGACGCATACAGTCTTTAGAAAGCAAATTAGAACAATCCAAATGACCTTCTCATTAATTTCTTCGAAACAAAAATGGAGTCAAGGTGGAGATCGTTGAAGGTGAGGATGAATCAAGTTTTGATGAAAATACCGCGGGAGCGAGAGCGGGAGCAAATTGCATGGCCGTCTTCGTCGCTATCAACAACATCAGGCAAAGAATGTCTCTTTTGCACTTGATTTTCTCCGTTCTTCAGAAATTGAGTGTGAGATTGCAGGATTTGGGGGGAGGAGAGGAGTTGCAGAAACGAGATCTAGGAAATAATAAAAATGAGGTAAGTCTAGGTGTTAGTGGGTCACGATTGAATAGATTGGTCTGAGAAAAATAGTTGCGGGATTAGAAACCTGAACCGGTACGGTCCACGTAAGCTTAGCTAGGCTTAACCCATCTTCGTCGCTATCAACAACGTCGGGCGAGCATGTCTCTTCCACACTTTATTTTTTCTATTATTTAGAAATTGGATGCGAGATTGCAAGCTTCGGGGGAGAGGGGTTTTTTGCAGAATCGAGGTATAGGAAATAACAAAAATGAGATAAGGCTAGGTGTTAAGTGGGTTCGGATTGAATAGATTGTGCCGAGAAAAGCAGTTGTGGGGTTAAAAACCCAGACCGATAGCATCCGCGTTAGCTTAGTTGGACTGGACACTTTGACTCGAGATGATTTTCTTTTTGTTAATATTAAAAAATTAAAGTAAAAAACTCATAATAAAAACCGGTGTAGTTATTGGATACACTTGCAATTACATCCTTTCGAAGATTGAACGCGTGACGTGTCAAGTTCTGGGACGGAGTAGCATCGTTGACGTTGCAAGCCATTTGTGTGATGTGCCATATTAGAATCACCACGTTGGCTCATATACACGCCGCAGATATTGGAAAAGGCCGGAGTCATAAATATTAATGAGAAGGTCCTTTGGATTGTTCTAATTGACCTTCTCAAGACTTTATGTTTCCTTGTTGGCCCTTTGTTGCTTGACCGGCACAGTCAACGATTATTGCTTTTGAACAATATTTGTGGGATGGTAGTATCCCTTATTAGTCTTGGCAGTTCCCTGATGATTATTGACCTTGTTAGTGTTGGTGACTGGAAAAGGCAGGAACTCGAGCAAGAAATTTGGGTAGGGATTCGTCCCTAAACCCAATTCGCTTGACCTGATTTGATGACCCGCATTGAAATAACCTGAGTAAGGATTTGTTCCCATACTCGGTTCACCAGACCCGCTTATCTTCTCCAATCCGATGGTTGGGCTTGTCCTATTCATGGTTGGTGCGCTCCCATTAGTTTGGATGTTGCCAAGACTAATATGGTCAATCTTCATCCAGCAACTACCAAGACTAATGTGGGATACTACCATCCCCCCAATACTGATCAAAAGCAACTGCCGTCGACCGTGTCGGTCAAGCAACAAAGCAGCAACAAGGACGCATACAGTCTTTAGAAGGCTAATTAGAACAATCCAAAGGACCTTCTCATTGATATATTCGAGACGAAAATGGAGTCATGGTGTAGATCATTGAAGGTGATGATGAATCAAGTTTTGATGGAAATAACGCGGGAGCGAGAGCGGGAGCAAATTGCACGGCCGTCTTTGTCGCTATCAACAACATCAGGCAAACAATGTCTCTTTTGCACTTGATTTTCTCCGTTCTTCAGAAATTGAGTGTGAGATTGCAGGATTTGGGGGGAGGAGAGGAGTTGCAGAAATGAGATCTAGGAAATAGTAAAAATGAGATAAGTCTAGGTGTTAGTGGGTCACGATTGAATAGATTGGGTACGCTTGCAGTTACTTCTTTTCGAGGATTGAACGCGTGGCGTGTCCAGTTCTTGGAGGGAGTAACGCCGTTGACGTTGTAGGCCATTTGTGTTATGTGCCATGTCAGAATCATCGCGTTGGCTCATATACATGCCGCAAATATTGGAAAAAGCCGTAGTCATAAATATTACTGAGAAGGTCCTTTGGATTGTTCTAATTGACATTTTGAAGACTGTTCGTTTCCTTGTTGCCACTTTGCCGCTTGACCGGCACGGTCGAGGACAATTGCTTTTTACAATATTTGCCAGATGGTAGTATCCCTTATTTGTCTTGGCAATTCCTTCATGAACTTGACCTTGTTAGTCTTGGCGACTAGAAAAGGCAAGAGATCTTGCAAGAAATTAGGGTAGGCATTTGTCCTTAAACCCGATTCACTTGACCCGACTTGATGAGCCGCATTGAAATAACTCAAGTAGGGGTTTGTTCGCATACCCAGTTCACCCGACCTGCTTGTCTTCTCCAATCCGATGGTTGGGTGTCGCGACCAATTTTTCGGGTGTGAACCACCTAGGGTTTGGCTAATGGATTGTTAAGCCTAGACTTAACTCGGGCTCTCCCAAGCTCATACCAATTCGCGACTTAGGTTCAAGTTCTTAACATACATATGGATTTTATTTAGGAGTCGCCACTAATATATTTTTGGTGGGTCGATTAGAAACCCAAGTAAAGTAACGGGAGTTCTACCTTACTCCTACAAACAAGAGATTATGGGTACGGGGACTTGGTTACGCTAGAATTCTCTAACGCCCTTTCGGTACCGTTCTTTTTATTTTGAAAAATGTTTGGCAAGCAGTTTGGATTGATTTTAAATCTATTTCCCTAACATGTGAGGTGGTCATACGGGTGCACAATCCACCAATTTAACACCCAAATAAACAATAAATAAGTTGCAAAAACTTACCTCAAAGCAACGAAAGCATCTGCAATGTTAAATTAAAATCAACATCAATAATCCTAGATGTAGTTTCTAATTAACACGCAATTTCTTTTTTTTTCACTTTTTTAATGAAAATCATGCAATATGCAATGCAATATTAACTAAATGACTTAATTCTAATGACATGTAATTTCTAATTAAATGGGCCTAGCAAAAATACTGAATGACATGCATCTCAATGAATCTAACCCTAATGATGTGCATATGAAATTTTTTCTTTTTCCTAAAAGAATGCATTTCATCCTAAATAATAAAACTAATTTAACCTATGACATTTTTTGTATTTTTCATGAAATTCGAAATTAAATAAAATGTGAAAATTACCTAAGTAGATTAAGATCCTATTTGATTTGTATTAGGAATTATGTTGGGCCATATCCTAATTTAAACTAAAATATTATATTAACCTAAATAATCCTAAAATGCAATATATCTAAAAATGCCTAAACTTATAATAAATTAAAAAATTAAACTAAGTTAAACTAAGCGCAATTTAACCCTAATATGCCATAACGTGCAAAAGATGCCCTAATTTTTACATGACATACGCATAATGACTTTTTGTGTTTTTCCTTTTTCTTTTTTTTTTTATTTCGAAATTAATAATTACCAAATAATTAAACATGCAATCCAAGTTTTAAAAAAACTAGCAACCTAAATTAATTGATTTCATTTATTTATTTTTTGAAAATTTGAAATAAAATACCTATTATGAACATGCAAACCCTAAAACTACATTTTTTGATTTTTTTTTTAAAGAAACCCAATTTAAGTAACACCACAGCAAATCAAGCCATATTGATACCCAAATCGACGAACCATATCTCGTGCATGAGATCGGGTTGGCCAATTTCACATAAATCACAAATCGGATCTCGGGCGGGAGATCGGATTGGCAATTTTATTAAGTAATTGCGAGTCGAATTTTGAGCTCAAAAATCAGCCTGACAATCACTAATTTCAAGGCAATTTCATATCATGGAATTTCAATTTCACATTAAAGGAATAATTACACTAAAAAGACAAAATAAAATAGCAAAATAAATAAAGCAAAAGTAAGATAAAGAAAATACCTAAATTTTCTTTTCCTTTTCTCTTTTTTTCTTTTCTTTTTTATGAAAAAGAAAAAGAAAAATAAATCTAGTGGCCGGTCCGGCGAGGGGAAATCACCTGCTAGGGTTCCGGCGAGGCTCCGGAGGATGCCGCGATGGCGGCACGGCACTAGGGGACTTCGGGATCAGCACGGGGCGAAGCGGGCGGCATGGTGAAACCAGTGGGCGGCGTCGTGGGCGGAGCGGGAGCTTCGGGTCTCCTGGCGTCGGTCACGCGGGCTGCAAAGGGATCTCAGATCTGCAGGCGGCAAGCGTAGGCGGCGTCGGGGCGGAGGCAAGCAGGGGCACTGGGACTATGGTGCTGCAGATCGGCGATGGGGTGGTGCGAGCTTCGGCGAAGCGGCGGTGTTGCTCGTGGAGGTAGTGGAGCGTCGGGGCGGCTCGAGCTTCAGGCACCAGGGCTTGTGGTGGAGGTCAGCAAGAGGTTACAGGCGGAGCAGCGTGTGGCTGACGGACGTCGGGGCTCGAATGCCAGCACGGGCGAGCGGGGACGGCACGGTCGGATGCCGGAGGGAGCGGACGGTGATGGCGCCGACGGAGACCACCCCCCCCCTGCGAGGAAGATCAATAGTCACGTGGGGGGCTTTTCTTTTCCTTTTTTTTTTCTCTCACGTCACTTCTTTTTTTTCTCGATCTCTCACCTCACGTCTACTCTTTGCTCTCTCTCTCTTCTCCTGCACTTTTCACCTTTTTTCTTTTTGTGTTCTTTTTCTTTCACTCGATCGAATGGACCCCCCTTTTCCCACCGTAGGCAACTCTTTTATACACCCAAAAGAATGTATATTTGCGGTATATTTCATTGCCAATTTTGTTCGTCTAAATTTCCATTGAATATATTATTTCACCCTGCGCAATATTTTTTGCATATCCGATCAAAAAAATTCCCCTTTTGCGCAAAAATGCATTTCCCATTGTATATTACCTAAATGTAAAAAATCTTAACGGAATATGTGAAAATTTTTGCACTCGCCATCAGTCCAATAAAATAAACAAAAATGTTCCTAAATTATATGCCATGTGATTTTATTTTTTCAGGGATAAAATTAACCTCTAATTTTTTAAATGTCTAAATGGGTTGCCAAAATTTAGGTGTCAACATTGGCCTTGCCCCATCATCCTTGTTGGGCTCCCATTATTTTGGATGTTGCCAAGACCAATACGGTCAATCTTCATTTGGCAATGGCAAAGACTAATAGGGGATACTACCATCACACAAATATTGATCAAAAGCAATTGTCGTCGACCGTGCCGGTCAAGCAGCAAAGCGGCAACAGAGACACATACAGTCTTTAGAAGGCTAATTAGAACAATCCAAAGGACCTTCTCATTAATATCTTCAAGTCAAAAATGGAGTCGAGGTGGAGATCGTTGAAGGCGTGGATGAATCGAGTTTTGATGAAAATAAGACTGGAGTGGGAGCGGGAGCGAATTGCCAGCCATCTTCGTCGCTATCAATAACATCACCTAAAGAATGTCTCTTTTGCACTTCATTTTCTCTGTTCTTCAAAAATTGAGTGTGAGATTGCAGGATTTGAGGGAGTAGAGGAGTTGCAGAAATGACATCTAGGGAATAATAAAGATGAGGTAAGCTTGGGTGTTAGTGGGTCACAATTGAATAAATTGGGCTGAGAAAAGTAGTTGCCGGCTTAAAAACCCGGACCGATAGGGTCCACGTTAGCTTAGCTAGGCTAAGCCCGTCTTCGTCCCTATCAATAACGTCGAGCCGAGCATGTCTCTTCCACACTTTATTTTCTCTGTTATTCAGAAATTGGATGTGAGATTGCAAGCTTTGGGTGGAGAGGGGTTTTTGTGTAGAATCGAGGTATAGGAAATAACAAAAATGAGATAAGGCTACGTGTTAAGTTGGTTCGGATTGAATAGATTGGGCCAAGAAAAGCAGTTGTGGGCATAAAAACCCAGACCGATAGGGTCCGCGTCAGCTTAGCTGGACTGGACATTTTGACTCAATCCGTTTTTCTTTTTCTTAATAATAAAAAATTAAAGGAAAAAACTCATAATAAAAACCAGTGTAGTTATTGGATACGCTTGCAATTACATCTTCTCAAAGATTGAACATGTGGTGTGTCAAGTTCTGGGAGGGAGTAACGCCGTTGATGTTGCTGGCCATTTGTGTTATGTGGCATGCCAAAATCACCGCGCTGGCTCATATACACGCCGCAAATATTGGAAAAGGTTGGAGTCGTAAATATTAATGAGAAGGTCCTTTGGATTGTACCAATTGACCTTCTGAAGACGGCATGTTTCCTTGTTGCCACTTTGTTGCTTGACCAGCATGGTCGACGACAATTACTTTTGTTCAATATATGTGGGATGGTAGAATCCCTTATTAGTCTCGGTAGTTCCCTGATGAACATTGACCTTGTTAGTCTTGGTGATCGAAAAAGGCAGGAAATCGAGCAAGAAATTTGTTCACATACCCGGTTCACCCGACCCGCTTGTCTACTCCAATCCGATGGTTGTGCTTGCCCCATTCATGGTTGGTCGGCTCCCATTAGTTTGGATGTGGCTTTGGATGTCGCTAAGACTAATATGGTCAATCTTCATCTAGCAATTGCCAAGACTAATGGGGGATACTACCATCCCACCAATACTAATTAGAAGCAATTGCCGTCGACTGTGCCGGTCAAGCAATAAAGCGGCAACAAGGACACATACAGTCTTTAGAAGGCTAATTAGAACAATCCAAAAGATCTTCTCATTAATATCATGGAGACAAAAATAAAGTTGAGGCAGAGATCGTTGAAGGCGAGGATGAATCGAGTTTTGCTGAAAATGCGATTGGAGCGGGACCGGGAGCGAATTGCACGGCTGTCTTCCACGTTATCAACAACATCAGGCCAAGAATGTATCTTCTGCACTTTATTTTCTCTTTTCTTCAGAAATTGAGTGTGAGATTGTAGGATTTGGGGGGAGGAGAGGAGTTCCAGAAATGAGATCTAGGAAATAATAAAAATGAGGTAAGTCTAGGTGTTCGTGGGTCATGATTGAATAGATTGGGCTGAGAAAAACAGTTGTGGCCTTAAAATCCTAGACCGGTAGGGTCCACATCAACTTAGATAGGCTTAGCCCATCTTCGTCGCTATCAACAACATCGGGCCGAGCATTTCTCCTCCACACCTTATTTTATCTGTTGTTCAGAAATTGGATGCAAGATTGGAAATTTTGCGGGGAGAGGGGTTTTTTGGCAAAACGTGGCATTGGAAATAATAAAAATGAGATGAGGCTAGGTGTTAAATGGGATCGGATTGAATAGATTGGGCCGAGAAAAGTAGTTGAGGGCTTAAAAACCCGATCGATAGGGTCCGCTTCAACTCCTTTGACTTGATCTGATTTTCCTTTTTTAATATTAAATATATCGCGACCCGATTTTTCAAGTTTCACCACCTAGAATTTGGCTAATGGATTACTAAGTCTTTAAGCTTAGCTTGGGCTCTCCCAAGCCCATACCAATTCGCGACTTAGGTTTGAATTTTTAACATGCAAATGATTTTAAATCAGGAGTCGCCACTAATCTATTTTTGGTGGGTCGATTAGAAACCCAAGTAAAGTAACGGGAGATTTACTTTACTCCTACGAACCAGAGATTTATGAGTTCGGGGACTTGGTTACACTAGACTATCCTAGTGCCCTTTCGGTACCTTTCTTTTTCATTTTTACAAAAAAATGTTTGGCAAACAATTTGGATTGATTTTAAATCTATCCTTCTAACATGTAACGTGATCATACATGTGTGCATACCACCAATTTAACACTCAAGAAAGCAATTAAATATTGCAAAACATACCTAGAAGCAACGAAAGCATCTGCATTGTTAAATCAGAATTCACATCAGCAACCCTAGAAATGATTTCTAATTAACACGCAATTTCAATTTTTGTTTTCACTTTATTTAATGAAAATCATGCGATGCATGCTAATAATCTAATATGACGTGGCAGCATGACCTAAACTATATGACATGAAGAAATGCAACAATTAAATGCAATCTAAATGACCTAATTCTAATGACATGCAATGCGATGCAATGACATACAAAATTATTTAAACTAAGATGACATTTATTAAATGACTTAGTCTAATGACGAGGAAGTTCTAATTAAATGAATCTAATAAAAACTAAATGGCGTGCATTTGATATTTCTATTAAAAATGCAAAAATGATCTAGCTAGATTAAAATTCTATCTAACTTAAACTAAGGATTAAGTCACATTAAATCATAATTTAAACTAAGATATTATCTTAATCTAACATGCAATTTAGTGCAAAGAATGCCCTAATTCAACATGATATATGCATGATGATTTTTTGTGTTTTTTTTTATTATATTAATTTCGAAATTAATATAAATTGCCACGTAATTAAACATGTAACTAAAATCCTAAATGACTTATGCGTTTTTTTTATATTTTTCAAACTGAAATCCCTATCCTAGATATGCATGATAACAAAAAATATTTCAAAACAAACTAAATCCTAATTAAGATATTTTTAGATTTTTTTAGTGGTTAAAAAAACAATTATCAACTAAATCTAAACAATCAAGATATTCAATCAAATAAAGGATTAAAATAATCGAAAAAATAACCCGTTGTCTCACAGTCAAATTAACAATTATCCTAACCCCGATTATCACGACAAGGAGTTCAAAATAACTAAAAATCTGATCCGAATTCTTACGGATCAAATTAATAGTTATATTGATTCAACAATGAAAGTACTATCAACAAATTCCAAGAATTAAAATAATTAAAAAAATGACCCGACATCTTACGGGTCAAATTAATAATTATAATAATTATGTGGAAGACCCGCGATAATGCCTACAAAATCCATAAAGATCACTTCAAATTTTCACAATAACAACTAAACTTAAAATTAATAAATAAAATAAAGTTAATAGAAAAAGAAAATAAAAATACCTAATTTCCCTCTCTTTTTTTTTTTTTTTTGCTTTCCTCACTCAAGGCTTGCTCGTGCGGCTGATTCTCGGGCAACGGGTTCATCGGCACGGCAAAGGGGATCACCGGCGAGGGGGGATTCTGGCGAGGCAAGGCAGGTGGGTGTCTAGCGCGGGGCAGCGAAGATTGACGCCGGCAAGGGACTTCGGCGAAGCGGGGCACCGGCGAGGGGGTGTCGCAGGGCGCGGGGCCTGCTGTCGGGCACCGAGGAGACGCGAGCAACAGCGATGTGGGCTTTGGCGGTGTTGGATTGCGACAGGAACAGTGGCACGATGACAGCTAAGCGCCAGGTCGCGGCGCGGTTCGGCAGCAGCATCGGAGGGCGCTCGGGCGGAATAAACGCGAGCAGAACAGGGGCAGGGCTCGGCGGAGGAGGACTCAGGCGTCGGGGACCCCGGTGGCGCGACGAGCGTCGGTGGGTGAGGCGTGGCGTCAGGTCGTCGCGGCGAGCTTCATGGGGCGGTGGTGCGTTGGAGGCTGGCGTCGCGGTGCCGGTGCAACGCACGGTCGGCGCGTCAGGGTCTCCGCGAGTTGCAGCAGCGACGGGTGAGGATTTGGGGAAGATGATGAACAGTAAAGGTCAAATCAACCTTTACTGTTTTTTTTTACTTTTTTCCTCTCTCTCTCTCTCTCTCTCTCACGTCTCTTTTCCCTCTGCCCCTTTTCTGACTTTCTTCCACTTTTTCACTTCTTTTTTCTCTTTCGTCCACTGCACTCTCTCTCTCTCTCTCGCAAGAAAAAACTTCTCTTGACTTTTTTTTTCTTGTTTTTTTTTTTTCGACCCCGACGAAGAGAAGCCCCCTTGAACCGAAGCTCCCTTTTCTCTATTATAGAGAAAAACTCCAATTTGTTTTTGCAGGTGAGATATTCACTCAACCGTTCAACAAATTAACAGCTCCAAAATCACACGATTTTCGAACTTTTAAATTTTGAAATTTGGTTCAATTTTTTTAAAAATTCCATCCACAACTATATGCTGTATTATTATTTTCTAAAAGATAAATTAAATTTTAAAATAGGTGTTAACAGCTACCCCTCTTTGAAGGGAAGCTTGTAGAGGTTTCCTTCAAAGATAAATGACACCTAAATTTAAACCATGCAAAATGAATATGCAAATGCTAATTGTAATGACCTTTTTTTTAATAAAAGAAATGGACTCAAATAAATGCAATATCATGCAATAAAGAATGCCATGTAAATGCAATGATTTGGTCAAGAACATATATTTCAATGTGTCTATGCTCAATGAAATGCAAATGCAAAATGAATGCAAAATGAATATGGAATGTATATGCCAATGTTAATGACCTCTTTTTCAAATAAATTTAATTCTTTTTGAAATGCAAGGTCATGCAATAATGCAATGTAAATGCAATGATTTTGTCGAGAGCATATATTTCTATGTCTCCATGCTTAATGAAATGCAAAATGCAAAGAGGAACACGTACCTGTCATACTTATCTAGAGATTCATAAAAGTATTATTCGGTGTGAAATGATTCCTATAAGACCTTACCAACATCTGGAAATCTCTTCAGATAATTGAAAGGGCTCAAAGTCTTTAGAGATCTGGAACTCTCATTAGATCCTAAGCACTTGGAAATCACATTCAGATGTTTGAAAATATAAATACTTGGAAGTCACATCAAGCATTTAAAGATTCAAATTCTGGAATTCATGTTAGACATTTGAAAACATTTACTAAACATCTGGAAATCACATCAGACGTTTTAGAAGGGCAAACACTTGGTATCACATCAAGCGTTTAAATGTTCAAATATCTGGGGTTTTTACTAAACATCTGGAAGTCACATCAGACGTTTGGAAAGACAAACACTTGGTATCACAAAAAGCGTTTGAGGGTTCAAATATCTGGGGTTCACACTAGACATTTGAAAATATTTTACTAAACATCTGGAAATTACATCAGATGTTTGAAAAGACAAGCACTTGGAAATCACATCAAGTGTTTAAAGGTTCAAACATCTGGAACTCAAACTAGACATTTGAAAACATTTTATAAATGGATACTTGGAATTCTCATCAAGCACCAAGATGATTGAACAAACTCAGGGTTTCAAAGACAATTTTTTGGTCTTTGAGGAAAAATTCAATGAAGGTCCATGCATGATGGCTTTTCAAACTTCCACAAGGAAAAAATATCAAGACAATTTTCACTAAGCTGTGAATCTCTTGAACATGCTAAACGAGACACTTTTGGTGTGAAAAGGCTTTTCCACTCGCTCTCATTTAGGAGGGGTTATTTGTCACGACCATTGATGCGGGAATATATCACTCAATCTTATCATCATCTTGTTGACAAGAGTTCGAATTTTCTTGCAATCAGTACGACCATACCAATCTGAGAGGTCTTTGACAAGGATTGTAATGTGGGTTTGGTCAATGGCTTAGCAAAGGGATTCTTTGAGTCAAAGCAGTTGAAAGAACAATTCTGTAATCATCTCCGGGTTTACAAGTCAAGACCCCTACAAAATGAGAAAGAACTAATCTTGCTCGCACTTCTTCGAACAATGCTCAAAACATATGAATTCCTATGTTAATTCAAGTGCCCTAATCTGAAGAGACTTTGTAAGGGACATAACATAGGCTGGGTTTATGGGTTGAGAAACGAAAGGATCGTTAGGCTCAAAATGTGTGTAAAGGGTGAGAGTTGGTGATCATCTGGACATTACCACCAGTTTTCTTCGCCACAGATTGTCTTCTTGACAGATTTCTTTATTGGCTCAAGAGTTTATCACTAATGCCAATGATTATTCAACTGGAGATCTTTTCTCAAAATCATTTTCTTTGATGATGGGCATCGATCAGGCACACCGCTTTTTATATGCCCCCCAATTCATTAATCATTTCTATTTTCTTTTCATGGGCATTGGCCTTGCTTTTACCAGGCACACTGCTTTTTCATGCCCCTTAGTTCTATTTTGATTTTAGTTCTTGGCACAATGCGTGTGTCAAGTATATTTTAAATGACACTCGAACCTTCAAAGGTCTTCATCTGTCTCTTGCCTTGCCCCAGTGTGGGGGATGATCACCAACTAGGTATAAAGAAATGAAATTGCAGGTTCAAGTGGGCTATGCAAATGGTATAAGTGTGTAGGGTAGTGAAAGAAATGCTCTTCATCATCCTAAGGCACTTAAATTACCACATGAATTCAATGTTATAGCATGACTTGAAGATTGATGCAAGTGAGAGCAAGAAAATTTCTATCCATTTCACTCTCCTTCAATGTCAACTTACCTCCATTTGCCCCGATGTGGGGTGGTCCTTGACAGGGGTAGTATGAAAGAAATTCTTCAAGTATTTGGGCTCAAAGAAAGGTTAAACAAGGGTTCACCAGTATTGAAAAGAACTGCCCCTCGTCATTTTAGTTGTCGTACTTCTTGCAAGAAAACTCTTCACCTTGAAACACAAAATGTTTCCATACTCACCTCACAATGTATAGACAAGGGATTGTGTATGGGATAAAGCTTGCCTTTCACACCTCATTTAGCATGTTCAAGTAACTCGATATCTTTCACTGAATTATCCATTTTGATAAATTTCAAGTGGAATTGACAAATTGCATAATATCATGTGAAAACATTTTGAAATGATAAAAAGGCCATGCTCTATCAAATCATAAAGTCAAAGATGTTAAGTGTCTGTGTCTTGCCCCTCTTTGCAAGGGAGCTCATAGAGGTTCCTTAAATGTGCGCAGGGCTGCACCTGAAACATAAAGCAAATAATTAAAAGAAACAAATAGGGTAAATTAGATGCATGCTGGATTTTTATTTTTTTTTTTGAAATTTTTTTTCAAGGAAACATGAAGAAGCCCATCCTTCATAATTAACTCCTTGCCATTTTCTTTTGGGTAGGATTTCATCACATGGTTAGTTTGGTGTACTTCAACATGCCCTTAAAACAATGAAAATCTTCATGTATTTTATTGGATGAAAAGCAAATTACATTATTGAAATAAGGGAAATTCTAGAATTGAAAATGCAAATATGCAAATATGGAAAGCAATAAAGACTCTACAGAGAGAGTGTGCAAATAATTAAAATTTTCCTACTCTCGAGCTTTGTTGATGGCAAACACTAAATTATCTTCAGACAACTCAGTCATTACTTCAAGTGCGTCATCAAAGCTCTCAATCTTTGGAGGTGCGGGATCATCTATGCCACCCCATCCATCTGGGATGATATCTCATGGGTCGAAATAGAAGCTGAGAGGAGCTGAATACTTTACAAAGTAATCGAATTTGCCACTTGGTTGCCCCAGGGTGTCCATCACTTCTGCTTCCTCATGCATCATCTGAAACATGGTGGGCTCAGTATCAAAACTGAAAATGGCATTCACAGCTTCTGGGTGGTCAGGGAGTGGGTTATTCTGGATGTTCGGCTGTGCATCGCGGAATGAGACCACCTTGGCATCCAAAAGATTTTGGATTTTGTGTTGCAACGAATAGCAATCGTCAATAGAATGCCCTACCTCCCCCATATGGTTAGCACATGTCTTGGAAGAATCATAGTTCGGGAAACGCTCGGGATTAGGTCGCTTAGGCTCCTTAGCGAGTAATCCTTTCTTCTGAAGGGTTGGCAAGATCTTTGACAATGGCTTAGGAAGAGGCGTAAATTGACGCCTGGAAGAGTTCTTCTGTTGGCCAAAGAATGGTCGTGCTCCTCCTTGATGGGTCTTAGAGGTAGGGCGAGGTGGTTGCACATAAGTTGCATTAACCTCTGCTACAAGTTCCTTATCCTTCTTGGTTGAGACTCTCTTATATGAGCTGGTTTGATCAGACACCCATCCATCACGCAATGCTACTTCAATTCGCTCGCCAACAGGGATTAGCTGATTGAATGACTCGGCAATCGATCCCAGCATTCGATTTCGATACTTAGGCGGGAGTGTCTTCATGAACAAATCCATCAGCTCCTTTTCTGTTGGCTCTGGAGTTATTTGAGCGGCTACAGTCCTCCATCTCATGACATATGCCTTGAAAGATTCCGTCCTCTTCTTCTCAGTGCGAAGTAAATTTTCCCGAGATGGAGTGACATCAATATTATACTTATATTGCTTGAAGAAGGCATCTGTCAAATCCTCCCAAGTCTCCAGCAAATTAATCTTCTTCATGATGTACCATTGCAACGCTGGTCCTATCAAGCTTGCTTGAAATTGTTGAATCATCAAAGGGATGTTAGCAACATATTAGGTCATCCTGACCACATAAGTCTGTAGATGGATCTTTAGGCAAGAGGTGCCATCATACTTTTCAAAGTCTGGCATTTTGAACTTCTTTGGTATCTTGATCTTTACATAATGGGAGAGATCAGTTGGGACTTGGCTAAATGAACCCTGTAGCTGCTTGAGTTTCTCCTCAATTTTTATCAAGCGTTTTTCCTGTTCCGTCTTCGGTATAGCCGAGTGTATCACTTGTACCTCCTCATCAACAACAATTTGAGGCACGTCAGTAATTTTCTCCTTGGAGGATCATCAAAGGTAGGTGGCCCAACTGCGGATGTATTCTTGCCTTTATCTCTCGGATCAGCTGTATTCTTGCCTTTATCTCTTGGATCAACCATGGGAGCCTGTTGTGGTAACACCACTTAAACTTGCGGAGCTGGTGGAGCAGTGTTTGCTTGGAGAGAGTCGATTTGCTTAGAGAGCCGCTCAAGAACATTCAGGACTTGCTTCATCTCCGATTCAAGGGCAGCAACGCGAGCTTGTTCAGCAACACATGTTTGTTCAGTGTTATCAGCCATTGTTGCTCTATAATGAGTACGAATTGGCGATCTTAAGTGAGCCGTGTTGTCACTTATCAATGTAAAATAATACAGTAAGTATCATAACAAATGAGATTGGTCCATGACAACGGTCAATCGCTTTATTTATTTGAAATTTCAGTAAAATTTTCTAACTAAGAATTGAAATGCAAGTCCCTAAACATTGAATTGAACTATAAATTGAAAGTACTGAATTGAAATCAAGATCTCTAAACATTGAACCAAAACATCTCATTTTATATGCTTTTGGAACTAGAAATGAATTGTATGTCGATTTTCCCCGTTGCATATAAAATAAGACCGACGACGAAACCTATTGTCATGGACCAACGAAATTGCAATAAATAAATTGTGAAGAATTTAAACAACTTACTTTCACTGGAAATAGATGACAATCACATAGACACACGCATGAAAAGTGAGGCTCGATTTCTGTCTAGACGGCTTAAGAAAGTGGAGCTAAGAGGATGATCTGACCGTTGTAGTCTCGCATTAACGTGTCAGGTCCTCCAAACCCCAGCTCAGTCGAATGGAATACCCAATAATCACGCAGTCTTGCGGATATGGATAAACACATTTGACACCATGAAGAACTTTCGGGGAAGAGAATGTCAACCTCTATATAGCAGTCTCGCTTTAGAGGAAGTATCATTCTCAACACCATCCTAAGAATCCTATCGCAGCCCAGGTCCGACCGCAGGTTGTGTGTGCAAATAGTGTGGTGCTAAAGCAATAAAACATGCACAACAGTTTAAATGCAAACAACACTTCTAATCAAGAAAAATAAATCATTAATCTCAACACCTCCCTGCAAGACAAGGGTTAGCAAAGACTACTCCCCTTATACCTCTTGTCTGCAAGAACATTTAACACCTTAAAAATGTTAGGGACGTACCTGAGATCCTCGCTGCCTAACAAAAATATTTTTAAAAAGGAAAAAAAATGGCCTAAGTCCACTAAGTGTTTTAACACAAATCCCCAGCGGAGTCGCCAAGCTATCGCGACCCGATTTTTCAAGGTTCACCACCTAGAATTTGGCTAATGGATTACTAAGTCCTTAAGCTTAGCTCGGGCTCTCCCAAGCCCATACCAGTTCGCGACTTAGGTTTGAAATTTTAACATGCAAATGATTTTAAATCAGGAGTCGCCACTAATCTATTTTTGGTGGGTCAATTAGAAACCCAAGTAAAGTAACGGGAGATTTACTTTACTCCTACGAACCAGAGATTTATGAGTTCGGGGACTTGGTTACACTAGACTATCCTAGTGCCCTTTCGGTACCTTTCTATTTCATTTAAAAAAAAAATGTTTGGCAAGCAATTTGGATTGAATTTAAATCTATCATTCTAACATGTGAGGTGATCATACATGTGTGCATACCACCAATTTAACACTCAAAAAAGCAATTAAATATTGCAAAACATACCTAGAAGCAACGAAAGCATCTGCATTGTTAAATCAGAATTCACATCAGCAACCCTAGATATGATTTCTAATTAACACGCAATTTCAATTTTTGTTTTCACTTTATTTAATGAAAATCATGCGATGCATGCTAATAATCTAATATGACGTGGCAGCATGACCTAAACTATATGACATGAAGAAATGCAACAATTAAATGCAATCTAAATGACCTAATTCTAATGACATGCAATGCGATGCAATGACATACAAAATTATTTAAACTAAGATGACATTTATTAAATGACTTAGTCTAATGACGAGGAAGTTCTAATTAAATGAATCTAATAAAAACTAAATGACGTGCATTTGATATTTCTATTAAAAATGCAAAATGATCTAGCTAGATTAAAATTCTATCTAATTTAAACTAAGGATTAAGTCACATTAAATCATTATTTAAACTAAGATATTATCTTAATCTAACATGCAATTTATCTAATATGCGATGACGTGCAAAGAATGCCCTAATTCAACATGATATATGCATGATGATTTTTTGTGTTTTTTTATTATATTAATTTCGAAATTAATATAAATTTCCACGTAATTAAACATGTAACTAAAATCCTAAATGAATTATGCATTTTTTATATTTTCCAAACTGAAATCCCTATCCTAGATATGCATGATAACAAAAAATATTTCAAAAGAAATTGAATCCTAATTCAGATATTTTTAGATTTTTTTAGTGGTTTAAAAAAACAATTATCAACTAAATCTAAACAATCAAGATATTCAATCAAATAAAGGATTAAAATAATCGAAAAAATAACCTGTTGTCTCACAGGTCAAATTAACAATTACCCTAACCCTGATTATCGCGACAAGGAGTTCAAAATAACTAAAAATCTGATCCGAATTCTTACGGATCAAATTAATAGTTATATTGATTCATCAATTAAAGTACTATCAACAAATTCCAAGAATTAAAATAATTAAAAAATGACCCGACATCTTACGGGTCAAATTAATAATTATAATAATTATGTGGAAGACCCTCGCGGATAATGCCTACAAAATCCATAAAGATCACTTCAAATTTTCACAATAAAAACTAAACTTAAAATTAAGAAATAAAATAAAGTTAATAGAAAAAGAAAATAAAAACACCTAATTTCCCTCTCTTTTTTTTTTTTTTTTTTTTGCTTTCCTCACTCACGGCTTGCTCGTGCGGCCGATTCTAGGCAGCGGGTTCATCGGCACGGCAAAGGGGATCACCGGTGAGGGGGGATTCTGGCGAGGCAAGGCAGGTGGGCGTCTGGCGTGGGGCAGCGAAGATTGACGCCGGCAAGGGACTTCGGCGAAGCGGGGCACCGGCAAGGGGGTGTCGCAGGGCGCGGGGCTTGCTGTCGGGCACCGAGGAGACGCAAGCAACAGCGATGTGGGCTATGGCGGCGTTGTATCGCGATAGGAACAGTGGCACGATGACAGCTGAGCGTCAGGTCTCGGCGCAGTTCGACAGTAGCGTCGGCGGGCGCTCGGGCGGAATAAACGCGAGCAGAACAGGGGCAGGGCTTGGCGAAGGAGGACTCAGGCGTCGGGAACCTCGGTGGCGCGACGAGTGTCAGTGGGCAAGGCGTGGCATCAAGTCATCGCGGCGAGCTTCATGGGGCGGTGGTGCGTTGGAGGTTGGCGTCGCGGTGCCGGTGCAACGCACGGTCGGCGCGTCGGGGTCTCAGCGAGTTGCAGCAGCGGCGGGTGAGGATTTGGGGAAGATGATGAACAAGAAAAGGTCAAATCAACCTTTACTGTTTTTTTTTTTTTTTTTACTTTTTCCTCTCTCTCTCTCTCTCACGTCTCTTTTCCCTCTGCCCCATTTCTGACTTTCTTCCACTTTTTCACTTCTTTTTTCTCTTTTGTCCACTGCACTCTCTCTCTCTCTCTGCAGAAGCAAAACTTCTCTTGACTTTTTTTTTCTTGTTTTTTTTTTTCGACCTCCAACGAAGAGAAGCCCCCCTTGAACCGAAGCTCCCTTTTCTCTATTATAGAGAAAAACTCCAATTTGTTTTTGCAGGTTAGATATTCACTCAACCGTTCAACAAATTAGCAGCTCCAAAATCACACGATTTTTGAACTTTTTAAATTTTGAAATTTGGTTCAATTTTTTTTAAAAATTCCATCCACAACTAAATGCTCTATTATTATTTTCTAAAAGATAAATTAAATTTTAAAATAGGTGTCAAAAAAATATTTACAAAAAAAATCATAATAAAAACCAGTGTAGTATTTGGATAAGCTCGCAATAACATCTTCTCGAAGATTAAACGTGTGGCGTGTCAAGTTTTGGGAGGGAGTAACATCGTTGATGTTGCTGGCCATTTGTATTATGTGGCATGCCAGAATCACCGCGTTGGCTCATATACATGTCGCAAATATTGGAAAAGGCTGGAGTCATAAATATTAATGAGAAGGTCCTTTGGATTGTTCCAATTGACCTTCTAAGACGGTATGTTTCCTTGTTGCCACTTTGTTGCTTGACCAGCATGGTCGATGACAATTGCTTTTGTTCAATATATGTGGGATGGTAGAATCCCTTATTAGTCTTGGCAGTTCCCTAATGAACATTGACCTTATTAGTCTTGGCGACCGAAAAAGGTAGGAAATCAAGCGAGAAATTTGTGTAGGGATTTGTCCCTAAACCTAATTCGCTTGACCCAATTTGATGATAGGTATTGAAATAACTCGAGTAGGGATTTGTTCATATACCCGGTTCACCCGGCCTACTTGTTTGCTCCAATCCGATGGTTGTGCTTGCCCTATCATGGTTGGTGGCCTCCCATTTGTTTGGATGTGGCTTTGGATGTCGCCAAGACTAATATGGTTAATCTTCATCTAGCAACTACCAAGACTAATGGGGGATACTACCATCCCACTAATACTAATCAGAAGCAATTGCCGACGACTATGCCAGTCAACCAGCAAAGCGGCAACAGGGACGCATACAGTCTTTAGAAGGCTAATTAGAACAATCCAAAAAACCTTCTCATTAATAAAAATGAGGTAAGTCTAAGGGTTCGTGGATCACGATTGAATAGATTGGGCTGAGAAAAATAGTTGTAATTGACCTTCTGAAGAAGGTTCTTTGGATTGTTCTAATTGACCTTCTGAAGACTATATGTTTCCTTGTCGCCGCTTTGTTGGTTGACTAGCATGGTGGACGACAATTGCTTTTGATCATTATTTGTGGGATGGTAGTATCCCTTACTAGACTTGGCAATTGCCTGATGAACATTGACCTTCTTAGTCTTGGCGACTGCAAAAGACAGGAAATTAAGCAAGAAATTTGGGCAGGGATTTGTCCCTAAACCCAATTTGCTTGACCCAATTTGATGACTCGCATTGAAATAATATGAGTAGGGATTTGTTCCCATACCTAGATCACCCGACCCGCTTGTTTGCTCCAATCCGATGGTTGGGCTTGCCCCATTCATGTTTGGTGGGCTCCCATTAGTTTGGATTTGGCTTTGGATGTCGCCAAGACTAATATGGTCAATCTTCATTAGGCAACTGCCAAGACTAATAAGTGAAACTACCATCGCACGAATACCGATAAAAAGATATTGCCGTCGACGGTGCTGGTCAAGCAGCAAAGCGGCAACAAGGACACATACAATCTTCATAAGGTTAATTAGAACAATCCAAAGGACCTTCTCATTAATTTCTTTGAGATGAAAATGGAGTTGAGGTGGAGATCGTTCAAGGGGAGGATGAATTGAGTTTTGATGAAAATGCGACTAGAGTGCGAGCGGGAGCAAATAGCACAGCCATCTTCGTTGCTATCAACAACATCGGGCCAAGAATGTCTCTTTTGCACTTTATTTTCTCTATTCTTCAGAAATTCAGTGTGAGATTGTAGGATTTGGGGGGAGGAGAGGAGTTGCAAAAACGACATCTAGGAAATAATAAAAATAAGGTAAGCCTAGGTGTTAGTGGGTCACGATTAAATAGATTGGGTTGAGAAAAGCAGTTGTGGGCTTAAAAACCCGGACCGGTAGAGTCCACTTCAGCTTAGCTAGGCTTAGCCCATCTTCGTCGCTATCAATAACGTTGGGCCGAGCATGTCTCATCCACGCTTTATTTTCTCTATTTTTCAGAAATTGGATGCGAGATTACATGCTTTGCGGGGAGAGGGGTTTTTTGTAGAATCGATGTCTAGGAACTAACAAAAATGAGATAAGGTTAGGTGTTAAGTGGGTTCGGATTGAATAGATTGCGTTGATAAAAACAGTTGTGGGCTTGAAAACCCGAACTGATAGGGTCCGCGTCAGCTTAGCGGTACTAGACACTTTGACTAGATCCAATTTTCTTTTTGGTAATATTAAAAAATTAAAGCAAAAAACTCATAATAAAAACCGATGTAGTTATTGGATACACTTGCACTCACATCTTCTCAAAGATTG
The DNA here is from genome assembly GCA_014182885.2 of Eucalyptus caleyi. Classification (NCBI taxonomy): domain Eukaryota; kingdom Viridiplantae; phylum Streptophyta; class Magnoliopsida; order Myrtales; family Myrtaceae; genus Eucalyptus; species Eucalyptus caleyi. The sequence continues at coordinate 2,815,775 of CM024472.2, read as the reverse complement.
AACATGTGGCGTGTCAAGTTCTGGGAGGGAGTAACGTCGTTGACATTGCTGGCCATTTGTGTTATGTGCCATGCTAGAATAACCGCATTGGCTTATATATACGCCGCAAATATTGGAAAAGGCTAGAGTCATAATTATTAATGAGAATGTCATTTGGATTGTTCTAATTGACCTTCTGAAGGCTGTATGTTTCCTTGTTGCCGCTTTGTTGCTTGACCGGCACGATCGACGACAATTGCTTTTGATCAATATTTTTGGGATGGTAGTATCATTTATTAGTCTTGGCAATTGCCTAATGAACGTTGACCTTGTTAGTCTTGGCGTTTGGAAAAGGCAAGAAATCGAGCGAGAAATTTGGGTAGGGATTTGTCCCTAAACTGATTTACTTGACCCGATTTGATGACCTGCATTGAAATAAGCCAAGTAGGGATTTGTTCCCACACCCGGTTCACCCGACCGCTTATCTACTCCAATTTGTTGGTTGGGCGTGCCCCATTCATGTTTGGTGGGCTCCTATTAGTTTGGATGTGGCTTTGGATGCCGCCAAGACTAATATGGTCAATCTTCATCAAGCAACTACCAATAATGATCAAAAGTCATTGCCGTCGACCGTGCTGGTCTTGTAGTAAAGCGACAACAAGGACGCATACAGTCTTCAGAAGGTTAATTGGAACAATCCAAAGGACCTTCTCTTTAATATCTTTGAGACAAAAATCGAGTTGAGGCGGAGATCATTGAAGGCGAAGATGAATCGAGTTTTGATGAAAATGCGACTAGAGTTGGACCGGGAGCGAATTGCATGGCCGTTGTCCGCATAATCAACAACGTCGAGCCAAGAATGTCTCTTCTACACTTTATTTTCTCTTTTCTTCAGAAATTGAGTGTAAGGTTGTAGGATTTGGGTGGAGGAGAGGAGTTGCAGAAACAAGATCTAGGAAATAATAAAAATGAGGTAAGTCTTGGTGTTCGTGGGTCACGATTGAATAGATTGCGCTGAGAAAAATAGTTGTGGCCTTAAAAACCCGAACTGGTAGGGTCCACGTCAGCTTAGATAGGCTTAGCCCATCTTTGTCGCTATCAACAACATCGGGCCGAGCATGTCTCCTCCACACTTTATTTTCTCCGTTATTCAAAAATTGGATGCAAGATTGGAAGCTTTGGGGGGAGAGGGGTTTTTTGCAGAATCGAGGTATAGGAAATAATAAAAATGAGATAAGGCTAGGTGTTAAGTGGGTTCGGATTGAATAGATTGGGCCGAGAAAAGTAGTTGCGGGCTTAAAAACCCGGACTGATGGGTTCGCATCAGCTTAGCTTTATTAGACACTCTAACACGGTCCGATTTTCTTTTTGTTAATATTAAAAAAACAAATAATAAAAACCATTGTAGTTATTGGATACGCTTGCAATTACATCATCTCAAAGATTGAACATATGGTGGGTCAAGTTTTTAGAGGGGGTAACGACGTTGATGTTGCTAGTGATTTGTGATATGTGCCATGCCAAAATCACCGCACTCGCTCATATACACGCTGCAAATGTTGGAGAAGGCTGGAGTCATAAATATTAATGAGAAGGTCCTTTGGATTGTTCTAATTGACTAGAAGACTATATGTTTCCTCATCGCTGCTTTGCTGCTTAACCGGCACAGTCAACGACAGTCGCTTTTGATCAATAAATGTGGGATGGTAGTATCCCTTATTAGTCTTGGTAGTTGCCTAATGAACATCACGTTGTTAGTCTTGGCCACTGGAAAAGGCAGGAAATCGAGAGAGAAATTTGGGTAGGGATTTTTCCCTAAACATGATTCACTTGACCCGATTTGATGACCTGCGTTGAAATAACCTAAGTAGGGATTTGTTTCCATACCCAGTTCACCCGACTCGCCTGCTCCAAAAGAATGGTTGGGCTTGCCTCATTCTTGTTCAGTGGGCTCCGATTAGTTTGGATGTGGCTTTAGATGTCGCCCAGACTAATATGGTCAATCTTCATCAGGCAACTGCCAAGACTAATAAGGGATACTACCATCCCACCAATATTGATCAAAAGCAATTGCCGTCGACCGTGCCAGTCAAGCAGCAAAGCGGCAACAAGATTGCAAACAATCTTTAGAAGGTTAATTAGAACAATCCAAAAGGACCTTCTCATTAATATCTTTGAGATGAAAATGGAGTCAGAGGTGGAGATTGTTGAAGGCAAGGATGAAGCCAGTTTTGATGAAAATAAGACTGGAGCGGGAGCGGGAGCGAATTGCACGGCCGTCTTCGTTGCTATTAGCATCATCGGGCCAAGAATGTCTCTTCTGCACTTTATTTTCCTTGTTCTTCAGATATTGGGTATGAGATTGCAAGATTTGGGGGGAGGAGAGGAGTTGCAAAAACGAGATCGATGAAATAATTAAAATGAGGTAACTCTATGTGTTAGTGGGTCACGATGGAATAGATTGGGCTGAGAAAAGTAGTTGTGGGCTTAAAAAATTGGACAGATATGGTCCACTTCAGCTTCTCTAGCCTTAACCCGTCTTTGTCGCTATCAACAACATTGGGCCGAGCTAGCTCTTCCACGCTTTATTTTCTCTATTATTCATAAATTGGATGCGAGATTGGAAGCTTTGGGGGGAAAGGGGTTTTTTGCATAATCGAGGGATAGGAAATAATAAAAATGAGATAAGGCTAGGTGTTAAGTGGGTTCAAATTAAATAGATTGGGCAGAGAAAAGTAGTTGTGGGCTTAAAAACCCAAACCGATAGGGTCCGCGTTAGCTTAGCTGGATTGGACACACTGACTCGTTTTGATTTTCTTTTCATTAATATTTTAAAAAATAACAAATAATAAAAACCGTTGTAGTTATTGGATACGCTTGCAATTACATCTTCTTGAAGATTGAACGTGTGGCGGGTCAAGTTTTGGGAGGGAGTAACGACGTTGACGTTGCTAGCCAGTTGTGATATGTGCCATGCCAGAATCACCACGCTGGCTCATATACATGCCACAAATATTGGAGAAGGCTGGAGTCATAAATCCTAATGAGAAGGTCCTTTGGATTGTTGTAATTGACTGGAAGACTATATGTTTCCTCATTGCTGCTTTGCTGCTTGACGGGCACAGTCAACGACAGTTGCTTTTGATCAATATATGTAGGATGGTAGCATCCCTTATTAGTCTTGGGAGTTGCCTGATTAACATTGACCTTGTTAGTCTTGGCGACTGGAAAAGATAGGAAATCGAGCAAGAAATTTGGGTAGGGATTTGTCCCTAAACCCAATTCGGTTGACTCAATTTGATGACCCGCATTGAAATAACCCGAGTAGGGATTTTTCCCATACCCGGTTCACCCAACCCGCTTGTCTGCTCCAATTCGATGGTTGGGCTTGCCCATTCCTGTTTGGAGGGCTCCCATTAGTATGGATGTGGCTTTGGATGTCACCAAGACTATTGTGGTCAATCTTCATCAGCCAACTACCAAGACTAATAAGGGATACTACCATCCCACGAATACTGAACAAAAGCAATGGCTGTCGACCATGCCAGTCAAGCAGCAAAGCAGCAACAAGGACACATATAGTCTTCAGAAGTATAATTAGAACTATCCAAAGGACCTTCTCATTATTATCCTTGAGACCAAAAAGTACTCGAGTTTTGATGAAAATAATACTAGAGCGAGAGCATGAGGGAATTGCACGGCCATCTTTATTGCTATTAACTTCCTCATGCGAAGAATGTCTCTTCTGCACTTTATTTTCTCTGTTCTTTAGAAATTGGGTGTGAGATTGCAGGATTTTGGGGGAGGAGAGGAGTTGCAGAAATGAGATCTATGAAATAATAAAAATGAGGTAAGTCTATGTGTTAGTGGGTCACGATTGAATAGATTGGGCTAAGAAAAGCAGTTATGGGCTTAAAAACCCGAACCAGTAGGGTCAACTTTAGCTTAGCTAGGCTTACCCCGTCTTCGTCGCTATCAACAACATCGGGGCGAGCTAGCTCTTCCACACTTTATTTTCTCTGTTATTCAGAAATTGGATGGGAAATTGGAAGCTTTAGGGCAAGAGGGCTTTTTTGCATAATTGAGGTATGGGAAATAATAAAAATGAGATAAGGCTAGGTGTTAAGTGGGTTCAGATTGAATAGATTGGGCTGAGAAACGCAGTTGTAGGCTTAAAAACCCGGACCGATAGGTTCCGCGTAAGCTTAGCTTGATTAGACACTATGACAACATCCGATTTTCTTTTTGTTAATATAATAATAATAATAATAATAATAATAATAATAATAATAATAATAATAATAATAATAATAATAATAATAATAATAATAATAATAATAATAATAATAATAATAATAATAATAATAATAATAATAATAATAATAATAATAATAATAATAATAATAATAATAATAATAATAATAATAATAATAATAATAATAATAATAATAATAATAATAATAATAATAATAATAATAATAATAATAATAATAATAATAATAATAATAATAATAATAATAATAATAATAATAATAATAATAATAATAATAATAATAATAATAATAATAATAATAATAATAATAATAATAATAATAATAATAATAATAATAATTATTAGATACGCTTGTAATTACATCTTCTCGAAGATTGGTTGTGTGGCAGGTCACGTTTTGGGAGGGAGTAACGTCGTTGACATTGCTCGCCATTTGTGTTATGTGCCATTCAAAATCACCGCGCTGGCTCATATACACGCCGCAAACATTGGAGAAAGCCGGACTCATAAATATTAATGAGAATGTGCTTTGAATTGTTCTAATTGACCTAAAGACTATATGTTTCCTTGCTGCCGCTTTGCTGCTTGACCGTCATGGTCGACAACAATTGCTTTTGATCAATATGTGTGGGATTGTAGTATCCCTTATTAGTCTTGGTAGTTGCCTAATGAACATCGCCTTGTTAGTCTTGGTGACTAGAAGAGGTAGGAAATCGAGAGAGAAATTTGGGTAGGGATTTGTCCCTAAACTCGATTCACTTGACCCGATTTGATGACCTGCGTTGAAATAACCTAAGTAGGGATTTGTTTCCATACCTAGTTCACCCGACCCGCTTGCCTGCTCCAATACGATGGTTAGGCTTGCCCCATTCCTGTTCGGTGGGCTCCGATTAGTTTGGATGTAGCTTTAGATGTCGCCAAGACTAATATGGTCAATCTTCATCAGGCAACTGCCAAGACTAATAACGGATACTACCATCCCACCAATACTGATCAAAAACAATTGCCGTCAACCGATCAAAAAAACAATTAATATCTTTGAGACGAAAATGGAGTCGAGGTGGAGATCGCCGCACGGCCGTCTTCATTGCTACATCATGGGCCAAGAATGTCTCTTCTACACTTTATTTTCCCCGTTCTTCAGAATTTGGGCGTGATATTGTAGGATTTTGGGGGAGGAGAAGAGTTGCAGAAACGACATCGATGAAATAATAAAAATGAGGTAAGTCTATGTGTTAGTGGGTCACGATTGAATAGATTGGGCAGAAAAGCGGGCAAAAACAAGGTCGGGTCAACAATCTTCATAGGTTAATTAGAACAATCCAAAGCTCTTCCAACTTTATTTTCTCATTAATATCTTTGAGACGAAAATGAAGTCGAGGTGGAGATAATAAAAATGAGATAAGGCTAGGTTTTAAGTGGGTTCGGATTGAATAGATTGTGCTGAGAAAAGCAGTTGTGGGCTTAAAAACCCATATCGATAGGGTCTACGTCAGCTTAGCTAGATTGGACACTCTGACTTGATCCGATTTTCTTTTTGTTAATATTTAAAAAGAACAAATAATTAAAACCTTTGTAGTTATTGGATACACTTCCACTTACATCTTCTCGAAGATTGAACGTGTGGCGGTCAAGTTATGGAAGGGAGTAACGACGTTGACGTTATTGGCCATTTGTGATATGTGCCATGCCAGAATCACCGTGCTGGCTCATATACACACCGCAAATATTGGACAAGGCTGGGGCCATAAATATTAATGAGAAGGTCCTTTGGATTGTTGTAATTGACTAGAAGACTATATGTTTCCTTGTTGCCGCATTGCTGCTTGACCGGCACAGTCAATGACAGTTACATTTGATCAATATATGTAGGATGGTAGTATCCCTTATTAGTCTTGGCAGTTACCTGATCAAAATTGACCTTGTTAGTCTTGGCGACTGGAAAAGGCAGGAAATCGAGCGAGAAATTTGGGTAGGGCTTTGTCCCTAAACCCGATTCGCTTGACCCAATTTGATGACTAGCATTGAAATAACCCGAGTAAGGATTTTTTTCCATACCCAGTTCACTCGATCCGCTTGTCTACTCCAATCCGATGATTGGGCTTCCCCCATTCCTATTCGGTGGGCTCCCATTAGTTTGGATGTAGCTTTGGATGTCGCCAAGACTAATATGGTCAATCTTCATCAGCCAACTGCCAAGACTAATAAGGGATACTATTATCCCATGAATACTGATCAAAAGCAGTTGCGATTGACCGTGCCAGTCAAGCAGCAATGCGGCAACAAGGACGCATACAGTGTTCAGAAGTTTAATTAGAACAATCCAAAGGACCTTCTTATTAATATCTTCGAGATGAAAATGTAGTCGAGGTGGAGATCATTGAAGGCAAGCATCAATCGAGTTTTAATGAAAATAATATTGGAGTGGGTGTGGCACCCGAGAATTTTGCAAACCGTGAATGTATGACGGCAGTGACTGATCAATAAATGTATCACCGAGTGGTATCATTAGTATTTTGCTTGAGCATTATTTGATTCCATCGACGAACCGATATCTCATGTTTAGTAAGGGTCCGATTGTTGAATAGAATATCGACTCCGTTGACCATATGTGTGTGTGTGTGTGTGTGTGTGTGTGTGTGTGTGTGTGTGTATATATTCCTTTTGATGACTCGACGCAATTATACCACTTGAGTGCACATGAGATAAGAAAAGAAATAGAAACACCGTGCAATCTCGTTCTTCTTCTATAAAAGAATCTGAGTGATGAATAAGTACACATAAATTATTGAACCACCAAGACCATGGGACCGAGAATGCTCCATATTTGTACAAGTTTAATGATCATTTTTTTTTAGAATTGGGCCTTGTTATGGAAGGACCACACGTCCACTAATCTACTAGCCCAAAACAACCCAAAAGCCCCTTATTAGTTGACATTTAAGTCAACTAATTGGAAGAGATCGACCAAAGCTTGGCTGGATGATGCCACCTTGCGGGTGTATGTATAGCTAGCGAAATGCACAAGGAGGCATGCTGAAGACACGTCCATTCCAGCTGTCCGTTCCCCCTGCAACCACCGAAACATGCCTCTCTTTTGTTGACTGGTTTTAGCAAAACTAGTGATCTTGTGCTCGTGAAAGTGGGTAATTGAGAGAGAGTGAGCAAGAAAGGTTGCGAGTGAGCAGCGAGAGAGTGAGTCAGCAAGGGAAGGAAGGAGATTAGTCCCTGCCGTGCATGCGTGTTGCCGCCGTCGTTAAGCCGCACACTCCTCACCGTCTCACCACACGCCGCGGAACCGTAGGACATCGAGGCAAGTCAAAGTCCATTAATCTATATAATGTGATGCTGTTATTGTCTAGTATGGTGCAATAGACTTGGAAACAATTGAGTTCTGAAAGTAGAATGTTAAATTGTTGGTAATCGAAGTAGAGCGGGACCATGAGATTGAGGAATTACATTGGTTTTGTATACATTTTGATCCTATTGAATTATTGATGAAAGACCGACTTTTAGTAGACTTGTGGAAGTAAGATAGTCACGGTGGGAGTGGGATTTTATGGAATTCGCTTAACCCAGTACAATTTCATGTGTAACTCTGCAACTTTGTAAAATTTTTATGGAGAGTTCTAATATGAATCTGATCCCGATTTCTTCACGGAAGTTGTGAGGAATTGCATGAGCTAGAGTATATATTTTTATCAGACTTCTTGGAATCAATACAATGGCATAAACCTCTTTTAATATGCAATGCTTTCTGTCGAATTTCATTCTGTGATAAAAGAAACCTAAACTGAGTTGTGTGAACTACTACTCATTATACATAACGAATCTAACTTAGTGTTCTTCATGAAACTTTTTCCTCTAGATCTCAGTTATAACATGTTAAAATTTCAGAAGTTTCCATGGTCATTTGCTGGTTATTTCAAAATCTCTACTGAAAGTGTGCATTATGGTCTTTACACTGTTTTACTACGAAATTGCTCATTTTGTCCTAAGAGTCATTGTATCTTGAGTTGTTATTCACTTGATGGATGCAGTGACATTCAGCATATCACATGACATCAGAAAATTTGATAAAGTCTTATAGATTCATGGAATCCTTGACGTCACTCCATCAAAATGTATTTTTGTAATGAGATGTATATTATGATGTGGATGTTACCGTCGGAGGTGCGAGCGGACAATGCCTCGGGAGCGTCGGGATGCCCAAGGGTCAAGTGAGTCGACACCGTTGGATGCCCAGAGGTTTGTGCCGGAGGGTCCCCAGGAGTTTTGGGATGCCCGGTTATAGGGATTGTACGTAAATCTGGAGGGAATAGGCAACCACTTTCATGGTGAGCCTTGGATATACCTCGTGATGCCAAATGGGGTGCGAGATGCCCAGGGGTATCACGGAACACGCTATGGATGTGACATCCAGATTTTCAGGCTCTGATTTTGATTGGTTAAATTGGGTATTTCATCGATGCAACTACAGTGTTTTTCTCTAAGTTGGCCACTCACGAGATAACTAGATTAGCTGGATAGGCTATTAAGGACTTTAAGGCAGATAGACTGAGAATTCGACCATGAATCGACTTCTTGACCGTGCTCATTTTTAGAGATCATTATGGCACAATTAAAAATCAAATTAAGATTAGAAATAGGTCGATTTGACCGAGATGAATGATCGATCGTGGGTGACTCCACGAAATTGGAAAATTCTCATCGACCCGCACTAACTTGATCTTACTATCGTTTTGGTACCCCGTGTCCGTATTTGAATTCTAGAGATTTTCACGACAATCGAGAATCGCCAATGTGTCGAGTGGGTTCATCGTGGCTCGAAGAAAATTGACCACGATCATTTGTCCTAAAAAGTTTTGAAAACTATTCGGTAATCTAGGTCACACTAAAAGTGCGTCCAAGTGAAATTAATCGCTAGTGTAAGTCCGATTTCAGAAATTGGAAGTTCTGTCATGTCACAGTCATTTTAGGAACGTTGAATCAGTCTTAGAAGATTTTTTCAGAGATTCTGAGATTTTTTCAAAAAACCGTGTCAAACGTTGCGGAAAATAAACGGAAATTCGGATCGGCCGAATTGAGGAGATTTTCGACCTCCAAGCTAAGCTGTAGGGTGAAGGGGACCTATAGAATTTGTGTGGACTTTTTCTACATTAAATTTGGACATCAAATGTGGGAATTCATCAAAGAGATTGGAAGTTCAAAATGGGAAATTCGGAACTAAGAGTGGGCACCATTATTTTGGACTTTAAATTGATTTATCGGTGGAATATATGCTTGAAAATGATGGGGGAGACATAGAGGATGAGATTGAGGCTTGTGGGACCAAAGCAATTAATGAATTGGCTAAGATTGTTGAGTTTTTGTTCCCCCCTTAGCTAGCTTCTCCATCTGCGTATGCCACCCCTCCTTTTCGAACGCTCACAGCCGCACAAACACCACAGCTGAAGAAGACAAGAAACCCACGCATCTGCTCTCTCTCTTCATGCGCCAACCCCCACCAAACGAAGACAGAACACTCAGCCAGCATTTGTTTTTCATTTTTCCTGGAAGTCCATGGACGCCCACAGCTTCTCTCGCTCCTGCTGCCCTCCATCTTCAACCGAGATTTCTCCACTGAGCTGCCAATTGTTCATGTTTCTGCCCTCCTCAGTCAACAAACCACCACTCCTTCCTCCAGCGTTGATTTCATTGACTGCTCAGTATCCACCGAACCTTCATACGCTGCCACGTCCGTGAAGAACAAATTCCACCGAAGCCAGCGAAAACATACCAATTCTTCTGCTGTCATCCATGCCACACGTCCACGCTCTGGAGCCCTGCAATCATCGACCATCGCCAGCAGCTGTTTCATGCGACCTTGACGTCCTACTGCCACGTCCAAGGTTGCAACTCCTTCAGTCAACACTGCAGCATCTTCAACATCCACCGGATTTCTCTACCACGCATGACGTCAAACGAAGCTGCTTCCTCTCTGTCGCTGCCTTCAAAACTCGTGGATTTCGGTCTGCTCAAAGACAAGCTACTTCCTCATCTGCTCCGTCTTTTGACCGCACGACTGCAACAGCTCCGTGTTCACTGCTCACTCGTCCAGCATCAATTCGAGCGAAGCTAGCCCGTCTTCTTCGTTCAGCCCAACTTGAAGCCGAAGTGAGCCTTCTTTTCCAGTCCACAAAGCCAACAAATTTTGGCCCAGCAGTTGGGCCCGTGTCCTCAGCCCATCTCTTCAACAGTTGTTTAGCCCAGCTTTATGTGGCATCTTGGCCCAATTCTAGCCTAGTGAATGTCTTTGGGCCGCAAGTTAGACCAGAATTCAGCCCATAATCCAGTGAAGTCCAGCACGTTCCTTTGAAGTCTAGAATTTCTACGGGCTTGTAAAGTTTCTTGGCCCAACCCGAGGGTGTATCGACGTCGCCGAAATTTTGGAATTCGGCCGCCATCGCGTCACCGTGTAGTGATCCGGTCCCCGCTTTTAATCAAGTGAGTTTTGCTCACTAATGCATTCTCAGTTTGCTAATTTTTCTTAAAGGTTGATTAGATTTAATTAATTGTAATTAGGTGGATAGATTAGATTAAAGTAATTAAATTAAAGACTCATTGATGCATGTTAATTAAATTGATTGTGCATTTAACTAGTAAGCATGTCTTAGTATTTATTGGATGCTTCTTGGGATTTTCCCATCCCTTATCGGGTGTTAATTAGGCAACTCGGGCATAAATGGTATTTTTAGAATTAAATATTAATTTTCGAAATTAATTATTTAATTATTTATTTTCCGAAAATTCAACCTGGGATGGCCAGTGACTGAGATTTTATGCTGATGATCGTGGCACAGTCCGTTTATTTAATTGAGCTTTATATTGTGCTAAATTGAATTTATTGTATTTATTTATTTAATTTTCGAAATTAATTATTTAACTATTTATTTTCCGGAAATTCAACTGGGATGGCCAAAGACTGGAATTTCGTGCTGATTGTCATGGAGTAGTTCGTTTATTTATTTGAGTTTTAATTTGTTTCGAATTGATTTAATGGTGCATTTTTAAGTTATATTCTTAAATAAGGAAATTTTGGCTATGTGATTGAGAATTAGTCGGGTATCGGTTGTCAGTATTGAAAGTGAGTTTGGAAATCACCTGGAGAATGCATGTGGCCCAGTGAATTGGAATGTCACCTGGGAAAGACACGTGTCTCGGTGATTAGATATGTCATCTTGGTGAAAAGGTAGCCTTAGAGAATGCACGTGGCTCGGTGACAGAGTATGACATTGCAGACTCGCAGAAAGGGGTCGGGTGGGACCATAAAGCCACTAAATCTTGGAAAAGTCAGGTGAGACCATAAAGCCACTAAATCTTGGAAAAGTCGGGTGAGACCATAAAGCCACTATATCTTGGAAAGGTCAAGTGGGATCGTAAAACCACTAGATCTTAAGAGGGTCGGGTTGGACCGTAAAGCCACTAGATCTTGAGAGGGTTGGGTGGGACCGTAAAGCCACTAAATCTAAGGAATTGCTTGGTGTGGGATGAATGACCTAGAAATGGTCCGACTGATATGAAATCGACTAAGTCGATTAGATCGATGCTTCAATCTGTGATGTGATTGCTTTGGTGCCTATTTAATCTATACTAATATGCAGGTGGAATCTGAGGCCAAGGTAAGTCCTCTAACTCATGTTGTGCATAGGCAGCCCTATGGTGTATTAGTTTACTAATCAAGTCTTAAGGGGTAGAACTTGTTGAGACGTAGTCTCATCCCGGTTTGGGGGAATCATTTTAGGACCCTGATGAAGAACCTGAGGAGAAAGAACTGAAGAGGAGTACTAGAAAGAGAACCCCAGGATGATCCAAAGTAGGATCCTAATGAGGATTGAGACTCCACTCCTATTTGATGACCTTTGTCATAGAATCCGTTTGAGTAGAAACCAACCTTTTTAGCATGGCTGATATATGTACATGTATGACTGAGTTGTATATATGTACATAAGGGTGTGGTTTTCAAGTTCAGGTTTCTAGTCCTACTTGTATATCCCATTGCTTTATTGTCTGGGGATTTTTATAACTGCTTCCGCATGTGCTATTAAAAAGGAAAAGGGTTAGCGATATGTAGTCCTGGTTATATCGCATTCTAAAATCGATTAAAAAGTAAGGGATGTGCACATGCCTGAGGATTGAGGCATGACACTGGATGCCTTGAGGTTTGTGCCGAAGGGTCTCGTGATGCCAGGTTGGGTGCGAAAGCCTGAAAGGACACAAATACCGGTCCCCGGGGAATGAAACCTTTCCTTGAATGCTAAAATCTGGTACATTAAAGGTGCATGTGTGTGCATGTGGCATGATATGATAATTTGTCTATGAAATTGAGTTGGTTTCATCCGATATTGAAAATGCGTTCGTTATGGCATTGAATTTTTTTTATGAATGTGGTGCAGGTAAATAAACCCTTGATGGCATGCATATATATATATATATAAATGACATATGTGTTTTGCATGCATCTGGATAGTTAGAGTTTCTACATAAATAATTTAATGGATCTATTATTGCTTAGTGGTTGTACTCACCCCTCTTGGGGACTAACATTTCAGACTAAAAGAAAAATGCCGTTGCTATTTGCAACTCCTGGTATGTTTTATGGACTCCCAATTAACCTACAGTGGGAGTGGTCAGAGCACCATCATCCTGGGGTGCACGGGTTGGTATACGAGCGCGTGAGGATTTTGCTGACTTTTGAGATAGGCCTCTCTGTCAGGCCCATTCACCAGGAGTTCATATCAGTTCTCGTCCGTATGGATGGTCGCCTTCTGAGGGTGTTGCCACCACCACCAGCCAACGAACCTAACTAGATATGACCTAGGGTCGAGGGTAGCAGGAGATGCATTTTTTTGGGACGCAGACACATGGGTGATGGACGAATGCAAATGATATCCAAGGACAGAAGTTGGTTCTCTTTTGTGTAATCGACAGGCACAAAAAGACCTCGGCATTTTGTTGTACCAACTATCATAGTCCATCCCTTATATAAATAAAAGTTTTCGGCCTAATGTATGAAAGTTTTAGTATGGTGTGCATCACTTTATATTTTGATGAAGGATAGTCGAATTATGCTTCCGCCATATTATTTGTGCAGGGACCGGTAAAGAAAACAAATGAAAACCCCTAGGTATTATAAGTTATGTTAAAATTTCTTTGGTCTCAGAGTAGTATGCTCCAAGAGAAAGTGACTGTGGCGACCCTAACAGATTGGGGGCTGTTTCTGGGGTGCCACAGCGGGAGTGGGAGCAGGAGCGAATTGCACAACCGTCTTTGTTGCTATTAACATCATCGGGCCAAGATTGTCTCTTCTGTACTTTATTTTCTCTGTTCTTTAGAAATTGGGTGTGAGATTGTAGGATTTGGGGGGAGGAGAGGAGTTGTAGAAATGAGATCTATGAAATAATAAAAATGAGGTAAGTCTATGTGTTAATGGGTCATGATTGAATAAATTGGGTTAAGAAAAGCAGTTGTGGGCTTGAAAACATTGACCGGTAGGGTCCACGTCAGCTTAGCTAGGCTTAGCCCGTCTTCGTCACTGTCAACAACATCAGGCCGAGCTAGCTTTTCCACACTTTATTTTCTCTATTATTCAGAAATTGGATGGGAGATTGGAGGCTTTGGGGGAAGAGGGGTTTTTTGCAGAATCCGGGTATAGGAAATAATAAAAATGAGATAAGGCTAGGTGTTAAGTGGGTTCAAATTGAATAGATTGGGCCTAGAAACGCAGTTGTGGGCTTAAAACCCCGACCGATAGCGTCCGCATCAGCTTAGCTTGATTGGACACTGTGACAAGATCCGATCTTCTTTTTGTTAACAATAATAATAATAATAATAATAATAATAATAATAATAATAATAATAATAATAATAATAATAATAATAATAATAATAATAATAATAATAACCATTGTAGTTATTGGATACACTTGCATTTACACCTTCTTGAAGATTGGACGTGTGCCCGGTTATGTTTTGGGAGGGAGAAACATTGTTAACGTTGTTAGCCATTTGTGCTATGTGCCAAGCCAGAATCATCGCGCTGGTTCATATACATGCTGCAAATATTGGAGACAGCCGAAGTCATAAATATTAATGAGAAGCTTTGCCGCTTGACCAGCACGGTCGACGACAATTGCTTTTGATCAATATATGTGGGATGGTAGTATTCCTTATTAGTCTTGGCAGTTCCCTGATGAACAATGCCTTGTTAATCTTGGCGATTGGAAAAGGCAGGAAATCGAGAGAGAAATTTGGGTAGGGATTTAACCCTAAACTCGATTCGCTTGACCCAATTTGATGACTAGCATTGAAATAACCCGAGTAAGGATTTTTTTCCATACCTAGTTCACCCAAGCCACTTCTCTGCTCCAATCCAATGGTTGGGCTTCCCTCATTCCTGTTCGGTGGGCTCCCATTAGTTTGGATGTGGCTTTGGATGTCGCCAAGACTAATATGGTCAATCTTCATCAGGCAACTGCCAACACTAATAAGGGATACTACCATCCCACCAATACTTATCAAAAGCAATTACCGTCGACCGTGCCAGCCAAGCAGCAAAGCAACAAGAAGGTCGCAAACAGTCTTGAAAAGGTTAATTAGAACAATCCAAAGGACCTTCTCAGTAATATCTTTGAGACGAAAATGAAGTCGATGTGGAGATCGTTGAAGGTGAGGATGAATCGAGTTTTGATGAAAATAAGACTGGAGTGGGAGCGGGAGCAAATTGCAGGGCCGTCTTCATTGCTATTAACCTCATCGGGCCAAGAATGTCTCTTCTGCACTTTATTTTCTCTGTGCTTTAGAAATTGGGTGTGAGATTGCAGGATTTGGGAAGAGGACAAGAGTTGCAGAAACGAGATCTATGAAATAATAAAAATGAGGTAAGTCCATGTGTTAGTGGGTCACGATTGAATACATTGGGCTGAGAAAAGTAGTTGTGGGCTTAAAAACCCTGACCGGTAGGATCCACGTTAGCTTAGCTAGGCTTATCCCATCTTCGTCACTATCAACAACATCGGGCCGAGCTAGCTCTTCCACACTTTATTTTCTCTGTTATTCAGAAATTGGATGCGAGATTGAAAGCTTTGGGGGGAGAGGGCTTTTTTGCAAAATTGAGGTATAGGAAATAATAAAAATGAGATAAGGCTAGGTGTTAAGTGGGTTCGATTGAATAGATTGGGCCGACAAAAATAGTCGCGGGCTTAAAAACCCGGACTGATAAGGTCCGCGTCAGTGTAGCTGAATTGGACACTCTGACTTGATCCGATTTTCTTTTTATTAATATTAAAAACACAAATAATCAAAATCGTTGTAGTTATTGGATATGCTTACAATTACATCTTCTCAAAGATTGAACGTGTGGTGTGTCAAGTTTTGGGAGGGAGTAACGACATTGACGTTGCTGGCCATTTGTAATATGTGCCATGCCAGAATCATCGAGTTGGCTCATATACACGCCGCAAATATTGCAGAAGGCTGGAATCATAAATATTAATGAGAAGGTCCTGTGGATTGTTCTAATTGACTAGCAGACTATATGTTTCCTCGTTGCCGCTTTGCTGCTTGACCGGCACGGTCAACGACAGTTGCTTTTGATCAATATATGCAGCATGGTAGTATCCCTTGGGAGTTGCCTGATCAACATTGACCTTATTAGTCTTGGCGACTGGAAAAGGCAGAAATCAAGTGAGAAATTTCGATAGGTCTTTGTCCCATACCCGATTCGCTTGACCCGATTTGCTAATCAACATTGAAATAACCCAAGTTAGGATTTGTTCCCATAGTCGATTCACCCGACTTACTTGTATGCTCCAATCCGATGGTTGGGCTTGCCCCATTCCTGTTTGGTGGGCTCCCATTTGTTTGGATGTGGCTTTGGATGTCACCAAGACTAATATGGTCAATCTTCATCAGGCAACTACCAAGACTAATAAGGGATACTACCATCCCACGAATACTGATCAAAAGAAATTGTTGTCGACCGTGCTAGTCAAGCAGCAAAGCGACAACAAGGATGCATAAAGTCTTCAGAAGTTTCATTAGAACAATCCAAAGGGCCTTCTCGTTAATATCTTCAAGACGAAAATGTAGTCGAGGTGGAGATCGCTGACAGTGAGGATGAATGGAGTTTTGATGAAAATAATACTGGAGCGAGTGTGGGAGCGAATTGCACGGCCGTCTTTGTTGCTATTAACATCATCGAGCCAAGAATGTCTCTTCTGCACTTTATTTTACCTATGCTTCAGAAATTGGGTGTCAAATTGCAGGATTTGGGGGGAGGACAGGAGTTGCAGAAATGGGATCTATGAAATAATAAAAATGGGGTAAGTCTATGTGTTAGTGGGTCACAACTAAATAGATTTGGCTAAGAAAAGCAATTGTGGGCTTAAAAATCCGGACCGGTAGGGTCCACTTCAGCTTAGCTAAGCTTAGCTCGTCTTCGTCGCTATCAACAACATCGGACCGAGCTAGCTCTTTCATACTTTATTTTATCTTTTATTCAAAAATTGGATGGGAGATTGGAAGCTTTGGGGGAAGAGGGGTTTCTTCCATAATCGAGGTATAGGAAATAATAAAAATGACACAAGGCTAGGTGTTAAGTGGGTTCATATTGAATAGATTGGGTCGAGAAAAGAAGTTGTGGGCTTAGAAACGTGGACCGATAGGGTCTGAGTCAGCTTAGCTGGACTGGACACTTTGACTCGATCTGATATTCTTTTCATTAATAATAAAAAATTAGAAAAAACAAGCAAAAATAAAAACCGTTGTAGTTATTGGATACGCTTGCAATTACATCTTCTCGAAGATTAAACGCGTGGCGGGTCAAGTTTTGGGAGGGAGTAACATCGTTAACGTTGCTGGCCATTTGTGTTATGTGCCATGCCGGAATCACCGCGCTAACTCATTTACACGCCACAAATATTGGAGAAGGCTGGAGTCATAAATATCAATGAGAAGGTCCTTTGGATTGTTCTAATTGAGCTGAAGACTATATGTTTCCTTGTTGCCGCTTTGCCGCTCGATCGGAATGGTCAATGACATTTGCTTTTGATCAATATATGTGCGATGTCAATATCCCTTATTAGTCTTGGCAGTTGCCTGATGAACATTGACCGTGTTAGTCTTGGCGACTAGAAAAGGTAGGAAATCGAGCGCGAAGTTTAGGTAGGGATTTGTCCCTAAAACCGATTTGATGACCCGCATTGAAATAACCCAAGTAAGGATTTGTTCCCATACCCGATTCACCCAACCTGCTTGTCTGCTCCAATTCGATGGTTGGGCTTGCCGCATTCCTGTTTGGTGGACTCCCATTAGTTTTAATCTGGCTTTGGATGTCGCCAAGACTAATATCGTCAATCTTCATCAAGCAATTGCCAACACTAATAAGGGATACTACCATCCCACGAATACTGACCAAAAGCAATTGCTGTTGACCGTGCCAATCAAGCAGCAAAGTAGCAACAAGGTGCATATTGTCTTCAGACGTTTAATTAGAACAATCCAAAGGACCTTCTCATTAATATCTTCAAGACGAAAATGTAGTTGAGGTGGAGATCGCTGACGACGAGGATGAATGGAGTTTTCATGAAAATAATACTGGAGCGAGAGTGGGAGCGAATTGCACGGCCCTCTTTGTTGCTATTAACATCATCAGGCCAAGAATGTCTCTTCTGCACTTTTTTTTCTCTATGCTTCAGAAATTGGGTGTCAAATTGTAAGATTTGCGGGGAGGACAGGAGTTGCAGAAACGAGATCTATGAAAGAATAAAAATGAGGTAAGTCTATGTGTTAGTGGGTCACAATTGAATATATTTGGCTAAGAAAAGCAGTTGTGGGCTTAAAAACCTAGACCGGTAGGGTCCACGTCAGTTTAGCTAAGCTTAACTTGTCTTCATCACTATCAACAACATCGGGCCGAGCTAGCTCTTCCACGCTTTATTTTCTCTATTATTTAGAAATTGGATGGGAGATTGGATGCTTTGGGGGAAGAGGGGTTTTTTTCCATAGTTGAGGTATAGGAAATAATAAAAATGAGACAAGGCTAGGTGTTAAGTGGGTTCAGATTGAATAGATTGGGTCCAGAAAAGAAGTTGTGGGCTTAAAAACCCGAATCAATAGGGTCCCAATTAGCTTAGCTGGACTGGACACTTTAACTCAATCCGATTTTCCTTTCATTAATATTAAAAAATTAGAAAAAAATAAAAAATAAAAATCGCTGTAGTTATTGGATACGCTTGCAATTACATCTTCTCGAAAATTAAACGTGTTGCGGGTCAAGTTTTGGGAGGGAGTAACGCTGTTAACATTGCTGGCCATTTGTGTTATGTGCCATGCTAGAGTTACCGCGCTGGCTCATATACCCACCGCAAATATTAGAGAAGGCTAGAGTCATAAATATCTATGAGAAGGTTCATTGGATTGTTCTAATTGAGCTGAAGACTATATGTTTCCTTGTTGCCGCTTTACTGCTCGATCAGAACGATCGACGACATTTGCTTTTGATCAATATATGTGGGATGGTAATATCCCTTATTAGTCTTGGCAGTTGCTTGGTGAACATTGACCGTGTTATTCTTGGCAACTAGAAAAGGCAGGAATTGAGCGCGAAGTTTGGGTATGGATTTGTCCTTAAAACCGATTTGACGACCCGCATTGAATTAACCCGAGTAGGGATTTGTTCCCATACCTGATTCACCCGACCTGCTTGTCTGCTCCAATACGATGGTTGGGCTTGTCGCATTCCTGTTTGGTGAACTCCCATTAGTTTTTATCTGGCTTTGGATGTCGCCAAGACTAATATCATCAATCTTCATCAGGCAACTGCCAACACTAATAAGGGATACTACCATCCCACGAATACTGATCAAAGGCAATTATTGTCAACCATGCCAGTCAAGCAACAAAGCAGCAACAAGGATGCATATAGTCTTCAGAAGTGTAATTAGAACAATCCAAAGGACCTTCTCATTAATATCTTCAAGAAGAAACTGTAGTCGAGGTGGAGATTGCTAACGGCGAGGATGAATGGAGTTTTGATGAAAATAATATTGGAGCGAGAGTGGGAGCGAATTGCATGGCCATCTTTGTTGCTATTAACATCATCGGGCCAAGAATGTCTCTTCTACACTTTATTTTCTATGTGCTTTAGAAATTGGGTGTCAAATTGCAGGATTTGGGGGGAGGACAGGAGTTGCAGAAATGGGATCTATGAAATAATAAAAATGAGGTAATTCTATGTGTTACTGGGTCACAAGTGAATAGATTTGGCTAACAAAAGCAATTGTGGGCTTAAAAACCCGGACCGGTAGGGTCCACGTTAGCTTAGCTAAGCTTAGCTCGTCTTCGTCGCTATCAACAACATTGGGCCAAGCTAGCTCATTTACACGCCGCAAATATTGGAGAAGGCTGGAGTCATAAATATCAATGAGAAGGTCCTTTGACCGTGTTAGTCTTCGCGACTAGAAAAGGCGGGAAATCAAGCACGAGGTTTGGGTAGGGATTTGTCCTTAAAACCAATTCGTTTGACCCGATTTGACGACCCGCATTCAAATAACCCGAGTAGGGATTTGTTCCCATACCCGATTCACCCGACCCGCTTGTCTGCTCCAATCCGATGGTTGGGCTTGCCCCATTCCTGTTTGATGGACTCCCATTAGTTTTGATGTGGCTTTGGATGTCGCTAAGACTAATATCGTCAATCTTCATCAAGCAATTGCCAACACTAATAAGGGATACTACCATCCCACGAATACTGACCAAAAGCAATTGCTGTCGACCACGCCAATCAAGGAGCAAAGTGGCAACAAGGTGCATATTGTCTTCAGACGTTTAATTAGAACAATCCAAAGGACCTTCTCATTAATATCTTTAAGACGAAAATGTAGTTGAGGTGGAGATCGCTGACGGCAAGGATGAATGGAGTTTTCATGAAAATAATACTTTTGGAGCGAGAGTGGGAGCGAATTGCACGGCCCTCTTTGTTGCTATTAACATCATCGGGCCAAGAATGTCTCTTCGCACTTTATTTTCTCTATGCTTCAGAAATTGGGTGTCAAATTGTAAGATTTGCGGGGAGGACAGGAGTTGCAGAAACGAGATCTATGAAAGAATAAAAATGAGGTAAGTCTATGTGTTAGTGGGTCACAATTGAATATATTTGGCTAAGAAAAGCAGTTGTGGGCTTAAAAACCTGGACCGGTAGGGTCCACGTCAATTTAGCTAAGCTTAACTTGTCTTCGTCACTATCAACAACATCGGGCCGAGCTAGCTCTTCCACACTTTATTTTCTCTATTATTCAGAAATTGGATGGGAGATTGGAAGCTTTGGGGGAAGAGGGGTTTTTTCCATAATCGAGGTATTGGAAATAATAAAAATGAGACAAAGCTAGGTGTTAAGTGGGTTCGAATTGAATAGATTGGGTCCAAAAAAGCAGTTGTGGGCTTAAAAACCCGGATCGATAGGGTTCGAGTCAGCTTAGCTGGACTGGACACTTTGACTCAATCCGATTTTCTTTTCATTAATATTAAAAAATTAGAAAATAAAAACAAAAAATAAAAACCGTTGTAGTTATTGTATACGCTTGCAATTACATCTTCTCGAAAATTAAACGTGTTGCGGGTCAAGTTTTAGGAGGAAGTAACGCCGTTAACATTGCTGGCCATTTGTGTTATGTGCCATGCCAGAATCACCGCGCTAGCTCATATACACGCCACAAATATTGGAGAAGGCTGGAGTCATAAATATCAATGAGAAGGTCCTTTGGATTGTTCTAATTGAGTTGAAGACTATATGTTTCCTTGTTGCTGCTTTGCCGCTCGTTCGGAACGGTCGATGACATTTGCTTTTGATCAATATATGTGGGATGGTAATATCCCTTATTAATCTTGGCAGTTGCCTGATGAACATTGACCGTGTTAGTCTTCATGACTGGAAAAGGTAGGAAATCGAGCCCGAAGTTTAGGTTGTGATTTGTCCCTAAAACCGATTCACTTGACCCGATTTGATGACTCGCACTGAAATAACCCGAGTAGGGATTTATTCCCATACTCAATTCACCCGACCCGCTTGTCTACTCCGATCTGATGGTTGGGCTTGCCCCATTCCTGTTTGGTGGGCTCCCATTAGTTTAGATCTGGCTTTGGATGTCGCCAAGACTAATATGGTCAATCTTCATTAGGCAACTGCCAAGACTAATAAGGGATACTACCATCACACGAATACTGATCAAAAGCAATTGCTGTCAACCGTTCCAATCAAGCAGCAAAGCGGCAACAAGGACGTATACAGTCTTCAGAAGCTTAATTAGAACAATCCAAAGGACCTTCTCATTAATAACTTTGAGACGAAAATGTAGTCGAGGTGGAGATCGCTGAAGGCCAGGATGAATCGAGTTTTGATGAAAATAATACTGGAGCGGGAGTGGGAGCGAATTGCACGGCCGTCTTTGTTGCTACTAACATCATCGGGCCAAGAATGTCTCTTATGCACTTTATTTTCTATGTGCTTCAAAAATTGGGCGTTGGATTGCAGGATTTGGGGGCAGGACAGGAGTTGGAGAAACAAGATCTATGAAATAATAAAAATGAGGTAAGTCTATGTGTTAGTGGGTCACGATTGAATAGATTTGGCTAAGAAAAGTAGTTGTGGCTTAAAAACCCAGACCGGTAGGGTCCATGTCAGCTTAGCTAGCCTTAGCACGTCTTCGTCGCTATCAAGAACATCGGGCCGAGCTAGCTCTTATGCATCTTATTTTCTCTATTATTCAGAAATTGGATTGGATTTTGGAAGCTTTGGGGGAAGAGGGGTTTTTTGTAGAACCGAGGTATAGGAAATAATAAAAAAGAGAAAAGGCTAGGTGTTAAGTGGGTTCGGATTGAATAAATTGGACCAAGAAAAGCGGTTGTGGGCTTAAAAACCCGAACTGAAAGGGTCCGCGTCAGCTTAGCTGGACTGGACATTATGACTTGATCGGATTTTCTTTTTATTAATATTAACAAATTACAAACAATCAAACAATAAAAACCGTTTTAGTTATTGGATACCCTTGCAATTACATCTTCTTGAAGATTAAATGCATGGCGGGTCAAGTTTTGGGAGGGAGTAACGTCGTTGACGTTGCTGGCCATTTGTGATATCTGCTATGCCAGAATCATCGTGCTAGCTCATATACACGCCGCCAATATTGGAGAAGGCTGCAATCATAAATATTAGTGAGAAGGTCCTTTGGATTGTTCTAATTGACCTGGAGACTATATGTTTCTTGGTTGCCGCCGTGCCACTCGATCGGAATAGTCGACGACATTTGCTTTTGATCAATATATGTGGGATGGTAATATCCCTTATTAATATTGGTTGTTGCCTAATGAACATTGACCATGTTAGTCTTGGTGACTAGAAAAGGCAAGAAATCGAGTGCGAAGTTTGGGTAGGAATTTGTCTCAAAAACCGATTCGCTTGACCCAATTTGATGACCCACATTGAAATAACTCGAGTAGGGATTTGTTCCCATACCCGATTCACCCGACTCACTTGTCTGCTCCAATCCGATGGTTGGCCTTGCCCCATTCCTGTTTAGTGGGCTCCCATTAGTTTTGATGTGGCTTTGCATGTCGCCAAGACTAATATGGTCAATCTTCATTAGGCAATTGCCAAGACTAATAAAAGTTACTACCATCCCACGAATACTGATCAAAAGCAATTGTTGTTGACCGTGCCAGTCAAGCAGCAACCTAGCAACAAGGACGCATATAGTCTTCAGAAGTTTAATTAGAACAATCCGAAGGACCTTCTCATTAATATCTTTGAGATGAAAATGTAGTCAAGGTGGAGATCGCTGAAGGCGAGGATGAATCGAGTTTTGATGAAAATAATACTGGTGCGAGAGTGAGATCGAATTGCATGGCCGTCTTTGTTGCTATTAACATCATCGGGCCAAGAATGTCTCTTCTGCACTTTATTTTCTCTATGCTTCAGAAATTGGATGTCAGATTGCAGGTTTTGGGGGTAGGAGAGGAGTTGGAGAAACAAGATCTATGAAATAATAAAAATGAGGTAAGTCTATGTGTTAGTGGGTCACATTTGAATAGATTTGGCTAAGAAAAGTAGTTGTGGGCTTAAAAACCTAGACCGGTAGGGTCCACGTCAGCTTAGCTAGGCTTAGACCATCTTCATCGCTATCAACAACATCGGGCTGAGCTAGCTCTTCTGCACTTTATTTTCTCTATTATTCAAAAATTGGATTGGAGATTGGAAGCTTTGGGGGAAGAGGGGTTTTTTGTAGAATCAAGGCATAGGGAATAATAAAAATGAGATAAGGCTAGGTGTTAAGTGGGTTCGGATTGAAAGGATTGGGCTGAGAAAAGCAACTGTGGGCTTAAAAACCCGAACTGATAAGGTCCGCGTCAGCTTAGCTAGACTGGACACTATGACTCAATCCGATTCTCTTTTTATTAATATTAAAAAATTACAAACAAACAAATAATAAAAACCGTTTTAGTTATTGGATACCCTTGCAATTACATCTTCTCGAAGATTAAACGCGTGGCGAGTCAAGTTTTGGGAGGGAGTAATGTCGTTGACGTTGCTAGCCATTTATGTTACGTGCCATGCCAGAATCACCATGCTGGCTCATATAGACGCCGCAAATATTGGAGAAGGCTGGAGTCATAAATATTAATGAGAAAGTCCTTTGGATTGTTCTAATTGACCTGAAGACTATATGTTTCTCGGTTGCCACTTTGCCGCTATACTAGAACGGTCGACGACATTTGCTTTTGATCAATATATGTGGGGTGGTAATATCCATTATTAATGTTGGCAGTTGCCTAATGAACATTGACCGTGTTAGTCTTGGTGACTGGAAAAGGCGGGAAATCGTGCACAAAGTTTAGGTAGGGATTTGTCCCGAAAATCAATTCGCTAGACCCGATTTGATGACTTGCATTGAAATAACCCGAGTAGAGATTTGTTCCCATACCTGATTCACCAGACCCGCTTGTCTGCTCCAATCCGATGGTTGGGATTGCCCCATTCCTGTTCGGTGGGTTCCCATTAGTTTGGATGTGGCTTTGGATGTCGCCAAGACTATATGGTTAATTTTCATCAAGCAACTGAGATAGCTAGCATAAGCGCCTAGAGGGGGGTGAATAGGTGCAGAAACAATTTATCGAGATACAGAAGCGATTCTAGGCAGCCGATAGAAAGGAGTTCATAAAATGATTTACGATCAAAGTAAAGAGAGTAATGAGGAGAAGATTGAACACAGGGTTTATAGTGGTTCGGCTTATTCCAAGCCTACGTCCACTCTTCCGCACTGACAGCCCACCCGCTGGATTTCACTATGAATAAAAGAGAAGTTACAGCTCAGCTTTTCCTTGATTCCACAGTGTAGATGTTCTATCACACCTCCTCAAGGTTTCTCACAAATATAGACTCTCTTTTGTATACAAGTATTCGCTCAAAGGAATTGTCTAAACAACAGGGAGCTTTAGACTTTGGAATTCTTCTATCGCGCACACCTCAACAACTTAGAACGTCTTCCTTATATACTCTTTTATGCCATCATACCCGTTGGCACTTACCAAAGGAACTCTTCCAATCTACCTGTTCGACAGAATCAATTAGGAAGATCATTCGGGCTATTAAAAGAACGTGTTGATAGCCCATCAATCATGTTCGCCCATACAATCAGGATCTCGGTTTCCATAAGTAGAACCTTCCGAGAATATTTAAGCAATCATCGATTCCTTAATCTTCAAGTCAATCTCGATCAATCAAATAATTTCATTGTGTCTATTCCAGCCACGAGATCTTCTCTAGTTGATAAGGTCAAGCCCTTAACGAAACATCCAATTCTGGATAACCTTTCTTCAATGGATTAGAGACTGTAAATGAGGATAGACGTTGAGTCTTGAGTCTGGCTGTCCGGAGGTCTTTAGACTTTAAATAGCAGAGTCTGCAAACCTTCAGACTAGACTGATGGAAACGTTTTGTCAGCTTAAAAATACTTCAAGAGGATTTCTCCAACAATCTCCCCCTTTTTGATGGTGACAAAACTTTCCTACAGATTTGAACAACTTTGACCTACAAAACATTTCTCAAACACATATGCACATCTTATAGAGATAAATGGCTAAATAAATAACACTAGAATCTGCAACCACAGAAAATAGGTTAGTCTAATAAGTGATAAAGCCATCCATAAGATACCAATAATAGTTATTAAAAGCAGTCAAGTCCAAGTCTAGTTCAGTTCTCATCCAGACACAAAAACAAAGTCAAACAGATCAAAACAATCCACAAAATCCAACAACCAGTCCAACACACCAACCACACGACTAAAAGTTAAGTTGAACAAATCTTGCATTTCTCCCCCTTTTTGTCAGCATTAAAAAGGTTGAGATGAAAATGGAATAAAGTCAAGATTGCTTGGGAACGCGAACAAGCTGGAAATCTCCCATAGACTGAACGATACCTTCCAGCCTTTTCAAGTCTTCCTTCAGCTATGCGATCTCCTCACCCTTAGCATTGGCCTGAGTCTAAACAATGAGGGCTTGGATTTTATCATTCAATGAACATGAAGAAACTTGACCCGCAGTTTACAAGTTTTGAACCTCGCAACCCAAGGCATAAATTTGACCTCGCATCTCCAAGAGAATATCCATGATTCTGCGAAAATCTGCTGCATTATCAGTCTAAGTACTTGCTTCAGCTCGATCTGATGGAGTAAACGCAGACGATGGTAGATCAGCATAATCTCGCAAGTTTGGCGATGAAATTTAATGACCTTCTTCTGGAAATTGAGAGGCATAAACGTCCTCTGGGTCTGCAGGTGAGTGACTGACTCCTTCACTTGCGTCAAGATATGAGGACTTTCCTCTTTTCTCTTGCTCTCCCCCTGTTTCCATGCCTACAGGTGGAGAAGAGTGTTCGTCAGGTTCTCCTTCTTCTCCTCTTTCTTCTTCTGTCTCAACTTTTTCCTTCTCAGCTTCTCTTTCTTCTTCTTCCTTCTCCTCTGCTTCCTTCTCCTCTGCTTCTTTCGCCATTTGTTCCGATTCTTTCCCTGGAACAGGACGACTTAAGTTCTTCAAAGCCATTGCACAGATGGTGAGATTTTCATCATCATCTTCATCTTCAACAATAAGAGCTATTCTTTTCGGTTTTGAAGCAACCAAGGACTCCTTTCCTTTCCGCTTTGATGAAGAAGAGGGTTGATGAGCTTTGAGTGGAGTCTTCTCCTTGAATTTCTCCAACGCCTTGTTCAATTCCTTCAGACGCATCTTGGTCACCATTTTCAGTCCTACCACCATATGATCGCATGATCGAACACAAAAGATTTGCGGAGGCTGAATATTCAGATGTCTGAATAACTTCATCACAAGACTTGGGTAAGGAAGTTGGCCTCTATCCTTCATCATGGCTCTATACATGTGGAACATAACTGTGATGAAGAGAAAACATTTTCCTAGTGAAAATGGCATACATCAGCTTTGCCTCTGAACTTGATACATCAATCTTGGAAGTTGATTTTGGTAGAAGGCAATTGATCACAATCTTGTGAAGCAAGATGTTGAATGCACTCATCCTTAAGTAGGAAATATTTTCCTTTGTTCTCCTGTCCTTGACAAGTTCCAATGTAGCACCAGCCATAGAAATTTTGATCGGTTGATATCTTGCCCTCTCGACTCCCAACACATCTGCCAGCATATCCATATCGACAACATAGTCTTGATCTTTAACACTGAAAGAAAATCTATTCGCATCCAAATAGCTAAGATTTGAATAGAAATAAGTAGTAAGTTCAGCATAGGCCTCTGTAGTGTCGGATCAGAACTTTTCAAGTTGAAGATAACCGAACTTTTCCCTCAAGTTCACATTTAGAGCATCCAGGAAGTCAAAATCCACACTTCTAGGGTTTATTACCCCACGTTTAAGCAATTTCGAGTACAAATCCTTTTGTTCCTTTGATCTGAACAAATCTCCTCTATTTCCTCGACTTTCAACCGCAATACCCATTCTTGGTTGAAATTGACTGTACAATTTGTCATCATCATTCCCATCTACAGGATTTGGTCCCCAATCACGAGGATCACTCGGAATATTTGCAAGAGTTTCCTCAGCCAGCCCTTTACGAGCAATTCCCAAACTTTCCATTCTTCACAAAAAGATGTATTCATTTCCATACCCTTTCTCTTTAATAAAATCATCGACATATTTCAAAGGAGTACGCGTTGCTTTTAAGGCACGATACAGCTTATAAATAGAAGCGGGCTTTTGAACTCTTACAGGGTCTGCATCCTCGATGATTTATTCCTCTTGTAAATGGAGGAGAGTGACGCTGCTGAGAATGTTGTGGGCTCGATTGCTGTTCTGGAGCCACATCTTCTTCGGTGAGATCGAAGTGCGTAAGCCCCTCACTCATTCGCCGTGGTCCCCTGCTTGCGATTCTCGAAGACTTTCTTGAAGATGACATCTTTCTTAGTTTTTGGAAGATTCCTTGCTTGACTTTCCCAAGAAAGATGAAAACTTTTTCGAAGATTAAACAAGGGAAGAAAACGGGAATGGAGGATCGATGCTTTCTATGGTTTTTGAGAGTAAAGTGAAGAGCAATCAACAGTACACAATCGGTAAAAAAGGAGAGATAAACAAACTGTCACAAAGGAAAATAAAAAGATGCATTTTCAAAATAACTGTCTTTTTCTGCGAAAATAGTCATTTCAAAAATAACTTCCTTTTTGAAAATGAAATGATGCAGTAATTTCGTCGATTAAATATAGCAACAATTTAAACACAGTCTAACAATCGTACCTCTTCAAGATAAGATTTGAGAGAGAGAAAGAGAGACTAACTTACAGTCTAACGGTCGTACCAAGACTAACTTAAAGTCTTGTATCTCTGAGTCTGAAAGTCTTTAGACTTTGATTTCCTCATATCTCAAAATGTTGAGTCTGGTACGGATAGACTCAAATTGATTTTTCTCTAAAGGCTTTGTGAATATATCTGCCAGTTGATTCTTTGAGTCAACAAATTGAATTGAAACATCTCCATTCTGAACATGGTCTCTAATAAAGTGATGTCAAATCTCTATGTGCTTTGCTCTTGAGTGGAGAATCGGATTTTTAGTGAGATTTATAGCGCTGGTGTTGTCGCAATTAATCTTCATGCATGAGTCTTCAATTCCAAAGTCTCTTAGCTGTTGTTTTATCCACAGAATTTGTGAACAACAACTTCCAAGAGCTATATACTCTGCTTCTACTGTAGAGAGAGCTACTGTACTTTGCTTCTTGAAAACCAAGACACTGTCTTGCCTCCAAGTAGTTGACAAGTACCCGAGGTGCTCTTTCTATCGACTCTGCATCCAGCAAGGTCTACGTCTGAATATCCAAGAAGAGTAAAGTCTCCCCTTTTTGGATACCAGAGACCAAAGCTTGATGTTGATGAAATATACTTGATAATACGCTTTGCAGCATTCAAATGAGATTCTTTTGGGTCTGATTGAAATCTGGCACAAATGCAAACACTAAACAGAATGTCAAGTCTAGAGGCAGTAAGATAAAGAAGTGATCCGATGATACTCCTGTATTGCTTTTGGTCGACTTTCTTTCCTCCTTCATCTTTGTCTATCTTCAAGGAACTTGACATTGGTATGTTAGCCTTTTTGCAATTGTCCAGTCCAAACTTTTTGACAAGATCATTTGCATACTTTTCTTGATGAATGAAAGTTCCTTCCTCCAGTTGTTTCACTTGGAGCCCGAGAAAGAAGGTTAACTCACCCATCATGCTCATTTCAAATTCATCCCGCATAGTCTTAGAGAATTTCTTGCACAAACTTTCATTAGAAAATCCAAAATAATATCATCCACATATATTTGAACAAGTAAAAAGTTTTTGCTTTCTCTTTTAATAAAAATGGTAGTGTCTACTTTACCTTTAACAAATCCATTTCAAATTAAAACTTACTTAATCTGTCGTACCAAGCTCGAGGTGCTTGCTTTAAGCCATACAATGCATTTTTTTAGTCTGAATACTGAGTCTGGTTTCTTTGGGTCTTCAAACCCTGGTGGTTGTTCCACATAGACTTCCTCACGGATGAAACCGTTTAGGAAAGCACTTTTGACGTCCATTTGAAATAACCTGAAATTTTTATGACAAGCAAATGCAAGTAATAAACGAATTGCTTCTAACCTTGCTACCGGTGCATAAGTCTCTTCATAGTCGATCCCTTCTTCTTATGTGTATCCCTTGGCCACGAGTCTAGTCTTGTTTCTTATGACTTTTCATTTCTCATCCATCTTGTTCCTGAAAACCCATTTAGCTCCAACAATTGATTTACCTTTTGGTTTAGGAGTCAGCTCCCAGACATCATTAACTCTAAATTGTCTAAGTTCTTCTTGCATAGATTCAATCCAACTTTCATCGGATAAAGCTTCTTCTATGCTCCTAGGTTCTATTTCAGAAATAAGAGCCACAGCACTAGACTCTTCTCGCCTTTTGGATCTTGTGCGGATTCCTTCATTGATGTCGCCAATAATAAGATCTTTGGGATGACTGGACTTATGTTTCTAGTTGATGGTTAATTTATCAGATTGATGGTCACTTCCTTCACTAGAATCTTCAACAATCACTTGTTGCTGGTCCTTCAAAGTCTGAGCTGCTTCTTGAGATTTAGACTTTGTAGAGTCTGGAGCTAGTTCAGTCTCTTCGAGATGAGTCTGAATGGATTCATTTTGTGTAGAATCTTGGAATTTGACATTCATTGATTCTTCCACTGTTTGAGTCTTCTTATTGTAGACTCTGTATGCCTTGCTTGTGGTTCAATATCCAAGGAAGATGCCTTCATCTGACTTTTCTTCAAACTTACCAACTTGATCATTTGCATTTTTCAATATGAAACATTTGCATCCAAATGCATGAAAATATGAAACAATGGGCTTCTTTTCTTTGAATAATTCATAGGGGTTTTTTCTAGAATAGGCCTTAGAAAAAATCTACGATGATATAACATGAGGTTTGTATAGATTCAGCCCAAAACTGTAAAGAAATATTGCTTTCAATTAAGAGAGTTCTAGCCATTTCTTGAAGAGATCTATTTTTCTTTTCCACAACTCCGTTTTGTTCTGGAGTATATGGAGAAGAGAACAAATGCTAAAAACCAGATTCTTCACAAAATTTGGCAAAATCTTGATTTTCAAATTCACCGCCATGGTCTGTTTTTATGCTTGAAATAACATACCCCTTTTCATTTTGAACCTTCTTAGCAAATTTTTCAAAGTAAGAGAAAGTTTCATACTTACTTGCCAAGAAATATACCCAAGTAAATCGTGAGTAGTCATCCACAATTACTAGACAATATTTCTTACCTCCAATGCTCTGCGTTCTTGTTGGTCCGAAGAGATCCATATGCAAAAGCTACAGTACACGGTTAGTGGAAACTTGATTTATTGGCTTAAAGGAATTTCTTACCTGTTTTCCCAATATACATGGTGTACATAGATCATACTTTTGGTATGATAAATTAGGTAGACCACGAACAAGCTTCTTTGCTGAGATTTTGGCTATCTGCTTCATGTTGATATGCCCAAGCTTTTTGTGCCATAAGTTCGCTTCGTCTTGGATTGAGATTAGACATTGCGATTCATCTGGTTTCACGTCTAAGAGGTAGATATTTCCATGTCTTCGACCCATGAAAGACTGAGTAGAGTCTTTACTGGTTCCTAAACAAATACCCTCTTGAAAGTTGATTTTCAAACCAAAGATCACATAGTTGACTGATGCGAGCATTGTAATTGAGCCCTTCAACTAAAGAAACATTGCTTATTGTGAGGTTCCCAATCATTACAGTTCCAAATCCCACTATTTTTCCTTTGTTGTTTCCTCCAAATGAGATTTTTCCACCATTCACTTGAACAAGCTTTATGAAACAATTTGAATCTCCTGTCATGTGTCTCGAGTATCCACTATCCAGGTACCATTTCACCTTTTTCTTGATAGTGACCAGCATTTAAAAAGAAACTCAAGCTTTCTTTAGTACCCATATTTTCTTGGGTCCTTTTGAGTTAGTCGATATACGGTTTTTGCCCGTACTTTATTGATGTGTCTCCAAGCCATAGGATATTCTTTCTCAAAATGATCTCGCACTATTGCATTTTGAACATCTAAGAGCATTGCGACCTACTAGTTTTACAAAGGTCCTTTCAAAATGATTTTTGTAAGCATTCCTTGTTGGTCTTTGTTTAATTCTTTCTTTTACTTTAGGAAAATCGATTAAAGGAATTGAGCAAATCATTCCTAAACCAGATTTATTGAAATAAAGTCTTTGAATAGAAAGTATTTTCTCCAGTTTTCAGATCCTAGAGAAAATCTTTTGAAAATATTTGAAATATCATTTTTCAAAAATGCATTTTCTTTCAAAAGATTAACTTCACTTTCTTTGAGAGAAGAAACATCCCAGTCTAAGCATTTCACTTTTTCTTTCAAAACATTCTCTTGTTGTTTTAAAGCAGAATTTTCCTTTTTGAGTTCAGAAATTCTTTTAAGAGAAGTCTTAAGACTAAAACATAATTCATCAATGTATTTTGAAACTTTAATAGGGATTTTGAAATTACTTACCTCGAATTCACTTTCTCGAATCGAATCGTCTCGGAGTTTGATTCTGAGTCCGATTGTGCCATTAGACATATGTTGGCATAATCATCATCACTATCTTCACACTCCGTATCACTCCAGGTTTCAGCTTTGAGAGCCTTTCGATACCTTTCAGTTTTTCCTTTCTTCTTCCTCAGAAGAGGACAGTTGGGTCTAATGTGTCCATTTTTCTTGCATTCAAAGCAAACTACATCTTTGTTTGATTTATTATCTTCAGCAGACTTGGTCTGTTGCTTTTGAAAACTTTGTTTCTTTAAATTGAATCTTCTTCATTTTCTATTCAGCTTTCTGAATCTTCTTATCATGAGAGCAAGTTCTTCATCATCCATGTCGTCTTCGAACTGCTACATCAGAATCATCATTAGATTTTAATGCAATAGATTTCTTACCTTTAGGATCTTTGTCTTCATTGATTCGTTCCACTTCATAAGACTGAAGAGTCCCAACCAACTCATCGACATATAGTGGCATGATTCTTTGGGTCTCTCGGATTGAGGTCTTTATATGATTCCAATCCTTGGAGAGTCCACGCAGTAGCTTGTTCACTTTCATGGGATCAGAAATTGGTTGACCTTGGTTTTCAAGACCATTCACGATTTCTGTAAAACGACTAAACATTTCAGTTATAGATTCTCCCGGTTTCATTCTGAAGGCTTCGTATTGACTGAGAAGAATGTTGATTCTAGTCTCTTTCACTCGATCGGTTCCTTCATAAGTAATGTGTAATCTATCCCAGACTTCTTTGGCTGTATCACAAGAAGATATTATGTTATATTTAGTAGGTGATAATGCACAATATAAAGAGTAAATTGCTTTTGCATCAAGAGCTTGTCTCTTGATTATCTCTTCCTGACTCATTTCGCTGGACTCAACAGTGTCCTTTCCTCTTTCTGAGACAGATGTAGCTTTAGGAATGATTCCTTTTTCTACAACGTCCCATTCCAGAGGATCCTTTGATCTTAAGAACACCTTCATCTTGTTCTTTCATATGTTGTAGTCCTTTCCATCAAAGTAAGGCGGTCTGGTGTTGCTTTGCCCTTCTACCAGCCCTGGAGCCAACATACCAGCCATGGATCTTTTACTCTGAAGTAAAACACTTCAAACAAAGTGAGTATACGAGCTCTGATACCAATTGAGATAACTAGTATAAGCACCTAGAGGGGGGTGAATAGGTGCACAAACAATTTATCGAGATACGGAAGCGATTCTAGGCAGCCGATAGAAAGGAGTTCACAAAATGATTCACGATCAAAGTAAAGAGAGTAAGGAAGAGAAGATTGAATAAAGGGTTTATAGTGGTTTGGCTTATTCCAAGCCTACGTCCACTCTTCCGCACTGACAGCCCACCGACTGGATTTCACTATGAACAAAAGAGAAGTTACAGCTCAGCTTTTCCTTGATTCCACAGTGTAGATGTTCTATCACACCTCCTCAAGGTTTCTCACAAATATAGACTCTCTTTTGTATACAAGTATTCACTCAAAGGAATTGTCTAAACAACAGGGAGCTTCAGACTTTGGAGTTCTTCTATCGCGCACACCTCAACAACTTAGAACGTCTTCCTTATATACTCATTTATGCCACCATACCCGTTGGCACTTACCAAAGGAATTCTTCCAATCTACCCGTTGGACAGAATCAATTAGGAAGATCATCCGGGCTATTAAAGGAACGTGTCGATAGCCCATCAATCTTGTTCGCCCATACAATCAGGATCTCGGTTTCCATAACTAGAACCTTCCGAGAATATTTAGGCAATCATCGATTCCTTAATCTTCGTGTCAATCTCGATCAATCAAAGAATTCCGTTGTGTCTATTCCAGCCACGAGATCTTCTCCAGTTGATAAGGTCAAGCCCTTAATGAAACATCCAGTTATGGATAACCTTTCTTCAACGGATTAGAGACTGTTAATGAGGATAGACTTTGAGTCTTCAGTCTGGATGTCTGGAGGTCTTCAGACTTTAAATAGCAGAGTCTGCAAACCTTCAGACTAGACTGATGAAAACGTTTTGTCAGCTTCAAAATACTTCAAGAGGATTTCTCCAACAGCAACTACCAAGACTAATAAAGGATACTATCATCCCACAAATATTGATCAAAAGCAATTACTGTCGACCGTGCCAGTTAAGCAACAAAGCGGGAACAAGGACGAATATAGTCTTCAGAAGTTTAATTAGAACAATCCAAAGGACCTTCTCATTGATATCTTTGAGACGAAAATGGAGTTGAGGTGGAGATCGTTGAAGGCGAGGATGAATCGAGTTTTGATGAAAATAAGACTGAAGCAGAAGTGGGAGCGAATTCACGGCCATCTTCGTTGCTATCAACAACGTCGAGCCAAGAATGTCTCTTATGCACTTTATTTTCGTTGTTCTTCAGAAATTGAGTGTGAGATTGTAGAATTTGGGGGGTGGAGAGGAGTTGCAAAAATGAGATCTAAGAAATAATAAAAATGAGGTAAGTCTAGGTGTTAGTGGGTCGTGATTGAATAGCTTGGGCTGAGAAAAGCAGTTGTGGGCTTAACAACCCAAAGCGGTAGGGTCCACGTCAACTTAGCTAGGCTTCGCCCATCTTCGTCGGTATCGACAACATCAGGCCGAGCATGTCTCTTCCACACTTTATTTTCTTTGTGAGATAAGGCTAGGTGTGAAGTCGGTTTGTATAGATTGGGCCGAGAAAAGCAGTTGTGGGCTTAAAAACCCAGACCGATAGGGTGCGCGTCAGCTTAGGTCAACTGGACACTTTGACTCGATCCAACTTTCTTTTGTTAATATTAAAAGATTAAAAAAATAATAAAAACGGGTGTAGTTATTGGATACTCATGCAATTACATCTTCTCGAAGATTGAACGTGTGGCGTGTCAACTTTTGGGAGGGATTAATGTCGTTGACATTGCCGGCCATTTATGTTATGTGTCATGCCAGAATCGCCATGCTGGCTCATATACATGCCAGAAATATTGGAGAAGGCTGGACTCATAAATATTAATGAGAAGGTCCTTTGGATTATTCATATTGACCTTCTGAAGATTGTATGTTTCTTTGTTGCTGCTTTCTTGCTTGACCGACACGATTGACGAAAATTGCTTTTGATCAATATATGTGGGATGGTAGTATCGCTTATTAGTCTTAGCAGTTGCTTGATGAACATTGACCTTGTTAGTCTTGGCGAAGCAAATTGATCGAGAAAATTGGGTAGGGATTTGTCCCTAAACCCAATTCGCTTGATCCAATTTGATGACCTGTAATGAGATAACCTGAGTAGGAATTTGTTCCCATAGCCGATTCACCCGACCCGCTTGTCTACTAAAATCCGATGGTTGGGCTTGCCCCATTCCTATTTGGTGGGCTCCCATTAGTTTTGATGTGGCTTTGGATGTCGCCAAGACTAATATGGTCAATCTTCATCAGACAACTGCCAAGACTAATAAGGGATACTACCATTCCACTAATACTAATCAAAAGCAATTGCCGTCGACCGTGCCGGTCAAGTAGCAAAGCAGGAACAAAGACGCATACAGTCTTTAGAAGTTTAATTAGAACAATCCAAAAGACCTTCTCATTAATATCTTCGAGACGAAAATGTAGTCGAGGTGGAGATCGTTGAAGGTGAGGATGAATCGGGTTTTGATGAAAATAAGACTGGAGTGGGAGCGAGAGCAAATTGCACGGCCGTCTTCGTCGCTATCAACAACATCGGGCCCAGAATGTCTCTTCCACACTTTACTTTCTCTATTCTTCAGAAATTGAGTGTGAGATTGCAAAATTTGGGGGGAGGAGAGGAGTTGCAGAAACAAGATCTAGGAAATAATAAAAAAAATAGGTAAGTCTAGGTGTTAGTGGGTCATGATTGAATAGATTGAGCTGAGAAAAGAAGTTGTGGACTTAACAACCCGGACCGGTAGGGTCTACGTTAGCTTAACTAGACTTGGCCAATCTTCGTTGCTATCAACAACATCGGGCCGAGCATGTCTCTTCCACACTTTATTTTCTTTGTTATTCACAAAATGGATGCAAGATTGCAAGCTTTAGGGAGACAAGGGTTTTTTGCAGAATCGAGGTATAGGAAATAATAAAAATGAGATAAGGCTAGGTGTTAAGTGGGTTCATATTGAATAGATTGGGCCGAGAAAAGCAGTTGTCAACTTAAAAACCCGGACTGATAGGGTGCGCGTCATCTTAGCTGGACTGGACACTTTGACTCCATCCAATTTTTTTTTGTTAATGTTAAAAGATTAAAAAAAAATATAAAAAAAAAAAACCACCGCCCGCGGTGGCCTCCGTGCCCTGGACTTAGTACCCCATCGCTGGGGGAGGAGTTCGAACCTCGGGGTTGCAATAACGTGCGACTCACCTGTGGCTAGGTTTGTGGTGATGGCCCAGTTCACCCCAAGGTTTACTCCGCCACGAAGCGGCGCTTGGAGGTTCCCGAGTCACCAAAAAAAAAAAATAAAATTAATAATAATAATAATAATAATAATAATAATAATAATAATAATAATAATAATAAACCGGTGTAGTTATTGGATACTCTTGCAATTACATCTTCTCGAAAATTGAACGTGTGGCTTGTCAAGTTTTGGGAGGGACTAATGTTGTTGACGTTGCTGGCCATTTGTGTTATGTGCCATGCCAGAATCACCGCGCTGGCTCATATGCACGCCACAAATATTGGAGAAGGCTAGAGTCATAAATATTAATGAGAAGGTCCTTTGGATTGTTCATATTGACCTTCTGAAGAGTGTATGTTTCTTTGTTGCCGCTTTGCAGCTTGACAGGCACCGTCGATGGCAATTACTTTTGATCAATATTTGTGGGATGGTAGTATCGCTTATTAGTCTTAGCAGTTGCCTGATGAACATTGACCTTGTTAGTCTTGGGGACTGGAAAAGGTAGGAAATCGAACGAGAAAATTGGGAAGGGATTTGTCCCTAAACCCGATTCACTTGACCCGATTTGATGACCCGCATTCAAATAACCCAAGTAGGAATTTGTTCTCATACCCATTTGACCCAACCCGCTTGTCTGCTCCAATCCAGTGGGTGAGCTTGCCCCATTCATGTTTGGTGGGCTTCCATTAGTTTGGATGTGGCTTTGGATGTCACCAAGACTAATATAGTCAATCTTCATCAGGCAATTGCCAGGACTAATAAGGGGTACTTCCATCCCACCAATACTAATCAAAAGCAATTGCCATCCACCGTGCCAATCAAGCAGCAAAGCGGCAACAAGGATGCATACAGTCTTCAGAAGGTTAATTAGAACAATCCAAAGGACCTTCTCATTAATATCTTCGAGAAGAAAATTGAGTCGAGGTGGAGATCATTTAAGGAGAGGATGAATTGAGTTTTGATGAAAATGCGATTGGAGTAGGAGCGGAAGCGAATTGCATAGCCGTCTTCATCACTATCAACAACATCGGGCCAAGAATGTCTCTTTTGCACTTTATTTTCTCTGTCCTTCAGAAATTGAGAGTAGGATTGCAGGATTTGAGGGGAGGAGAGGGGTTGTAGAAACGAGATCTAGGAAGTAATAAAAATGACATAAGTCTAGGTGTTAGTGGGTCACGATTTAATAGATTGGGCTGAGAAAAGTAGTTGTGGGCTTAAAAACCCGGATCGGTAGGGTCCACGTTAGATTAGCTAGGCTTGGCCCATCTTCATCGCTATCGACAACATCGGGCCGAGCATGTCTCTTCCACACTTTATTTTTTCTGTTATTCAGAAATTGGATGCGAGATTGCAAGCTTT
This sequence comes from Eucalyptus caleyi, assembly GCA_014182885.2. Taxonomy (NCBI): domain Eukaryota; kingdom Viridiplantae; phylum Streptophyta; class Magnoliopsida; order Myrtales; family Myrtaceae; genus Eucalyptus; species Eucalyptus caleyi. The sequence goes on along the minus strand of CM024472.2, from coordinate 2,778,090 downwards.
GAGGGGAGAGGGGTTTTTTGCAGAAACGAGGTACAGGAAATAATAAAAATGAGATAAGACTAGGTGTTAAGTGGGTTCGGATTGAATTGGGTAGAGAAAAGCAGTTGAGGGCCTAAAAACCCGGACCGATAGAGTCCACGTCAGCTTAGCTGGACTGGACACTTTGACTCGATCCGATTTTCCTTCTGTTAAAATTATAAAATTAAAAAAAAAAACTCATAATACAAACCGGTGTAGTTATTGGATATGCTTGCAATTACATCTTCTCGAAGATTGAACGTGTGGCGTGTGTAGTTTTGGGAGGGAGTAACGTCGTTGACGTTGTTGGCCATTTGTGTTATATGCCATGCTAGAATCACCACCATGGCTCATATACACGCCACAAATATTGGAGAAGGCTAGAGTCATAAATAATAAAGAGAAGGTCCTTTGAATTGTTCTAATTGACCTTCTGAAGACTATATGTTGCCTAAATAATAGTCCACTCAGTTCTTAGCAAGACCTTAAAAGGCTATAACCACTAGGAAAGTCTGGGTACAGTCAGGTAGGGGGCTAGAAAAAGATTCCCTCCCTACAGGGGGCTTGCCAAGGAACTCCTTATGGAGTTTCCTAACCCCCTAGCCAGAGAAGAGGAGGCTGGCCGCTTAAATGCGAGGCTAAACCTCTTCAATGAAGGTTTCGGGACCTCAGAAGGGTCCGCTCGTGATATTTTACATGTCAATTATTGATCTTCTCATGCCATCCTATATTTATAGCCAACCCTTGTTATGGATGGAGACGCAAGACAACTTTAGTCTTGCAGCCTGGCTTGAATAGCCTCTGAAATTATAAGTTTCACCATGATTTTCAGTCATCGGTTGGCCGTAATTATTGGAGAGGGTTTGCATTTCAAATAGGGTTTGTGTATAGGGTTAAGAGAAATCGAATATGTTAGTATGATCTCGAGAATAAGAAAGCAAATGTATCTAATGTATAGGATGGCGAATCTACACCTTGATCATAAAAAGTGATTTTAATTCGCCTACTTTAACTTCAATATTATTCAATTCAAGTCCCACAAAGGATCCAATAATTAGCAACTCACTTTCACTTCAACTACATATGCCCGAGTGTGCACAATTGTATTTGTTATTAAGATTATTATATGGTAATGACTTCTTTCGATTATATAACTTTGTTCTTCCATGTGAATCATGATAAGATTGAAGATTTTGATGTCTTTCGTGGCAACCAAGTGGAATCACAATTTTATTGCACAACATTGGCCCATCGGCTGAAAAATTCAAAGTGCATTCGTAACACAACATCTCATCTCCTGAAGCCAATTTCCCCAGGCCAAGTCATGGGAATCCTGGTATTTTCTTTCGATGACAAGAGCGTGTCTGAAGAATCAGTGTCCGCTCGGCCATTCAAACTCTCCGAAGAGCCCAAGCCCAAACAGACACGCCTCCCAACTCTTTTCTGGGCCATTTTCTTAATTTGGCCTGTGCAAGCTTTTCATTCCCCAGAGGCATCCCAATCTATTGTCTAAGTTTGGATTCTGCATCTGCATCTGCCGGTGATCCTTCGATCGCCAATCAGAGCTTCAGATTTCCAGGTAAGAATCCCACGGTCCCCCACTGGTTTCTGGATTATTTTCTTCAACTGAATCTCTGGCTCCTAGCGAAACGGAAGGCATTGAGCTCCAATCTGATTTGTTTATGGTGCAGAGGTTCTTCCCCTCATCATCGTGATTGCAATCGAGTGAAAAACCATGGGATTTGTCGTCACGAGCCTGATTTTACAGTGATTGGGATACTTGCATCGCTCTGTACCAAAGTTCTCTGCAACAGGGAGCCATCGAGTCTGGTAGGGTCTAATTGGTTGCATTTGATATTCGGTGCGTGCATCGCCTAGCTAATTTCGTTATGTCACTTCACGAATCACCGCAGCAAGTCCATTATCATTATCTAATACCAATTGTTAGCTGTCCGTGACGAACTTTCCAATTGTTCAACCCAAGCTGTCAACATGGGTTAGACACTCATTTTATGACTCACTTTTAGGTGACCAATTTACAAATGGGTGGAAACAAGTTTAAGATACCTGAGAGTAACTTTATAGGGATCTATATGGTTTGCACATGATCCATATTCGACCCATTTAGTTTACCAGCCCAACCCATATAGCTACCCTCATTTTGCTTGCTCGACTCGCTAAGGGATAAAAAAAAAAAAAACACACACACACAACTCCATGACAACAAGTAGCCAACACTCGCACTCGGGGATCCGCAACCCTTGGGCAAGCTGCATCAAAATGAGGTGGGATGCGTCGTCGTGAGCACTGCAAGCCTCCACGAAACCAGCTTCTGGCTACTCGGCCTAACAAGCTGGCCGCCCTGTGCTGCGAACCGGCACAGCGAAGTGGGGCGGTTGAGGGAGGAGCAGATGGAAGGAGAGTGTTGCACAGGATAGTGGAGGTTGACACTTGTCGGGGAGGCGGATTTGTGGAAGAAGGAGATGATGATGGCGGCGGAGGTGCAGGATGCAAAGTTGGAGGACGAGGAGGCAGTAGAGGATGGCGGTGCATGAAGCCGCTAGAGGAGGAGAGGGAGCGGACCACTGGCCTGGTCGACTCGGGCTAGGTCCTTCTTCTGGTGGTGGCCGCCATTTTTTTGTTGCAGTAGAGAAAGAAAGTGAATTTCTTTTTTAGAGAGAGAGAGAGAGAGAGAGAGGGTGGGGCGTAAGTTCTAAATGGGGAAGGAGAAGAAGTATTTTGTTTTTTGAAAAAAAAATTGATTCATTTTTCAATAAATTAGATTTTTATTTTTTAATTTCTTTTTCACTTTTTAATTTTTTAATTGTACTTTCATATTATTTTATTTGAAATATATGAGATATCCCAATGTTGAAACATTCTTGAGTAGCAGTAATATCTAATCTCCATTATTTTTTAGCTCAATTTGTATATTATTTCAACATTATTTTTGTTTATATATGAATCGATCAATTTCAAAGTCATTGATTGACAAAACCTAGAGTCTACATAGTAAAAAAAAAAAAAAATTGAGGAAAATTACAAAATGAATTTTAAATTTTGTTGATTTCTTATTTTTCTCAAGCCATTTATAACTCATTTAAAATTAAAAATAGTTGCTTATATGAGATCGAGCTCATTGAGTCTGAGTCACAAAACAGATATAGAACCCATTTTGCAACCTAAGTCTTTATAAGTATTTCAATTTATAAGTTTTTTAAATTTTTTTATTTTACTTACTAATTTTTCATTAGTTAATTTTTTTCTTTCAACATGAAGTTTTATCCAAGTAACATTTACATGGGAGGTGTTTTGGATAAGTGAGATTGTAAATTGTTTTAGACCTCAATCCACCCATTTCAAATGCTTCTTTGATATGCAAAAATTACGTTAATTAGAGGAAATCAAGCAATCTCGTATGAGATGTATGATTATCTTGATTATATGGTAGTGGCTGCACACATTGCTCTCAAAACCAAATATAAAGTTTTCAAAATCATGTTAATGTTGCCGTTTAAGTCATCATACTTTTGTCTTGTAATTCTTTATGAATTGCGTTTTGGGGGACAATATCTGAGGGATGATAATGCTTTGGAAGCCATCCAAGTGCCTTTTCCAATTAAGGCAAGTGCATAAAAGCACCAGTGTCTTCCAAGTCAAAAAACGAGTCTACAGTAACCATATGTCAATCTTCAGGTAGCAGAGAATGTTCATCCAGTAGGATTGTCAATAGTGGCAAAGACGATTAAAGAGAGATTGGTGCGTAATCAATCTTCTCAAAGAAGAGATGTGTTGGTGGGGTGTAAATGCCAAAATAAGCACAAATAACTTATCTGAGTATTTAGATTTAGCAAAAAATAAATAAATAGAAATGCATACTTAGGGTAATGAATTTGAGTCAGCACTTTGAGATTATAACAAAATTGGGCAAATCATTAAATGTTGGTTCATCCTCCTAATCGACTAAAATATAAGTTATAATTGATGTCGATTGCCAAAATTGATCTCTTGCTCTCCTACATTCAAATAGCCTTGATAAAACATCTCTTGTGAGAGATGGACCGTAAAATCGAATTCAACACTCATTAAGGATTCGTTCGTTTCACCGAAAATATCATGTTTTCATAAAACATTTTTCTAGAAATCATTTCCCAAGAAAATGATTCTATTTTCTAGTATTCAGCCGAAATCTAAACTTCCAAAGTGAAAAATATTTTCCACCATTCATTAGCTAATTTAATTGTTTGGGAAAATTATCAAAAATTGAATTTTAATATTTTTAATTGACCAAAAAATTAGTTTTATTTTTTATATTTAAAAAAATGAATTTCTAATTATTTTTATATTTTAAAATTGAAATTTTTATTATTCTTTCTTTTTCTTTTTCCTTTTTCTTTTCCTTCCTCCTTCCTCCACCGCCACCTCTTTCCTCCTTCCTCCTCCTTCCTCCACTGCTACATGCTTAACAATGGCCGGCTGCCTAGCGGCTGACCAAAACCTGGTCGCCAAATTCGATGAGCTTGAGGCTTGGCCGATCTCACCCAAGCTCACCAGAGGTTCGCCGAGCTCTGGCAAGATGCGAGCTCCCCAAAGCCCGGCGAACCTCAAGCGAGCTCCTGCAAGGCCCGAGCCCCGCGTAGCTCACCCAATCTAGCGAGGCCCATGCTTCACCCCAAGCCGGCGGGGCTCTGCCTCGCCCAATCTGGTGAGGCTTGAGCTCGTCAGGCTCAAGCGAGCTCAGCTTCGCCAGATCGGGCTAGGTGGAGCCTCACCATCCTGGGGCGAGGCTCAAGCTGGCTCACAGCTGGCCATCAACCGCTGCCATGGCCGACTACCAGCCACCAAGGAAGAAGATGAAATGGAGAAAAAGAAAAGGAAAAAGTTAAAAACTCGATTTTTTTAACAAACAAAAAAGAAAAAGAAAGCATAAATGTGTTGGTGAAAAGAACCAATGTGGAAGAAGTTATGGAAAATGTTTTCCTCTTCTCAAATGAGGAAATTATTTTCCACAATCTTAAGAGGAGATTTTCCATATATTGGAAAACATTTTCTTTGACCGTCTATATTCTGCCATCCGAACAGCAGAAATTCTGGAAAATGTTTTTCTAGAAGTTGTTTTCCATAAAATGAACGGACCTAAATCATGGTCAATATTTGACCAATACAACATCGAAAGGGAGTGATAGGAAGTGTTGGCTGTTTGTAAGGATAATCGTCAAACTTTATAAATGACAGTTGTTAATGCATAGCTCAAATTGTACTTGAAAAAAAATATGATCTTAGAGATGAATAACTTACTGAATGAAAAATAGTCATCAATGAGTGACAAAATCTCTTTGTTTTGTTGGACAGTAACTTGGAACAATATTCTTACTTGTAAGGATCTCGGGAAATAGAATTTCATTCTTACGATTGGTGTTGCATGTTCCTTCGTCGACTTTGTGACTGAACAAAACAAAGTTAACTAGACAAACAATACTGGATGTGCGTGAGAGAGAACAATTTGACTTTGAATAGTTACTAGGTGATCTAATATATTCTATAAATACTAAGTAAACAACCATAAGTTTTCTCAGGTTAAATTAATGTATCAATGGCTGTTTACTTGAGGAAACTTGCCAGATGAAAGATATGAAGAAGGCATCAATATCCGCAACAGGGAATTTGATTTGGATATGCCGTTCAACTAAAAGCTTACTCGCAAAGCAGTACTTTTCGCACGTCAACTTCCCAGACATTCGGAGTCGTCTATGTTGGGAATAACGGATTCCCGAAAACTTGATTCGATACTGAATCGAACCCCTAAATCAATGCGGAAGACAAAGCCCGGGAAAACACGTATCACCGATCGTAAAGCACACCACGGATTCGAGCGTACCTTGTTAGCTATAGATTAAGCACCGACGCCGACAAGAGGAAGAGATTTGGTCCTGTTCGATCCGATGACACCTTGAAGGGAAGAAAAATGCTCACTGTTTTTCTTTTTCTTGTTGGAGAGAGAGAGCGTGCGGGAGAAGGGAAAACTTACGTACGTTGAATTGCAAAACTTTTCTTCTTCTCTCTCTCTCCTCCCTTTTATACCTTCGCCCATCCACGGGCCCTATTCCCGTGGGCCGAGCTTTTTGGGTCCAACTTGGGCGGACGGGCCTTAAGCCCTTTAATTAATAAAACCATCATCTCCCACTCGCACATGGTGGGCCGAACAAGATTCTCTTTACCTCTCTTCAACATTCATACCGGTGAATAATCCGTGCGACCAGCATACTTTGAGAGCTCGTTGCTATACATCTGTTAGGAATATATAGCAGCTCATAATGAGCATCTCACTTTGAGTAGATTTAGTATGCAGTACCCTAGATCGATCGATCACATTTATATCTCTCTTGATCTCTTTTAAACAATGATGTATATATTGTATTCACAATTATAATTATCACAAAGACAGTCATAATTGGTCGACCAGTGAATACAAAACCACAATGTGATTCTCCAAAATCGATCTTCCTCTTTCCTTCAAACTCTCAATTTCAGTCCAGCTTGCTTTTCTAGAAATGCCCCCTTAGATCGAATCATCTCATGACCATTGGCAACACCCTAAGATAGCAAACACTAAATAGAAATCTTGAGAATAAGTAAGAGTCATGAGTGGACTAAAAATTGAGGAACTCTTTTCCTCAAGAGTCTCACACGCCATAAAAGTTGAGATCAAACTTTTTGCCACTCTTATTGGTCGTCTCATGCATACGTAGTATGAAATACGTATTACGGTTTAACTCCTTTCCCATGGAGCGTATGTCTACACCTTTCAATACCGTACAAATGATAGTTCAGACATACCCAATGTCTAACTTGAGTTCACGTATCTACTCAATCACAAAATTCATCAAAACTCACATCTGGCATCATAGACAGATAAAGTAAAATATGTGGGTTATTTTACTTTCGGACATCTTTAGTATTATGTCCTCATCTTAACACTCAGTTAAGGCGACATATGTATTTTAAGCTTGAGCTCTCGATTATCACCTAGATAATAAGCTTAAAAACAGTCTGATCTCTATTTATCACACAGTAAACAGAGGCGATTACCCGTATGAGTGGGCTAATCTTATATCTGTCCGACATACTTCTCAACTTAAAATAATGCACTAAGCATTAAGATGCATAAAGATCATACAAAGATTCATAGGCATTAATCAATGAAAAACAAAATTTCATAAATGTGAACAACTCAGGGAAATTACAATTCAGTACATCAGACTTTACGCAATCCTAGAGATTTTACATGACCACAAAACACATCTCTAGGTATTGGCTTTGTCATAGGATCTGCTACCATTCTATACGTAGATATGTACTGTAAGTTCACATCCTTTCGCGCAACCATATCTTTCACAAAGTTATACTTGGTATTTATATATTTGGTGTTGCCATGATACTTTGGATCTTTGGTGTACGCTATAGCTGCTTGGCTATCACAGTTAATCAAAAATGGATTTGCAGCTTTCTCAATAAGACCTAAATGATCCAAAAATCTCTTAAGCCAAACTCCTTCTTGTACCGCTGCTGATAATGCCACGAACTCAACTTCCATCGTGGACAAGGCTATACACGTTTGCTTCTTACTGCTCCATGATATGGCGCCATTGTTCAATAAGAAAGCAAATCCAGAGGTAGATTTTCTTTCATCTAAATCTCCTCCCCAATCAGCATCTAAATAGCCTTCAAGTCGCAGATCCTTTCCTTGGTAATTCAACTTGTAATCAGCAGTTCCCTTCAGATACCTCAGTATTCTCTTGACGGCTTTCCAATGTGCTGGACCTGGATTGGATTGGTATCTACTCACCATTCCAATTGCAAAACATATGTCGGGTCTTGTACACATCATAGCGTACATCAAGCTCCCAACAGCACTAGCATAAGGAACATGTTTCATTTGTTCCTTCTCTTGTGGAGTCCTTGGACATAGCCTGTGGCTCAATCCTTCACCATTTGCAATAGGAGTGTCTATGGGTTTACAGTCTTGCATACGAAATCGTTCAAGAACCTTATTTATATAGGTTTCTTGCGAAAGAGACAACGATCTCTTCGAACGATCTCTCGAAATCTTAACTCCAAGAATATATGCAGCCTCACCCATATCCTTCATCTCAAAGTTAGAAGACAACCATCTCTTGACAGTATTAACCAACTCCATATTGCTTCCTAAGCAATCGGTATATCATCAACATACAATGATATGATCACAAATTGATCCTTGGATCTTTTGATATATACACAATGATCCTCATCAATCATTTTAAAATCATATGCCATTATGGCATTATGAAAACGTATATACCATTGTCTTGATGACTGCTTAAGACCATATATCGACCTCAAAAGTCGACATACTTTTTCTTCTTGGCATTTCACTATGAAACCAGCAGGTTGTTCCATATATATTTCTTCCTCTAATTCTCTATTAAGGAAAGCAGTATTTACATCAATTTGATGTAATTCAAGATCCAAACTTGCCACTATTGCCAAAATAATGCGAATCAAGGTAAATCTCACTACAGGAGAAAACGTATCTTCATAATCAATTCCTTCCTGTTGATTATACCCATTTGCCACAAGGCAAGCCTTATTCCTTTCTATCGAGCCATCAGCTTTTCGCTTTATTTTGAGAACCCACTTGTTCCCAATAGCTCTGCGTCCTTTTGGAAGATCAACCAGTTCCCAAACTTGGTTTGATTTCATTGACTCAATTTTCTCTTCCATTACATGAATCCATTTTTCCTTACTAGGGCAATTCAGAGCCTCATTAATATTTCTTGGCTCATCCTCATCTTGTGGGGCAACCATAAAAGTTTCCCCTTCAATGTCAAAACGTCGACGAGGAATACTTTGGCGACTTGTTCGCCGTATGGGAGATTGTACACTTTGCATATCATTCTCCATCATGCTCCCACTTGGATTAGATAATGATGACGTCATCTCATCATGTGGTTGTAATTGATCATTTCTCATATTACTCCCACTTGGACAAACTCCACTAATATCATCATTTTGATCCAAAGTCTCAAATAGGGAACAATCTTCCCCTATTTCACCCTTCTTAGGAAATTCATCCTCTAAGAATGTGACATCTCGTGATTCAAATTCAGTTATACTCCCACTTTCCTTCTCACCTATGAACACATACCCTTTTGAGTGTTCTGAGTATCTTATGAAAATACTCTTCTTTCCTCTGGGACCCAATTTCCCAAACTTGTGAGAGGACTCATGTGTATAGGTAGCACAACCCCATGGCTTAAGAAAACTTAAGTCCGGTTTTCTACCTATCCATAACTCATATAGAGTAGAAATAACTAATTTGGAAGGCACCCAGTTAAGTATATAGGCAACAGTTAACAATGCATCACTCCAAAAGGTGATGGGTAAGTTAGCATGCGCCATCATGGACCTAACCATTTCCAGTGGGGTTCTGTTTCTTCTCTCCGCAACACCATTTTGTTGAGAAGTATACGAAATAGACAACTGTCTTTCTATTCATTTTTCATCACATAATTTTATGAACTCATCAGATAAATATTCTCGACCTTGATCGGATCTCAATGCTTTTATTTTCTTGTCTAATTGATTCTCTACTAGGTTCATAAACCTTTTGAAACAACTTATTGCTTCAGATTTATGAGAAATCAAATAGACATATCCGAATCGAGTACAATCATCAATAAAAGTGATTAAATAAACAGTCCCATGCCTTCCTCTCACATTCATTGGACCACAGACATCAGAATGGATTAAATGCAGAGGAAATTCAGCTCTTTTACCTTTTCCAAATGGTTTCCGTGTTGTTTTCCCTTCTAGGCAATGCTTACATATAAGCAAATCGACTTTTTCAATGTTGCCCAACAAGCTCTCTTTGGCTAGTCTATTCATACGTTGTTGGCTAATGTGACCAAGTCTAGCATGCCACACATTCACATCATTATCATATGAATTAGGAGACGTGATAAGGGAATAACAAACATTTGCATTAACATACTCAATATCTAATACAATGAAACCATCCAGAAAATAACTACAACCATAGTAGTTTGTATCCAAATACAAATCTACAGCTCTATTATGGAAGTTCATATTAAAACCTAGTCTAACCAACACTAAAACAGACACTAAATTCCGATGAATCTCCGGAGCATACAATACATCATGTAGGAATAAAGTGCGTCCACCACGCATATTCAGTTGGCATGTGCCAATTCCTTTCACTTCAGCTCGGAAGTTGTTTCCCACATAGACCCACCTAGTTCCAGTTGGTACTCGTCGGAATTCCACGAAGGATCCTCTATCCTTCGCTACATAGTCTGTTGCTCCTAAATCTACAGTCCACAAAGGATTAGACTCAGTCAAGAATATAGAACTCGACACAAAAGTAAAGTTCTGAAAAGTACAAGGGGTGTTTACTTTCTTTGGCTCACGACAGTTGCGAGCATAGTGACCCTTCTTGTCACAATTGTAACACCTCACCCTTGATATTTTCTTCACTTGAGGACGTTTTCCTCTCTTGTGTTGGTTAACCTTTGATTTCTTGCAACAAGGACTTGATCCTTTGCAATCCCACATATTGAACAAATCAATACGCTTGCGCTTAGAGCTCAAAGCTCTTTCTGAGCTAGAACCAGCATTGTAAATGTCTACTTTCGACTCAAATGCCGTTAGGCGGTCCTCTACTAGCTCAAGGTGGTGCACAGCATCCTCAAGATCTTCCATAATATGGTCAAGAGCTTCTAATGCTTCTTGCTTTTCCAGCACATATTGGACTTTCATGTGCCAAATTTCATAGTTGTCACCATTGAGCTTTTCACCTTTGTTCAGCTCGGCAACTATGCTCTTTGTGGCTGAAGCCATTGATCTGAACACATCAGACATATGCACGAATTATTAATGCCTATCATTTAATGAATAATTTCAAGTAAGGCTTCATAATCAAAAGGTCACTACGTTTCCAATCATCCTCCAAAAATCTTAACTTAAAACTATCATTAATATGATTGTCATATGCAAAATCAATTCTATGAAGCTACAAAAACTTCTAAAACTACCCACAGCTAATTACCCACAATAACCAACAATAATAGAAAGTAACAGATAATTGACATACAATTAAAAATAATAATGCTTTCAATTAATACAACTATACATTACACTAAGCAATATATATAAAGAAAAATATCAACATAGAAAGAGATATTCAACCATAACAACATCTCATAACTAATCTAAAAATAAATAGGGAATGTCCCTTCTAATCTATCAGTTAAAATATCTGAGAAATTTGAAGGCACATTTGCCAACCATGGATAAACTTTTGGAGAGCTTTCATGTCGCCTCCAAGGCGCATTCACTCTGCGCCATGTAACGCTCAATTTAAGGGTTGAAGTTTTGGTTGACTCAATCCTATAGTACTCTCTTACAAAAGCTTTCACTAGCCTTCTATAACCCGGGACCACGTTGACCTCCCATAGCCGATCTAACACTGCTTGCCATTCAGCTGGAAGAGTGTTCATAAGAGCCGGCACCTTCTCAAAATCCGGCATAAGATAACTATTGTAGATGATTTCCTCTATCATCTGATTGACCCTGACCACATGTTATACTAAATCACCGTCATGCCACCGATAATCAACTAACTCTGTCATCAGCCTTTTAAATTTTGCAATTCCCTCGTCCGTTCTCGGGATTGCAGGTATCCTTGCATAATGCATCATAGTTCCTGCAACAAATGCAGAAATAAAAATGGATTACTTATAATCCATAATGTACAAACGGGAAAATACATAATTTTCCATAATTTATGCAACAAATGCAAAATTAAAAAAAAATGGATTACTTATAACCCACATAGGCATGACTGAAAAAAAAAAAAAAACAAATTCCTTTTTTTTTTGGGTCAACAGTTAACGGTCAAAGTCAACGGTCAACGGTCGACGATCAACAGTTAGGTCATCGGTGGTCGGACCGGTCAGACCAGTCAAACCGGTCGGGCCGGAGGGGCCGGCTCGGGCGAACCGAAGGCACGTACTGCGCGCGTGCGCAGGCTGACGTCACGCAGACGTCAACCGGCACGTGCCGAGCAGGTGCCGGGTCTCCGTGGTTCCGGTCGGGTCGGATCGCCGGTCGGGTTGCCGGCCGGTGACCGCCTAGCGAAACGTCATCGGCGATGACGTCATCGGTGACGTCATCGCGTGACGCCAGCATGCGTCGGTTCGCCGACCGACGCTTGCCGGTTCGCTGGCCGTTGGTGCGCACGTGCCGGTTCGCCGCCGGTGCGTGTGGCGCACACGCTGGCCAATGCCAGCACTTCGGGCGCGTGTGGCATCGGCGCTCGACGTATCTTCAGACTCGTCTCGACGTCGCCTTTCTTCCTTGTTATTAAGAAAACAATTTCGACTTACGAAAACTCACAAAAATAGCCGAACAACGCTCGGGTGTTGGGATTTCTCGCCCCGATCCGTACGGCCGAATTGCTTTTGCGAAAAATCAATCAAAAATCGTCAAATAAGTTGGGAAAATGTGAACTAGGGCTCTAATACCAATGTTGGGAATAACGGATTCCCGAAAACCGGATTCGATACTGAATCGAACCCCTAAATCAATGCAGAAGATGAAGCCCGGGAAAACACGTATCACCGATCGTAAAGCACACCACGGATTCAAGCGTACCTTGTTAGCCATAGATTAAGCACCGACGCCGACAAGAGGAAGAGATTTGGCCCTGTTCGATCCGATGACGCCTTGAAGGGAAGAAAAACGCTCACTGTTTTTCTTTTTCTTGTTGGAGAGAGAGAGCATGTGGGAGAAGGGAAAACTTACGTACGTTGAATTGCAAAACCTTTCTTCTCTCTCTCTCTCCTCCCTTTTATACCTTCCCCCATCCACGGGCCCTATTCCCGTGGGCCGGGCTGTTTGGGCCCAACTTGGGCGAACGGGCCTTAAGCCCTTTAATTAATAAAACCATCAGTCTAGGAAGATAAAAGGTACCTATCTTGATAATGGCCAGTAATGGCCACTCTCTTCCCCACTTTCCCTCACCATTTATCACAGGGAAGAGGAAAATTCTTGGGAGCATGAGGCAGACCATCACTAGATATATCAGATGAAACTGGCCGAGGATCATCATTTTTTTTTTTTTTTACCTCATAACTCTTTCCATTGCTCTCATCAATGATAATGATCTCCGTTGAATCCCGTATCTCCTGACAAATTATTGGACCATGGATGTTTCCATCAGTCTTCAGTCTTAGACTTGAGCAGGTCTTTAAACTGCTTAAGAAAGAAACAGGCGGAGGGACCCACCCTAGGGTGGGAGTCCCTGCGTGTCTGTCTTCTGTAAAGGCAGGGTTAAGGCCTTGAAAAAGATACTTAACCCCATTCCATTAGTCTCATTAGCGTTATCAATTTTCAAGGATTCTTGCTTCATCTGAAAAGTCGTAAAACCAGGTCAACTGTAAGAAGCGACTCTACAAAGCGGAAGCACTACAAATACCACATGTACAAATTATTTTTTCAGGATCCCAAGGTTTCTCCTCAGTAATGTCCTAAACAAGTCAACATGCGCATCTTAAGTATCAAAAAGCTTTCACGAAATACATCCCACACCCACTTTTCTTCTCGAATAAACAGCATCTCTAGAAAGAGTCCCGACTACCGAAAGATTCGAGAAGATCATACATTTCTGAACAAATGACAACAGGGATCCAATTTATACCTCCAGACTGGAGTTTCCTAGGTAGGGACATACTCTATCAAAAGGCCCGCCAGAATCACATTGCTAGAATTGCGATCTTGAGTAAGACACACCCACACAACATCCCGAACCGGGGTTGATGTAGATTCCCACTCCGACAGTCAATGAGAACCCAAGGGCATTCGACACTATCCTAAGGGGGACTTGCCATTAGCATCAAAGTGGTTACCTTCGAACAGTGTCAATATCAAATCAACCCCCCTCCTCCCCCCACCCCCCACCTCAAAAAAAAAAAAAAAAAGTGGCAAATTGTATTTCATCCTGTTGGGAATAACGGATCTCGAAACCGGATTCGACACCGAATTGAACCCCTAAATCAATGCGGAAGACGAAGCCCGGGAAAACACGCATCACCGATCGTAAAGCACACCACGGATTCGAGCGTACCTTGTTAGCCACAGATTAAACACCAACGCTGAAGAAGAGGAAGAAATTCTGGTCCCGATGATGTCAATTTGCCTTGAAAAAGAAACGGCGTCGCCTTGAGCGTTTGGAAGAAAAGAGAGCGTTTTTCTTTTCTGGGAGAGAGGGAGAGGAACGTACGTACGTTCTGATTTCCAAGAGGTATCTTCTCTCTCTCTCTCCTCCCTTTTATACATTTCCCTTTCACAGGCCTATTCCCGTGGGCCGGGCCTTTTGGGCCCAACTTGAGCAGATGGGCCTTAAGCCCATCTCATAAATTCATCATCTCCCACTCGCACATGGTGGTGCAAAACCAACATGGGCGGACAGGCCCTACTCAGCCCCATCAGAGAAAAATCCATCATAGACTCTCACTTAACATGGTGGGTCGAACATAATCCTCTTTTCCTCTCTTCAACATTCATACCGGTGAATAATCCGTGCGACCAGCATACTTTGAGAGCTCATTGCCATACATCTGTTAGAAATATATAGCAGCTCATAATGGGCATCACACTCCGAGTAGATTTAGTATGCAGTACCCTAGATCGATCAATCACATTTATATCTCTCTTGATTGGTTAACCGGTGAATACAAAACTATAATGTGATTCTCCAAAATCGATCTTCCTCTTTCCTTCAAACTCTCAATTTCAATCCAGCTTGCTTTTCTAGAAATGCCCCATTAGATCGAATCAAACATGACCATTGGCAACATCCTAAGATAGCAAACACTAAATAGAAATCTTGAGATTAAGTAAGAGTCATGAGGGGACTAAGGAACTCTCTTCCTCAAGAGTCTCACACGACATAAAAGTTGAGATCAAACTTTTGTCACTCTTATTGGTCGTCTCATGCATACGTAGTATGAAATACGTATTACGGTATTAACTCCTTTCCCATGGAGCGTATGTCTACACCTTTCAATACCGTACAAATGATAGTTCAGACATACCCAATGTCTAACTTGAGTTCACGTATCTACTTATTCACAAAATTCATCAGAACTCACATTTGGCATCTTAGACAGATAAAGTAAAACATGTGGGATATTTTACTTTCGGACATAGTAAGTATTATATCCTCATTTTAACACTTAGTTAAGGCGACATACGTGTTTTAAGCTTGAGCTCTCGATTATCACCTAGATAATAAGCTTAAAAACAGTCTCATCTCTATTTATCACACAGTAAACAGAGGTGATTACCCGTGTGAGTGGGCTAATCTTATATCTGTCCGACATACTTCTCAACTTAAAGTAATGCACTAAGCATTAAGATGCATAAGGATTAAACAAAGATTCATAGGCATTAATGATGAAAACACAAATTCATCAAATTGTGAACATTTAGGGAAAATACAATATTCAGTACATCAGTCTCTACGCAATCCTAGATATTTCATATGGTCACAAAACACATCTCTAGGTATTGGCTTTGTCATAGGATCTGCTACCATTTCATGCGTAGTATGTACTCTAAGTTCACATCTTTTCGTGCAACCATATCCTTGACAAGATTATACTTGGTATCTATATGTTCGGTCTTGCCATGATATTTTGGATCTTTGGTGTACATTTTTGCTGCTTGGCTATCACAGTTAACCGACAATGAATCTGCAGCACCTCCAATAACACCTAAATGATCCAAAAAATCTCTTAAGCCAAACACTCTCTTATACCACTGCTGATAATGCCACGAACTCAACTTATATCGTGGACAAGGCTATACACTTTTGTTTCTTACTGCTCCAACATATGGTGCCATTATTCGGTAAGAAAACAAACCCAGAGATAGATTTTCTTTCATTTAAATCTCCTCCCAAATCAGTATCACAATAGCCTTTGAGTTGCAAATCCTTTTCCTTAATAACTCATCGTATAATCAGCAGTCCCCTTTAGATACCTCAGTATTCTCTTAACGGCTTTCCAATGTGCTTGACCTGGATTGGATTGGTATCTACTCACCATTCCAACTGTAAAGCATATGTCGGGTGTTGTACACATCATAGCATACATTAAGCTCCCAACAGCACTAGCATAAGGAACATGTTTCATTTGTTCCTTCTCTTGTGGAGTCCTTGGACACAGTCTATGGCTCAATCCTTCACCTTTTGCAATAGGAGTATCTATGGGTTTATAATCTTGAAATCTTAACTCCAAGAATGTATATAGCATCACCCATGTCTTTTATATCAAAGTTGGAAGACAACCAACTCTTGACAAGTATAACAAACTCCATATTGTTTCCAGCAATTAGTATATCATCAACATATAATGATATGATCACAAATTGATCATTGGATCTATTGATATATATATACAATGATCCTCGTCAATCATTGCAAAATCATATGCCACTATGGCATTATGAAAATGTATATACCTTTGTCTCGATGACTGCTTGAGGCCATATATCGACCCCCAAAGTCAACATACCTTTTCTTCTTGGCCTTTCACTATGAAACCAGCAGGTAGTTCCATATATGTTCCTTTCTCTAATTCTCCATTGAGGAAAGCAGTCTTTACATCCATTTGATGTAACTCAAGATCCATACTAGTCACTATTGCCAGAATAATGCGAATCAAGGTAAATCTCACTACAGGAGAAAACGTATCTTCATAATCAATTTCTTTCTGTTGATTATACCTCTTCGCCACAAGGCGAGCCATATGCCTTTCTATTGAGCCATCAGCCTTTCGCTTTATTTTGAGAACCTACTTGTTCCAATAGCTCTGCGTCCTTTTGGAAGATCAACTAGTTCCCAGACTTGGTTTGATTTCATTGACTCTATTTCCTCTTTTATTGCATGAATCCATTTTTCCTTATTAGCGCAGTTCAGAGCCTCATTAATATTTCTTGGCTCATCCTCATCTTGTGGACCAACCATAAAAGTTTCCTTTTCAATGTCAAAACATCGACGGGGAATACTTTGGCGACTTGTTCACCGTATGGGAGATTGTACACTTAACACATCATTCCCCATCATGCTCCCACTTGGATTAGGTAATGATGATGTCGTCACATCATGTGGTTGCAATTGAGAATGAGTTGAATTCAATTCATTACATCTCATATTACTCCCACTTGAACGAAGTCCACTGACATCATTATTTTGATCCAAGGTTTCAAATAGGGAGTTATTTTCCCTTATTTCGCCCCTCTTAGAAAATTCATCCACTAAGCATGTGACATCCCGTGATTCAAATTCAGTTATACTCCCACGTTCCTGCTCACCTATGAACACATACCTTTTTGAGTGTTCGCAGTATCTCATGAAAATACTCTTATTTTCTTTGGGACCCTATTTCCCAAAACTTGTGAGAGGACTCATGAATATAGGCAGCACAACCCCATGGCTTAAGAAAACTTAAGTCCGGTTTTCTAACTGTCCATAACTCATATGAAGTGGAAATAACTGATTTGGAAGGCATCCGGTTAAGTATATTGGCAGCAGTTAACAACACATCACTCCAAAAAGTGATGGGTAAGTTAGCATGCGCCATCATGGACCTAACCATTCCAGTAAGGTTCTGTTTCTTCTCTCTGCAACACCATTTTGTTGAGGAGTATACGGAATAGACAACTGTCTTTCTATTCCTTTTTCATCACATAATTATCTGAACTTATCAGATAAATATTCTCAACCTCGATCGGATCTAAATACCTTTATTTTCTTGTCTAATTGATTTTCTGCCAAGTTCATAAACCTTCTAAAAACAACTTATGCTTCAGATTTATGAGAAAACAAATAGACATATCCGAATCAAATAGAATCATCTATAAAAGTGATGAAACAAACAGCCCCTTGCCTTCCTCTCACATTCATTGAACCACAGACGTCCAAATGGATTAAATGCCGAGGAAATTCAGCTCTTTTACCTTTTCCAAATGGTTTCATTGTCATTTTCCCTACTAGGCAATGCTCACATATGGACAAATCAACTTTTTCAATATTGCCTAACAAGCCCTTTTTTTGGCTAGTCTTTTCATATATTGTTGGCCCATATGACCAAGTCTAGCATGCCATCATATTCACATCATTATCATATAAGATAGAAGACGTGAAACAAGGGGATAACATATTGACATCATCACAGTCAACATTTAGTACAATAAAACCATCTAGAAAGTGACCACAACCATAGTAGTTTGTAACTAAACACAAATCTACACATTTATTATGGAAGTTCATACCAAAACCAAGCTTAACCAACACTAAGACAGACACTAAATTTCGACGAATCTCCAGAGCATATAGAACATCAAAGATGCGTCCACCTCTCATGTTCTATTGGTCGGTGCAAATTCCTTTACATCAGCTCTAGAGTTGTTTCAAACATAGATCCACTTAGTTCCAGTTGGTACTCGTCGGAATTCCACGAAGGATTCTCTATCCTTCCCTTTATGGTCTATCGCTTGTGAATCTACAGTCCACAAAGGATTAGATTTAGCCAATAATGCAGAACTTGACTCATAAGCAAAGTTCTCAAATGTACAAGAGGTGCATTCCTTCTTTGGCTCACGACAGTCGCGAGCATAGTGACTTCTCTTGTCACAATTGTAACACATCACACTTGACATTTTCTTCGCTTGAGGACGTTTTCCTCTCTTGTATTGGTTAACTCTTGATTTCTTGCAATAAGGACTTGATCCTTTGCATTCCCACATATTGAACGAATCAATACGCTTGCGCTTAGAGCACAAAGCCCTTTCTGAGCTAGAACCAGCATAGCAAATGTCTATTTTCTGCTCAAATACCGTTAGGCAGTCCTCTACCAGCTCAAGGTGGCGCATGGAATCCTTAAGATCTTCCATAACATGGTCAAGAGCTTCTAATGCTTCTTCCTTTTTCAGCACATATTGAATCTTCATATTCAATATTTCACAATTATTGCCGTTCATATCAGCAATTACATTCTTAGTTGCTAAACCCATCGATCTGAACACATCAGACATATATGCACGAATAATTAATGCCTATCATTTATGCATCCCTATTTGCATAGACACATCATATTAATAAATAATTTCAAGTAAGGCTTCAGAATCAAAAGGTCACTATGTTTCCAATCATCCTCCAAAATCCTAACTTAAAATTATTATTAATATAATTATCTTATGCAAATAAATTCTATGAAGTTACAAAAACTTCTATTACTACCCATAGCTAATTACCCACAAAGAACCAGCAATAACAAAAGCAAATAAAATCTAATATCCAATAAAATAACAATGCTTTCACATGATACGACTAACATATCAGTTGTTACATCAACAACAATCAGGTAGTAAATATTACATCATTAATCAAAGAAATAAATAGGGAATGTCCCTTCTAATCTATCAGTCAAAACATCTGAGAAAACTGAAGGCACATTTGCCAACCATGGAAAAACTTTTGGAGAGCTTTCATGTCGCCTCCAAGGCGCATTCACTCGGCGCCATGTGGCACTCAATCTAAGGGTTGAAGTTTTGGCCAACTCAATCCTATAGTGCTCTCTAACAAAAGCTTCCACCAACCTCCTATAACCCAGGACCACGTTGACCTCCCATAGCCGATCCAACACTGCTTGCCATTCAGGTGGAAGAGTGTTCATCAAAGCCGGCACCTTCTCAAAATCCGGCATAAGATAACCATTCCAGATGATTTCCTGTATCATCTGATTGACCGTGACCACATGTGATACTAAATTACCGTCATGCCACCGATAATCAGCTAACTCTGTCATCAGCCTTTTAAGTCTTGCATTTCCCTCGTCCGTTCTCGGGATTGCAGGTATCCTTACATAACGCATCATAATTCCTGCAACAAATGCAGAATTAAAAATGGATCACTTATAATCCACAATTAATATAAGAGAAAATATATAATTTTCCAAAATTCATGTAACAAATGCAGAATTAAAAATGGATTACTTATAACCCACATAGGCATGACTGAAAAAGAAAACAAATTTTTTTTTTTTTTTTTTTTTTTTTTTTTTTTTTTTTTTTCGGGTCAACGGTCAAAGTCAACGGTCGGTCAACGGTCGTCGGTCAACGTTCAACGGGTCACAGGTCGCGGGCGGGACGGACCGGTCGGGCCGGTCGGACCAGCCGTGCCGGTCGGACGAACCGACCGCACGTGCCGCGCGCATGCGGTGGCTGACGTCACGCAGACGTCAGCCGGCACGTGCCTCGCGCGTGAGCGCGCTGACGTCACGCAGACGTCAGCCGCACGTGCGCGGCATGCGCCAGGCTGATCGGGTCGGGTCGGTCGCCGTCGGGTCGAGTCGCCGGCCGGCCAACCGTCGTCGGCGATGACGTCATCGGTGACGTCATCCGTACGGTTACCGACCGTTGGATGACGTCAGCACGCGTCGGTCCGTGGACCGGCGCGTGCCGGTTCGCCGGCCGCCGGCGCGCACGTGCCGGTTCGCCACCGGCGCGTGTGTCGCACGCACTGGCGAAGCCAGCGCTTCCAGGCGCGTCACGCCCACGCGCAGCGCCTTCCGGCCGCCCGTGTGGGTTCGTGCGGCGGCTCCCGGCGGCGGTCGACACTTCGCCGGACTCGTCTCGACGTCGGGCTTCTCCCAGTGCCTTCAGAATTTGATTTCGACTTACGAAAACCCAGAAAAAAGGCTGAAAAGCGCTCGGGTGTCGGGATTTTCGCCCGGTTCCGTATGGCCGAAGTAATTTCTCGAAAAATCAATAAAAAACATCAGAATTGATCGGGAAAAACGTGAACTAGGGCTCTGATACCAATGTTGGGAATAACGGATCCCCAAAAATCGGATTCGACACCGAATCGAACCCCTAAATCAATGCGGAAGATGAAGCCTGGGAAAACACGCATCACCGATCGTAAAGCACACCACGGATTCGAGCGTACCTTGTTAGCCATAGATTAAACACCAACGCTGAAGAAGAGGAAGAAATTCTGGTCCCGATGATGTCAATTTGCCTTGAAAAGGAAACGGCATTGCCTTGAGCATTTGGAAGAAAAGAGAGCGTTTTTCTTTTCTGGGAGAGAGGGAGAGGAACGTACGTACGTTCTGATTTCCAAGAGGTATCTTCTCTCTCTCTCTCCTCCCTTTTATACCTTTCCCTTCCACGGGCCTATTCCCGTGGGCCGGGCCTTTTGGGCCCAACTTGAGCGGATGGGCCTTAAGCCCATCTCATAAATTCATCACATCCCATCACCCAAATGCATGCAGTGAACAGATTAAGACACGTAACCAAGACCCAAAACTCAAATCGGAGCAACAGAATCGGTTTTTGAAAAATCATTCCTTTCTTCCAACCTTCATCACACTCGTGTGCAAGTATAAACCGACACCAACAAACGAATCAGAGAAGCGAAATGGGTTCAAGCGAATGCATTCCGCAGCCTTGGTTAAACCCTACGGATACCGAGATCTCCACATGCCATCCCAAAGATCCAAACTTTCATACGGGATTAGGGAAACCAATCAGTTCCTACGCGGTCACAGCACGTTTTTCAAATCAAAACTCAAATGGCACGTGCACTTTTTCATTTTTCTTTCCTTTTTATTTTCAATAAAAAAAACAAAAACTCCATATAATCACATTCAATATTGCAAACATTAGTGTTAACGAATTTTACTAGGATAGTGCACCGACAATTCTTCAAAAGGTATTGTTTTTCTAATGTAATCAATGAATTTGCAAGTAATGTAATCAATTGAAAGTACAAAAATCCAAACCTTAATCTAGGATTAATGGAATTAATCAAGAATGAATGCTAGCTATTTCCTACAGGGAAGACCTCTTGGCGAGAGTAAACTGTCGACATGATCTAAAAAAGTCAAAGCACAAAATTCAGGAGACACATCATCCAACCCGCAAATTTCACTCCGCCTTAAGCTGTTGGTCTTCAAGTTGTAGTAAAACATGCACACAGGCAATCTCCTTCCAATATGGAAAAACTCGGCGGTTCGCGACAATCTCCTTCCAATATGGGGGCAAGCTGAAAACTCTCTTCTTCCATATTTCCTGATCAAAGTCCTCCAGGATCCACATAATAATCTCCTCACAATACAGAGCATTGTTACGATTCACCATCGCTACGTGCTCCTCGAATTTAATAAGGAGGGCTCTGTGTATATCTTTGTGGGCTTCGGCGGGAATTGTAACCATGCGAAAACTCTCCGTCCTAACATCAAACGCCACCAGGTAATCATCCCCGTGGACGCCATGCAAACAACTCCAAGCCATATAATAGACCACCCCATCGAAGCAGACCTCGCGACCATTCTTATCATGAACTGCACAACCTTCGACCCGCCTCCACTTCTCTGTCCGCAGGGTGAGAACCCCATGGCTCCATGATCAACCTGCCATCGAGCCCTCCCATACTAATCACTCGTGTGCTCAGAACCTTATGCTTCCTCTCGACAGGATCGAATCCAAAAGAATGCATCTGTTGATAATATGAAGAAGAAGCATATGGCTCGGTTATTCTAGGCAATCCGAAAGTCGCATACGTCCCTCTCAAGGGATTTGCAATTTGGGCTCGACCGTTGTGAGGCTCAAGTTGGTCGACTGAGAAGACTCCTCCACACTCATCATCTGGGTCGTGGAAACCAACAAGGAGTTTCGGGCGAGTCGCGGAGTGGATCAAATGCAAGTCGATGAAGTAAGGATCGGAGATGAGAGAGCGCCAACGAGTGGAGACGCAAGTGAATTGGCAAAGGGATTTGACGGGGAGCCTTTTTAGGATCTCGATCAATAGGTCCTTGGGGACGATCATGGAATCTGTTGAAATATAATATGCAAAAACAACAAGATCTTATAAGTAAGCCAACGAGAAAAATATCAAAGAAATAAATGACGAATAATAACGATATCAAATATTTACATGGCTCGGTCTAAGTATTAGTACTCACATCATGAGGAGATCGAGTAATAAATAATCTATTATAATCAGAGAAACAAAGTTTATAATTGTTCAGAGTATTTCTCAGACTTAGATTTAAACCTAAACCTAAAGTATTATGTAAACTCATGACACAAAATCACTAGTGTTCAAACCCAAAGCAGTACACAATAACTGAGTTCTTTGTTCTATGCTTTATACGATGGCTTGCGGCTTTTCGCTTTATGCGACTCTTCTATATTCTCAAGCGGCGGTCCTTCTCGCTGAAGAGAAACCTGGCGTTTTATATAAGTGCCCAAGTCAACAAATTTGACCTGGGCCCCACCATCTACAACTCCAACGATGGTTTTTTTTTTTTTTTGGTCTGATCCAACAATGGTTTGGCTACAATAACAATTTGGAGGTAAAATTACTTATGATGGTCATGCCGTTCTTTTTGTTTCTAGTTTCTTATAGAAGGTGGAAACAAACAGCCTAAGTTGATCTCTCTAAAGGGAAATTATAAAGAAGTAAACCTGAATATAAACCACCTTCCAATGAAGGCATAGGAATGTCGAATGCAGGTACGAAAGAATAAATTATCCATGCACTACAGCTAAGAACAGATCACTCAAGGCTCAAACAACGTAATGAATGATGCGTGACCTAAAGATCCAAATGTTAATTCGATAGCCTTAAAGGAAGGGCAAAAATAAAGGGGATGCTCGATGTAAGAAAGGACCTAAGATGTTTCCGACATTAATGTTGTCCCAAAGACATACACGAAGGTTTAGTCATTTGTTTCTTCGGTCCAAAGAGCTTTACAGAAGAAATCCAAGAGCCCTAGACCTAACCTAGTACCACTTCTTCATGGATAAACCAACTAGGCAAATGCAAAAGAATTTCATAGAGCATCTTTTTTGTGGAGACATTAAATGGATGAAAATTGGGATGCAATAGTCCTTTTATTCAGGTTTTAGAGGTTTGCTGTTAAACTGAAACGATTAAGTTGGACTACATGGGTTGAGTAGCATACTATGAAAAGAAAGAAAATGCCAACTAAGATATAAGTAAGGGCCATAAGCCTCGCTAGCTTGGGTTTCTACTTCACAGCAACTAAGATGTTGAAAATATGTCTCGATTTGAGC
This sequence comes from Eucalyptus caleyi, assembly GCA_014182885.2. NCBI lineage: Eukaryota > Viridiplantae > Streptophyta > Magnoliopsida > Myrtales > Myrtaceae > Eucalyptus > Eucalyptus caleyi. The sequence continues at coordinate 2,753,865 of CM024472.2, read as the reverse complement.
CCGTTGAACGAGAATACGTGAACTCGACCACGTGCGAGTCAGCGGAAAATGTGAATTGGCCGAAATTGTCAGAAGATCGCATGCGGATCTATGAGCCGCAAGCGTGAAGAATGGAGGGAGCGTGCAGCCGCGAGAGAGAGGAAGACCATTATTTTATTCAACCTCTTTAATTGCATGCACATGGACGTGCATGCATGGTGAATGGACGTGGAAGCCTAAAGCCAATTGTGGGCTTGTTTTGTCTTCTTCCTTTAACTCCTTGCTTCTTTCCTTTCTTATTTTATTCATCTGCAGACAACCCAAAGGAAAGAAGGAATAAAATATTACTTGAAGGAGTTGAACGTCGTGGAGATGGTCTTGGAAGACGGCGGCCATCCTTCTTTCGCGCTTGAATTATGGGCGCAAGTTTTCTGCCTTATTAAATGCGTCCCATGCATGCATGCGTGCCCGTGAATTTTGGTGGGCGTCAGTGCTGATTGCGGGCGCCTGAATGGCTTCACATTTCCTGTCTTGTTTCGTCCTTAAAAGGCAGAGGAGCGAAGGAGAAGCGGGCGCCGCGCTGAGTTACTTCGGTGGCCGAGAGAGAGCTGAAGAGAGAAGTCGTGAGGCTTCAGGAGCTCTCGGCAGAGAGAGATTTTTCTCGTTGAAATTATACCCGAGTGTTTTAGCCAGTTAAATTCTTGTGAGTAGAATTTGTATAATTCCTTGAGTGAGGTTTCTCTAGGAATTGTGAGGGGCTAAACACTGTGTGAGTTATCTGGGTGTAATTTGGGGCTGGGAAACACTGAGAGTGTGTTTGAGTGCTCGAGTGATTGTAATCTCCGATGTATCGCTTGTTTCTATAATGGAATTCCGTGCTGCTCTCCCCGTGGACGTAGGTTCCGATATTCGGACCGAACCACGTAAGTCCGGTGTCCGATTTCCTTTCCTTCATTCCGACTATTTTATCCGATTCGCTTGGTCCGTCTATATTCCGCACGCACGCAACAACATAAGACATGCAAAATCTGACAGGTCAAGAAACTTTGAGAGGACTGTCAAGCCAACTATCTCCTAAAGGCATTCAAACACCAATTTTTAAAGAAAATATAAGTTGAACTCTGCAATGGCAATGCATTTGAAGCATAGTACAGGAAATAGTGGATTCCTAAACAAAAAGACTAGCTCAACAAAGAAAACATACAAAACACTGATGAATGTGTAGTGTGCGAATAAAAGCAACAGATGGCCATTTATAAGATCTGAAAGATCCTAGAATATGGAATGAGTAGGATTAGGAAAGAAAAATGTCATACATTGCACCATATGAGGAACAATACCTTTTTCAAAGAACTTGATGGAGCAAAAAAGGCTTCATAGAGTCCCCCCCTGAACTTTTTGCCTCGCATAATTATGCACGTTTATTTTGAACCCTTCTCAATTTATTATCCAGATACAAATTTCTGAGTTCCACTATAAGTTCTAATTTCATTACATTATCCGCCGGCAACAAATATGCAAGATAAGTACTTCATAGACAATCTACAATCTATTTTTATATTCAACCCGTTCTTCTTAAATACCTGATTCTGTACTTATCAAATTATGATGCTAAATTTGACTAGTATAAAGATCATCTGTTTCTGTACCCAAATGATTCAGCATCTTAGCCAAATAAATTCACCAGAATCACCACATACAAAATCTATAAGCCAAACATCAAGCACGTAGATTGTCCTGAAAACAAAGTATCGACAAGAAAAAAATAAACCAAATTACGTGAAAAAATTTAACCTTTTTTTATACGACTCTTTCTTTCTGCCTCCATTTTCTCTGCTTTGATAGAAAACAAATCAAGACCTGCACTCAAGGTGACATCACGCTTAATCTTCTTTTTCCAATACAAACCTGCAATTTCCTTACCCTATGTCAGATGTCATAATCATCAAGAACGAAAACTTTAATGTTCATCTTCTTCACAAGAATGCATTATCCACAAATAATTTTCGAAAGGAGAAAGGTTCTCAAGCTACATGATGGATTTATGAGATGGGCTTAAGGCCCATCCACTCAAGTTGGGCCCAAAAGGGCCCGGCCCACGGGAATAGGGCCTGTGGGGGGGGAAGTTATAAAAGGGAGGAGAGAGAGAAAAAAAGCATTAGTTGGAAATAACGTACGCTTTTTCTCCTTACGCTCTCTCTCTCCCAAAACGAAGAACAGTAAGCATACGGCGCTCTTTTCTTCCCTTCAAGTCGTCATCGGATCGAACGGGGCCAGAATTTCTTCCTCTTCTTCGGCATTGGTGTTTAATCTGTGGCTAACAAGGTACGCTCGAATCCGTGGTGTGCTTTACGATCGGTGATGCGTGTTTTCCCGGGCTTCGTCTTCCGCATTGATTTAGGGGTTCGATTCGGTGTCGAATCCGATTTTCGGGGATCAGTCATTCCCAACATTGGTATCAGAGCCCTAGTTCACGTTTTTCTCGATCAATTCTGATGTTTTTGATTGATTTTTCGCGAAATTACTTTGGCCGTACGGAACCGGGCAAAAATCCCGACACCCGAGCGCTTTTCGGCCTTTTTTTCTGAGTTTTCGTAAGTCGAAATCAAATTCTGAAGGCACTGGGAGAAGCACGACGTCGAGACGAGTCCGGCGATGTGTCAACCGCCGCCGGGAGCCACCGTACGCGCCCACACGCGCGGCCGGAAGGCGCTGCGCGTGGGCGCGACGCGCCTGGAAGCGTTGGCTTCGCCAGCGCGTGCGCCACGCGCCGGTGGCGAACCGGCACGTGCGCGCCGGCGGCCGGCGAACCGGCACGTGTCGGTCCGCGGACCGACGCGTGCTGACGTCACGAGATGACGTCATCGTGACATCATCCAACAGTCGGTAACCGTTCGGATGACGTCACCGATGACGTCATCACCGACAACGGTTGGCCAGCCGGTCACCGGCTGGCGACCCGACCGGCGACCCGACCCGACCCGACTCGCAGACGAGGCACGCGCCCGGCACGTGCCGGATGCCGTCTGCGTGACGTCATCCCCCGCACGCGCGAGGCACGTGCGGTCGGTCCGCGTGAGCGGTCCGACTGGCCCTTCCGGTCCGACCCGCGCGCCCGTTGACCCGACCCGTGGACCTGGTTGACCGTTGACCGACCGACGACCGTTGACCGTTGACTTTTGCCGTTGACCGTTGACCCGAAAAAAAAAAAAAAAGAAAAAAAAAAAGGAATTTGTTTTCTTTTTTCAGTCATGCCTATGTGGATTAGAAGTAATCCATTTTTAATTCTGCATTTGTTGCATGAATTTTGGAAAATTATGTATTTTCTCTTATATTAATTATGGATTATAAGTGATCCATTTTTAATTCTGCATTTGTTGCAGGAACTATGATGCGTTATGCAAGGATACCTGCAATCCCGAGAACGCATGAGGGAAATGCAAGACTTAAGAGGCTGATGACAGAGTTAGCTGATTATCGGTGGCATGACGGTGATTTAGTATCACATGTGGTCAAGGTCAATCAGATGATACAAGAAATCATCTGGAATGGTTATCTTATGCCGGATTTTGAGAAGGTGCCGGCTTTGATGAACACTCTTCCACCTGAATGGCAAGCAATGTTGGATCGGCTATGGGAGGTCAACGTGGTCCCGTGTTATAAGAGGCTGGTGGAAGCTTTTGTAAGAGAGCACTATAGGATTGAGTTGGCCAAAACTTCAACCCTTAGATTAAGCGCCACATGGCGCCGAGTGAATGCGCCTTGGAGGCGACATGAAAGCTCTCCAAAAGTTTTTCCATGGTTGGCAAATGTACCTTAAGTTTTCTCAGATGTTTTGACTTATAGATTAGTAGGGACATTCCCTATTTATTTCTTTGATTGATTATGTAATGATTACTACCTAATTGTGTTAATTGAAAGCATTATTGTTTTTAATTGTATGTCAATTATCTGTTGCTTTCTGTTATTGCTAGTTGCTGTGGGTAATTAGCTGAGGGTAGTAATAGAAGTTTTTGTAACTTCATAGAATTTATTTGCATAAGATAATTATATTAATAATAATTTTAAGTTAGGATTTTTGGAGGATGATTGGAAACATAGTGACCTTTTGATTCTGAAGCCTTACTTGAAATTATTTATTAATATGATGGGTCTATGCAAATAGGGATGCATAAATGATAGGCATTAATTATTCGTTCATGTATATCTGATGTGTTCAGAACGATGGTTCAACAACTAAGAATGTAATTGCTGATATGAACGGTAACAATTGTGAAATATTGAATATGAAGATTCAATATGTGATTGGAAAAGCAAGAAGCACTAGAAGCTCTTGACCACATTATGGAAGATCTTGAGGGTGTCGAGCACCACCTTGAGCTAGTAGAGGACCACTTAACGGTATTTGAGCCGAAAATAGACATTTGCTATGCTGGTTCTAGCTCAGAAAGGGCTTTGTGCTCTAAGCGCAAATGTATTGATTCGTTCAATATGTGGGAATGCAAAGGATCAAGTCCTTATTGTAAGAAATCAAGAATTAACCAACAAGAAAGAGGAAAGCGTCCTCAAGTGAAGAAAATGTCAAGGGTGTGATGTTACAATTATGACAAGAGAGGTCACTATGCTCGCGACTGTCGTGAGCCAAAGAAGCTATACACCTCTTGTATATTTGAGAACTTTGCTTATGTGTCAAGTTTTGCATTATAGGCTGAATCCAATCCTTTGTGGAATGTAAATTCAGGAGCGACAGACCATGTAGCAAATGATAGAAGATCCTTCGTGGAATTCCGACGATACCAATTGGAACTAAGTGGATCTATATTGGAAACAACTCTAGAGCTGATGTAAAGGAATTGGCACCTGCCAATTGAACATGCATGGTGGACGCATCTTGATGTTCTATATGCTCTGGAGATTCGTCGAAATTTAGTGTCTGTCTTAGTGTTGGTTAAGCTTGGTTTTGGTATGAACTTCCATAATAAATGTGTAGATTTGTGTTTAGATACAAACTACTATGGTTGTGGTCACTTTCTAGATGGTTTTATTGTACTAAATGTTGACTGTGATGATGTCAATATGTTATCCCTTTGTTTCACGTCTTCTATCTTATATGATAATGATATGAATATGATGGCATGCTAGACTTGGTCATATGGGCCAACAACATATGAAAAGACTAGCCAAAAAGGGCTTGTTGGGCAATATTGAAAAAATTGATTTGTCCATATGTGAGCATTGCCTATTAGGGAAAATGACAAGGAGACCATTTGGAAAAGGTAAAAGAGCTGAATTTCCTCGGCATTTAATCCATTTGGACGTCTGTGGTTTAATGAATGTGAGAGGAAGGCAAGGGGCTGTTTGTTTCATCACTTTTATAGATGATTCTACTTGATTCGGATATGTCTATTTGATTTCTCATAAATCTGAAGCATAAGTTGTTTTAGAAGGTTTATGAACCTGGTAGAAAATCAATTAGACAGGAAAATAAAGGTATTTAGATCCGATCGAGGTTGAGAATATTTATCTGATAAGTTCAGAAAATTAAGTGATGAAAAAGGAATAGAAAGATAGTTGTCTATTCCATGTACTCCTCAACAAAATGGTGTTGCAGAGAGAATAAACAGAACCCTACTGGAATGGTTAGGTTTAAGATGGCGTATGCTAACTTACCTATCACTTTTTGGAGTGATGCGTTGTTAACTGCTGTCAATATACTTAACCGGATGGCTTCCAAATCAGTTATTTCTACTTCATATGAGTTATGGACAGTTAGAAAATCGGACTTAAATTTTTTTTTTTAAGCCAAGGGATTGTGCTGCCTATACTCATGAGTCCTCTCACAAGTTTTGGGAAATTGGGTCCCAAAGAAAATAAGAGTATTTTCATGAGATACTGCGAACACTCAAAAAGGTATGTGTTCATAGGTGAGCAGGAAAGTGGGAGTATAACTGAATTTGAATCATGGGATGTCACATCCTTAGTGGATGAATTTTCTAAGAGGGGCGAAATAAGGGAAAATAACTCCCTATTTGAAATCTTGGATCAAGATAATGATGTCAAAGGGAGTTCGTTCAAGTGGGAGTAATATGAGATGTAATGAATTGAATTCAACTCATTCTCAATTGCAACCACCTGATGTGACGACATCATCATTACCTAATCCAAGTGGGAGCATGATGGGGAATGATGTGTTAAGTGTACAATCTCCCATACGGTGAACAAGTCGCCAAAGTATTCCCCGTCGATATTTTGACATTGAAAGGGAAACTTTTATGGTTGCTCCACAAGATGAGGATGAGCCAAGAAATATTAATGAGGCTCTGAACTGCCCTAATAAGGAAAAATGGATTCATGCAATGAAAGAGGAAATGGAGTCAATGAAATCAAACCAAGTCTCGGGAACCGGTTGATCTTCCAAAAGGACGCAGAGCTATAGGAACAAGTAGGTTCTCTAAATAAAGCGAAAGGCTGATGGCTCAATAGAAAGGCATAAGGCTCGCCTTGTGGCGAAGGGGTATAATCAACAGGAAGGAATTGATTATGATGATACATTTTCTCCTGTAGTGAGATTTACCTTGATTCGCATTATTCTGGCAATAATGGTTAGTATGGATCTTGAATTACATCAAATGGATGTAAAGACTGTTTTCCTCAATGGAGAATTAGAGGGAGGAACATATATGGAACAACCTGCTGATTTCATAATGAAAGGCCAAGAAGAAAATGTATGTCGACTTTGGGGGTCGATATATGGCCTTAAGCAGTCATCGAGACAAAGGTATATACATTTTCATAATGCCATAGTGGCATATGATTTTACAATGATTCACGATGATCATTGTGTATATATCAATAGACCCAATGATCAATTTGTGATCATATCATTATATGTTGATGATATACTAATTGCCAGAAGCAATATGGAGTTGGTTAATACTGTCAAGAGATAGTTGTCTTCTAACTTTAGGTTGAAGGATATGGGATTGTAAACCCATAGACACTCCTATTGCAAAAGGTGAAGGATTGAGCCATAAACTGTGTCCAAGGACTCCATAAGAGAAGGAACAAATGAAACATGTTCCTTATTCTAGTGCTGTTGGGAGCTTGATGTATGCTATGATGTGTACAACACCCGACATATGCTTTACAGTTGGAATGGTGAGCAGATACCAATCCAATCCAGGTCAAACACATTGGAAAGCCGTTAAAAGAATACTGAGGTATCTAAAGGGGACTGCTGATCATACGTTGAGTTATTAAGGAAAGGATCTGCAACTCAAAGGCTATTCTAATACTGATTGGAGAGGAGATTTAAATGAAAGGAAATCTACCTCTGGGTTTGTTTTCTTACCAAATAATAGCACCATATGTTGGAGCAGTAAGAAATAGAAATGTATAGCCTTGTCCACGATGTAAGTAGAGTTCGTGGCATTATCAGCAGCAGTGTAAGAGAGTGTTTGGCTTAAGAGATTTTTGGATCATTTAGGTGTTATTAGAAGTGCTGCAGATTTATTGTTGGTTAACTGTGGTAGCCAAGCAGCAAAAAGCGTATACCAAAGATCCAAAATATCATGGCAAGACCAAACATATAGATACCAAGTATAATCTTGTCAAGAATATGGTTGCACGAAAAGATGTGAACTTAGAGTACATACTACGCATAGAATGGTAGGGGATCCTATGATAAAGCCAATACCTAGAGATGTGTTTTGTGGCCATATGAAATCTCTAGGATTGCGTAGAGACTGATGTACTGAATATTGTATTTTCCCTAAATGTTCACAATTTGATGAATTTGTGTTTTCATCATTAATGCCTATGAATCTTTGTTTAATCCTTATGCATCTTAATGCTTAGTGCATTACTTTAAGTTGAGAAGTATGTCGGACAGATATAAGATTAGCCCACTCACACGGGTAATCACCTCTGTTCACTGTGTGATAAATAGAGATGAGACTGTTTTTAAGCTTATTATCTAGGTGATAATCGAGAGCTCAAGCTTAAAATACGTATGTCGCCTTAACTGAGTGTTAAGATGAGGACATAATACTAAAGATGTCTAAAAGTAAAATACCCCACACATTTTACTTTATCTGTCTAAGATGCCAGATGTGAGTTCTAATAAATTTTTGTGAATAAGTAGATAGGTGAACTCAAGTTAGACATTGGGTATGTCTGAACTATCATCTGTACGGTATTGAAAGGTGTAGACATACGCTCCATGGGAAAGGAGTTAATACCGTAATACGTATTTCATACTATGTATGCATGAGACGACCAATAAGAGTGGCAAAAAGTTTGATCTCAACTTTTATAACGTGTGAGACTCTTGAGGAAAAGAGTTCCTCAATTTTGAAGTCCCCTCAGGACTCTTACTTATTCTCAAGATTTCTATTTAGTGTTTGCTATCTTAGTGTGTTGCTAATGGTCATGAGATGATTCGATCTAATGGGGCATTTCTAGAAAAGCAAGCTGGACTGAAATTGAGAGTTTGAAGGAAAGAGGAAGATCGATTTTGGAGAATCACATTGTAGTTTTGTATTCACCGGTTAACCAATTATGACTGTCTTTGTGATAATCATAATTGTGAATACAATAAATATATCATTGTTTAAAAGAGATCAAGAGAGATATAAATGTGATCGATCGATCTAGGGTACTGCATACTAAATCTACTCAGGATGTGATGCCCATTATGAGCTGCTATATATTCCTAACAGATGTATGGCAACGAGCTCTCAAAGTATGCTGGTCACACGGATTATTCACCGGTATGAATGTTGAAGAGAGGAAAAGAGAATTCTGTTCGGCCCACCATGTTATGTGAGAGTCTATGCTGGATTTTTCTCTGATGGGGATGAGTATGGCCTGTCCGCCCATGTTGGTTTTGGACCACCATGTGTGAGTGGGAGATGATGGATTTATGAGATGGGCTTAAGGCCCATCCACTCAAGTTGGGCCCAAAAGGGCCCGGCCCACGGGAATAGGGCCCGTGGAGGGGGAAGGTATAAAAGGGAGGAGAGAGAGAGAAAAAGCATTAGTTGGAAATAACGTACGCTTTTTCTCCTTACGCTTTCTCTCTCCCAAAACGAAGAACAGTAAGCATACGGCGCTCTTTTCTTCCCTTCAAGTCGTCATCGGATCGAACGGGGCCAGAATTTCTTCCTCTTCTTCGGCATTGGTGTTTAATCTGTGGCTAACAAGGTACGCTCGAATCCGTGGTGTGCTTTACGATCGGTGATGCGTGTTTTCCCGGGCTTCGTCTTTCGCATTGATTTAGGGGTTCGATTCGGTGTCGAATCCGGTTTTCGGGGATCAGTCATTCCCAACACTGCAGATAATATTCTTGATACAAAGAACAAGGACACGACAATTCTAAAACACTCTTGTTTAACCTGCATCTCCAAATATGGAAGGCAAGAAACACCAGCAACGGCCTATTATTATAAATGGTAAATAGTAAAGTAATAAAATTGGGAAAGGACAATTCATCTGGACACCATTAGCCGACATGTCCGCATGCCAAAAGTGATTTCAGTGAGGGTCAAATGCACCTTATAAATCTCAAGCAAAAGTATGTGAGCAAGATACGTTAGGTAACTGGCAGCTCGACAGTGGGAAAAGGAGCAATAACCATCTAGTTTAGCAACCAGCAGGCTAGCTGATATTTCCTTATTTTAATTCAGTAGTAGGCCGCTCTCCAGCTTGTTTTGCTTCTTAAAGTGAAAACTTGCAAGCTCCAAACCATACTCAGCCTGGGCCTCGGGGACAGATTTCTCTAGCCATGCCTCTAAAACCTATTCCTCTGGTCCACAGAGTGAAAATAATTCCTCGTGATACTAACAATAAGATCAAAATTAGGTTTTTCCCCTAGTTAGAATGGCCAAGAAATAAAGGCTCATGCCATTCAAGGAAAAGGGCAAAAATCAGCTTCAGCTTCGCTAGCACCAGCCACATTATGATTGAAATGAAGATCGTCCCTGAACCGACAATCACTTCAAGGGCGATCCTCAATTCAGGAACGAAAACTTACACTTCTCGTTGAGGTTAGAATCACAGAAAGGACCGTCACTTCAACTTCTTGGCAACGCACATTGCCTGTATAATCACAGTAAGAGAAGGCCAATAATCAATCAATTCTACACAAAGCAAAACAACGAAAATCAAATCAACAAAAGACCAAATTCTGAACGCTCTGCAAAATAAGCCTCGAGCTACGCATGTTCCGTCCGATCGTTCCCCTTTCTTCTACCTTGATTCCGGTTCCTCTCCGAAGAAGTGGATGCTTTCTTCTTTCTTGTTTCTATGCGATTTCCACGAACGGCTCCAGTTTTGGGGGTTTCAGGCGTGCCCTAGATAGGAGATCAAGGAAGAATTTGTAGCTAAAATGCCTTCAAAATATCCATATAACAATTTGGATTTTGGTGGATTCGATTAGATTAGATCTGTCCGATTATCCTTAATCCAACCAAATTTTATTTCTTTTTGCCTTTTCAAACTAAGTCAATCCCCATTAACAAATTTTCAAACCAAGTCGATCCCCATTAACAAACAAATTTGTAATTAAAAAGAGTCATAATAATTATAAGAACTCAAAAGAAGAAGAACAAAGTTCATAATAAACCTTTGTACGTGTTTATTGTGCTTGCAATTACACTTAACTCTAATTTTGCAATCGTAATCTACAATGTTCAAGATAATTGAAAAGTAATCTATGAATGTTTACCAATCTAAATTTGGACTCAAAAGATTATTGAGTATTCTATGAACATCTAACTTTGTATCAATTTCACTTATATGACAATGGAAAGTATGTTTAAAAAACAGATCGTAATCTTTATATATGATTATATTCTCTATTAATTTCACTTCATTATTTCTATCTTCACATACAAATGAAACGAGTTATCTATTACTAATTTGAATTAAAAATGAAAACTTCTTATCTTACAAGTTAGGAGAAGTTTTTTTCGAGATAGATAAAATCGTTAAATATCACCTCCCCTTTTACCTAATAAATTTTTCCAATTTTTTTTATGGACACGATGCAATTAGGTATTTACCAACAAAGGATGAAGGGAAAAAAATGAAAGATGATAAAAGTAAATAAAAAATAAAAAGAAAAATATATATAATCTTCACATTGAATGGATAGGATAGATTTGGGAACCGTGGAGAGGGGAGAGCTGAATGCTTTAAGGAAACCGAGGGGAAAAATTATTAGAAAAAAATTACTGTTTCAAAAGTGTAAGTTCTTTTGTTTTATTTCATGTAAGGGTAATACTCTGAAAAACCCCAATCTAACACATATATGACAAATTTTTTCCTAAACTAATTTTTTTTATAATGAAAAATCGTAAATTGATATGCCTATGGCAAATTTATTCTAACTTATCATTAAAAAAAAAAGTACACTTGTAATAAATTTACCCAAAATTAATTTATTCGACTACCAAAACCTGAAATTGATACATTTGTGATAAATATACTATCCATTAAATTGGATTAATACCACAAAAATCACAAAATTTTATAATTATGGTAAATAGAGAGTAAAATCCCAAACCGGTACATCAATTAATTATTACGTGTCATTCAAATAAGTAATTTGATAGTAATATAACGAAAACTAACAAATAGCAAATTTATCAAAGTATACCGGTTTGGGGTAAATTTGTCAAATGTATACTAGTTTGATGTGGGCAAAAGATTAGTTTGGGATAAATATGTCTAAACTATACTAGTTTGGGATTTTTCAAGTTATTAACCCTTTTATGTATTAAGATGCAAAAGTATAGGATTTTAAGATTAGATATTGTGTAAAGTGCAATTTCAAATAAATAGAGATAGTTATTTTTCACAGTGTTTTAATAAAATGCCTTCAAAATATCCATATAACAACTTGGACTTTGGTGGATTCGATTAGATTGGTCCAACTATTCTTGATCCAACCAACTTTTATTTTTATTTTTCATTTTTTGCCTTTGCAAACCAAGTTGATCCCCGTTAAGAAACACTTTTCAAATTTGTAATTAAAAAGAGTTGTAATAATTATAAGGAAATCTCTTAAATCTCTTGGGCACTTTGTAAATCTATCCTAATAATTAAACAAATCCAATCATGACTTCAATCTCAATTTTTTTACCGAGAAAAGAAGAAGAAGAAGAAAGTTCATGATAAACCTTTGTAAGTATCTACCGTGCCCACGATTACACTTAGTTCTAGATAGCAATCATAATTTACAACGTTCAAAATAATTCACAAGTAATCTATGAATGTTTACTGTTCTAAATTTAGACTCAAAATTTTTCGAGTATTCTATGAACATCAAACTCTCCATTAATTTCACTTATATGACAATGAAAAGTATGTTTAAAAAACATATCATAATAATTACATATTATTGTACTCTCTATTAATTACACTTCACTATTTCTATCTCCACACACAAACGAAATGAGTTATGTGTTATTAATTTGAATAAAAAATGAAAACTCATTATCCTCCAAGTTAGGTGAAGTTTTTTCAAGATAAATAAAATCCTTAAATAATGCCTCCCTTTTTACCTAATAAATTTTTCCAATTTTTTCTAGACACGGCACCATTTTTTTTTTTTGGTCAGTCCTACTCTATTCCTACTCTACACTCACTTGCAGACTTGTGCCCTGCCTCTTGCAGGGCATGGGAGTCGCAACCCACTCTCAAACTTACACGGCACCATTAGGTAATTACCAACAAAGGATGAAGGAAAAAATAATATGTACATATATATATATATATATATATATGTGTGTGTGTGTGTGTGTGTGTGTATATATATATATATATATATAACATTCAAGTTGATTGGGTAGGATAGAAACCCTTTTACTTATTTCTTTCTTTCTTTCTGTTTATCTTTTTTTCTATATTTTTCTTTCCTAGCAATCATTTTTATTATAGAAAAAAATAGTAAACATTTGATTAACACACTAGTAATCATTTTTATATCATTTGATTAAAAACCTATCTTCATTTATTATATAGCTTTTATAAGATCTCTCACTCATAAATAGTTTTTAATTAAAGTCAATTTTAAGGGGAAAAGGGTTTCCAAAATTGATTAGCAAAGTGATGCATTGAACTCCTATACAATGATTGATTTATAACTTCTTAAGATACCCACTTATGTTTTGTTAAGTAACTTAGTATATTCATTTGAAATAAGATTTAGTACACAATGTTACTACTTGCTATTGTTTCTCTTCGCTTTTGAACAATCTGATATGGCTAGTATAAATACCTAGAGGGGAGTGAATAGGTATATAAAATATTTTTCTCGATAATTCCACAATACTAGACAGTTGATAGATTTAAGACAAACAATAATCAACCTAAGACTGAGAGAAGGAAAAAGAAAATTAAACACGCGAATTATAGTGGTTCGGTTTATTTCAAGCCTACGTCAACTCTTCTACACTAACAGCCTATTGGTTGGATTCCACTATGAACAAAGAGATGTTACAGCGTTAATCTTCCTAGATTTCTTGGTGTAGATGATCTACCACACTCGCTCAAGATCTCACTAAGTACAAACACTCTCTATGTATACCATTTTGCTTAGAATGTATCGACTAATAATTAAGGTGCTTCAGACTCTGGAATTTCTCTATCGATCACACATTAAAACAACTAGAACGTTTTCCTTTATACTCCTTTATGCCTTCATACCCATTGGCACTTACCAAAGGAATTCCTCCAATCTACCCGTTGGACGGAATCAATTAAGAAGATCATTCGAGCTATTAAAGGAACCTAACGATAGCCCATCAATCCTGTTCGCCCATACAATCAAGATCTTGGTTTCCAAGAATAGAACATTCCAAGAATATTTCGTCGACCATCGGATCTTCAAACGATCTAGATTACATATAAAATAATCTGCTATTTTCTTTATCTAGCCAAGAGATCTTCTCCAGAGGATAGGATTAAATCCTCAACCATATGCTTCAGCTTTGGATTTCCTTCAGACCGGATTAGAAAGACACAATGAGAATAGTCTTGAGTCTTGAGTCTCGAGTCTTGAGTCTGGTGATCAGAAAGTCTTCAGACTCTAAATATCCAAACTAGACTGATAGAAACGTTTTGTCAGCTTCAAAATATTCTGGAAATATTCTGGAAATATTATGGTGACAAAACTTTCCTGTAGATTTGACCTACAAAAACATTTCTCAAGTAATATGGCTATCTCATAAAGATTAATAAAACAACCAGACTCTGCATCCACAGAAAATTGGTTAATCTTTCATGAGTAATACCATACAACAACACTTGATATAAATGCAAACAGTCAAGCATCAAAATCTACACCCAATTCAGTCAAATTCAAGTTCACACCCAAGTTTACTCAAGTCATACTAAAAAACAAACATATTCAACTACAAAAACAAATTTAAAGTCAAAGTTTGAAGTTAAGTTCAAATTGCAATTCTCCCCTTTTTTGTCATCATTAAAAAAGGTGAGAAAAGTGTCAGGTCTGCTTAGGAATGCACGCGATCTGGAAATCTCCCATCGACTGGACTATGCCTTCTAGCCTCTTCAAGTCTTCCCTTAGATGAGCTACCTCCTCTCCTTTGACATTGGCTTGAATTTGTAGAGTAAGGTCTTTCATTTTGTCCTCCAAGGTAACCGAAGATGCTTGTCCAGCATTCTTCATGACTTGAATTTCACAGTCCAAAGCATAGATTTGACCCCGCATTTCCAGAAGAACATCAAGAATACGACGAAAATCTGCAGAATTGTCCGCCTGTGTACTTGCATGTGCTTTTTCGGATGGAGTGAATGCAGACGATGGAGCTTCTGTATAATCTTGCAGATTTGGTGTTGACGTATCATGTCCTTCTTTAGGCATTTGAGAAGCCTGAAAATCTTATGGATCTGCTGGTGATCGTCTTAGACCTTCACTATTGGCAGCATGAGGTGTGGACCTTCCTTGCTCGCCATCTCCCCCTATCTCTAGGACCTCAAATGGGGAAGAGTGATGATCATGCTCTTCTGCATCTTGATTCCCCTTCTCTCCAGCTTCAGCTGCAGACTTTTCTTTCCCTTCTTCTCCTTCTTCTTCAGCTTCTTTCTCCTTCTCTTGCTGCTCTTCTTCTTCTTTGTTCTTGGTTTGCTCCTCTTCTTCTCTCTGTTCTTCTGCTTCTTTCCCTTTCTTCTGATGTTCTGTCGATTCTGGTATAAAACGTCTGGTCCTTATCAAGGCAGAGATTGTGAGATCTTCCTCTTCATCTTCATCCTCCAAGATGAGAGTTCTTCTCTTTGAGGATGGGGCACCAATAGCCTCCTTCCCTTTTCTCTTTGAAGGAGAAGGTACTGGAGTCTTCACTCGGAACTTCTCCATTGCCTTGGAAAGCTCTTTCAGACGCATCTTCATCAGCATCTTCAAACCTACCACCATTTTATCGCATGGTCAAACACAAAGAGTATGTGGAGGTTTAATATTCAAGTGTCTGAAGATCTTGGTCACCAGACTTGGGTAAGGCAATTGGCCTTTGTCCTTCGCCATTGCTCTGTACATGTGAAAGAGAATGGTGTGAGGGAGAGAGAACTTCTTCCCTGAGTTGATTACGTACATCAATTTTGCCTCCGAATTAGACACATCAGTCTTTGATGTAGACTTGGGCCTGATGCAATTGATCACAATTTTGTGAAGCACGATATTGATTGCACGCATCCTTGAGTAGATGATTCTTCCCTCTGTATCTCTATCTTTGACAAGCTCCAATGAGGCATGAGCAATTGAGACTTTGATTGGTTGATAGCGTCCTCATTCAACTCCAATTATGTCAGCCAACATGTCCACGTCTACCACATAGTCTTGGTCTCGAACACTGAATGATATTCTATTCGCATCTAAAAAGCTAAGATTCGAATAGAAGTATGCTGTCAATTGCGCATAACCGTCTGTGGTATCGGTGCAAAATTGCTCAAGTTAAAGCAGATTGAACTTCTCCCTTAAGTTCACATTAATGGCATCCAAGAAATCGAAATCAACACTCCTAGGGTTTATCACCCCTCGTTTTAGTAGTCTGAAGAACAGATTCTCCTGTTCCTTCGATTTAAACAACTCCATTCTTTTTCCCTTCACCCTTGCAGCAACACCCATTCTAGGTTGAAAATCACTGAACATTTTATCATCATCGTTCCCGTCAATCGAATTTGGTCCCGATATACGAGGGTCACTTGGAATGTTCGCAAGTGCTTCCTCAGCCTTTCCCTTAGGAGCAATTCCCAAATCCTCCATTCGTCATAGAAAGATATACTCATTCCCATAATTCTTATCTTTAAGAAAATCATCAACGTAGTTCAACGGAGTCCTAATGCTCTTCATCGCACAATAGAGTTTGTAAATAAAAGAGGGTTTTTGGACTCTTACAGGATCTGCGTCCTCGATTATTTCTTCCTCTGATTGTTGACTCGCACCTTGTGGGGTAGATGGTGTTGAGTGACGTGGTGGAGAGTGAATCAGGCTATGTTGCTGACTCGATAAATCTTCTTCTTCAGTAAGATCGAAATGAGTAGGTCCCTCTTTCATTCTCTGTGGTCCCCTGTTCGCGATTCTTGAAGACTCCTCGAAGAAGACATCCTTCCTTGTCGTTGAAAGATTCCTTTACTCGCTTTCCTAAGAAACGATGACAACTTTCTCGAAGATGAACACGGAGTAGAAACAGGATTGGGAGGAGAATGCCTTTTAGGGTTTTGAAGATTGGGCGAAAAAGAAAACTGTATATAACTCAGTTTTAAAAAGGAAAGATCAATCGGCACAAGGAAAGTGAAAAGACACTTCTTTTTAAAATCAATAACTGCCAAATAGAAGTTAATCCTTTTGAAAAGACAAGATTCCGTTTTTCACGGAAATTATAAATTAACTGAACTAAAGATCGTACCTTTTCGAGATTAAATATAATAACAACTTACAGTCTATAGCCATGAATGTCTGAGTCTGAGGGTTTAGAGTCTGAGGGTTGGAGAGTCTGGAACGGATAAAATCGAATTGATTTTTCTCAAAAGGCTTTGTGAATATATCCACTAGTTGACTTTTTGAATCAACAAATTGAATCGAGATTTCTCCATTTTGAATATGATCTCTAATGAAGTGATGTAGAATCTCTATATGCTTTGCTCTTGAATGAAGGATTGGATTTTTGGTGAGATTGATTGCACTGGTGTTGTCACATCTAATTTCTGTGCATGAGTCTTTAATCCCAAAGTCTTGTAGCTGTTGTTTTATCCATAGAATTTGCGAACAGCAGCTTCCAAGAGCTACATACTCTGCTTCTATTGTTGAGAGAGCCACAGTGCTTTGTTTCCTTGAAAACCAAGACACTGTCCTACTTCCAAGCAACTGGCAAGTTCCTGAAGTACTCTTTCTATCGACTCTGCAACCGGCCAGATCTACGTCTGAATATCCCAGAAGATTAAAGTCTCCATTCTTAGGATACCAAAGACCGATGCTTGAAGATGAAGCAACATATTTAATAACACGTTTCGTAGCACTGAGATGAGATTCTCTAGGATCTGATTGAAACCTAGCATAGCAACAAAATGTCAAGTCTAGAAGTAGTAAGATAAAGAAGTGAACCAATGATGCTCCTGCACAGCTTTTGATCAACTTTCTTCCCTTCTTCATCTTTGTCTATCTTCAAAGAACTTGACATTGGTATATCAGTCTTTTTGCAATTTTCCAATCCAAACCTTTTGACAAGATCATTAGCATATTTTCTTGGTAAATGAAAGTTCCTTCCGTCAATTGCTTTACTTGAAGACCAAGAAAGAATGTTAATTCTCCCATCATACTCATTTCAAACTCATCCTGCATAAACTTAGAAAATTTCTTGCATAGATTAGTCTGTCATACCAAGCTCGAGGTGCTTGCTTTAAACCATACAAGGCCTTTTTCAGTCTGAAGACTGAGTCTGGCCTCTTTGGGTCTTCAAACCCTGGTGGTTGTTCCACATAAACTTCCTCATGGATAACTCCATTTAGGAAGGCACTTTTGACGTCCATTTGGAATAACCTGAAATTTTTATAACAAGCAAACGCAAGTAATAGTCGAATAGCTTCTAACCTTGCTACTGGAGCGTAAGTCTCATCATAGTCTATTCCTTCTTCTTGCGTGTATCCTTTAGCCACGAGTCTTGCTTTATTTCGTACGACTTTTCCTTTCTCATTCATCTTGTTTCTGAACACCCATTTAGCTCCAATAACAGTTTTTCCTTTTGGTTTGGATGTCAATTCCCATACATCATTAATGTTAAACTGTCTGAGCTCTTCTTGCATAGCTTCAATCCAGCTTTCATCAGATAAAGCTTCTTCTATGCTCTTTGGCTCAATTTCAGAAATAAGAGCTACAACACTAGACTCTTCATGCCTTTTAGATCTGGTGCGAATTCCTTCATTAATTTCGCTGATAATGAGATCTTTGGGATGATTGGATTTATGCTTCCAGTTACTAGTTGATTTGTCTGGTTGATGATCTCTTTCTTTATTTGAATCTTCATGAACAGCTTGATGATGATCTTCCAGAGTCTGAGATGCTTCTTGAGTTGTAAGCTTTGGAAGGTCTAGAGCAGGTTCAGACTCTTCATAATGAGTCAGACTAGATTCATCTTGCGTAGAGTCTTGAAATTTGACATTCATTGACTCCTCCACAGACTGGCTCTTCTTGTTATAGACTCTATAGGCTTTGCTTGATGTAGAATATCTAAGGAAGATGCCTTCATATGATATTTCTTCAAACTTACCAACTCGATCTTTTGCATTTTTCATTATAAAGCATTTGCAACCGAACACATGAAAGTATGAAATAATGGGCTTCTTATCTTTGAATAACTCATAAGGGGTCTTTTCTAGAGTAGGTCTTAAGAAGACTCTATTGATGATATAGCACGCTGTTGAAACAGCTTCAGCCCAAAATCGTGAAAATATTTTACTTTTAATTAAAAGAGTTCTAGCCATTTCCTGAAAAGATCTATTCTTTCTTTCCACAACTCCATTTTGCTGAGGAGTATATGGAGAGGAGAACACATGCTTAAATCCAGATTCATCACAAAATTTTGTAAAATCTTGATTTTCAAATTCACCTCCATGATCTGTTCTTATACTAGAGATAACACAACATTTTTCATTTTGAACCTTTTTAGCAAATTTTTCAAAATACAAGAAGGTTTCAGACTTACTTGCAAGGAAATATACCCAAGTAAAGCGGGAGTAATCGTCCACAATTACTAGACAATATTTCTTACCTCCAATGCTCTGGGTTCTAGTTGGTCCAAAGAGATCCATATGCAGCAACTGTAGTACATGATTAGTAGAGACATGATTTATTGGCTTGAATGAATTTCTTACCTGCTTTCCCAGAATACATGGTGTGCATGGATCGGACTTTTGAAATAGTAATTTGGGTAGACCTTAAACAAGCTGCTTTGATGAGATTTTGGCTAATTGCTTCATGTTGACATTGATATAGCTAGTACGAGTACCTAGAGGGGGGTGAATAGGTATATAAATATTTTCTTGAAGATTGCACAATACTTAGACAGTTAAAGGATTTGCAACAGTTAAAAATTCAATCGCAAGACTGAGTAAAGGAAAGAGAGAATTGAACACGCGGTTTATAGTGGTTCGGCTTGATTCAAGCCTACGTCCACTCTTCTACACTGACAGCCAATTGGCTGGATTCCACTATGAACAAAGAGATGTTACAGTGTTGATCTTCCTTGATTCCTAGGTGTAGATGATCTACCACACTCGCTCAAGGTGTCACCAAGTATAAACACTCTTTGTGTATACAATCTCGCTCGAACTGTATCGACTAATAATCAAGGTTCTTCAGACTCTGGAATTTTTCTATCGTTCACGTACTTAAAACAACTAGAACGTCTTCCTTTTATACTCCTTTATGCCATCATAGCCATTGGCACTTACCAAAGGAATTCCTCCAATCTACCCGTTGGACGGAATCAATCAAGAAGATCATCCGAGCTATTTAAGGAACCTGATGATAGCCCATCAATCATGTTCGCCCATACAATCAGGATCTTGGTTTCCAAGAATAGAACATTCCAAGAATATTTCGTCGACCATCAGATCTTCAATCGATCTTGGATAAGAATCAAAGAATCCAAAATGATTATCCAACCAAAGAATTTTTTCCAGAGGATAGGATCGAATCCTCAACCATATTCTTCGGCTTTGGATTTCCTTCGTCACTGGATTAGAAAGACTGTCAGTGAGAATAGTCTTGAGTCTTGAGTCTTGAGTCTTGTGAATACAAAGTCTTGAGACTTTAAACTGTCGGTCTCCAAACATCCAGACTTAGACTGATAGAAACGTTTTGTCAGCTTCAAAATATTCTGGAAAGATTTCTCCAACAGACATGACCAAGCTTTCTGTGCCATAAGCTTGCTTCGTCTTGGATTGAGATTAGGCATTGCGATTCATTTGGTTTCACATCTAGAAGATAGATATTTCCATGTCTTCAACTTATGAAAGACTGAGTAGAGTCTCTACTGGTTCCAGAACATGTTCCTTCTTATAAGAAGATCTTAAAACCAGTGTCACACAATTGACTAATGCTGAGAAGATTGTAATTGAGTCCTTCCACTAGGGAAACATTACTTATTGTGAGATTTCCAATTTTCACAGTTCCAAATCCCACAATACTTCCTTTGCCGTTTCCTCTAAATGAAACTTTTCCACCATTTACTTGAACAAGCTTTATGAAGCAATTTGAGTCTCCTGTCATGTGTCTTGAGCATCCGCTGTCAAGATACCACTTTACCTTTTTCTTGACGGAGACCTGCATTTAAAAGAGAGTCTCAAGCTTTCTTTGGTACCCAAATTTTCTTGAGTCCTTTGGTGTTAGTAAAATAAACAGTATTAGCCCATACTTTCTTAACAGGTTTCCAAACCATAGGACACTCTTTTTCAAAGTGATCCGGACTGTTGCACTTTGAACACTTGAGGGCATTTCGACCTACAGACTTTACGAAAACTTTCTTGAAATGATTTTTGTAAGCCTCTCTCGAGGTCTTTTCTTATTCTTTCTTTTACTTTAGGAAAATCAATCAAGGGAATTTTTTATGCTGTCATGCCTACACCGGACATATTGAAGTAAGGTCTTTGAACCTGAAAGAACTTTTTCAAGTTTTTCGGACCCTATCGAAAATTTCTTTGAAATATTTGATAATTTAGTTTTTAAAAAGTATTTTCTTTCAAAAGATTATCTTCTTTTTCTTTAAGAGTAGAAACATTCAAGTCTAAACTTTTAACTCTTTCTTCTAAAATGTTTTCCTTTTGTGTTAAAGCTGAGTTTTCCTTTTTAAGTTCGGAAATTCTTTTGAGAGAAGTCTTAAGACTAAAACACAGTTGATCAATGTATTTAAAGACTTTGACAGAAATTTTAAAATCACTTACCTCAAATTCACTGTCTGAGTCTGATCCAAAATCTGAGTCTAAGTCTGAGTGTGCCATCAAACATAGGTTGGCATATTCATTATCACTTTCTTCACACTCTGTATCACTCCAGGTTTCAGCTTTGAGAGCTTTTCGAAATTTTTCAGCTTTTCCTCTTTTCTTCTTCAAAATAGGACAGTTGGGTCTGATGTGTCCATTTTTCTTACATTCGAAGCAAACTACATCTCTGTTTGGTTCCTCATCATCAACAGACTCGGTCTGCTGTCTTTGGAAATTTTGTTTCTTTGAGTTGAACATTTTTCCTTTTCTATTCAGTTTTCTGAATCTTCTTATCATGAGAGCAAGCTCCTCATCGTCCATATCATCTTCAGAATCTCTATCATCAGAATCATCATTTGATTTTAATGCAATTGATTTCTTACCTCTTGGATCTTCGCCTTCATTAATTCGTTCCACTTCATAAGACTGAAGAGTTTCAATCAGCTCGTCGACATATAGTGGCATAATTCTTTGCGTCTCTCTTATTGAAGTCTTTATGTGATTCCAATCCTTGGAGAGTCCACGCAGCAGCTTGTTTACCTTCATAGGATAAAAAATTTTCTGTCCTTGATTATCAAGACCATTAACAATATCTGTAAAATGGCTAAACATGTCAGTTATAGATTCTCTTGGTTTCATTTTGAAGGGTTCATATTGACCGAGGAGAATGTTAATTATGGTTTCATTTACTCGATCTGTTCCTTCATAGGTGATATGTAATCTGTCCCACACTTCTTTTGTTGTAACACAAGAAGATATTATGTTATATTTAGTTGGTGACAAAGCACAATATAAAGAGTAAATTGCTTTTGCATCGAGTGCTTGTCTCTTGTTTATCTCTTCTTGAGTCATTCTGCTGGTCTCAACAATTTCTTTCCCTCTTTCAGACTCGATGCAGCTGTAGGAGTAATTCCTTTTCTACAACGTCCCATTCCGAGGATCTTTTGATCGTAGGAAAGCTTTCATCTTGTTCTTCCAGATGTTGTAATCATTTCCATCAAAGTAGGGTGGTCTGGTATTGCTTTGCCCTTCCATCAGCCCTGGTGCTAGCATACTAGCCATGGATCTTTTACTCTGAAGTAAAACACTTCAAATAAAGTGAGTACACAAGCTCTGATACCAATTGATATGGCTAGTATAAATACCTAGAGGAGGTGAATAGATATATAAAATATTTTTCTCGATAATTCCACAATACTAGACAGTTAATAGATTTGAGACAAACAATAATCAACGTAAGACTGAGAGAAGGAAAGAGAAAATTAAACACGCGGATTATAGTGGTTCGGCTTATTTCAAGCCTATGTCCACTCTTCTACACTGACAACCTATTGGCTGGATTCCATTATGAACAAAGAGATGTTACAGCGTTGATCTTCCTTGATTTCTTGGTGTAGATGATCTACCACACTCGCTCAAGGTCTCACTAAGTATAAACACTCTCTGTGTATACAATTTTGCTTAGAATGTATCGACTAATAATCAAGGTGCTTCAGACTCTGGAATTTCTCTATCGATCACACACTAAAACAACTAGAACGTCTTCCTTTATACTCCTTTATGCCTTCATACCCGTTGGCACTTACCAAAGGAATTCCTCCAATCTACCCATTGGACATAATCAATTAAGAAGATCATTCGAGCTATTAAAGGAACCTGACGATAGCCCATCAATCATGTTCACCCATACAATTAGGATCTTGGTTTCCAAGAATAGAACATATTTCGTCGACCATCGGATCTTCAAATGATCTAGATTATGTATAAAAGAATCCGTTATTTTCTTTATCCAGCCAAGAGATCTTCTCCAGAGGATAGGATTAAATCCTCAACCATATACTTCGGCTTTGGATTTCCTTCATCACTGGATTAGAAAGACTGTCAATGAGAATAGTCTTGAGTCTTGAGTCTTGAGTCTTGAGTCTGGTGATCAGAAAGTCTTCAGACTCTAAATATCCAGACTAGACTGATAAAAACGTTTTGTCAGCTTCAAAATATTCTTGAAAGATTTCTCCAACACAATCCATATATTGCAAGTCGAGACTTTGAAAACCTAGTTGATCTATGCGCTAGTGATTGATGCTCTCATCGTCTTTTCTTTTGTGATATGTTAATTTACACATCTATGGGATGCAATTCAATCACTAGTTTTCAGATGCAAAAGAAAAAGTTTGATGAGTTGGTTGAAGACTAGGGCATTAAGACTTTGGTTAAACCAAAGGCTCCGATGTATATTATTGGAACCAAGAAGACCTTTTAGATGACATGCCCAAATAACTGCTACACAATACATTGTTATCCCCATCATGTACATGAATAATTTCTTCTTCTTCTCCATAGCCCATATATGAATTGATCATCTAAACTTTAGGAGGCTTGCCATAATTTACAAGTTATATTCCAGTCTAGATTTGACGTTATATGGCAAAAAGGATTAGCTTAGTGGCAACTTAATTTGCACATTATGTACGTTGAAGTTGTTTTTAGGTGCTAGTCCTAACACTATTATATACTTTTGATGAAGAAACATTGAACAAATCCCAGTCGATATGTGTCCAGATGCTTGTGCAATAAGTCTAACCGCATATGTAGTCGGTTGACTGTCGATACGATAGTTTAGTTTTTCATTGAGGTTAGAATCATTAAAAGGATTTGAAGCATTAGAATAAAGTGACTGGGTGCATTGCCCAAATAATTATAACAAGAAAAGGCAGATAATCAATTATACAAAGCAAAACAAGGAAAATCAAATCAATAAAAGACCAATATTGCACGTAATGCACATACCCTCTTCGCTTTGTAAGCCTCAATTTCTTCCTCTGTAATAACCCTCAAGCTGCGCATCTCCGTTGCTTCCATCCAAGTTGTCAGAGTAACGACTAGAGCTTCGGCGATGAGTCATGGCTTCGGGACTCCGGTTCTGAATCGTGCGATCTTCCTCTTCTTATACTTCGATTCCAGTTCCTCTCCAAAGAAGACGACGCTTCTTCTTTCTTGCTTCACCAACCTACCAAACCCGCCCGGCATTTCCCTCGAACAGCTCCAAATTGCGAGCAGTTGTGTAGGGATTCAGGCACGGGCGAGACCGGAGATGAGAGGCCACAGACCAAGATATTTATAAATTCATCATAAATGTTAGGACGCAAAAGAAAAAAAAAGATTTATAAGTGTCATCAGTGTTGACAAGTTTTTTATTTTTTATTTTTAAAATTTTCATTACCTCGTCATTTTTGTCGTCCATATATTATTCTTATTATATTGTGTTTTGGCAAATAATAAAATCATCACTTCAATTTATCTTTTGAAGCATATATTACACTAAAAGTGAAAAGGACCCAAGAATTGCGGATAAAAAAAGTATCATAATTCATTTGGCTTGGAAATAAGACCGGCCTAATTCATCTAACTCGCACGTTTGATTAATTCAGCATAGGAGTTCATGGACCTATAAACGATTATGAAGTAGATATAAGCCATGTAACTCCTATTCGAATGAGAGCAAAATGTTTGTTCATCATGCATTAGAGTCAATTATAAAATAAATTCTTGAAAGATTTTGCATTCTTTTTTTTTTCCCCAAAGACACATATTCATTAAAAAAAAACCTAATAATTTTTTATGAATGGTAGTCTTATTGAGAAGAAAATTATCTTCTTTGATGAAAACTACTGAACTTATTAGAGAGGTCGCCTCATTGTCATTGGATCACATATATTTTTATTTTTTATTTTTTTTACTAGCAGATCTTTTAATATCCATCAACAATTTTTAATAGTTATCTACTTCCGACTCTGTATGTAAAAAAGAATCGAGATGGCCCACCTGGCAAAATCTTTAGCGCAGAATATGCAATGGTGACTTGAATCATGTAGAAATTCTCTGTGCAAGTATCAATTGCCCCTGTGCATAAATTCTAAAACAATGTTTCGAGGAAAGCTACGCTAAACAACGTAAATTTTGTCTCTCTAGTTCTCTTAGAATTCTATGTCTGTATTCACCAATGTCTTACTCCAGCCCATCCACTAATCCTCAAATAAATCCCAAATGAAAAACAGTACTCCCATCAATGAAATTAAATAAGCATATAAATAATCGTCTTCAACACCTCCCCATCAATATCATGATTGATATCAGAATGGCGGACAGGCTCATTCATAGCGCGTTAGCCAAGCATGTGCGGTCATGATCATCAATCGTATTTGTACTGAATTTCCTTTTCCGTCAACTGCAAGTGCTCCCAATTTCAACAAACCATCATGGTTTTGCTCCTTCAATTTGTGTATCGAAGAGACAATCTGAGCTGATCTAACCTATACTCATTTTGAAGGAAATAAAAAGAACTACTTCAACTGATGTGCTTATCATCCTCCTCCTCGCGTTTTTCCTCACTCTCCCGCACGTCCGACCTTCTCTGTTGCTCGCGTACTTCTTCGTACCCGCGGAGCTCTGCTTTGCCAGCGTGCCGTGGCGGCAAGTCTCCTTGCTCCACCTCTCATGAAGATATTTATGGTAGGGTGATTGGTTATTTTTTGCACTTTTATTATGACTATGTATATACCATCTCAATCGTCATGTTGCTAAACCAAGCCACCGAATGAATGTTATCTTGTGATCCCACATTTTTGCCTCTCAACTTCAGATATTCCACATTATTGTTACCATTATAATAAGAAAAATAACAAAAAAGTCATAAATCTACTATAATTGTGTGAATTGGGTTTTGACTCTTTGTTTTTTCCTAGTAGACTCATAAACCTTTTGTATTTATGTCTTTTTAGTCATTTAGCCAATTTTGACCAAAAATCCTTAAAATGAATGTTGGTCATTTTATATGGCATGGTCGGTATTGAAAGAAATAATTTTTAATAATATTTTAACTTTTTTAATTTTATTTATTTTTTCTTTTTGATTTATTTTTTCTTCCCTTCTTCCTCTAGCCAGTCAGCGGTTGTTAGACCTTGGGTGGCTACGAACGAAGGAGGAGAGAGATAGTTGAAGAGAGAGGACTTTTTAATTTCTTTGCTTAGATTCCACATCAATTGTTGACATGGAATTGGTAGAGACGTGTCGATATATTGATGGATACGAGTGAAAATATGGATGCCACGCAGGATGTTGACGCAATGCTATCAGATCCCTAAATATCTTCTTTCAGAATGGGGTATCGCAAACATGTCTAAGCCAAGCTCTCTCACAAAGCAAGCAAACCATCTGGTTTTGAAAGCGTATTGGAATGGTAGTACTCACTTTATTTTGTCACAGCCTTGCGAATCTAGTTCCAACTGGGCTTAATAATGGCTGGATATCGGTTACAGTTGATTTACTTTTTCTGCGTTTGATTCTTTTTATGTATGGATTTATGTTCTTTAGTGGTACTTACTTATCAATCAAAACTTAGTAGACGATCTGCATCACGATGCATCTCTTCATATATGCAGGCATAATACTGTGAAGAAATTACGAAATGATCGTGTCCATGAAATAAACAACATTGTTTCTTATCAAATACGTCTCAATCTTTAAAGAACAAAATATACTATCTACTGAATTAGTAGGCATTATTAATGAATTCACTAGCAATGTATGCATGCTCTATCACATATCAAATAATTCACACGAGAAAGAAAGGAACGTGGTAATCAGTAGGTACTTTTGGCTGGCACGCCATGATCAATTACAATCGCATATTTCCTGTCCATGGCGTTCTACTAAGCATTTTCTCATTTTGCAGAGACCCACTGGGCTATTGCATTAAAGTACTTACACTCTCTTTCTTGTTTTTGTCGTCTTTATATATTGATCATCGGATACTACACTTACCATTCTCTGCTGATATCGATAGAACCGGAACAAAACCATCTACCGTAGAACTGTGGTCACCCACGAACAGCCCATGATACCATCTCTGGATATTTTGGGTCAATGGAGGCCAGCCAATGTATGGTATCTTGTAACATATTGGTGTCACAGCCATGTTACCTGATTGAATTCATTGAAATATTGTAGATGTTGGTAACAACGTAGGACATGAAAACAGCATGCATGGTTATTTTTTGGCTTTGCGTAGCTGCAAAGAACATATCCAGGTCAAGGGGAGGCCCATAAAAATAAACTATATCATTTTTCAAATTCATAATTGCCAATATTAGGAATAGATTGATAATATTTGTTGCTACCTCTTTTTTTTTTTTCGGCGCCTGCAATCGAGTACAGGCGCCTAAGGAGGCTAATGGCTCGGCTAAAATTAGTTATGCCCGAACTCTCCCGAGTCCACCAATTCACGACTTTAATAGTCAAAGTTTTTAACCTGTAAATTAATTTTAAAACGAAGTCGCCACTAATCAATTTGGAGTGGGTTGATTAGAAACCCAAGCAAAGTATCGGGAGAAGTACTCGCTTCTGCGCAACTAGAGAAATTAGGATCGGGGACTTGATTACACTTCGTTAATCACTAATACCCTTTCGGTACCTAATCTTGTTTAAACCTTGAGGTTTTTTGGATGTTCGAGAGATTTTCCATGCAATTTGGGGAGGAAAAACATTTTTGGGTCTTTTTCTAATTTTTTGGACATAAAAGGACTTTTTGGATTTTTTGGTATTTTTTGAAAATACAAGTCTTTTTGGCATTTTTTTTTTGGATTTTTGGCATTTTTTGGAAAATATGAAATAATTTTTTATTTTTTTTTTTTTTTGGGAAAATAAAACATTTTTACTATTTTTAATATTTTTCGAAAATAAATCAATTTTTGATTTTTTGATTTTTAAAATAAATTTTATTTATTTATTTATTAAAATATTATTTAAAATAATAGAAAAGCTGACCCAGGTTGGGTCTGACCCAGGTCGTTGACTCGAAACGCAGAAAGGCCAGCTACGCGAGCCCGACTTGTTTTTTTTCTTTTTAAAAAAACAAAACTCTAGGCCCAAAACCTAAATAGGCCCACTTTTATAAAAACCTCAGCCCAAAGGCTACCCGGCCCACGTGCACAAGCCTATCTCAGGCGGAAACCCTACTCGATTCAAACCCACGCCCAACCCACTCTCTAACCTGGTTCACAGCCGTGACCCAGTTCGCGGATCCCTACCCAGACACCAGCCTAGATTCGCCCAACTTTGACCCGCCTTCCCCTTCCCCGACCCGGATTTCTGGAGTTCACAAGATCTGGCAATTCGCGATGCTGATGAGGGACGGAGGGGGTCAGATAGATAGTAGCCTGGCGTCCGACAGCGGCGACGTCGCAGTCGGCAGCTGGCCACTCAACTGGATCAACGACGGGGCTCGTGGCGTGGCGGTAGGAGATGCGACGAAGGTCCCCAATTTACTAAGGTCGAGATCCAGAGATTGATGGGTTTTGAGAGAGGGGGGTGCAACGATGGCTACGCAACCGGAGGCAGCGGATACCTGGTGGCGGCGAATGGTGGTGGTGACGACGACAGGGCAGCGACAGCAGTCCCTCGACTCTCAGATCCTGTGTGGCGATGGTGGGTCAGTCGCGGCACGACGTCGAGGCGAGGAACAGCAACGGCAAAGCAGCGGTCACAACGATGGCGCAGAGCTTCCAACTTCCTAGATTTGGCATGGCGCCCTTCGATTCCTCTCTCGCTCGGCCTCCACCCGCTCGGATCTCTCCCCCTCGGGCTCGCTTGCCACCGGCCTCCCCCAAAGTCTCTCGAAGGGAGGTCGTTCAAGCTTTGCAACCCGATCTCTCGTGTGCTCACTCATTGATTCTCCTTGAAGTCTCTCAAGGGAAGATCTCCGAGTTCGCCGTGTCCTTTGACGGAGCTTGTGGCCTGTTATTTATAGGCGAGGGGGCGGTCGGTCGATGAAGCTTCGACCGCCGGTCTTCGCGCACCGAACAGTCCTCCTCGGTTGAACCGGCGTCCCATCCGAGCTTATCCAGCGAAGCGTGCTCGGCATTGATGGCGCCTGAGATCTTATCCTCTCCGGCCGATGTCGGCCTACTCTCCTCGGCCGTAGGCCGTCCTTCGCGCATCGGTGTCCTTCGTGCACGTGAGCTGCAGAGGCGTAGGGGAAGATGGAAGAAGGAAGAAGAAGAAGAAGAGAAGGGGCTGGGCTAGTTTGCGCCGGCCAAGCTATGGGGCTTGTGCAAAAGAAAAGAGGGGAGGGGCTAAGCTCGAAAGCCCAGCCCCAATGGGCTGCTTCTTTTTTCCTTTTCTTGCTTTTTTTATTTATTATCCGAAAAAGGCAAAAATAAATATAAAAAACTAATTAATTAAAAAAACGAAATTTAGGTGTCAATAGCTGCCCCTCTTTGAAGGTGAGTTCGCAGAGGTTGCATTCAAAGACAAACTAATGCCTAAATTTTATCCATGCACGCATAGTAGATTATATTTTATTTGGGACCTATTATTCTATATAGAAAAAGAGTAATACTAAGACAGATAAGAAGGTACCTGTAGTTACTTACCAGGAGTGAGTGAGATAGGGTGTGAACCCCGAGTTTTGGCAAGTAGCAAGGCATCATCTTACCTGCTGCATATGAGGAGGTTGCTTTTCCAAGACTCGAACCATTCTTCGGTCACCTGTTAAAACAATCAATATTTTGTCTAGGACCCGAACCTTTCTTCGGTCGCCTTGACGGGAAATTGCCTTTCCAGGACCCGAACCATTGTTCGGTCACTTGTTAGAGCAATAAGCGATTTGCCTCGAACCCGAACCTTTCTTCGGTTGCCGTGACGGTAAAATGCGTTTCCAGGGCCTGAACCATTCTTCGGTCACCCGTCAGAGTAGTAAGTGGTTTGTCTAAGACCCGAACCTTTCTTCGATCGCCATGACAGGAGGTGCACCGACCTTTTCTCAGGGCATCTATTGGTTGGTTCCTAATCTGTATCGAGGACACCAACTGGTACCCGACCTTTCTCAGGAGAAGTGCCGACCTTTCTTAGGGCATCGATTTATGGGGTGTCTGACCTCTGTCGAAGACACTAGTAGGAACCCGATCTTTCTCGGGAGAATGCGCCGACCTTTCTCAGGGCATCGATTTGCGGGGTGTCTGACTTCTGTCGAAGACACTAGTTGGAACTTGACCTTTCTAGGGAGGATGCACCGACCTTTCTCAGGGCATTGATTTGTGGGGTGTCAGACTTCTGTCAAAGACACCAGTTGAACTCGACCTTTCTCAGGAGGATGCATCAACCTTTCTCAGGGCATCGATTTGTTAGGGGTGCCTGGACATTCACAAGCATTGAAAGAGTACTTGGATATTCACAAGTACTAACCTAGAGGATATTTGGGCCTTTGCAGGCATTGAAGGGGTACTTGGATGATCACAAGTACAAACTCTTGGAGGGTGCCTGGATGTTCGCAGACGTTGAAGGAGTACCTAATTGCTTGCATGTGTCGAAAGAGTACTTTGATAATTACAAATACAAACTCTTGAAGGATACCTAGCATTTGCAGGTATCGAAGGAGTACTTGATTGCTTACAGGTGTTGAAAGAGTACTTGAATAATCACAAGTACAAACTCTTGAAGGATACCTGGGATATTCATGAAGATTTATCATCTCCTGGTATTATAAACTTGAATGTGGCACAAGGCTTACCTGGATGGCTGCAGGCACTCAAAAGGGCTAGAGCACCTGGGTAGCTGCAGGTGTACAAAGCACTGGAATACTTGGATGAACACAAGTATTTAATGATATGATCTGGGACTACTCAGGCAAGTCCAAGTGTAAGAAAGCATACCTGGACAATGATGGGTTCTTAACGATATGGGGATACCTAGACAGTAGTAGGTATTCCAAGAGATGTTTCGTCAGTCACAAGTATTGATACTCTAGGGACAACTCGAACAGGTCGAGTGTCAGGAAAAGTGAGTATCCGAACGGTGGCCAGTACTTAAAGATAATAGGGATACCTAGACAGCAATAGGTATTCAACGATAAAGGGATACTTGATCAGTCACAAGTATCAATGCTCTGGGGACAACTCGAATAGGTCGAGTGTCAGGAAAATGGAGTATTCGAACGGTGGTCGGTACTCAAAGACAATGGGAATACCTAGACAACAGTAAGCACCCAAACTCAAAAGATGACTCAAATCGGTTGAGTGTCAATAAGAGAGTACCTGGAAAGTGATAGGTATTTTAAGACAAATGGGGATAGAGATATGCTTACCTGGCAATATCTCTGATCTCTGAGAGTATGTTTGCTTTTTGCACAATATGCACACATGATTGTATATACTGTAAATTCATAAATTCAAATGTGATTTATGTATGACAATCTTGTCAGTTTTGGATCATTTGAATTCCACTGGGGAAGATTTTGAAAAACAACCTTTATTCGAAATATAAATGTTTTGAGCATGCTAGATGAGGGACTTTCAGTTTAAAAGGACTTTTCGCTCACTCTCATGAAGAAGGCTATCTTGACAATTGATGCAGGATTTATAAGGACCACACTATATCACTGTCATCATGTCAACAGGGGTCCAAGTATTCTCGCAAACGGTACGACTTTACCAATATGAGAAGTCTTTGCTGGAATTGTGATGAAAACTTAGTTAACGGCTTATCAAATGGGACCGTCGAGCTCGAGGCTCATGAACGAAGTGCTGCACGATCATCTCCAGGTTTACAAGTCAAGAACCCTGCAAAAAGAGATAGAGTAATCTTGCTCGTACTTCTTCGAGCGATGTTTATAGACATATGAAATCTTACGTTAATTGAAGTGCCCTAGTCTGAGGAGACTTTTACAATGGGATGCAACGTAAACTTGGCTCACATGTAAGAGGATGAGAGTTGGTGACTGTCTTGGCATTTGTCACTAGTCTTTTTTGTCAGATGGAGATTATATGGACCACAACAACAACTTTTTCTTGGCGGTATTTTTGATTGAGGGGCATTGGCCTTGCTTTTACCAGGCACACTACTTTTTCATGCCCCTATTTTTTTATTCCAGTACTTCATTTATGGGCATTGACCTTGCTTTTACCAGGTACACTGCTTTTTTATGTCCTTGTTTTTCATTTTTGTTATTAAAGGAACTAGCCTAGGCAAGTTCCATCACGACACTGTTGTTAGACTCTTGAGTCTTCATCTTTAGCTAGCGCTCTAGACTATGCTGCTTAAATGGCAGTAACTTCTATTTTGCCTCCATGTGATGGTGAAATTACAGACTCAATTGGGTTGTACAATGAATACAAATGCAGAAAGAATTGCTCTTCGTCATTCTAGGGCACTTAAATTAACGCGAGTGTTCTTATGCAATAAAGACACCCAAAGATTGATGCAAGTGCGAGCAAGAAAATTTCCATCTCTCTTCTCACCTTGTGATACTGCTTTGCCTCCGCTCTACCCCAATGTGGGGTGGTTCTTGACGGGGGTATGAGAGAAGCTTCACCAGTGTATGGGGCTTAATGGGATGAGCGATGGAATGCCTCTCACTATTTTGATTATCGTACCATTCGCGAGAGAACTCTTTACCCTGCAGCCATGGAATCTTCTGCACTCATCTCACAAGTGTATAGATGGGGGGGATTGTGTGTACCTTTCATCATTCTGACGCATCTCATCCAGCATGCTCGATTAATCTTGTATTCTTCATTTAGCTATCTATTCTAATAATTCTCAATGGAATCAGTGATTTAAACAAACAAAATCATCACGCAAAATATATTTGGAAATGGCATGCGGCATTTTAAATGTGATGAAGTTTGTACTCTCAAAACAAATGAATGGTTTTGGCTCAAAAAGACCTTCTTGGTAGCTTTAAGGGTCAACAGAATAGTATTGTTAAATTTTGAACATCAAAAGGGTTATTCATTGAGATAGCTAGTATAAGTACCTAGAGAGGGGTGAATAGGTGTTTAAAAAATCTCTCAAGATACGAAAGCGATACTAGGCAGACGATAGAAAGGAAGTTCTCTTTTGATTAACAAAATGAATTACGATCAAAGTAAAGCAAAGAGTAGGGAAGAGAAAATTGAACACAAGGTTTATAGTGGTTCGGCTTATTCCAAGCCTACGTCCACTCTTCCGCACTAACAGCCCACTGGCTGAATTTCACTATGAACAAAAAAGATGTTACAGCATAGCTTTCCCTTGATTCCACAGTGTAGATATTCTACTACACTTCCTCAAGATTTCTCACGAATATAGACTCTCTTTTGCGTACACGATTTCGCTCAAATGAATTGACTAAGAACAAAGAGTTTCAGATTTTGGAATTCTTCTATCGTGCACCCTTCTCGAACAACTAGAACGTCTTCCTTATATACTCATTTATGCCATCATACCCGTTGGCACTTACCAAAGGAATTCCTCCAATCTACTCGTTAGACAGAATCAATTAGAAAGATCATTCGAACTATTAAAGGAACATGTCGATAGTCCATCAATCATGTTCGCCCATACAATCAGGATCTCCATTTCCATAAGTAGAATCTTCCAAGTATACTTTGCCAATCATCGGATCCTTAATATTCGAATCAATCATGATCAAATAAAGGATTCCGTTATGTCATATCTAGCCAAGATATCTTCTCCAGTTGATAAGGTTACATCCTTAATGAAACATCCAGTTCTGGATAGCCTTTCTTCAACGGATTAGAAACTGTCAATGAGGATAGACTTTAAGTCTTGAGTCTGGCTGTCCGAAGGTCTTCAGACTTTAAATAGCAGAGTCTGCAAATCTTCAGACTAAACTAATGGAAACGTTTTGTCAGCTTCAAAACACTTCATGAAGATTCTCCAACAATCTCCCCCTTTTTGATGGTGACAAAACTTTCCTACAGATTTGGATAACTTTGACCTACAAAACATTACTCAAACAAATATGGATATCTTATAAAGATAAATGGCTTAATGAATGATAACACTAGAATCTGCATCCACAGAAAATAGGTTAGTCTTGTGTGTGATAAAACCATCCATAAGATATCAATATTAGTTAATATAAACAGTCAAGTCCAAATCCACATTTAGTCCACATCCAGACACAAAAGTAAAGTCAAACATCAAAACAATCCAAAAGTTCAAAAGTTGTAAAGGTTCAAAGTTTTCAAATCTCGCATCTCTCCCCATTTTTGTCAGCATAAGAAAGGTTGAGATGAAAATGGAGTAGAGTCAAGAATGCTTGGGAACACGAACAAGCTGGAAATCTCCCATTGACTGAACGATGCCTTCCAGCCTTTTCAAGTCTTCCTTTAGTTGTGCAACATCCTCACCCTTAGCATTAGCCTGAATCTGAAGAGAAATGGCTTGGATCTGATCATTCAACGAACCTGAAGAAGCTTGACCTGCATTCTGTAAATTCTGAACTTTGTATCTTAAAGCATATATCCGACCTCGCATTTCCAAGAGAACATCCAGAATTCTACAAAAATCTGCTGAATTTTCAGTCTGCGTACTGGCTTCGGCACGATTTGATGGAGTAAAAGCAAACGATGGCAAATCAGCATAACCACGTAGATTTGGTAA
This sequence comes from Eucalyptus caleyi, assembly GCA_014182885.2. NCBI lineage: Eukaryota > Viridiplantae > Streptophyta > Magnoliopsida > Myrtales > Myrtaceae > Eucalyptus > Eucalyptus caleyi. The sequence goes on along the minus strand of CM024472.2, from coordinate 2,718,945 downwards.
AGAAACATCATGTCCTTCCTCAGGAAATTGAGAGGCATAAATGTCCTCTAGATCTACTGAAGAGTGACCGACTCCCTCACTGGTAGCAGGATATGAGGACATTCCTCTTTTCTCATGATCGCCCCTGTTTCCATGCCTTCAGGTGGAGAAGAGTGTTCCTCATGTTCTCCTTCCGCTTGATCTCTTTTCTCTTCTTCTTTTTCAACTCTTTCCTTCTTAGCATCTCTTGCTTCAGCTTCTCTCTCCTCTGTTTCTTTCTCCTCTGCTTCTTTCTCTTCTCTTTCTCTAGTCCTCTGATCTGAGTCTTTCTCTAGAACAGAACGACTCAGGTTCTTCAATGCCATTGCAGAAATGGTGATGTCCTCCTCATCATCTTCATCCTCAACGATGAGTGCTCTTCTTTTCTTGGATGGAGTAACCATGGGCTCCTTCCCTTTTCTTTTTGCTGCAGAAGGGATTTGATGAGTTTTGACTGGAGTTTTCTCCTTGAATTTCTCCAACGCCTTGCTTAGTTCCTTCGAACGCATTTTAGTCACAATTTTCAGTCCTACCACCATATGATCACACGATCAAGCACAAAGAATTTGTGGAGGCTAAATATTCAGATGTTTGAATAACTTTGTCACAAGACTTGGATAAGGAAGTTGACCTCTGTCCTTCACCACTGCTCTATACATGTGGAACATAACGGTGTGAGGAAGAGAAAACTTTTTCCCAGTGATGATGGCATACATCAGCTTTGCCTCTGAACTTGAAACATCAGTCTTGGAAGTTGATTTCAGTCTGAGGCAATTGTTCACAATCATGTGAAGTAGAATGTTAAACGCACTCATCCTCAAGTAGGAAATATTTTCCTCTATTCTTCTATCCTTAACAAGTTCCAATGTAGCACAAGTAATAGAAACATTGATGGGTTGATATCTCACTCTCTCAACCCCAATGACATCCGCCAGCATATCCATATCCACCACAAAGTCCTGATCTCGGATATTGAAAGATAATCTATTCGCATCCAGGAAACTAAGATTTGAGTAGAAATAAGCAGTTAATTCAGCATGGGCTTCTGTGGTGTCAAAACAGAACAGCTCAAGTTGAAGAAAACTAAACTTTTCCCTCAAATTGACATTTACAGCATAATGGAAATCAAAATCCACACTCCTAAGGTTTATCACCCCATGCTTAAGCAATTTGGAGTATAGAACCTTCTGTTCCTTTGATCTAAACAACTCTCCCATTTTTCCTCGAATTTTCGCCACAACACCCATTCTCGGTTGAAATTGGCTGTACAATTTGTCATCATCATTCCCATCTATCGGATTAAATCTCCCAACACGCGGATCACTTGGGATATTTGCAAGGGTTTCTTCTGCCAACCCTTTAGGAGCAATTCCCGAACACTCTATTTTTCGCAAAAAGATGTACTCATTCCCATATCCCTTATCCTTAAGAAACTCATCGGTGTAGTTGGGCGATAAGCTGACGAGTTCAAATGGCGAATTTGGAATTCATGAAGCAACTTGTCCACAATCTTGTAACAATGGCTTTTGGTACACCATAACGTGCAATGATGTCACAACGAATGAATTTGGCTACGTTTTTCGCAGTGACATTGACATATGAACTCGGTTCAATCCATTTTGTGAAATAATGAATAGCTACCAAAATGAAGCAATGCCCATTAAAAGCTTTGGGGTTAATTGGCCCGATTATATCTATTCCCCACATCGAAAATGGCCACGGCTGAGACATCAAGTGCAGTTCATTAGGTGGGGCGTTGACGTTGTCTCCGTAAATCTGACACCGATGACAATAGCAAACATGCTTGATACAATCGGTTTCCATGCTTAACCAGAAATATTCGAGCTTCATGATCTTCTTTGCTAAAACGTGGCCATTCATGTGTAGTCCGCACGCTCCTTCGTGTATTTCTTTCATTAGCTGGTTTGCTTCTCTTGCATCGACACATTTCAACAGGACTAAATCAAATGATCTTTTGTAGAGCACACTACCAGAAACAAAGAATTTTGACGCTAACTTCTTGATATATTTCTTGTCAGCTTCCTCACATCCTTGAGGAAATTTTCCCAGTTGAAGGTAATTCAAGATGTCGTGGTACCATGGTTCTCCATCTAGCTCACCTTCAACTGACATACAGTAAAATGGGTGTTTGAGAATCTCGATCTTTAATGGCTCAATATTGAATCCCTTCATCACACGCAACATTGATGACAATGTGGCCAATGCATCAGCAAATTGATTCTGGGACCTTGGCAAATATTCAAAGGATATTTCCTCGAATTCCTTCATTAATTCTTCAAGGAATTCATGATATGGGATCAGCTTATGATCGCGTGTCCACCAGCGACCCTCTGTTTGCAGAATAATAAGTGCAGAATCACAATATACCTGTAAATTCTTGACATTCATGTCAATGGCTAATTGCAAGCTGATAATGCACGCTTCGTATTTTGAGATATTATTAGTGCAAGGGAATATCATTTTGCAACTACGGGATAATGTTGGCTAGCCAGAGAGATCAAAACTGCCCCAGTCCCAGAGCCAAATAAATTTACAGCCCCGTCAAAATACATGGTCCATTTATCATTTGCTACTGCCAAAATACATTCGTATAAGAAGTCCGCTGTGTTGAAAAATTCTGCTTCTCTAGGGTTTTCAGCCAACATATCGGCTATGGCTCTCCCTTTGACTGATTTCTGTGCTACGCTTTGTATATCAAATTCGGAAATTAGGACTTGCCATTGAGCCATCTTCCCAACTAAAGCTAGCTTCTCTAGCAGATACTTGATTGGGTCATTCTCTGTCACAAGCAAAATCTGATGGTGGAGAGTGTATTGGCGTAGCCGGTGCAATACCCAAATCAATGCTACACATGTTTTTTCCACTTCTAAGTAATTCATCTTAGAAACAGTGAATTTCTTGCTAAGATAATATATCGCGCATTCTTTTTGATCACCTGGCCTCTTATGGGCAAGCATGGCCCCTAGTGACTCCTTATGGATGGTTAAGTAGAGGACTGGTGGTATTCTTGGAATCGGTGGTACCAGTACTGGTGGCTGAAGAAGGTATTGCTTTATCTCTTCAAAGGCTTTTTGGCATTCGGCGTCCCATTCAATCTTAGTATTCTTCCTCAGGAGTTTGAAGAATGGTTTAGCTGTCTCCGACAATTGAGAAATGAATCTTGCAATATGGTTCAATCTACCCAGGAGACTTCGAACTTCCTTGATAGTAGAGGGAGCTTTGAGGTCGCAAATGGCTTTAACTTTCGACATATCGATTTCAATGCCTCGGCTACTAACCATAAAACCTAATAGCTTCCTAGACTTTGCCCCAAATATGCATTTGGCAGGATTAAGTTTTAGCTTAAATTTCCTAAGCCGATCAAATAACTTATTTAGAACCATAATATGGTCTTCTCCATGCTTTGATTTGGCAATCATATCATGAACGTATACCTCTATTTCCTCATGCATCATGTCATGGAATAAGGTGACCATTGCTCTTTGATATGTGGCTCCCGCATTCTTTAGGCCAAATGGCATCACCTTGTAACAAAAGGTCCCCTATGGTGTAATGAAGGATGTTTTACTTTTTCCTCCTCTTTCATCCTAATCTAGTTGTATCTAGAGAACCCATCCATGAAGGAGAATAGTTCAAATCCCACGGTGCTATCAACCAAAACATCAATATGCGGTAGCGAGAAATCATCATTTGGGCTTGCTCGGTTTAAATCCTAATAGTCTATGCATACCCTGACCCGTCCATCTGTCTTCATGACCGAAATGATATTAGCAATCCAACTAGCATAATGGGATACTTTGACGAATTCCACTTCTAATAGCTTCATAACTTCTTCCTCAATCTTCTTAGAAAGTTCAAGTTTCGTTCTTCTAAGTTTTTGCTTTTTTGGTGGCATATTTGGGTCAGTTGGCAAAGTGTGCTCCGTGATTTTTGGGTTTTTGGGTCTAGTCCTGGCATATTCGCATAGGACCATGTGAATATATCTTAATATTCCTTTAAGAACTCAACCATTCTTTTTGCCTCAATCTCTGAAAGTTCTGCCCCAGTCTTGGTTTCCTTAACATTTTCCGTGTCGCGAAGATTTACAATAACTATTTGTTAAGCTGTCAAGGGTTTAGATTCTTCATGACGAATCCAATCTCTTTCAATGTCTTTCTAGATATCATTATCCTCGTTAGATTCAAAGAGACTTTCATCAGGCAATTCCGAGTCACATATATATGCATCATGATTATGCCAAATGACATGCCTGAGATGCAAATGAGGGGGTCAGTAAAATCACTTAATGAATGCCATGCATGATGCACATTCAAAAATTCTTTTTGAATAACTATTTGAAAAAATACGAATTAGGAGATTGTCCTCATATCCTCAGACATCTTTTCCCGAAACTTTGAAAACTAGGAGTCATGAGGAAGTCTAAGCCTCAAAGCATCATCACAGGACTGGTGGAATACTTCCTCACACCCTTAATAGAACATTAATGCATTTGTATTAACATGATAAGGCCATCTTACAAGGTTCAAATCTTGGACCACGGCTCACAATCCAATACCTTGATTACAAACGAAAATAACAAAAGTAGCTAAACAACTCTTCCCATGTAAGGGAATGCATAAAGGGAATGACATAAAACTAAACAGGATAGGTAAGTAGCATCCCTACTCTGAAAGCTGGAAGAAGCCCACAGAAAGCTCCGCCTTGTCATCATCAAAGGTGGCACACACATAGTTGGCACCAAATAGGTCTGCTATGTCTAAGATTGCTCCCTCCTCTTCTTGTAGTAGCTCAGGTGACTTGATAAAGGTCTTCTCCAATGGTGGATAAAGATCCCTTAGTGATGGAAGGAGCAAGCCTTGCTGATTCTGTATTGCATTAGTGCAACCTCTATATTCAATTCGTCCCATGTAACCTCTACACACACCTCGACCCCAACGGTTACTTTGGCCCATGTGTCCCCCATGCATACTTCAGCCTCCACAATTGCCTTGGCCCATATAGCCTCCATGGTAACCTTGGCCTCTACCTCTACCGTATACGCCTTGACCAGCAAGCTCTTCATATTTCACTTGACTCTCCAGATATTTTTGGTAGCCTAAACCTACTCTATTATGATTCTTGGGGGCTTCAATGGGCTTGGTAATACCATGTGCATACACTCCCAATCCCAATTCGGGAATATGACCGTACTTCAATAGCACTCGACTTGACATGATAGACGCGCCAGACATTTTAAGACTCTTAAGAGTGGTCCCGATGGGTACATGGACCTTTGAGACCTGTTCGAAGGAATGGTAGCTAGATTCCTTCTTCTCCTCAGGCTCCACATACAAGATGATTGTGTCTTGAAAGATCTTAAAATCAGTTTATGCACGAATGGTTACAATTTTCCCCTCCAAAATGAACTTAACTATCTGATGTAGAGAGGAAGGTATAGCTTCAGCGGCATGGATCCATGGTCGACCCAATAAGAAATGAAAAGCGCTGGGGATATCCAACACTTTGAATTTTGTCAGGAATGAGGTAGGGCCGATCAAAAGGTTGAGCTCAACTTCCCCAGTTGTCTCTTTCTTTACACCATCAAAAGCTCAGATGGAATACTTGGATGGTTTAATTTGCTCTTTACCAACCCTGACGAAGATTGCTAATGGACTAATATTCAGAGCGGACCCATTATCAATTAAGACCCGGGCTACTATCATATCACAACACTCGGCCGATATGAGTAAGGCCTTGTTATGATAGTGTCCCTCCTCCGAAAGATCTTTGTCGAGAACGAGAATTGGTCCTTCAAACGAATGGACCCAATGAACTTCTCCAGTTGCTTGTCCCTAATGGTCTCGGATACATGTATCTCATTTAGAACCTTCAATAGTGCATTTTTATGTTTCTCAGAGGTCTTGAACTACTCCGAGAATGAAATCTGGGCGGGCATCTTCCTTAGCTGCTCTACTACGTCAAACTCACTAGATTTGATCATCGGCAAAAATTGCTTCGCTTCCTCATCAGTGAACAGCGACCTGATCGGGTAACAACATCGACTTTATTTGTCCCACAATCCTATGGGATTGCCTTAGGATTTAAACTAGTGATAGGGCTTTTTGGGATCTCATCTGGAACGCATGGCAACAACTCAATTACCATATGTTTGGACTAAGCCTCTCCTAGCTCTAAGTTCGCAAACTCCTCGGCCGCCAAATCAATAACCACGTGTTTAAACTCGCACTCATTAGAGTCCCATTGCTCTTCTTCAATAGATAAATCGATGATTACTGGTGTCATCATGGCGACGGTTTCTTCCTTGAGCTCGGTTAAGTCGTCCATGCCTCCCCACCCATCAGGGACGGTTTCTTTAGGATCCATGAAAAAGCTTGGACAAGGTGAGTATTTGACGAGATAGTCATATTTTCCACTTGGTTGGCCTAGTGTATCTATCACTTCGCCCTTTTCTAGTGCCATCTTCAAAAATTCACAATCTCCGCAAACTCTTTTAGCTTTGAGCTTGAATTCAGCATCTAAGGCTTCTCCTTCATTTATGATTAACGGCTCGGTTCCTTGGCTACGTCAACATCATTTGGTATTTCGATAGTGCTTACCTCCTCGACTGACATCTCCACAACCATCCTAAATTCACAACAAGAATTCTTGGGAGAGAAATCAATTATAGCTATCATCGTCTCATTTGCTTGGCCTCCTCCTCCATTGTGGATTATGCCCATGTTGATCATCTTGGTGACACGCTCTAGTTTCTTCTTAGTTGAGACAACTTCATTGCTCCTTTTGTAATAGCAAGTTAAAATCAAATCTTCATACAGTTTGTGGATGTCAACCTTGACCATTTGCACGTTCCTTTCCTCTTCTTCAGCAATCATATTGACATCCTCGACATGAACGGGTAAAGGGTTTTGCTTGACATTGGGCTATGTCTCCTTAAATGACAAGATATCTTTGTCCAATAGGCTCTAGACCTTGTTCTAGAGTGTTCGGCAATTATCCACATCATGCCCTTTCTCACCCATATGGTACTCGCAAGACTTTGTAATGTCGAACCCTAGGGATTTAGGAGGGTTGTCACAAGGAATCTCTTTAGCTACCAACCTTTTCTGTAGTAACATGGGTAACAACTTGGACAAGGGCTTAGGCAAAGGTGCGAATTGCCTTGGCGTCCACTTCCTAGGCTCATAATTCTAGTACCTCCCTCGTGATGTAGAAGGATTTTGAGGATTCGAAAATGGTTTTGATTTGGATGGGGCTTGCACATAAGCCACTTCTGCTTCTTTCTCCTTCCTGTTAGTAAATTTCTTGCTTGTGCTTTTGGTTATATGACCTTCATGCATGGCTTCTTCAATTCTCTCTCCAATGGCAACCAAACGGGTAAAGTTTCCACAGTCAGAGCCAATCATTTTGTTGTAAAAGTCTAGAGGAAGGGTATTAAGGAAAAGCTCCACCATTTCAGCATCATCCAGTGGTGGTCGAACCTAAGCAACCAAGGCACGCCACCTTTGCATGAATGACCTAAACGACTCATTTCTCCTTTCTCCGTGCGAGTTAACACTTTGCGCGTTGGGGCAATCTTGGTATTGTATTTATATAGTAGCACAAATGCCTCTGCCAATTCTTCCCATTTTTCCATCTTTTCTGGTTCCAACAGGATGTACCATTCCAAGGCCAAGCCGGATAGACTCTCCTGAAATGTTTGAATCAATAATGGGGTGTTCAGCGCATAGCACCCCATCCTGTTCAAATAGTACTTCAAATGGACTTTTGGATCGTCAGTACCATCATACTTAGCGAAATCAGGAACTTTAAACTTTTCAGGAAAGTCCATTTTGGTGTATCTAGACAAATCCTCAATCATGTTAGTTTCATATCCCTATATGGCTTTAAGCTTCTCCTCAAGCTTAGCAAATCTTTTGTTGTTCTCCTCCTCCATTCGAGCTGAGATGGCTTCCGAGATGGGGTCCAGTTCCACCACTACGGGTGTTTGATGGGGAATCTCTTCAGCAACGTTCTCCCTAATGTTGGCATTGATAGCCTCAGGAGTAGGCACGAGCGTGTCTCTATTGGGGGCTGTAGCCACTAGACTAGCTCGAATCTCGTTCGTAAATTGGGCAAATTGGGTTGCCAAGTCGGTGATTCCATTATCCAAGGTGTTAAAACAGGCGTTTTGTTCTTTTGTATTCATCCTTGCAGCTACAAAACGGGTCCTGATGGGCGATCGTCTTAAAACTGTGTTGTCGGTACCTTGTTTAGTTTTGGTCAAACGCTCCACCTTAGCTAAAGCTTCATCCCTTTCCCTTATAATTCTTCCCATTTGGATTTCCTTTGGAGTTGGTTTCATAGGAAACTTTGGAGTGATGACAACAACTTCAGGTTCAATACAACGATCAATATATCCTCTTGATGCGTGGTGCTCCCTCATTTCACCTTCCAACTTAGTGACCCGCTCAATATCCCTTGGTGGGCAATGATGTAGGATGTTGATGATCTTTTCCACTTCTTTTTTCATTTCTTTGATTTGGTTCCCCTTGACAAACTTATCGCAAAAGTCAAAATGAAACAACCCCAACTTTAAAGGAGGAGGGATTTCTTGAAGTACTCGATATTGACGAACTACTCTTAAAGGGTAATAAGACGTAGATCCTGTCAAACCTAAGAGTGGAATCGGGTCATTGTGATTGCTCATAAGTCGTGCTTTAGGGAAGCGAATCCAAGGGGCTTGCCACAAAATTTGGTTTGGTGTGATATTTTCAAAAAGTTCTACCCAACCACGGAATGTCCAAGCATGGAGGAATTTTTCTATATCCTTAAGTTTGGAAAGAGGGTTTGCATCTTTATCGATGTTGAGAGAGAATCCCTCCAAATACTTTTAAGTGAGAGAGAATCCAAACTTGAAGCATGTCTACAGGTGCTCTAAAGGATTGAACCCTTGTCCTCTTTGAAACGGTTGAGAGAGAGGAATATTTTGGCTAGAAGCATGTGTGTAAATCCCCTAAGGTGAAGGACTCTATAGACAACATGAGCAAGGGTAGGATCCATTGTCTTTTGGGTGAACGGGAAAAGAACGAATCTGAAGAATGCTAGAAGGAAAATTTTAGCATTTTGAGGATTATGGCTTGGGAGAAGACTACGGAATCTTTGTTCGATGAAAGACAAAGGGAGGCCTTTTGAATTCGTATTAAGAAGTTCTTTAATTTCAAGAGGAGGAACTCCTAGGAATTGACTCAATAGTGGGATAGGATCTATTCCTAAAGGAGGGTCGACAAGACCAAATGCAGGGACATTGCCAACAATCATTTCTAACTCCTCTAAAGTTGGAGTCAATTCATGATGACCAAACACGAACGTTGCAGTCTCGGGGTTCCAAAAATGAGCCATGGCCTTCACTAATGGCACGTGGGACTCTCAATATAAGAGAAAAATAAGATAGCAAAGTTTCTTCTCTACAAAGGTCTTCTTGCTTGCATCAAGTGCATCCCACATGTCTAACAACGCCTTATTTGGGATTGGGATGATATGAAGCTCAGGGAAACCCATGGTATCTAAACCTAAATAGGCATTTTGATTAATCATCATATGTCACAAAATAAGCCAAACTTAATGATAAAACATTATATGCACAAAAAGCATTATTTACGTCGGGGACTAAAATACTAGTACCTTTTATAGAGAGAAAAAAAAATGCGGCAACTGCAAAGACACATCACATGTCGACTCGTGAGGCTCACTAAAAGGTATGATTCTAAATGCTAAAGGTTCCCATTTCAATTAGATCAAAAGAGTTTTCCCCACTCCGCACTTACGTCGGACAGCTCTCTTTATCATTAATCAAAATGAGTGAGACCAAAAGTGGATAACCATGGGTCCGCACGGGTTCCATCTTTTGGCACCTCCTATGGGCTTACTAGTGCGATCAGGGTTTTAGCATTGTCTTTTGGGTGAACGGGAAAAGAACGAATCTGAAGAATGCTAGAAGGAAAATTTTAGCATTTTGAGGATTATGGCTTGGGAGAAGACTACGGAATCTTTGTTCGATGAAAGACAAAGGGAGGCCTTTTGAATTCGTATTAAGAAGTTCTTTAATTTCAAGAGGAGGAACTCCTAGGAATTGACTCAATAGTGGGATAGGATCTATTCCTAAAGGAGGGTCGACAAGACCAAATGCAGGGACATTGCCAACAATCATTTTTAACTCCTCTATAGTTGGAGTCAATTCATGATGACCAAACACGAACGTTGAAGTCTCGGGGTTCCAAAAATGAGCCATGGCCTTCACTAATGGCATGTGGGACTCTCAATATAAGAGAAAAATAAGATAGCAAAGTTTCTTCTCTACAAAGGTCTTCTCGCTTGCATCAAGTGCATCCCACATATCTAACAACGCCTTATTTGGGATTGGGATGATATGAAGCTCAGGGAAACCCATGGTATCTAAACCTAAATAGGCATTTTGATTAATCATCATATGTCACAAAATAAGCCAAACTTAATGATAAAACATTATATGCACAAAAAGCATTATTTACGTCGGGGACTAAAATACTAGTACCTTTGATAGAGAGAAAAAAAATGCGGCAACTGCAAAGAAACATCGCATGTCGACTCGTGAGGCTCACTAAAAGGTATGATTCTAAATGCTAAAGGTTCCCATTTCAGTTAGATCAAAAGAGTTTTCCCCACTCCGCACTTACGTCGGACAGCTCTCTTTATCATTAATCAAAATGAGTGAGACCAAAAGTGGATAACCATGGGTCCGCACGGGTTCCATCTTTTGGCACCTCCTATGGGCTTCCTAGTGCGATCAGGGTTTTAGATGACGGGTTGTGTGTGTAAATGTGTAGTGCTAAAGTAGGTATAAAGGCACACACAACAATTGAACAACACTTCAATTTCATCCATATAGACATACATTCCTACACCTCCCTACAAAAGAAATGGGTTAACACACACTCCACCATTTATTACTCCAAACCTACAAAAACAATTAACACGTTGTTAGTGGACTAACCTTGTCTTCCATGTGGCTTTGACATGCGCTATCAAATGAAGACCATGTTAGTGAACAACCAACCAAACTATTACGGCCTAAGTCCTCTAAGATTTGTAACCAAGTCCCCAGTGGAGTTGCCAAGCTATCACGACCTCCATTTTTTCTGTCTAAGGGAAAATGAAGAAAACTTTTAGGGGTATTTGCCTAAAAAGGCGGACCAACGGCCCTAAATTAGGCACGGACTCTCCCAAGCCCATACCTCGCGCGACGTTGGATTTTGTTTTTTTAGTTCTTAACAACCTAAATATTTCTAGGAGTTGCCACTAGCCTATTGGGATCAGCTAGAAACAATTCAAGACACAGGAGTGTTGTCTCAATTTCTACGCAACTAGAGATTTCTAAGAATGGAGACTTGTTTACGCTAATGTTTCTATTAGCGCCCTTGCGGTACCATAAACTTGGAAGATTGTTTATCTAAATGGCCACACAATCTTGATTACCAATTATAATCTTTATGAAACCACTAAGTGTCCATGCAAATGTTTTTGTAAGTTTTTTTTTTTTATGTCTAAACTAATCCTAACACAATTTAGAAAAGAAATTTACACTCAAATTATTGAAAAGCGGTGTGGTAAATAAACATTCAAGAAATTGAAAGGACATGAAAGTAATGCGGAAAAGAAAGACCTAATACAAGTCAGGCACATAATATTACATGGCCTTGTTATCATGTCCCGGGACAGGACCCCCGTAAGCAAAATGAGAATTTGAATATGCATGATATTACTCTAAATGCATGAAACTACTCTAAATAATTTTAATCTATGGAAAATGGATTATTTATAAAATTGATTATAAAATATCGAAATAGCATTAAATTAGGAAAAATGACCTTATAAAATTAATAAAATTTCATATATGTCATTTTTGCCTTAATTTGATGCCATCTATCACTTTTGTAATTTTTTTGAAATTGTTTATATATTTTTTGGATTTTTTAAAATAATAATAATAATACCCTAAACCGAAATATGCTAACATTGAACAACACAGCACATGAATATCACAATAATCGAACTCACATCGACCCTCTCAAAATCGAAACTCAGTTCCGACATTTTATCGAGTACTTGGTCAAATCTCTTCAAAACAGCTTCTTCGGGCCATGTTCGTGGCCATCAATTTCGACCCATAAGCAATCTCATGTGAAAGAAAAGTATCGATGATATACTATTACATGCAAAGAACGGGTTTAGCTAGACATCACAGCCTAGAACACGCAAGAAGAAAGCTGAAAACAACCTCCAATAGGTGGGTTGGGGTCATTTTGCAAATTTGATGTTGAACGCAAGTCAAACAGACATATCATATTCTCATATTGAAGCCCCGACAGCCATCACATGCAACATTTATATGAAATATCACTCCATCCAAATGAAAATAGGTAACATTTACTTTCGAATGCGACGAACATCACCGAAAACGATTAACTAGACGCATCAAAATGAACTCTTCAAGAAGCATACATGCATGATCTATGCTGGCCAATCATGTCTCAATGTGGAGTGGCTTGGTTTTTGGCTCATATTATGGGCGGTTTCATGGTTCACAAGGAGATTTAAAGACTAAATCGGGTTGTCCTATGCATGATTTATACTCCCATATAACATTCATCAAAGTCACAATGACAAAAAATGCATGCAAAAGGGGAGGAACGGGTCAAGCATGTAAGGGTATTAGAGAGGCTTTAAACACTTGGAATTATTTCAACCTCAAAAATCAGTTCTCCGAACTAGCTTTCCTCTTGATTTTTGTGATCAAAACATGTTCAAACTCAAACAAAAATAAATTTAAGATGCTTACCTTGCTTCCTAGTTTCGTTTTCAAGTGACTTCTGGCCGAGGAAACGATAAATTATCCTCCGAAGGGCACGAGGAAAATGGCTCATTCAAACTAAACGTGAGATCTACAGAAGAAAAAGCTGACAACGAAGGTTTTCGTTGACCTCCAAAATTAGGCTTTAGAACCTCTTTTGTTGGCCAAATTAAAACCAACCCAAACTCTATGTATTATAGTTTGGCTTGTAACTCATGGATTTCCTCATTTGTCTCTCCCTTTTTCTCAAAAACACTCGCATTTCCTCATTCGTGACCAATCAAGCTCAACACTAGAAAAATCTTAGGACTCCCTTGGCCCGCCAGGACGGTGGTTTTCAAGGGGCTTTAGGAGACCTTCCCGAACTCCATTTGGGACATGCAACTACGGATAGAAAGATCTTTGAGTGAAGTTTCACTCTTAAGTTGAAGGTTTTGGCTAATTTTGGCCGCACGTGTGTGAAAATTCCATTTCTCTCTCTCAAGATTGGTCTGGAACTTCTGGGGTTTTTTTTTTTTTTTCTAGAGTTGCTTCTGAGGGTGTTTCTTGGGTATGATTCCGAGCTCCCCCTCATTCTTCTCATCCTCTCCCTCTTATCCCTCAAACGAGCATGCTTCATAGATCTTATCCCTTGCATTAAATGATCTCTTGACCGGCTTTTTGCCCTTCTGCCAGGCCTACCAACTAAGCAGTCCAACCACTTTCTGAATTAGTCAAAATTTTCAAACTTCACTGATGTTGAGTGTGCCAATTTTGCTGCGACTTTCCCGTGCTTTCAGCAGCTTATCCCTTGTAAATTTTTGTCCACTTGTACTACTAATCATGGTCTTCCATCATGTGCAAAGATCAGGCTGTTTAGACAGCTGAGGAGGATATGGTGAGGCCACCAAGTTACTTACTCAGCAACTCCGAATTCAGACCAACTTGTGGGTTGGGATTTGTCAACTAGTTTGGGCACTTTAATCCATGAATTTGACTGCGATTTTTGATCAATTAGCAAGCTCATGTATAATAGTTTAAGACCTCAACCATATTTTGCAATTTTTTCCACCCAATTTTACAACAAAGTCCCTCAAAGTTGACAATTTTCTTATCCAAAAATACTCAATTTAATGCAAATTTGGTCCTTTTGGCCCAATTTGATTGATTCGACCTGACCCAAGTTCAATTTCAACTTCACTAAGGACCAAGATGGTGATTTAAGGGCTCGAGAGAGATTTTACAAAATTTTCAAATTGGTCCCTCAACTTTTGAAAATTGCATTTTGGCCCCAACTTGCCTTTTTAAGTACAATTTGACCTCCTAGGCTTAGCTAGTCACATTTAGATCATTGGCGCCATCTTGCTTCTCTCTCTTTTTTAAAATTTAATTAATTAATTAATTAATTAATTATTTTTAGGAAAAACATCTTCCATTAAAAAACTATACTAAACACCTAGCTAATCTATATGCGAGAAGTTGACATGAAATATTTTTGTGGAAAAACAAATTTTCCATTTTTCAGAAATGATTTTTTTTTGGTAAAATTTAGGTGTCGACAGCGATGACTCAACGGTGACTACGCGGTGGATGGCAGCTAAGGTTTCAGTGACAATGACGAATGGCTACTAGATTCTCGAGGAGAAGGCGAAGCAACAATGGCAATGCGGGCGAGCACGGCTGTTACTTGGCTACAACAATGGTGTGTTGTGGCGGCAAAAATGGCGGCAATGACGATGGCGCAGCAACAGCAGCCCCTTAGCACCTAGATCTGGCATGGCATTGGCATGCAACGTCAAGGATGGCGGTGGTCGCTCGACAAGTGGCAGTGAAGCGGCGTCTAGGGGACGGTACACCTCGGCACAGGGACAGCGACGGGCAACTTCAATGGCGCCTTCTCCTCTCTTTGGATCTAGCTTTCCGTGCTCTGAGTCCTCTCTTGCTCAACCTCCACTCGCTCGGATCTCTCCCCCTCGAGCTCGCTAGCGGCCGGCATCCCCCGAAGTCTCTCGGAGGTAGGTCATTTGAGCTTTGCAACCCAATCTCTCCAAGTTTGTCGTGTCCTTCAATGGAGCTTGTGGCCTCCTATTTATAGGCGAGGAGGGTTCGGTCGACGGAGGGCCTCGGCCACCAGCCTTTGGCTTGCCGACCGGTCCTGCTTGGCTGAACCAACGTCCTATCTAAGCTTATCCAGCGACCTATCTGAGCTTATCTAGCGAAGCATGCCCGACATTGAAGGCAACCATTAATGGCACCTGAGATTTGTCATCTCCGGCTAACGTCGGCCTACCCTCTTCATCTGTAGGTTGTCCTTCATGCGTTGGTCTCTTCTGTGTGCGTGAGTTGCAAAGGTGTAGGGGAAGAAAAGGGAAGAAGGAAGAAGAAGAAGAGAGAGAGGGTTGGGCTTTGTGGGAAAAAGGGCTGGGCCCTGGGCCTACATGGAAAAGAAGAAGAAGAGGGGGCTGGGCGTGAAGGCCCAGCCTTGATGGGCTGCTTCTTTTTTTTTTCTTCTTGTTTTTATCTGTTATTATTTATTAGCTAAAAAGGAAAAAGAAAAGAAATTAAGGCCTAATTAATAACCTAATCAAAATTTAGGTGTCAACACCAAGAAAAGAAGAGCACTCATCTTACAGGATGAAGAAGATGAGGAAGATATCACCATTTCCACTCTTGCTTTAAGGAACTTACAGCATTTTGTTCCATAGACTGAGGAAAGAGAGGACCAAGACAGAGAAGAAATAGAGTAGAGGAGTGAAGAGAGGGAAACGATGAGGAAAGAAGTAAATGAAGAAGGAACTACAAAAAAAGAGGAAAGAGGAGAACAAGGTCATCATGGCATGGAAGAAGAGACAAAGAATGAAGAGTACTTCTCTCCACTTGAAGGCACCGAAATAGGGGGAGTTGCTAAGAAAAGAGGTACTTATTCACTTATTTTTACTAGTGATGATGTTAGCCGTTCTCCTGCCGATCCAGAAGATGTATATGCCTCTCAATTTCCTGAAGAAGGTTATGAAGTTTCATCTCCAAGTCTTGGTGCTCATGCTGAAATACCATCATCTACCAATACTCCACAAACTGATCATGCTGAAGCAAGCACTCAAACTGACAACTTAGCAAACTTTCGAAGGTTGCTTGATGTTCTTATGGAGATGCAAGGCCAGATTTATGCCTTGGGATGTCAAGTTCAGAGTATGCAAAATACTAGTCAAGCCTCTTCAATTTCTTTGCACAATCAAGTTTAGGCCCTTAATCTTCAAGTTCAAGCAACTGCCAAAGGTGAGGAAGTAGTGTAACTAAAGGAGGATCTGAAAAAGCTAGAGGAGATTGTCAAGTCGATGAGAGATTTCCAGCTTGTTCGCGTTCCAAAACAATCTTAATTTTATCCAATTCTCTTTTTTCGTCTCTACCTTTTTAATGCTGACAAAAAAAGAGATAAGTTGGTTTTACTTGTGTTTGGTTGTGACTATTTTGGACCATGTTTTTTGGTTTGGATTGTTTGATCGTTTAATGCTTGCAGTATCTTAAGTGTTGTTGGTATTCAAGGCAAAGATAGTTGTTCCTACAAGACTAACTTATTTCATGTGGATACAGATTCAATACTATCTTTATCCTAATCCATTATAAAATACCCTTGTTTGCTTGAGTATTATCTTGCAGGTCAAAAGTATCCAAATCTGCAGGAAAGTTTTGTCGCCATAAAAAATGAGGAGGTTGTTGGAGAAAATTTCCTTATTTATTTTGAAGCTGACAAAACATTTTCATCAGTCTAGTCTGAAGACTTGCAGACTCTTTTGTCAAAGTCTGAAAATCGCCAAACCGCTAGACTCAAGATTTAAAGTCTGCCCTCATTAACAGTTTCTAGACCAATGAAGAATAGTTATCTAGAACTGAGTGTTTTTTAAGGATATGTTTCGAGTGGCTAAAGAAGATCTCACGGCTAGAGATAGCATCTCAAGATCTATTATTCGTTTTGAAATTAATTCGGATAATTTAGATCCCTTGATTGGCGAAGTATACTTGGAAGGTTCTACTTATGGAAACTTAGATCCTAATTGTATGGGCAAGCAGGATTGGTAGGCTATCATCACATTCCTTAAGTAACTCGAGATCTTCCAAATTGATTTCCGTCCAACGGGTAAATTGGAAGAACTCCTTTGAAAGGTGCCAACGGTTATGAAGGTATGGAGGAGTATATAAGGAAGACGCTCTAGTTATTCAAATGTGTGCGCGATAGATAAATTCCAAAATTTGAAGCTACTTGTTCTTTGTTGATTCAATTGTTGAGCATAAATTTGTACTCAAAAGAGAGTTTAAATACTTGAGAGACTTTGAGGAAGTGTAGCAAAGTCTCTACGCTATGGAATCAAGGATGTGATGCTGTAACGACTCTTTTGATTCTTAGTGAAGTCTAGCCAATGGGCTGTCAATGCGGGAGAGTGGATGTAGACTTGGATTAAGCCGAACCACTATAAACTCCATGTTCTTAATTTCTTCCTCAAATCTCTTTATTTTTTTCGTAATTCTATTTAATTTCTAAAGTCTGATCTCGCTCAAAGTTTGCTACTATTCAGACTCAGGTTAAAAGTAAAGGTTTTCATTGTATTTTGCAGAATATGTTTTTACACTTATTCACCCCCCTCTAGGTGTTCATACTAGCACTTTCAATATATTGGTCAACACTATGGATTTGTATATAATTGAGCTACAGGAAACACCTAAGGTTGTGAGCTTTTGTAACTTTGATTTTTTAATTATTAGTGAATTATTTGCTATTGGCTTTCTTCATGGAGGTTTTGATACTTGGACCAAATTAGGTAAATCTCTAGTAATTTTTATTTTTCCTCATTATTTCTATGGTCATATCGTGTTAATTTAAGTGTAGGATCCAAATAGTATCCGCATTATTCACAACACGTCATTTCCAATTCCAACAAATATAGTCAATGAACTTCAGCTTCTTCAGGTCAAGCGGGAACATCATTAGAAGTTAAGTTAAGAATGTGATCGTTCCTCTCACATGGCCTAAACCTGAAATGACCATTGCAAAACTCTTGTTGCTAGATTGCGTTTAGGATTACACCTAGATCTACACCCGAAAAATAATCAATGGAAAAAATGTCTCCAGTTGATTTAGTGTTGATTTGCCTTTCCTTGCTTATGAACTCAAGGATGCGGATTCTTGATACGACACCAGCATAAGAAATTCAAAACCAATATGACTTGGCACTTATTAATATTTTTCGCTTGAAAAATGATTTACATTCAAACATTTTGATAGCAATACCAAGCGATGCAAGTAATAAATCAAATAGAATGAAAATGAATAAACAACACTATAAAGAAAGATATACGTGAGATAGCTAGTATAAGCATATAGAGGGGGGTGAATAGGTACACAAACAACTTATCGAGATACGGAAGCGATTCTTGGCAGTCGATAGAAAGGAGTTCACAAAATGATTTACGATCAAAGTAAAGAGAGTGAGGGAGAGAAGATTGAACACGGGTTTTATAGTGGTTCGGCTTATTCCAAGCCTACGTCCACTCTTCCGCACTAACAGCCCACCGGCTGGATTTCACTATGAACAAAAGAGAAGTTACAGCTCAGCTTTTCCTTGATTCCACAATGTAGATGTTTTATGACACCTCCTCAAGGTTTCTCACGAATATAGACTCTCTTTTGTATACAAGTATTTGCTCAAATGAATTGTCTAAACAACAAGGAGCTTCAGACTTTGAAATTCTTCTATCGCTCACACCTCAACAACTTAGAACGTCTTCCTTATATACTCATTTATGCCATCATACCCGTTGGCACTTACCAAAGGAATTCCTTCAATCTACCCGTTGGACGGAATCAATTAGGAAGATCATTCGGCTATTAAAGGAACGCGTCGATAGCCCATCAATCCTGTTCGTCCATACAATCAGGATCTCGGTTTCCATAAGTAGAACCTTCCAGAATATTTAGGCAATCATCGATTCCTTAATCTTCGAGTCAATCTCGATCAATCAAAGAATTCTGTTGTGTCTATTCTAGCCATGAGATCTTCTCCAGTTGATAAGGTCAAGCCCTTAATAAAACATCTAGTTCTGGGTAACCTTTCTTCAACAGATTAGAGACTGTCAATGAGGATAGACTTTGAGTCTTGAGTCTGGCTGTCTGGAGGTCTTCAGACTTTAAATGGCAGAGTCTGCAAATCTTCAGACTAGACTGATGGAAACGTTTTGTCAGCTTCAAAATACTTTGAGAGGATTTTTCCAACAATCTCCACCTTTTTGATGGTGACAAAACTTTCCTGCAGATTTGGACAAATTTGACCTGCAAAACATTTTTCAAACACATATGCATATCTTATAGAGATAAATGGCTAAATGAATAACACTAGAATCTACAACCACAGAAAATAGGTTAGTCTAATAAGTGATAAAGACACCCATAAGATACCAATGATAGTTAATAAAAGCAATCAAGTCCAAGTCTAGTTCAGTTCTCATCCAGACACAAAAACAAAGTCAAACAAATCAAAACAATCCACAAAATCAAACAACCAGTCCAACAAACCACACGATTAAAAGTCAAATTGTTCAAATCTTGCATCTCTCCCCCTTTTTGTCAGCATTAAAAAGGTTGAGATGAAAATGGAATAAAGTCAAGATTGCTTGGGAACGTGGACAAGCTGGAAATCTCCCATAGACTAAACGATGCCTTCCAGCCTTTTCAAGTCTTCCTTTAGTTGTACGATCTCCTCACCCTTGGCATTGGCTTGATTCTGAACAGTGAGAGCTTGGATTTTATCATTCAATGAACATGAAGAAACTTGACCCGCAGTTTGCAAGTTTTGAACCTCGCATCCCAAGGCATAAATTTGACCTCGCATCTCCAAGAGAATATCCATGATTCTGCGAAAATATGCTGCATTATCAGTCTGAGTACTTGCTTCGGCTTGATCTGATGGAGTAAATGCAGAGGATGGTAGATCAGCATAATCTCGCGAGTTTGGCAATGAAATTTCATGACCTTATTCTGGAAATTGAGAGGCATAAACGTCCTCTGGGTCTACAGGTGAGCGACTGACTCCTTCACTTGCATCAGGATATGAGGACTTCTCTCTTTTCTCTTGATCTCCCCTATTTCCATGCCTACAGGTGGAGAAGAGTGTTCGTCAGGTTCTCCTTCTTCTCCTCTTTCTTCTTCTTCTGTCTCAACTCTTTCCTTCTCAACTTCTCTTTCTTCTTCTTCATTCTCCTCTGCTTCCTTCTCCTCTACTTCCTTCATCTCTGTTTCTTTCGCCATTTGTTCCGATTCTTTCCCTAGAACAGGACGACTTAAGTTCTTCAAAGCCATTGCAGAGATGGTGAGATTTTCATCATCACTTTCATCTTCAACAATAAGAGCTCTTCTTTTCGATTTTGAAGCAACCAATGGCTCCTTTCCTTTCCGCTTTGATGAAGAAGAGGGTTGATGAGCTTTGAGTGGAGTCTTCTCCTTTCTCTTGGTCACCATTTTCAGTCCTACCACCATATGATCGCACGATCAAACACAAAAGATTTGCGGAGGCTAAATATTCAGATGTCTGAATAACTTTGTCACAAGACTTGGGTAAGGAAGTTCGCCTCTGTCCTTCATCATGGCTCTATACATGTGGAACATAACAGTGTGAGGAAGAGAAAACCTTTTCCCAGTGAGAATGGCATACATCAACTTTGCCTCTGAACTTGAAACATCAGTTTTGGAAGTTGATTTTGGTCGAAGGCAATTGATCACAATCTTGTGCAGCAAGATGTTGAATGCATTCATCCTTAGGTAGGAAATCTTTTCCTCTATTCTCCTGTCCTTGACAAGTTCCAATGTAGCACAAGCAATAGAAACTTTGATCAATTGATATCTTCCCCTCTCGACTCCCAACACATCTGCCAGTATATCCATATGCACAACATAGTCTTGATCTTTGACACTGAAGGAAAATCTATTCACATCTAAAAAGCTAAGATTTGAATAGAAATATGTGGTTAGTTCAACATAGGCCTCTGTAGTGTCGGAGCATAACTTTTCAAGTTGAAGATAATCGAACTTTTCCCTCAAGTTCACATTTACAGCATCCAGAAAATCGAAATCCACACTCCTAAGGTTTATTACCCCACGCTTCAGCAATTTCGAGTACAAATCCCTTTGTTCCTTCGATCTGAATAAATCTCCTCTTTTTCCTCGACTTTCAACCGCAATACCCATTCTCGGTTGAAATTGTACAATTTGTCATTATCATTTCCATCTACAGGATTCGGTCCCCAATCACGAGGATCACTCGAGATGTTCGCAAGAGTTTCCTCAGCCAGCCCTTTACGAGCAATTCCCAAACTTTCCATTCTTCGCAGAAAGATGTATTCATTTCCATACCCCTTCTCTTTAATAAAATCATTGACATATTTCAAGGGAGTACGCGTTGCTTTTAAAGCACGATACAACTTATAAATAGAAGCGGGCTTTTGAACTCTTACAGGGTCTGCATCCTCGATGATTTTGTCCTCTTGTTGATGATCAACGCCTTGAGGGCTAGATGGAGGAGAGTGACGCTACTAAGAATGTTGTGGGCTCGATTGCTGTTCTGGAGCCACATCTTCTTTAGTGAGATTGAAGTATGTAGGCCCCTCACTCATTCGCCGTGGTCCCCTGCTTGCGATTCTCGAAGACTTTTTTGAAAACGACATCTTTCTTAGTTTTTGGAAGATTTATTGCTTGACTTTCCCAAGAAAGATGACTACTTTTTCAAAAATTAAACAAGTGAAGAAAACGGGAATGGAGGATCGATGCTTTCTAGGGTTTTTGAGAGTGAAGTGAAGAGCAATCAATAGTACACGATCGGTTTAAAAAGAAAGATAAACGAAGCATCACAGAGGAAAATAAAAAGATGCATTTTCAACATAACTGTCTTTTTCCGCGAAAATAGTCATTTAAAAAATAACTTCCTTTTTGAAAATGAAACGATGCAGTAATTTCGTCGATTAAATATAGCAACAATTTAAACACAGTCTGATGATCGTACCTCTTCAAGATAAGATTCAAGAGAGAGAAAGAGAGACTAACTTGCAATCTGACGGTCATACCAAGACTAATTTAAAGTCTTGTATGTCTGAGTCTGAAAGTCTCTAGACTTTGATTTCCTCATATCTCAAAATGTTGAGTCTCGAACGGATAGACTCAAATTGATTTTTCTCCAAAGGCTTTGTGAATATATCTGCCAGTTGATTCTTTGAGTCAACAAATTGAATTGAAACATCTCCATTTTGAACATAGTCTCTTATAAAGTGATGTCGAATCTCTATGTGCTTTGCTCTTGAGTGGAGAATCGGATTTTTGGTGAGATTTATAGCGCTGGTGTTGTCGCAATTAATCTTCGTGCATAAATCTTCAGTTCCAAAGTCTCTTAACTGTTGTTTTATCCACAGAATTTGTGAACAACAACTTCCGAGAGCTATATACTCTGCTTCTGCTAAAGAGAGAGCTACTGTACTTTGCTTTCTTGAAAACCAAGACACTGTCCTGCCTCCAAGTAGTTGACAAGTACCCGAGGTGCTCTTTCTATCGACTCCGCATCCAGCAAGGTCTGCGTCTGAATATCCAAGAAGAGTAAAGTCTCCCATTTTTGGATACTAGAGACCAAAGCTTGATGTTGATGAAATATACTTGATAATACGCTTCGCAACATCAAATGAGATTCTTTTAGGTTTGATTGAAATATGGCACAAATGCAAACACTAAACAGAATGTCAGGTCTAGAAGCAGTAAGATAAAGAAATGATCCGATGATACTCCTGTACAGCTTTTGATCGACTTTCTTTCCTCCTTCATCTTTGTCTATCTTCAAGGAACTTGACATTGGTATGTCAGCCTTTTTGCAATTGTCCAATCCAAACTTTTTGACAATATCATTTGCATACTTTTCTTGGTGAATGAAAGTTCCTTCCTCCAGTTGTTTCACTTGGAGCCCGAGAAAGAAGGTTAACTCACCCATCATGCTCATTTCAAATTCATCCTGCATAGTCTTAGAGAAATTCTTACACGACTTTCATTAGAAGATCCAAAAATAATATCATCCACATATATTTGAACAAGTAAAAAGCTTTTGCTTTCTCTTTTAATAAAAAGGGTAGTGTCTACTTTACCTTTAACAAATCCATTTCAAATTAAAAACTTACTTAATCTGTCATACCAAGCTCGAGGTGCTTGCTTTAAGCCAACAAGGCCTTTTTGAGTCTGAATACTAAGTCTGGTTTCTTTGGGTCTTCAAACCCAGGCGGTTGTTCCACATAAACTTCCTCACGGATGAAACGGTTTAGGAAAGCACTTTTGACGTCCATTTGAAATAACCTGAAATTTTTATGACAAGCAAATACAAGTAATAAACGAATTGCTTCTAACCTTGCTACCGGTGCATAAGTCTCGTCATAGTCGATCCCTTCTTCTTGTGTGTATCCCTTGGCCACAAGTCTAGCCTTGTTTCGTATGACTTTTCCTTTCCCATCCATCTTGTTCCTGAAAACCCATTTAGCTCCAACAATTGATTTACCTTTTGGTTTAGGAGTCAGCTCCCAGACATCATTAAATCTGAATTGTTTGAGTTCTTCTTGCATAACTTCAATCCAGCTTTCATCGAATAAAGCTTCTTCTATGCTCCTGGGTTCTATTTCAGAAATAAGAGCCACAGCACTAGACTCTTCTCGCCTTTTGGATCTTGTGCGGATTCCTTCATTGATGTCACCAATAATAAGATCTTTGGGATGACTGGACTTATGTTTCCAGTTGCTGGTTAATTTATCAGATTGATGATCACTTCCTTCACTAGAATCTTCAATAGTCACTTGTTGCTGGTCCTTCAAAATTTGAGCCGCTTCTTGAGAATTAGACTTTGTAGAGTATGGAGCAGATTCAGTCTCTTCAAAATGAGACTGAATAGATTCATTTTGTATAGAATCTTGGAATTTTACATTCATTGATTCTTCCACAGTTTGAGTCTTCTTGTTGTAGACTCTGTACGCTTTGCTTGTGGTTGAATATCCAAGGAAGATGCCTTCATCTGACTTTTCTTCAAACTTACCAACTCGATCATTTGCATTTTTCAATATGAAACATTTGCATCCAAATACATGAAAATATGAAACAATGGGCTTCTTTTCTTTGAATAATTCATAGGAGGTTTTTTCTAGAATATGCCTTAGAAAAACTCTATTGATAATATAACATGATGTTGAAACTACTTTAGCCCAAAACCGTAAAGAAATATTGCTTTCAATTAAGAGAGTTCTGGCCATTTCTTAAAAAGATCTATTCTTCCTTTCCACAACTCCATTTTGCTCTAGAGTATATGGAGAAGAGAACAAATGCTGTAAACCAGATTCGTCACAAAATTTAGCATAATCTTGATTTTCAAATTCACCTCCATGGTCTGGTTTTATACTTGAAATAACATACCCCTTTTCATTTTGAACCTTCTTAGCAAATTTTTCAAAGTAAGAAAAAGTTTCAGACTTACTTGCCAAGAAATATACCCATGTAAATCGTGAGTAGTCATCCACAATTACTAGACAATATTTCTTACCTCCAATGCTCTGCGTTCTTGTTGGTCTGAAGAGATCCATATGCAAGAGCTGCAGTACACGGTTAGTCAAAACTTGATTTATTGGCTTAAAGGAATTTCTTACATGTTTTCCCAATATACATGGTGTACATAGATCAGACTTTTGGTATGATAAATTAGGTAGACCACGAACAAGCTTCTTTGCTAAGATTTTGGCTATGTGCTTCATGTTGATATGCCCAAGCTTTTTGTGCCATAAGTTCGCTTCGTCTTGGATTGAGATTAGACATTGTGATTCATTTGGTTTTACGTCTAAGAGGTAGATATTTTCATGTCTTTGACCCATGAAAGACTGAGTAGAGTCTTTACTGGTTCCTGAACAAATACCCTCTTAAAAGTTGATTTTGAAACCGGCATCACAAAGCTGACTGATACTGAGCAGATTGTAATTGAGCCAGTCAACTAAAGAAACATTGCTTATTGTGAGGTTCCCAATCATTACAGTTCCAAATCCCACTATTTTTGCTTTGTTGTTTCCTCCAAATGAGACTTTTCCACCATTCACTTGAACAAGCTTTATGAAACAATTTGAATCTCCTGTCATGTGTCTCGAGCATCCACTATCCAGGTACCATTTCACCTTTTTCTTGATAGTGACCTGCATTTAAAAAGAAACTCAAACTTTCTTTGGTACCAATATTTTCTTGGGTCCTTTTGAGTTAGTCTGATATACGGTTTTTGCCCAAACTTTATTGACAGGTCTCTAAGCCATAGGACATTCTTTCTCAAAATGATCTGCACTATTGCGTTTTGAACATCTAAGAGCATTGCGACCTACTGGTTTTACAAAGGTCCTTTCAAAGTGATTTTTGTAAACATTCCTTGTTGGTCTATGTTTAATTCTTTCTTTTACTTTAGGAAAATCGATTAATGGAATGGTTTCAGCAGTCATTCCTAAACCAGATTTATTGAAATAAGGTATTTGAATATAAAGTATTTTCTCCAGTTTTCAAATCCTAGAGAAAATTTTTTGGAAATATTTGAAATATCATTTTTCAAAAATGCATTTTCTTTCAAAAGATTATCTTCACTTTCTTTGAGAGAAGAAACATCCCGGTCTAAGCATTTCACTTCTTCTTTCAAAACATTATCTTGTTGTTTTAAAGAAGAATTTTCCTTTTTGAGTTCAGAAATTCTTTTAAGAGAAGTCTTAAGACTAAAACATAATTCATCAATGTATTTTGAAACTTTAATAGGAATTTTGAAATTACTTACCTCGAATTCACTTTCGAGTCTCGAATCGGTCTCGAGTTTGATTCTGAGTCTGATTGTGCCATTAGACATATGTTGGCATAATCATCATCACTATCTTCACACTCTGTATCACTCCAGGTTTCCGCTTTGAGAGCCTTTCAATACCTTTTAGTTTTTCCTTTCTTCTTCCTCAGAAGAGGACAGTTGGGTCTGATGTGTCCCTTTTTCTTACATTCAAAGCAGACTACATCTTTGTTTGATTCATCATCTTCAGCAGACTTGGTCTGTTGCTTTTGAAAACTTTGTTTCCGTGAATTGAATCTTCTTCCTTTGTTATTTAGCTTTATGAATTTTCTTATCATGAGAGCAAGTTCTTCATCATCCATGTCGTCTTCAGAATCTGTTACATCATAATCATTATTAGATTTTAATGCAATTGATTTCTTACCTTTGGGATCTTTGTCTTCATTGATTCGTTGCACTTCATAAGACTGAAGGGTCCCAACCAGCTCATCGACAAACAGTGGCATGATTCTTTGAGTCTCTCCGATTAAGGTCTTAATGTAATTCCAATCCTTGGAGAGTCCACGCAGTAGCTTGTTTACTTTCATGGGATCAGAAATTGGTTGACCTTGATTTTCAAGACCATTCATGATTTCTGTAAATGACTAAACATGTCAGTTATAGATTCTCCTGGTTTCATTCTGAAGGCTTCATATTGACCGAGAAGAATGTTGATTCTTGTTTCTTTCACTCGATCGGTCCCTTCATAGGTAATGTGTAATCTATCCCAGATTTCTTTGGTTGTATCACAAGAAGATATTATGTTATATTCAATAGGTGATAAAGCATAATATAAAGAGTAAATTGCTTTTGCATCAAGAGCTTATCTCTTAATTATCTCTTCCTAACTCATTTCGCTGGACTCAACGGTGTCATTTCCTTTTTCTGAGACAGATGCAGCTTTAGGAATGATTTCTTTTTCTACAACGTCCCATTCCAGAGGATCATTTGATCTTAAGAATGCCTTCATTTTTTTCTTCCATATGTTGTAGTCCTTTCCATCAAAGTAAGGCGGTCTGGTGTTGCTTTGCCCTTCTACCAGCCCTGGAGCCAACATACTAGCCATGGATCTTTTACTCTAAAGTAAAACACTTCAAACAAAGTGAGTACACAAGCTCTGATACCAATTGAGATAGCTAGTATAAGCACCTAGAGGGGGTGAATAGGTGCACAAACAATTTATCAGATACGGAAGCGATTCTTGGCAGCCGATAGAAAGGAGTTCACAAAATGATTTACGATCAAAGTAAAGAGAGTGAGGGAGAGAAGATTGAACACAGGTTTTATAGTGGTTCGGCTTATTCCAAGCCTATGTCCACTCTTCCGCACTGACAGCCCACCGGCTGGATTTCACTATGAATAAAAGAGAAATTACAACTCAGCTTTTCCTTGATTCCACAGTATAGATGTTCTATCACACCTCCTCAAGGTTTCTCACGAATATAGACTCTCTTTTGTATACAAGTATTTGCTCAAATGAATTGTCCAAATAACAAGGAGCTTAAGACTTTGAAATTCTTCTATCGCGCAGACCTCAACAACTTAGAACGTCTTCCTTATATACTCCTTTATGCCATCATACCCATTGGCACTTATCAAAGGAATTCCTCCAATCTACCCGTTGGACGGAATCAATTAGGAAGATCATTCAGCTATTAAAGGAACGTGTCGATAGCCCATCAATCATGTTTGCCCATACAATCAAGATCTCGGTTTCCATAAGTAGAACCTTCCAAGAATATTTAGGCAATCATCGATTCCTTAATCTTTGAGTCAATCTCGATCAATCAAAGAATTATGTTGTGTCTATTCCAGCCATGAGATCTTCTCCAATTGATAAGGTCAAGCCTTTAACAAAACATCCAGTTATGGGTAACCTTTTTTCAACGGATTAGAGACTTCAATGAGGATAGACTTTGAGTCTTAAGTCTGGCTATCCGGAGGTTTTCAGACTTTAAATGGCAAAGTCTGCAAACCTTCAAACTAGACTGATGGAAACGTTTTCTCAGCTTCAAAATACTTCGAAAGGATTTCTCCAACAATACGAACTGATGGAAACGTTTTCTCAGTTTCAAAATACTTCGAGAGGATTTCTCCAACAATATATAACTATATATATATATATATAGCAAAGATGATTCTTATTCCATTTGACTCGCGAAGTATGAATTCACCATGTTATCTTTCTCCATCATACACTCACATGAGAGGTTTTCCCCCTAACTATGAAGAAGGATTCCAATGATAACAACTTTCAATGTTTCCGGTCCAGTCATCGAACTTACAAACACCGTCATAAAAGATCCCCCAATACATTTGACGCATCCATCCTTTTCCCTCTGTCCCTTATATATATCGAACCAGTGTAATTGACCAGACCATGCAAAGCTGCAATAGAACAACGTCTCAAAGAAAAAATGGTTATAAAAAGAGAATTCCCAGCTCTCCGTAATATGATGGATTCCGAGATCATCTTCCTTGGATTTGCAATGAACTGTTAGAGTATTTCCAACCGGTAAATTGTTATAGATCTTAACATGTTTTTTGGACACAAGGCTTTCCACATGGTGAGTTACGAATAAAGAACAAATAAATATGAGCGTAGTTGATGTCTTCATCATGGCAACATTCATCGCTCTTATATCATCATCATTAAGCTATTTAAGGATGGACATTGGTACTTTAATAGTCAACAGTTACTATTGGAATTAGCGGTGGCATGGGCCATAAGCTGTAATAAAGAAAAGAAGGCATAATAGTCACCGTTACTTTGGGATGAAAGTGGCAACATTAGCATTTATTTTTGTCTTATTTACTTTGAGATAAGAATTGCCTCATAAGTTCACTCACAAATCAAGTAAAATATCTTTACAGATGCCATGCGTCCACTGATCTTTGCTTTCTATTTAATGATAACATAAGGAAATGCAATACATATATAGATCTTATACTAGCATGATGTATCAACACTTTAGGAACTCATTTTTTGAGAGAAGAAGTTGAGATTGATAAATAGTGATTGGCTTATTTAGAATGCCAAAAGGAAACCATTACGCAAATATCAGTTTGATTTTTGTGAAAAAAAAAATGATCAAATGATTATTAAATAACTTTTATGGTAGCTATGAATAACTCTCAAAATATTTATAAGTTTTATGGAAAAAATTTTGTGATTAGGGTATCCAGCTGTCATTCCACTACATCTCACTGAGAGGGAAAGAGAACTAGCATAACGAAGTCGTCTTGTGCCCGTAAGCATTTGCTACCTACGCATTTATTGTCGATTTCGATTTAGGTAATTTTTCTTTTAAAGTAATTTGCATATCCAATTTGCTTAAGATTCCAATCCTCAATCAAACAGAATGAAGCAGGAAATTTATAGTGAATTAAGGCCTCTGCCTTCGATCGGAAGGAAGTGTAATGTGAAAATGAAACTTTCATTTTCTTTGCTTCGATGACTTATTAGAACACCTTTCTTATTTTAGCTCTAGAATGAGGTGAGGGTGAGTCAAAGCCTAAGATCGGGCTGAAAGGCATAATTTTCCTAGTCAGAAAATTGAGAAGTACGATCATGAGATTAAGAAAATTCAAGGGATCTGACTCTCAAGTCCGTGGTCTAGTGATCTAGAGGGAATGTGATTTGCCAGGCTGGGGCAAACAAAGGCATTTCACTCTTTGTTGTGGGGTTGTCACGGATTGGCCGGCCATACGGATAGGAAGTCCGCCTTCTTTTTTCTTTTCATCAAAGTTATTTCACAAAAGGGGCAGATAAATTAGAATCTCTCGCAAAAAGGGCCGATAAATTATTAATGATAGAATACATGGGTTCTTCTTCTATCCTTTTTTGGTACTAAGCTAGTCTAAGCAAAGTAGTCATAGTTTTTAAATCGAGATATGTATCATTAATCGACACGTTAAATTTATTAATCATTAGTGATGATTAGGGGTGAGCATGGTCCGGGTTAGTCCGGGCCACCCCCTAACCCTAGGACCAACCCATACAGTGTCGATCCTCAATTTTTAGGACCGAGAACCGACCCTATTGAAACTAGGACCAAGGACCGGACCGACCCGATGGGTTCGGTCCGATTCCAAGGTCAACCCGGGACCGATCGATAATTTTTTTCGTCTTATTTTTTATACTCCCTAAAAAAGCAAACCTACAAATTCAAATTACACATCCATTGACAATGCGGCATTGTGCAACTAAATTATAAATACCAATACATATTTAGCAAATTTAATATGAAACAATAGAAATTTCATACTTGCTAACCGCTCATCGATATATGGGACAAGATGGAAAGTTCTTGTAATCATCTATCTTTAATAATCATAACACCATATGCAAAAGTGTTTTCCTGCATTTGATCATGTAGGAGCTTCATACCACTTGACTAGCAAATCACCGTAGCAACTGCAATACTACTCTACTCTTCAAAAACTTCTACCATTTGACACAAATTGAAAAGCAAAGTGCAGCTGAAATTCATTAGTAAAATACAATTAAACTATAAAAAGTTCAAAATACTTAATATAAATCATGAATATATAACTTCACATCTTGTTAATTCACGTAAACTTCTAAATACCTGAAAACAAAACAAACGACACATAATTAATATTCAATAAAAAGTTTTAAATTGAAATTACTATTAGTGTTATTGATAAAACATTTCAATATAATATAATGTAATAGACATTTTACTTAGATTTGAATATATAAAATAAAATAATATAATATAATATACAGGGTTGGTCCATGGTTGGACCGACCCGAAACTCTTAAGACCGAGGACCAACCCGCACAGTGTTGGTCCTGGAATTTCAGGACCGAGGACCGACTCAGTCCCCTTGGGAACCGGACCAGGACCGGCAAGGTTGGGTCGATCTAGGGTCGGTCCAGGGTCGACCCTAGACCGTTGCTCACCCCTAGTGATGATTGATTCATATCATATGATTTAGTAATATAACTAATATATATGTGTCATGGACATTTATAAGTCCTATAAGCAGATTAGTAAGAATTATGATCTTGGAAATAAAAATCTTAATTTCGAGTGAGAGTGATGATCCATATGCATAAGAATTTATAAATTTCAAGTGAAAAATATATTCAAATATAAACCACAAATAGTGGTGAGTAATTTCATTTGTCATTGCATTATTTTGGAGACCTACCCTCGGGGGCTTTGGAACCTCAGGGATAAATTTTCAGGTCTTTGCTCATAAGATGGTCCAAATTGGTATCCCATCAATTATAGGCGTAGTCTCTCCCAAGACTACACCTCACCTGACACAAGATTTCTTTTAAATTCAACCTAAATATCTTCTAGAAGTTGCCACTAGCCATTTTTGAGGGTCAGTCAAAACCCAATTGAGATGCAGAGAATTGTCTCAATTCCTAGAGGTTAAGAACAAGGACTTGTTTACGCTAACATTTTTAATAGTGCCTTTTTAGTACCTAACTTGAAGGTGTATTATTTAAGTGGTCATCCACTTTTGATTACCATTTGATTATCCTAAAAGTATCAAGTGAGCATACAAATGTTTTTGTGGGGTTCATTAAAATTCTAATCTAATCCTATTCCTAATCTAAAAAAGGAAATTAACAATCACTGTATTGAAATGCAGCATGGAAATTAAACACTCAAGAAATTGAAAGTGCTTCAAAAGATGAGTACAAAAATGAAAATCCTGATACAATTCGAGCAAAAGAATAATGGAAGTCCGAAGCAAGTGGAACCTTATAGGGGTTTGGTTAATGAATTAGTTAGCCTAAACGTAAATTAGACTCTCTCAACCCCATACCAATCTAGGACTTAAAGTATGAGTCATTAGCATGTAAATGATTTTCAATTAGGAGTTGCTAGTAATCTATTTGTCCTAGATCAATTGGAAATCCAAGTAAAGTG
Organism: Eucalyptus caleyi; assembly: GCA_014182885.2. NCBI lineage: Eukaryota > Viridiplantae > Streptophyta > Magnoliopsida > Myrtales > Myrtaceae > Eucalyptus > Eucalyptus caleyi. The sequence goes on along the minus strand of CM024472.2, from coordinate 2,687,254 downwards.
ATGAGAGAATTACTTACTCTTATGAACCAAAGAATAGAGTGTGAGTATAGGGATTTGATTATGCTAGATTTTTCTAATATCCTTTCAATTCCTTTTTTCTTTTCTTCTAGTATAATGTTTGTAAGCAACTTGCAATGATTTTAATTTGGGATAAGTACACTAATGGTGCCAAAAGTTTCTATCGGATCACTTAAGTGTCAAATCGGAGAAAAAACACTCACTTTGGTGCCACTAGCAAAAATTCCGGCCAAAATGATTACGTGACATTTATATTTAAAAAAAAAAAATTCGACAACTCTTATTATTGTCCACAGTGGATGGCATAAACGATGCCGTTTCCTTTTCTTCGTAAGAAACAACATCGTTTTACCATTCCACGTGGATTACCTATAAAATGATCGTCGTATAGTGGATTCAATACAGTTTAAAACGACGTGGGCCAAAAACGGTGTTCGTATAGGGTTCTCGCTCGATGCCGCCGGCCATAGCTCGCTAACCCACCGTCGTTCACTCGACCGCCATTGCTCGGCTGCCGTCACTCGGCCACCGCTGTAGTTGCGCCTTCATTCACTAGCTATGTCCTCAACTCTTGCTCACTCAGGTTTGTCGTGTTCTGTACGTGGGTCAATTTACTAAAAAATTTAGGGTTCCGATAGGCAAGTTAGAGCATGGAGGGCAAATTGAGGGCTTGGCTTAGAGGAAAAGTCGTGGGAAAAATCATGGGGACCGAATAGAAAATTTGAGGGTTTCATCATTCATTCCCTTTGTTTTGTGGGGACCGAATAGAGAAATAGGGCGCGGAGGGGAAAATGGGGCTCGACTCGGGGAAACAATGGTGGGACTGAATTTATTTAATCAATTGGACTAGTTCTGTGGGGGAAACAGGGGGACCGAATGTGATTAAATTGAAAAATGGGTGATGGGACCTTACTTTGTTTATTCAATTCTATTTCTTTTGTTTCTGTAAAAGCACTGAATTTTGGAGATTAGTTGCATTTGTTTCTTAACAACAAAATGACAATGACCTCCATTTGAAGTTGTTGATTCTGTCATGTGGTCCCAACAAGTAATGACATTTGTGTTTTTTTTTTCTTTCATTGGGTGCAACATCGATAAGGACGCAAATCAGGTAGGCATCATTGTTTGCTATGGTGGAGAGTTTCTTATTTGCACCGATGATTAGGAATATGCTAGTGGAAATGAAGATACTATTTATGTCAATGTTCGGAAGCCATTATATATTGATTTTTAGAGGGATTTGGTGTATTTTTTACAATGCAAAGTGCAAAAACTACATTGTTGTATTTCTAGGAAGGAATTGAAGGATCGGTTGAGATTTTTTAATGATGATAATGGTATTAAGGATATCATTTACTATTATCTTCACGGCAAATAAGCTAAGGTATATGTTGAGTATTATAGTGATGGTGAGGATGAGGATGGGGATGAGGATGAGCAGACCACCACTGAAAGAGGAGAAGTGAGAGATCCTATTCAAGCGAGTAATCAGGTCGGGGATGAAAGGGAGAGAACTCACATTGATAGAGATGAACAAACAGTGACATGTCCTGAAATCGTGGGTGAAGATTTGGGCAATGAGGACTTCATTAGATTAGAATGGGAAATTATTTTATCCAATGAATCGGAAGATGAATATTTTGCTTTAGTAAATTTCCCAAGTGACGAAGATGATGATGAACTCGCACAATCAAGACAAAAGCAAAGGGAATTTCTAAAAAAAAAAACTTACACCTTCAACAAAGAGGCCCGAGCTAGTAAATGGGGATAGAGCTAGTGAAGATGAAAAAAGCTGTGGTGATGAAATTGCTAGTTCGGAGAATGAGCTTGACAATGATGATGAAGAACCTGCTCATCGAAGAAAAAGTAAGTATCATTGCTATGATCCGACTGTTGATAAACCTATTTTGTCTATGGGCATGAGATTTGACAATGCCAAACAGTTCAAGGAAGCTGTTGTGAAGAACTCCATATGTGAACAGAGGAGTGTTAAATTCATTAGAAACACGAAGGAATTTGTGAGAGCTAAGTGCTCACAACACAATTGTCCATGGAAGCTTTATGGTGCGCTGAGTAAAAATGGTCATTCCAGATTAGGTCCTTGCAAGAGGAACATACTTGTCCAATTATTTTTAACAATAAAAGGATAACGAGTGTGTAGTTATCGAAGCATTTTTTCAACACTATCAAAGCAATGCCCATGATCAAAAGTCCTCAATTTCAACAATTAGTGAATGAGCAAGTAGGGGTTAATGTGTCAATGAATCAATGCAAGAGAGCTAAGATGAGGGTGATGAAAATACTAATGGGCATAAGGAAGAATATGCGCAGCTAAGAGACTATGCTGGCGAATGCATGTTTCAAAACCCATCTAGTAAGGTGTATGTAGAGTTTGTGGAGAGGCCACTCCTTGATCTTGGGCCTAAATTTGATAGATTTTATGTCTGTTTTGATGCATGCAAATGGGGCTTCTTGGCTGGTTGTAGAAGAGTTAGATAGCTTGGGCGATGGTGAAGATAGAGAACAAAGATATTTGGTCTTGGTTTCTTAAAAAATTAATGGCTGACCTTGAGATAACCGATGGGAGAGGATGGGCATTCATGAGCGACCAACAAAAGATAATTTCATTGTCAATTAATTCACTCCCTTTTAATATTAATCATTTGCATATTTTTCCTGACTTGTATTTATTGGTTTGAATTTTTGTAGGGACTTATTCCTGCATTAGCAGAGTTGATGCCACATGTTGAGCATAGAATGTGCGTGATGCACATATATGCAAACTGGTCAAGGAACTTCAAAGGAGATAGGCTCCAGAAGAAATTCTAGCAGATAGCAAAGAGTACCAACATGGCTAATTTCATATTAGCCAAACAAGAATTGTTGCAGCTAACAAATGAAGGTTTTGAAGCATTCTTCCAAAGAGAAGCTAAACACTGGTGTCGGGCCTTCTTCAGTGAAGAGTTCAAATGCGATATCATTGATAACAACCTCAGTGAAGCTTTCAATGGTAGAATTTTAGAGGCCAGGTGCAAACCAATCATCAGCATTCTTGATGATATTCGAGTGATGGTGATGACTAGACTGCATAGGCAAAGAGATGAGGCTACGAAATGGACTGAAGACTGTGACCCTAGGATTATGAAGGGATTGGATGCAAACATTGCTGCTAGTAGGTTCTGCCATCCAGTTTGGAATGGAGATAATGGATATGAGATTATTCAAAATTAGGATAAGTATGTTGTCAACCTGGATAGAAGAAAGTGTTCATGCCGAGCCTAGCAACCGAATGGAATTCCCTGTGCCCATGCAATTTATGCTATTCAGATGAAGCAAGAAAACCCAGATGATTACCTACATGATTGGTATAAAAAAAGCTCATACCTTGCTTCATACCAATTCATGATGCAGCCTATCAGAAGCAGCAAATTTTGGGAGCCAACAAATCATGAAAGCCTTCTACCTTTGCTGCTGAAGAAGCAAATTGGAAGGCCAAAAAAGAAAAGAAGAATGCAGCAGGAAGAGGCATCAAGTCAGAGGATGAGTAGGATTTGCTCAAAGATGAAATGCTCCTATTGCCGCAAGGAATGGCACAATAAGAAAGGTTGTGAGCTGAAAAGACAGCATCAACAGCAAGATGTAATGGTTGAAAGTAGGACAGAAGGCCCTACTAAAGAGCTTCTTGTTGGGCCTAGTGAAGGTAGGATAGAAGGCCCTGCAGTAGTGCCTATTGAAGGGCAAACAGAAAGCCCTGCTGTAAGGTAAGTATCATCTTTACCTCAGTAACTTTACATTTCTTATTCGATAGAGTTTGATGGTTGACCATTTGTACTGGCTTCTCTTGTGTTTTTCCTCTATCATGCACTTGTAATTTGATAAGTTTTCTCCATTTGTTTCCACCATGAAAATGAGTAGATGTCTAATTATTCATTGTAGTTGGTCATGATCATGATATAGTACATTGTTGTAAGGTCTTCTAAAAGGCTAGAAAAAGGCCCTGTTGTTGGCTCAAGTGTAGGGACAGGGACTAGAATAAGCAAGACAGTAATAATAACTAAGTCCACTGTTAGAGCAAACGAGAAAAAAAAAGTTCATGTAAGTTGTACATCGATGTGTTTGTTTGTTTTTTTATGGGCTGAATTTTAAATTTGTTATGTGTTTCTCAGGTGAGAAGACGAGCAACTGCACAAGTTGCAGAGGCTGCTCCCCCCATCTATTTCTGCTAAAAATGATGCACCATAGCAAACAAGAGGGGCTATTGGAAAAAGTTTAAGGTAATATAGTTATGGGATTTATATAGATGAATGAACTAGAATGACTATTTTGAATGTAAGATTTGTAGGCCTCATGCATTTAATTTGTTATACTTCGATTCATTTGGTTGACAATATCGCTATGTTCTTGTAGTCTGGGAGAACTTCGGAGGTACTTCTCTCTCATCTCTCTCAAAGTGGGCTAACTCAAGAATCAAGGGCGCAGCCAAAGAAGAGTGCTCCAAAGAAGAAGACTGTGGGAATAGCTGCAAAACAGCCATTCAAACATAACCCAGCACCAGTTCCATCTCAACCAACAATTGGGTGCGATAGTGATTATATGGACCAACACATGACACGTGCTAGAACAAGAATAGCCACCGTCAAAAATAAGGAAAATGAGGTGACAGAATGCCTAGTTAAAGAACCTGCACATCTAGTTCGAAAGAGTGCCTGGATTATGAATCAATTCAAAGCCCCAAGACGAAAAGGAGATCAGGGTGTTGTCCATATTGACTGATGGGAGGGTTCTGGACTTGGTCTCTTTTTATGTGGTGTTGCTGATGGGAGGGTGTTGAACATAGTTTATGTTTATTTTTACGTGGTGTTGGACATGGTCGCATCTTTTCATGTTTTTTTTTAGGAGGGTGCTGGATATTATATCACTGATGGTAGTTGTTGCCTCCATATTTCCATTGATTTTTTCTAAGAGGGTGCTAAACCTTCAGTGATTGGGGAATGAAGTTCATGTTTTTCTTTTCTTTTGTAAATAATCAATCAATATCAATAACAATAGCTGTTTTTGTATATTTTGATGTTGGTGCAATGTTCTTATGAGGTTACTATTATTTTTAGATTTAAATGTGTGCATATAGTGTTGCTGGTTGAAGTTGTTGATGCGTTAATGCTATCTATGGGGTTCTAGTTGTATATGCTGGAATATGATGCAGTTGATGCGTTGATGCTATCCGTGGGGTTCTGGTTGTATGTGTTGGAATAAAATGTAGTTTTGGGTGTAGGTGCATCTCGTTGTAGGGCTGTTGTGTTGCAAAAAGATGCCCTAACAAGCCAACTGGTGCAAGAACAAGATGCAGGATGCACCATAACTGGTGCAAATTTAAAACTAGCACTCAAGCGATCACTATTTACAACTTATGCAACAGAAGTGATCACTTTGTAATCACGACCGTCACTTAAATGATCACTTTTATAAAATCTTAGCACTCAAGCAATCACTATTTACAACTTTTGGCACTGAAATGGTCAATCGTTAATTTTCCACCATCCCTTGATTTTGCCATGGTTTACAATTGCAGCAAACCAGCAAACCATTACAACGATAAAAATGCAACAATCATTCTATTTGAAGCAAAAACTAATCAAAACAAACATTGCCAATACACAACTAAACAATAAAAAGTGCTCAGAACTAATGTATTTCAACTCTAACCTTCCATTTCACCATGGTTTACAGTTGTAGCAAACCAACAAACCAGCAAATCAGGAGGACAAATAAAAAATATAGCAAGCAAACATTGCATTTCTGAAGTGCTCACAATTAATGCATTCCAACTCCAACCTTGCATTTCTACCATGGATTACAACAAAACCTTATGCTTTATACAAAAATGGTAGACATACAAACTTCTTCTCATTACTTAACTTCACATTTGAATAAACTACACAAGAGAATAAGAAAACAATCAACGCTTGATAAAAGTTTCTTTCAATTTTCAGCCTTGAAACCTCCTTCTTCAAATGGTCGACCAGAGATGTTAAACCATTCATTTAAGCCTGCATTGAGTCGACATCCTCCAACTCGTCCATTAACGCGGTGGAGGTTGATTTCGGCCTTCAAGTAACTCCAGGATCACCTCTATCACTCGATCATAGAATTTCCTATCAACTCATTTGAAATATTTGAACTTCGAGCCTTTTCTATATCTGCTGCACTCATGGAATCTTCTCCCGGGATTCAACCAAGTCCTAGATGTTCTTCTTAGACTCAATAACCCACAATAACAGTAACACTCACCATTTAATTTGCTTTTTTTTTATAGGAATGTGAGTTGCTACTGAAGCTTTTGCCCTCCGTTCGCAAGAGCGAGCTGATAACTTTGAGAGAAAATCAAAGTATACACTCGAATTGGTCGAATTGGGGATTTAGGGTTTTCAATTTCCGATTCTACTCAAATTTGGGGATTTAAGGTTTCTTATTTGGGGGAAAAGACATTAAACGGTGTCGTTTTGTTGTTTGCATGCTGATTGTATTCTCCGGCGATCCACATTTGCTTCAAATATTAATAAAAAAATGTCACATCGGATTTCCGGTCAACTAGATCGGAGTTGGCACAAAAGTGAGCATTTTTCAAAATTTTTGGCACTTAAGTGATCCAGCGGAAATTTTTGGCACCAAAGTGAGCGCCGTACACAACTTATGGCACCATTAGTGTACCTATCCCATTTTAATTTCCTCTCTAAAATGTAAGTGGATGCGTAATCATTATTACTCAATAATCAAAGTGTTAAATAAATTGCAAGGAAAGTGAATATTTGCTTACCTCAAAGCAACGCGAACATTTGTAATATTAGCTAGAAAATTACATAATTATCATAAATATGATTTTTAATTAACACACAACTTCACTTAGATCTTTTTTAGATTTTCTTTTGTTTAATAAAAATCATGCTTTATGTAATGACCTAATTCTAACAGATTTTTAATATATTATTCTAGCACACCACGCAATTTCCTAAGTATATGAACCTAAACATACAAATTTTAATATATCATGGAATCTAATTAAATGACCTAAACATGCAACTTCAGATTACGGGCAAAATTGATATATGCAATTTAGTTAGATGAACCTAGACAAAAATTCTAAAATGATATGCAATTCCTAAGTACACACAATCTAAATGACATGCACGGAGTGACATGGAAAAAATGACGACATGGTACAATGACATGGCATTATGGAGAATAACGTGACAAGATGGCACATGACGTGAAACATGGTAGTGACATAACAGTGGTAATGCAAGTTGCTTGCAGTTAATCTATATGACATGCACCTGTTTATTCTCTTTTTTTTTAATGAATTTTGGAAATAAAATAACCAAAATAAACTTGTAATGTAGCCTAAAAAAAAAAATCTACTTTAATTGTACCTAATTTTTTTGGATTTTTTGAAACAAAATCAATTCAAACAAAGATACGAAGAAAATAAAGTCCACGTCAAACATGACATCAAGTCACGTGAGATATTATGGATATAAATTGATGAATCGTATATTAGGCATAAGATCGGATTGGCTGATTTCTCGTGCAATCGTAAATCATATATCAGGCATTAGATTGGATTGACGATTATGGCACATCATGAAATTAGGAAATAAATTTTAATTGAAACCTACTCAGGAATTTCATAAGTACAATAATATCACTCAAAGGTTCAAATAAGTTGCGATTTCAGATTTGGCAACAAAAATATGTGCAAATCTAACCAATTTGTGATATTGCTTGGATAGCGTTTCCGAAATCGGACAAACAACATAATCACGGGAATCACGATCTGATGACCGCCGGCGGTTCACAGGGATGCTCGATGGCGACCGACGTGCTTGCGGCAAAGGATGGAAGCGTGTCAATGGAACGCCACGATGGTGATTTTAGCGGCTGGTCGTCTCAAGGAACAGCGAAAAATCCGCGGGTAATTTCACACACTGCGGGAGCAAAACAATTGTAACGATGGAACCGTTGCTATTGTCAAAGACTCTTGAATGCTGATTGCGCTAGTGCCAATGTTGTGGAGATGGTGACACTCGCGGGACTTAGCAACCGGGGTAACTGGGCACACCAGAAGTTCACTGAGGAGCCAAGAATTCGCTGGGTTGGACTGCAACTTGACAGACAGACAACCTACAGCAAGGAAAGAACTCGAGCGTGGTGGGTTAACTTTGTTCCGGTCAGTGTCGTGACGATGCAGCAAGCAACTCGTCGTTGAGAGTGGCGGTGGCGATCATCATTGGCTCCGACTGTACCATGTGAGACCGTAATGTCCACGTCCGCGATTTTCGGTCAAAATTGACCAGGTGAACTCGATTGACAAAACGTAAAAATGTTTAAAACTTAATCGACAAAATTAAAAATTTTAAGACTGAATCGATAAGAGTGCAATAAAATTTGTGTGCTTGTCATGGTGGACAGGCTTCTTTTTTTTTTTTTTTTTATTTGGTCATATTAGTGGACAAGCTTGGACGACTATATTTATGATAGTTATTTCTTGAATGGGTTGTCACATGTGTGTAGATAGCTTTCTCTCTAGTTAGAAATATCTATCGCATTATTATCACTTCCATAATTATTAGATTAGAGTACGCTAATGGATTACAAAGGCGTTGATTTGGTCGACTGTTTCTATATTGATTTCACAATTTAAGATGATGATGTTATCCTTGCCATCTAACATAACCTCCTCCTATCTAAATAAAATCATTTGGTCTCAATTGAGGCAGGTTCCTAGAATATCTGATGGTTATAGAGAAAAAATCTACGTAGAAAGGCTCAATTAAAAACGAATTCCTAAAGCATGGGACACTTACCCAAAAAATCAAGAGTGTGAGGGGTCGATTAACACAAAACCAAAAGTTCAGGGGCTATATGGAAAGATTTCCTCAATCTAAGGAGTTTACATTTCTAATATAGATCCAAGTGTTGCATAATCATGCCAAAGGTCTCATCGTAGTGCACATATAGTGTCTGCAGTTTTATAATTGATATAACATTATATCGGTGTATATTGACAAAGTGGTTTTAGAGAAGCTTAAGCAGTCCATGCTAAGAAGGCGCTCCTCCTAGTCCCAATTGAAGTGATGGCAAACCCACTTATCAAAGCTTCCACAAGATCAGCACTGTCAGACTCAAACGACAAAAACTACACAGATCTCTGTTTTCGCTCAAAACTACAAGCTGGAACGCTTCAAGGATGGCAATATTAGACGCAAATTGCGCAACCCCAAGATCTCCATAACCAGAACAAGAACATGCATAATTGAGTAGAAAGATTAACGCACCTGGATCCATCGAACATTGAGCGGAAGTATAAAAAGGCATTACCCACATATAAAGGGGATCCATGCATCAAGTCCTTCTCCTCTATTGCCCTCCGTATCACTGGCTCAATGAGGCGGCCCCCCTCACGTTTAGCGTTAGGTAAACGCCCCATAGGTGAGGATCCATGTGAGAATTCGGGTTAGAGGAGAGACTTGAGCACTATATATAGAGTTTCCAGCCAGTCCCCCTCATTACAGGCCAGGCTCAACTCGGCCCACACTAGCCAGCCCCATATCAGACTAATTAAGAAACCTTCTATCTCACCTTAGACCAGCCATGTTTTACGGTAACCGTAAAAACAGTAAATTACAATATCAATTAATGTAGTCCACATTAGGAAAACTCTTACATTCTCCCACTTGGACTACATTAATTGAAATCGTACCTTATGTGCGCACATTGGTCCAGAGATAATTCTTAATAGTCAATCATATCCCATAAAGTCTCAAACACCGAATCATGGTGGTAACTGCATATATATACACAGAGCCTTCCATGGTCACAAATGTTCTCAACTTTATTGATATGGATTCAATATGATAGTGTGTCAAATGGATAACATCTCTCATAGAGAGATCCCATTTGTCAGTCACCATTCTCTTACCTTAGGTGTTACAAAAAACTTGTGCCACTAGAGAATGCTTTATGGTTCCAATGAACCCACATATGTCTTGTCCTTATGGTTAACATTTCTTTATGTATCACAAGACATATGCACAAGGCTAATAACCGGATGCCCGGATGCCCCTAGCCTTCACTCAAGGTCTATACAATCTCTTGGAACTTTATCAATATGTATTTAACATAATAACAACACATTCAAAATATTTTATTGAATGCAAAAGTTGATACATATCAAACCGTTACTAAGTGTAACGAACCATAGATATGACCTTTATTAGAGTAAAGCCAAAATAGCTCCCACTAAACAACAGTATCTGAAGATATTCCTAGGCCCATGTTAATAATATGTTACTAAAATACACATGGGCGTAGGCCTTTAGTTAGTGGATCTGCAACCACATTATCTGTGAAAATATGTTATATTAAAAGTCACATTTCTGTACCTTTTTTTATGGTCAAAAATATCTGACCACCATATATTTAGACCCCTTGAGACCTCTGTAATAAATAAATAATACTACAAATTTGTTATCTTAATACAACCGTATGGGTCTATCCATCAAGTTAAAACGATTAATTCCGTCATGAGGTTTTGGAGCATAATAGCCCAAGTAACAACCTAAAAGAATGTTACTAATACTGCATACATAGTAGAAGATAATAAAGAACTTTATTTACTACACTTCCTACTAACATAAATCTGTATTCCATTATTGATTGCATGTCATCTGAACAACCAGCAAAGTTTACATTTAAATAATCTACTAACTGCAAGAATTGAATATGTCTATAAATTAGCAATAATCTCTTGTCTTCTTTAAGTACCTTAAAACCTTCTTGACAGCAACACGGTGATCATGTCCTGGATTTGACCGATATCTGCCTAGAAGTCCCGTCACAAAGACAACATTTAGTCTAGTGCAAATTCGAGCATACATTATACTTTTAAGTGCACTGACACAAGGTACACCATTTAATTATATTTTCTCAATATCTATATAAGGACAATGTGATAGATTTAGTCCATCACCCTTAACAACATGAGCAATTCCTGACTTGCAATGATGTATATTGAATATTTCCAATATACAATCAACAAATGTCAGCCGAGAAAATCTAATATAATATGGCAAAAACAATCCTTACAGACCCCAATATTGCCTCAAGGTCACAACTTGTAAGCAAAATATCATGTACATAAAGTATGAGCAAAAATAAATTTCCTCCCACTGACCTTGTAGTATATTGAATTACTTTGTTCTCAATTGAACAAAATAACAACACTATGAAACTTTAATAATATTGTCTGGAAACTTGCTTAAGACCATAAATTAGAACTTTTCAGTCTACACACAAGTTTACTTGAATCTGCTGCAAAATCATCCAATTGCACTATATAGATTTTGTATCTATTTGACGTAACTTTATATAAAAATAAATTATTAATGCAACATTCACTCTAAAAGAATCTTTTAAAGAAATAGTTATCTTTTCAATATAAACAATCCACCCCTCTTTCAAAGTGAAAACTTTAGTTACCAATTTGGCTTTAAATTACACAATCTTTCTTTGAAATTCTTTTAATTTTGTACGCCAATTTGCAACTAATGAACTTGTAATCTTTAGGCAAGTAAGTTAGTTTCCAAACACTATGATGTTTCTTAGATTGTATATCGCCTTTTATAGCATCTAACCACATACTTGATTGAGAATAAGAAACGACATTTATAAACATGTCATTACATCAACCATATAGTGGATATTGTAATCATGCTCTCACAAATAGACTATATAATCTGATGGTATAACTGATCGTCTTTCCTTAACAAATCTCCTTAATAAAACTGCAACCACTTCATTCTGCACTTGAGAGGTTTAAGAAATTTCATTATAAACTATATCAAGAATAATAACTTGAACCTCAACAAGTTTAGTCTATGGTACAGGAGATTCCATAATTATCTGTATAGGTAAAGACAAAAACATAGTAACCTCCGTCATACTATTATCTTTAATAATCTGAGAGCAGCTATCCTCTATAATTACGTCAATATTTAGAAACTTTAGAGTATGTGATTCCATAATTCTTGTACCTTCTTTAGGGTCATAAAATCAATACCCCTTTTGTATATGAAAAAATTGCTTTCATAATATCAGCCCACAAAAAACCAGATAAATTAGTCTTACTAATCATACTCATCACCATGTTCAATATGGTGCATTTATGCCTTTCGACCAAATCTTTTTGTCATAATTTTTAGGTATAGTAATTAAATTAATACCCCAGAATCTACTAAGTATTTGACAAATGACCCTTTAAGCTATTTCGCATTGTCATATTTGCCAAAATACTAACGGCCAATGTTAAACCTGACAACCTTTTAAGACATTTATCTCGGTCATTTTCCTTAAATAAAAAAAAAAAACTTTTGGAAACAACTTTTTAATCATATACGAGATGTATATGTCATTAGGACTTAAACACAATCTTTGCAGATCTGTCCTAATTTCAATATCAGACAAGACATAATTTCAAGCAACTAAGGCTTCCATCATCTTATAGCAGTACAGTCCACAGGCAAACCTCTTTTCAAGTGTTCCAGAATGGAACACTTCATGGACAGTAAACAAATTCAATTGCTCTTTTCTCAAGCAACAAATCATATGTCCACAACTTAAAATTTGAAGCAGTAAAAAACCTCAATGATGATGGAATTACCATTTACAGAAAATGTGACTAAAAAACAAGCAGTATATAATTAGCATCATGTGAGCATTGTGTAACTTGACGTACAAGTACACATCCAGAGAGTTACATGCAAAATCACATAATCACCTTTGGGCAAAATACATGACATGCAATTGTACACTCCCCACATGATAAGGGTTATGAGAATATGTTCAAATTCTTCATGAATTCATCACCTTTGGGCATATGAATCACTAGAATTAGTCACTCCTCCACCATATTATCATCTATCCCTCCATGAACTAATACACAATCACCTCCTTTGGGAGTATGATTACGCATTAGACCAGGAGACATCCCAATCATCATACGAGACCGAAATTTCTCAAACCTAATCAAGTGTGCCACTTTGGCGGTCACTACTTAATTGAATAATTGAAATTCTCTCATACCAGGGATATAAGTTTTACTTCTCACATATACCATATATATATATATATGTGTGTGTGTGTGTGTGTGTGTGTGTGTGTGTGTGATTTTAACTTTAGTGATAGGGGCATGATATCACTAAAATCACATATCATGCTAATTACATTGCTTTATCCATTAATAAAAATTAATTATACATATATATATATATATATATATATATATACAGCGAATCTGTTAGACAGATTCCAATGAGATCATTGATCACAGTAACACAAGAAACTTCTCATAATAGAAAATAAAACATCTCTTATGCACCTCAATTACATATTACTATAACAACATAAAAAGAATGCTGATCTATAATATTTCTCACAAATTAACATTAATAGTAATATATGGTACACCAAATCGACAAGCTTGACAGCTGATCCATTATCACTCATGAGTTCATAAGGCAAAAATGACTCTAAGGCCAACAACTGATTTATTAATCAATTTTAGGTGACAAATATCATTACTTCAACCAGTGGCCTATTAATTGAGTTAAACCAGAGAACCAAATATCTAAAATTTAACAATAGATACTATTGCTCTGCATAAATGTTGGCATACTCCTTAACTTTAAAAAATATTCAACTTGATAGACATTAACAAGTGACCAGATGAGTTCATGTACAATATGCAGTAACTTAATTAACATGCATTACCCACATTCAGCAGATGTGTTAATCAGTACATTAGTTTGGTCACAAGTCCTTAAGTCGTCTATTATTCAAAGATTACCAGTGTGTAAAGGAGTATACTTAAGTAACAAAAGTTTTATAATCTTTATTGTTTCTCATCAGCTCAATACATAGCTCAAATACAATCACATATGAATTGTATTGCATTAAGCCAGCTTTAGTTCACAATAAAGTTTGATTTTTATTGATGAATCACACCTTTTTATTATGTGATAACATACTAGTAACCCATCACCTGTATTTCCAAAATCATAGAAAATACAAGAAAAATACGCAAAAATACACTAAAAATATACATATTTAGGATTCCATATGTAATTTCACATAAATAAAACCATCAAACATATAAAATAAATATACCACAAGATAGGAAACCACCATACAAGTCCAACGCCGACAACCACGCGCCAAAATAAGCTCCTACGCACCCGCACGCACCGCCTAAGTGCGCGGCGAGTGGGGTTCACGCGCGGCGCGCATTCGACACCCAGGCGGCGCGTGGACGTGTGTGGGGACGCATGCGGCATCCCCCGGCGATGCGCCGCCGACCCTCTTGCTCGTCTCTTCTCCCCCAATCCAAATTTGTGATTTAATTTAATTTTTATTGAACAAAAAGTCTCGAAAATCATAAATTAGGGCAAGATCTGTACTAATTAGGGTTAATCCGTACAAATTAGGGCAAAAACTTTATCCTTTCAAGTTCTAGGGTTATGGTTGCTCTGATACCACATGTTAGACGCAAATTGCGCAACCTTAAGATCTCCATAACCAGAACAAGAACATGCATAATTGAGTAAAAAGATTAACGCACCTGGATCCATCAAACATTGAGCGGAAGTATAAAAAGGGATTACCCACATATAAAGGGGATCCACGCATCAAGTCATTTTCCTCTATTGCCCTCCGTATCACTGGCTCAATGAGGCGGCCCCCTCACGTTTAATGTTAGGTAAACGCCCCTTAGGTGAGGATACATGTGAGAATTCGGTTTAGAAGAGAGACTTGAGCATTATTTATAGAGTTTCCAGCTAGTCCCCCTCATTACGGGCTAGCCTCAACTCGGCCCACACTAGCCAGCCCCATATTAGACTAATTAAGAAACATTCTATCTCACCTTAAACCAGCCCTGTTTTACGGTAATCGTAAAAACAGTAAATTACAATATCAATTAATATAGTCCACATTAGGAAAACTCTTACAGGCAAAGCCCGTGACCATAACATCAATATGATCTTTGTAAATACTAGTTATGGCGTGCCTGTGGATGCAATTTCCTCCATATTGAAATTTTGAAATAACACATATTTTTCTGTAGCCTCGCTATTAAAAAGTCTTACGTCCATGTTTATTACTAAGATCTTGGCCAATTGTATAGCTGTTGTCTTGACTGACTTGATAAGCTCTCCCCATAATGCCTTTGTGAAAGGAAGTAGAATTAAGGACAATATTCTCCTAGCCCAGGAACCGTTTGCAAGCTTCCACCGTGACCCTTATCTACCCAACTGCACAATGAAGGTTGACTTCTTGAAGGCTTATGACATAGTGGATTGAGATTTTTTGGAGCTTACCCTTTCAGCTTTCGATTTTCCAGAGTGGATGATCATACTCATCATGGTTAGTGTTCACACCCCGAAGTACTCCGTATCCATCAATGGTGAACTTCATGGTTTCTTCTCAGGTGGATGAGGGCTTCGGCAAGGGGACCCTATGTCTCCATATCTCTTTACCCCGGTAATGGAGATTTTCTCCGGGATATTGAGCTCTCACACAACACATAAGGACTCCAAGTATTTTTGGAGGTGCAAATTTGTGAAGCTTTCACATCTCTTTTTTGCCGATGATGTCTTTCTTTTTAGTCAAGCAGATTGTGTTTCAGTGACTCTACTCAAGAGTGGACTTGATATCTTTTCCTCTTGAAGTGGATTGGTGCCTAACAAGAACAAAAGTGAAGTTTTTTTGGCAAGGGGTACTCCTTCTTTGCGGAGGTATATTCTTTCGGCCCTGGGTTTTCAGGATGGGAAGCTTCCAGTGTATTATTTGGGAGTCCCAATTATATCTTCAAAGGCTTGGTAAAATAGATTGTATTGCACTTATTGACCGAATCATAGCTAGGGTTCAGACATGGGCTCAGCAGTTTCTTTTGTTTATAGGAAGACTCCAATTGATCAGGTCAGTCCTTCATTCTATTCAGGCATTTTGGGCTAGTGTGTTTACCCTTCCCTCTTCAGTTATAGAGCGTGTTGAATGTATTTTGAGACAGTTCCTCTAGAAAGGCCTTTCCCTAGGTCGGGGCGGGGCAAAAGTTTCTTGGGAAGATGTTTGTGTTCCTAAGGAGGAAGGTGGCCTGGGTATTCGTAGGTTGAAGGACTGCAATAAAGTAGCCATGCTTAAATATATTTGGGTTTTATTCACTGATAAAGAGTCCCTCTGGTGTTGGTGGATCCACACCAATTTCTTAAAGAGGGATAATTTTTGGGTCTCTACTAATCCCACCGTCTGCTCTTGGGCTTGGAGGAAAATACTCTAGTTGAGAAGGGACTTTAGGGCTTCTTTTGTGTGAAAATTGGGTGATGGTCATTTGGTCTCGCTGTGGTATGACAATTGGCATCAGGAAGGCCCTTGGAGCCTTTTTTTTTTTTTTTTTTTTTTTCAGATTCTATTATTGCTACCTCGGGCCTTACTAGACAAGCAACAGTGGCAAATCTACTTTCGCTTGAGGGAAGTGTTTTCAGGACTCTTTTGGAGTGTTGGGATTTTGCCTCTTCGGTTCTTTCTCGAACCCCTAGCCGTTTCTTTTGGTGCGAGTCTTCCAACGGTTCCTTTTCGGTGGCCTCAGCTTGGGAGGGCAAATGCTATAGATCTGTGTTCCTTGGGCTCAATTTATCTAGAACAATGCTATAGATCCAAGGTTTCAATTCAACCTTTGGTTGATCACCAGGAATCGATTACCTACTTAGGCTTTTCTTATATCCATTGGAAGAATTGAGTTTGAATTATGTGCCTTTTGCAATGCTACTCCGGACTCTATTGACCATCTCTTCTTTGATTGTCATGTTCCTATGACCCTAGCTTTCTTTTGGGCCAGAAGATGTAATCTTCCCTAGCGTAACAGAACTTGGGTGGAGAATCTCCTATGGGCCTTGAAATTCCTGTCATGTGAGAACTTTTTTCACTCTATTGCCCGTTTCTCTTTTTGGGTCGTATGTCATTTAATTTGGAAGAAAAGAAATAGCATCATCTTCTGAGGTGAAGCGCTTGAGGTTACAACTATGAAGAATCATCTCATCAAAGTCGTTAAGGACAAAGCCTTGACTTTCAATAAAGTGCTGGACAACTAGGAACATGAGGCTTCAATGAGGGTGGGGTTTCGACCCCTCCAACTTTGTCGGTGGCCCTACTGAGCTTGCGTAGTGGTGGTGGGTCGCTCTGGTCTTTTCTAGACATTGTTGTGGCAATTTCTGCTGTGTTGATCCATTTTTGTCGTTGCTGTGGTGTTTTTTGCCTTGGTTCCTGGTTGTTTCGACTGGTTGTTTGTTTGTGGTTGTTTATGTTTCTTTTACATCGGCTCCCTTCTACTTATTCTGCTTGTTTGCACTATGAGTGAAAGTTTTTGGCACCGATTTCTTGTATAGTTGGCTTTTCCTCAATATATTCTTACATTTAAAAAACAAAAAAAAAAAAAGGTCCTACATCCATGCGGTGATCATGGATTTGGTTTTTATTAATTCTCTAGGCATTGTGACTGATGCGTGGATTTTTCTTTGTTCTTTTTTTTCTTTCTTTTTGGAAAATACTAGCATCTATTTCATCTTAAGCGATGCTGCGACCTAATCCCTTCGAACTAGGGAGGGAGAAATTAGGTTTAAGAGTGTTGTCAACTTTGGCCCAGCTGTCTTACATTAGCTTGAGCTCTTCCAAGTCCATACCTCGTCCAACATCGGGCGTTCAAATTTAATTAATTAATCCTACATGAATTTTAATTAAGGAGCCGTCACTAGCCTTTTTTGGTCAGGTAGAAACCAAGTCAAATGCAATATATATTATTAGTTATGCAATTAGAGATTTTGGTCTATGGGACCTGATTATATTAATCTTAAGACTAATGCCCTTTCGGTACAAACTTGACCACGTGCTAACTCAAGCCATAGCAACCTATCGAATAAATCTAGTTTTCGTCCTAAACATTCTAAAACAAATGAAATAGCATCCAAAATATTAAAAAGTGCAACCAGGTCTATTCACAAAGAAAAAACACAAGCATTCTAAAATGGTCTCTAAAAAAAAAAAAAACAATCCAAATTAATGAAACCTATTTTAAAGCCCTAAAGGCTTGTCTAATTTTGGATTTTGATTTTTTTATTTTTCCAATTCTTTTAATTTTTTTAATTTTTATTTTCTGTAATTTTATGAATATATTTAGAATTTTTAAATTTGTAATATTTTTAAATATATGTGTTTTTATTTATGGATTTTCAAATTAATTGAATTTTTAATGATTTTCTGAGTTTCCAAAATTTTATGATTTTTCTTTGAATTTCATAAATTTTTAATGAGTTTCTAATTTTTAAAAATATTTTATTACTTTCTATCTTTTAATTATTATAAATTTTCGGGAAACTCTTTTAGTATTTCTGAATTTTCTGGAATTTTTAATGGCTTTTATGATTTTTATATTTTTTACGAAATAAGAATATTTTATTAATTTTCTAGGGATTTTCTGGATTTTTTAATTTTTTTGATTTACTGAATTTTTAAATAATTTCTGTGATTTAAAAAAATTATTATTATATACAGGGAACGGTTTCGGACGGGTTTTACCCGAAACCCATTTTAGATAAAAACAGAAATTTTTAACATTTTTGTGTGTGTGTATATAACTGACTTTTCTATCAGTTCCTAGACCACTTTAGATTCTTGCCAACTCTTGCTGACTCTTTGACCAAAACAAATGTAAGCCAGCCCGAAGCCCATTTTCCCTTTTTTCTTTTTTTTCTTTTTTAAATTTTCGATTTTTCTCCTCTCTCTCTCTCTCTTTTTGCTTTTTCCTTGTTTTGTCTTTTTCTGCCCAGGTCATCTTCAACCTTACGCCTCCCTCCTTCACCGAAGCATGCGTTCTGCAACTCCAACCGAACAAAGAACACTCGACGCCACCACCATTCCAGCTTACCCACCGCCCTTCAAACTCGTCGTCGCCCACATGCTCACAGGCGTGAGCACCCGTGGGAGAAGAAGAGGGAATGGGGCTTGGGCCTCTATTCTTGCTTAGTTCTAGGATGGGCCAAGAAACTACAAAAGAGACGGGCTGAAAGAAGAAATATAGAGATAGGGTAAAGGAAAAATAAAAGATGGGCCAAAGGAATAACAAAAATGGGCTGGACACACCGACCTGCTCGATTTTATTTTTTTCGACTTTTTTTATATGTCACTTTCATTCATTTTTATTTCCCTTTCATTTGGTTCATCTTTTCAGTTTTTTGGCTTTTTATCTTTAATCCTTTTTATATATTTTTCACATTTTTATATAATAAATGGATACTTAATACGTTGACAAAAATTTGGGTGTTAACAACCGATAGGGCATAAATTTGTTGTGGAAAATGATCTAGTTTGCATGTTTGTAGTAGTTGAAGAAACAAATCTAATGATATCCGAGAAAGAGAAATTCATGAGGAATCAACTACCAATTCTAGACATGAAAATTGGTCCAAAATTAAAATATTGATATCATGTAATCAAATGTTGGAAATTTACATATTGTAAATAAAAATGTTCTCATTTTATTTTATATTATTTTTACTTATACAATAAATAGGAAATTCTCCATGCACTATCATAACCATACTATTAAAAAAATTCATTGATGCACTTGGTTACGATAAAACTTTGTCAAATGTCATCACAAATTACTTGAAATTTTTTAAAAGATTGAAATATCAAATACAATCGTTTACAATTGGTCCAATTATGTAATCTTGAAGGGTACAATTCATTCATTATTTACTTTCTTTAAATTTTACAAGATTATTTTGTTTGACTTTTATTTATCATGAAATATTTGGAACTCTTCAAAAATAGTGAATATCAAAAACTGAATTGTACAATTAATTCATTTTCAGAACTTAGAGAAATTAAGTCTTTATTATAAATAGAAAAATTTTATCCCAAACGAGTTTATTGTTGTTGTTGTTGTTGTTGTTGTTGTTGTTGTTATTGTTGTTAGCAGTTGTAATTCTAGTATTTCACATTTTCTTGACATTGTTTTTAAAATTGCATCTAAAATTAAAGGACAATATTGCAGGAACTTAAGAAGTGGACCTACCTATACATGCTTGCAATGTCCAAGCCATACATGCAAAATTGCTGAGACATTTACATTCTTGGTGGAAATCGGAAAGTTTTTAGTGGTCCTGTTTGGCAACTTGTATTAAGGGTATATCAAATGAGATATTCATCGATAACGAGGGTCATTAAAGGTATGACAAAATAATTAATTAAAGATATTTTTTCATTTAGCCAATAAGTGAGTTATCAAGCATTTTACATTGAAATTCAAACCCGCAAGGAGACAACTTAATTTTTTCAGATGAAATATGTAAATTGATTTATAATTAGATAGTACGTATATTTTCTGTATTTAGTTAAAATAAATGATGAATTATAACATGTTGTACATATTCATTAATTAAGACTCGAGCATTGAGATTGCCCAATAATAATCATCATTTTCAAGTTTATTTGAAAAGTCCTGGTAATTTGTTTACATGGATAAATTATCGTTAAAGAATTCTTGTTGCCTGGCCAAATGTGAAATCAAACTTTTAATTTTAGATTCAAAATTGACACAAAGAACAATGGCAAGATTTTATTTTCCAATTTGCTAAAGATATTTTTTTTAAAAAAAAAAAATAGTCTTAAAGATAGCCTATCAACTCTAATACTAAAAACTAAAATAAAAAGAAAAGGTATAAATATAAAGAAGAACGTACGTACGAAATCTCCTCCTCAATGAAAACAGGAAATAAACATTTGTGGACTATATTTTCACCCTTTTTTGCTAATGCCATTGATTGAATTTAATATAAAAATTTGGGAAAATTATGCAAATGATCTCTGAAATTTGACTTAATATGTATTGTAATTTTTGAACATCTAATTTGTTCTATTTAGTCCCCGAAATTTAATCTAGTATGGAATGTCATTTCTAAACTTTTATATATTGTATGTGAACCCTAAATTTTTTGTACGTGTTCAATTAATCTCTATACAACATTGAATATTTTTATATAATTTAGGGACTAAATTGAATATGAACCAACAAACTAAAGATCACACTAAAATAATTAAAAGCTCAATGGCATTACACATTAAATCAAAGTTCAAAGATCATATTGAACATATTAAATTTTAAATACCATATTATATATTTAGTCAAAAATCGTTTTGATTTATAAAATTGCAATATGAAAGCTCATTCTTGGACTCGCATATAGAGGTTGATTACTTACAAACTTATGTGATATTTTTTGGTCTGCGTATTCTTGTTCTTTCTTTATTATCTTTACTTTCCCTTCCTCATGAGTGCAATTATGATTGGAATTTCTCTTTCTTTCTTTTTTTTTTCCCTTGGTTCTCTTGATTCGACAATGTTTACTTTCTGATTGTTTACCTCGTATTAGGGGCTAGGTTATAATTAAACTGTCCTATATTTACCCTTTTTTTAGCTCGCTTTAGTTATATTAATTTTTTTAAATGACTCTAAAAGTGTATGCTAAGATGTGTATAATCTATCCTATGACGCAAAAACATGTCTATCGTATGAATAAGAAGTCAGCATTTCTCACTTTCATTACTCGATTATTGCTTTTTGCGTTTACCAGGAAATTCATCAATCCACTCAGTTTCAAAGTACCCAAAAACAACCTTGCACACCTGTGAGAACTAGTAGAATTACATAGAAATAATGACGTGTGAAAGAGCTGGTAATTTCCCACACAATTTAATACGTTTACACATCATTACATGGTAAAACTGAAAGTGACACGAATTGGCACTTACTTAATATACATAAGTTTTATATCATAATTAACAAAGTATGGTGTTCTCTAATGACGCAATAGCAAAACCCAATTATGACACAACCTTGAAATGCCAGTTAGTCAATTTTTCTCAATAGGAAGTGCACATTTGGTGACCTCTAGATTGTGCAAAAGGAGATAAAATTGCATCAAGTCATTTTGGCCAAGTTTCGCTTGATTTATCTTAACATGGTAGTCCAATCACAGTCAATTGTCCTCCTTGCAACAGGGATGATGTGACCTGGACGATGCTGTTTTGTTGATATAAATTGAGTCTTTGCTTGGTGGAGCGGCTCAGGCCCAAATCACCAAATTTTCAGCTCGAACGCTTGGCTTAAACAGAAGGATCCAACGGTATTTGAAGGCTAGAATCAAAGAGAGGGTGGAAACCACCATTGGAACATGAAGTATCCAAGCCGAGTGCAGATTAAAGTTGCAAGAAATTGATTAGAAAATCATTTCGAAGACCCCAATCCAGAATCAATTGGAAACTTTTATCTTTATTGACTTTAAATTTCAAAATACCATAAAATTCTAAATTAAAAATAAAGAAAACACTAAAAAAAAAAAAAGTAAAATGGCCGTACACACACGTGTATGTGTATGTGAGAATAATTTTTAATAATGTTCTACCTATTGACATATTAGACTTAGGCTAACTTAGACCCTTATATATAGTTAATGTTGATCATTAACTGAAAATAAGTCTTGACATTTAATTTATTATTCCTCTGATTTTCATAGAATTTTTTTTTATATAGAAAACCCCTCATATCATACCATAAACAAAACAAAAAGAACTCAGTTTATAAGGAAATTTTGAAGTTGTTCATTATTTTTGCATAATTGTAAGATTAGAATGTCAAATTACTCATTAATATGTATAAATGTTATGGCTATTTATAAAGGTTATGACTACTACTCTAACTAATAAACAAAAATGTTGAATCTGAAGGTTCTCACATTCTTATTCTTTTTTCTATTTCATTTTTTTTTAGGATTCTTCTAGATTTAGGAAATATGAAATTTTTTTAGATAAAAAAAAAACGGCATTTTGTTAACTAGATCGATATGCGATCTAACTCAAAATTGGTATTTCTAGTCCTTGTTGTGCGAATTGATATGGCTTTTCAATAAGATCCTCCTAGCATGCATGCCAGGGCTCAGCCCATTTTAATTTTTGAAGGTTAGGTTTGAAAGCCCTTTCTATAGTCGGCCCATCCCTCCTTCCAACCGTAATGGCATGGAAATCATACCATTCTCGAGCATAATTGCTTGCCACCTTTGGATCACCTTAAGCCAAGTTCAAATCACGGCATTTGAGGAAGATGGGGATAAGTTTAGGGTGTGTTTATTTTACCAAATACATTTTCAGGGAAAACATTTTTCTCATTTTTGGCTATTTGATTCGCTTAGGAAAATAAGTTAGTAGAAAACGTTTTCTAGTCAAAAGAAAAAGTTTTCCTACCAAAGCTTAAATTAAGGAAAATGATTTCCCCTTTAGAAGAACCGTAAAATGTTTTCTGAATATACCAAAATTTAGATTTGGTGCTTGATTTACAAACAATTGTTCTTATAAAATTATATTTTTAAAGAAATCGAATATTTTTATTTTTATTTTAACAAAAATCAATTTTTTTGTTTATTATTTTTCATTTTTCTTTTCTTCCTTTTTCTTTTTCTTCTTTTCCACTCGTCGCTGGCCATGGGGTCAGTCGCACGAGCTCTAGCAAATTGAGTGAGCTCATGGCCTCTAACTACGAGGCTTGAGCTCGCCCAAGGCCAGTAAGTCTCAAGCCTCATCAAATTAGGCAAGTTCGTGGCCTTTGACAACGAGCCTCAAGCCTCGCCAGATTGGGTAGGCTCGCAACCTCAGGTGACACAGCCTTGGGCAACGAGGCTTGAGCTTGCCCGAGGCCGGCAACGAGCCGCAAGCCTTGCCAAATCGAGTGAGCTCATGGCCTTTGGCAGTGGGCTTCAAGCCTCACTAGATCGGCAAGCTCACAGCTTTCGATGAAGGCTCAAGTTTGCCCCATGTAAGCTAGCCAAGGACAAATTGCCAAAGGAAGCAAAAGGGATGGCACGAGGAAGCAAAGGAGCAAAGCACAAGAAGAAGGAAAAGTGAAAAAGAAAAAAAAAAAGAACAAAAGAAGAAATAAAAGAAGAAACATAAAATAAAATTAAATAAAAAAAAAAATTCAAAGTTTTTTAAAATAAAAATTTCAAAAAATTCAAACTTTTTTGGATGAGATAAAGTGTGAAATCATTTGCTAATAGAATCTAATACAATACCAAACAAATGAAAATAAACCGCATTCATGAAAAATGCTTTCGAAAAGCATTTTCCTTTATCATTAAGTTTTTCGTGAAACAAATGCACCATTAACGCAAATTGAAAAAGGGAAAGAATGAATCCGGCCACAACTAGGCAGAGCTTGAATCATGACCGAGACAGGGCCTAATATGTGATCAAGATGTACCTGTTTTACTTGCTAGCATGGATGTGACCTTGCTTGCGATCTAACCTAACCTAACTTGATCCATGATCAGAACTTTCTTTTTCGCCACTGCTTACTATTTTAATCATCATATTTCGATTATCTTTTTTCACATCACTGCACGATTAGTCCATACTATTATGTTTTGAAATACTAAAATGTGCTAGCATCGAAATCAAGTGTGCCCAAATGAAGTTAGGTGGTTTAATGCATGAATCAATTACTTAGATTTGTAAGTATAGCATATCCAAATTTATGTTGAGTGAACACCTATTTCATGGATGAATTTCAACAATTAAATTTATTCATACTGTTAATT
Organism: Eucalyptus caleyi; assembly: GCA_014182885.2. Lineage (NCBI taxonomy): Eukaryota > Viridiplantae > Streptophyta > Magnoliopsida > Myrtales > Myrtaceae > Eucalyptus > Eucalyptus caleyi. The sequence goes on along the minus strand of CM024472.2, from coordinate 2,662,484 downwards.
GTGTGGATACATGAATATTATGATTTGTATCCGGTATAATATAAGTCGGCGTAATAGCTATTATAAAATTAGTATTTTTTAAAATGCATGAACATTATTTAATTTGATAGCTAAGATAGCAATGGTATACACGCAAGTAAAAGTATACAAGAGGCCTTGTCCATTACATTGGATTAGACCTTTTGGCCACATCATATCCAGACTTCTCAACCGGTGAGTAGTGAAATCCCACGCGGGAGAAAAATCAAAATATTAGGTATCTTAAAAGGATTATGTCATCAATGCTTTGAACCATTCAGTAGTTGACAGTTGTCCGCGCGAGGGCCCATGTCATCCCAATTCAAACCCAACACGTGGACGGAGGGCGAAGCGGTCTCTCTTCTCTTTATCTTCTCTCTCCTCTTTATCTCCTCTATCTTCCTCTTCCTCCAATGGTCTCCTCTCTCTCTCTCTGCACTCTTCCTAACACATTGTATCTTCCCAACTAGCTCTTCCTCCAACGACCATCACTCCCTCTCAATGAGAGCCTCTATCTCTCCACTCAACAACCTCATCCTCTAGACTACATTCTCTAGGTGCACTCCTGTGACCTCTCTCTTCCCAAATTGCGCTCTTTGCCGGCGACCGACTTCCTTCGGCTCTCTACTTGCAATCGAGAAGCAATCGCTCCGCCTTCTTGTTTCATCTTTTGTCACGACTTGCTTTCTGCTCTGCTCAAAGCCGTCCCTTGAGAAGCTCTAAATCTACGATCGCAAGTCCCTTTTTCGGATTCAATTTTTTTTTATCTGGTTTTTATGTTCGCATCTTTGTTTCGGAGGAGAAAGTACTTAGAAGCTCGTTGGTTCTTGCATAACCGAGAAGCGACCGCTTTGCCCTCCATGCTTCGCTCGACTCAATGTCGTTCAAGCATGTCCATGAGCCTTCCTTTAGAGGGTACGAATTTATAATTTTTTTCCGAACTGGTGCAGGATCAGAGAAATATTGAATGATTCCATTTGTTTATCGTCGATTGCCTCTTCGGGCCCTGGACGGTCATCCGTTCATACAGTGAAAGTGGAGCACGATCTCCATTTCCTCCATTTTTGCTTTAGGACCGTGTATGTCATATTTACAGCACCTGAGACAGAAAATGCTTTATGCAGAAAATACTTTCTGAATTCCGCGGACTCATTGCTTTAATTCGTCTTGAATTTTGTTGGTCGAAGAGCTCAAGCACAACCCACTAGCTGAGGTAATCATTATTAGAGGGGTGATGTTATGTCATAATATTTTCGGGAGCTTTCAGCTGTGCTACAAAGCTACTGCTAACTTGCTTAGATATAATTGATGGGACTTTAAGGTTTTTGTTTTCTCCTTAGATATAATTGATGGGATTTAGATATAAGTTGCATTTTTTATGTTCATTTATTTTTCATGTTGCAATGGCAAATTGATGGGTGGGGATGGCAAGGACGACGTCGTTTTCTCCTTCTACTACAATGTGTGTAGGGGTAGTTCTTGCAGAAAATGCTTTTTGATAAGGTTATTCACAATCCTGTCTTGATTCATTCTTTTTCGTATAGCTGATTTCTTGCAAGTCCTTCCAATTGAAGATATCATATTAGCTTCGACATGTATTATGAACAGTACATGCAATTGTCTTGAGTTTGAGAGAATGTCTTGTAGATTATCATTACGATAATGAAACAGTACCCAAAAGACAAAGGAGGGAACAAGTTTTCAATGATACAATTCCCAAAATTTAATGGTGTTGCCTAGAGTTAGGTCGGTTGGATGAAGAATTAGCAAAGTCCCTCTGCTAACATGGCCTTTTTAGTCTATAAAGTTGCATGAGTGCATTAAAGGGCCACGGTCTGGACATTTGAGAGTTTTTCATAGCCGTGTTGGTTTGATGATGAGGGTGGCCCGTTACTTTTTATATAATAATTGTAAGGAGGTTCAATTTAGGGGCTCTTCTTGTGTTGTTATGAAAAGGCTCACATGGCGCATCAATTTCTGCATCATCTTCAATAGGTGTTGCAACTTAAATGATTCAGTCACGTGACATTTGCAATTCCATTCTCTAGAGGTTGAGTTTTTAGTTTAGTGAATTTAGTCCCTAATTCTTCAAAACTTGAGGTTTCAATTCTCTTTTGTTTTTGTCCGAAGTTAATTTGGCGATTGTCTTATGCTCTAGTCATAAACCTTGATTGCAGCTCAAATTCAACGCGAAGAAGGATCGGGAATTTAAAATCATTTTTTTCTTGAACCTATTGAACTATTAGAATTACAATTAGAAGAATTATATAGGGACTAGAATTTGGAGATGTCTGTATGCAATGTTCGATTACAAATTATGAGTTCAATTTTGATTTGTGGATGTTTACTAAATTGAAATGAGAAAACTTATGCCTTTCTTTTCCTAGTGGCATATGTCAAGTGGCAACAATCGTTAAGACTAAATAAACGACATTGGTTCTTAGCTCGCAGGATTAGGGTTCTTTGAGGAGGTTGGAAGCTTAGTGTCTATTTGAGAAGGAACATTCAGATGGCTGAACCAGGAAGTATAGACACCTGGAGTGCCAAAACTTGGCAAGGATGAACACTTAAGTATCAAAAGTTTGGAAAGTGACACTTAAGTGCCAAAATCGGAACAAAACGGATCACTTAAGTGTCAATCTGCATAAAAAGATAATATATAATACATACTAAGACGGATAAGAAGATACATGTAATTACTTACCATGAATTAGTGATACAAGGTATGAACCCAAGTTTTTTGGCAAGTATTAATGTATCATCTTACCTTATCACATGAGAAAGCTGATTTTCCAAGATTTTAACCTTTCTTTGGTTGTCTGTTAGATTAACAAATTGTTTATCTAAAACCCGAACATTTATTCAGTCGCCTTGATGGGAAATTGCTTTTCCAAGACCTCAACCTTTCTTCAATCACCTATTAGAGCAACAAATTATTTGCCTAGAACTTGAACCTTTCTTCAATAGCTTTGAGGGGAGGATTGCTTTTTTAGGACCCAAACCTTTCTTCGGTTGTCTATTGGAGTAATAAGTTGTTTGTCTTCCTTCAAGCTACAAAAGTGTATTGCATCAGTAAAGAGGGACTCTGAGCTACGAAAGCACATGGGGTAGATGAATGGGGACTTAGGGCCACAGAAGCACGTCATGTTGATATAGGATAACTTCGGGCTACAGAAGCACACCAAGCCAATAAAGACTGGGACACCAAGCTATGGAAGCACACTAGGTTGATGTAGGAGGACTCCGGGCTACAGAAGCATACCGAGTCAATGAAGATGGAGACATTGGGCTACAGAAGCATACCGGGTTGATGAAAGGGGACACCATCCTGCAGAAGCACACTTGGTCAATGAAGGGGACTCCAAGTTACGGAAGCATGTCGGGACAATGAAGGGGAACACCAAGCTAGGGAAGCACATTGAGTTAATGAAGAGAAACTCGGTGCTATGAAAGCATGCCGAATCGATGGAGGGGGACACCGGGTTGCGAAAGCATACCGGGTCAATAAGAGGGACTTTGGTTTAGACAAACACGCCAGGTCGATGTAAGGGGACTCCAGACTACCTAAGCACGCTCGGCAATAAAGGGGGACTCTTTTAGGTTACGGAAGCATGCCAAGCCGATAAAGGAAGACTAGTCATCTATTCAACAAACAACTTTTCTTGAGTGTACCATAAGGCAAATAAAACTTTAGAAATACCTAAATGACCATAAGCACTCAAAAGGGTAGGAATACCCAGGTAACCACAAGTAGACAAAGCAGTGAAATATTTGAACAGTCACAAGTATTTAATGATACAACATGGGGACAACTCGAGCAGGCGGAATGTCATGGTAATAAGAGAGCATACATGGGTAATTGTAGTCATACAAAGCAATCGAATACTTGGAAAGCTACAAGTATTCAAAAATGCAATTTAGGGACAACTCAGGTAGGCCAATGTCATGGTGATAAGAGAGCATTTCTAGGTAGTTGTAGGCATACAAAGTAGTGGAATACCTAGACATTTGGACAATGGCAGATACTCGAAGACAATAGAATACTTAGGCAGTTACTATTATCCATATCCTGAGGACAACTTGAAGAGGTTGAATGTCAATAAGAGAGAATACCTAATGATATCTCTGATTTCTAAAAGTATGTCTTCTGTTAGACAACATGTAATATGCATGCATAATTGTACATGCTATAAATTCAGGAGTTCAAATAGGGTTCACGAATGACAATCTTGTCAGTTTTGCATCACCAAAGTTCCACTAAGGAAAATTTAGAAAGACAATCTTCATTCAAAATGTGGACATCTTAAACATGCCAAATGAGGGGCTTTCAGTCTAAAAGAGTTTTCCAATCACTCTCATTGAAAATGTTATTTTATCCCAACCATTAATGCAAAGTTTACAAGAAGCACACATTTTCACTATCATCATGTCAGTAAGGGCTTGTGTATTTTCATAGCTATACAACTTTACTAATATAAGAGGTCTTTGTCGGAATCGTGATATAGGTTTAGTCAACGACGTATCAAAGGGGACCATCAAGGTTAAGGCTTATGAAAGAAATGCAGCACAATCTTCTCCAGGTTTACAAGTCAAGAACCCTACAAAATGATATAGAAATAATCTTACTCGTACTTTTTCGAGTGATACTTATAAACATATGAAGGCGTACGTTAATTGAAGTGCCATAATCTGAAAAGACTTTTACAAAGGGACGTAATATATGCTCAGCTCATGAGTTGAGAAATGAAGGGTTTCAAAATTGTGTAAAAAGACAAGAGTTGTTGATTATCTTTACATTGTTGCCGATCTTTCTTCTCACTGTCAGAGATTATCGTCGTGTGGCTAGTAACTTTGCTTGAGCATCATTTTTTGCTTGAGGGCGTTGGCCTTATTTTTATCAAGCACACTACTTTTTCATATCCCTAATTATTACATTTATGGACATTGGCCTTACTTTTACTAGACATATTACTTTTTCATGCCCCTAGTTTTTCATTTTTATTGTTTAAGGATTGGCCTAGGCAAGTTCAAACAAAACACTACTATTAGACTCTTGAGGTCTTCATCTTCAGTCAACACTCTAGATCATGCTACTTGAACGGTAGTGACTCCTATTTTACCTCAATGTAAGAGTGAAAATACAGATTCAATTGGGCTGTACAATGGATACAAGTGTGTAGGGTAGAGAAAGAATCACTTTTAAGTATTCTATGGCACTTAAATTATTGTAGGTGTTCATATGGAATGAACACACCCAAAGATTGATACAAGTGTGAATAAGAAAATTTATATCCCCTTTCTCACCTTATGATGCCGCCTCGCCTCCAATCTGCCCCAATATGGGGTGGTTCTTAAAAGGGGTAAGATGAAAGAAATTCCACAAGTGTTGAGGCTCAAAGGGAGTAAGCAATGGATAACTTGTAGTATTTAGGATAGAGAAGTGAAATGCCCCTCATTACTTTAGTTATCGTACCATTCACGAATGAACCATTTACCTTGCAGACATTGGACTTTCTACGCTTCTCTCATAAGTGTGTAAATAGAGGACTGTGTATAGGATATAGCTTGCCTTTCATTATCCTGATGCACCTCATTTAGCATGCTTGATCATTCCACATTATTCATTCAACTATATATTTTGATAATCCTGATGAAATCAGTGACTTAGACAGACAAAATTATCATGCATAATTTATTGTGAAAATGCGTGAAACACTTTTAGCATATGGGAGTTTGTTATCCAAACACAAACACTTTATCCTTCTTAAGAAACTTTATAAACAATATTAGAGGTATTTATTTAACAAACTTGTATCTACAGATACGTTAAATTTTGAACACTAAATGAGTTATTTACAAATATATGTCCATGGATTGTCCCTATCTAAAGAGGAAAGGACACATGAATGATCAGTCGGGGTTGGAAATATGATCATTGATTTGATGGACATGTCTGCTTTTACCTCTACATGAGAGAAAATAAATTACTAAGTAGGGCCAAAAAGCAAATGCGAGTTGAGGCTCAAAAGCTTCTTGGATATGCTTTGGGATATTTGAGACGCCATTTTGCTTGGGAGAGTTGATCAAAGTTTGACATGCCTCTCCTTGATTTGTCATCCATACTATTAGTAGTGAGGTGATCCTACAATGGATAGGAGGGAACACATTATTATATGAATTTTCATGAGTTGAATAACTGGGAGTGATACAACATTACCCTATGTTGGTCAATTCAATAGGGCCATAATCCTAAACCTTGAAAAGGTTATGAAGTTCTACACTTTTGATCTCATTAGGTCAAGCACTTTCCCATTTTTGTAAAAGCTAGAGACATTAAAATTATAAATAAATAAAAAATAGTAGGTTTTTTTCATATGGCAACCTAGTTGCCACTTCCAGGGATTGAACACTAATCATTCTCGAACCACTTCATCCTCCATACCACTAGGCCGAGACTATGGTAGTGTCCATAGAGCGCTTCGCTTTTCATTTATCCAATAGGCTCTAGGACAATATGTCTTTTCAAATCAAGTTAGGTGAATTTGATATGAGTTACTCCCATACGCTTGTTTGGTCAATATTGATTTGTTCAAATTAACACATTGAATTTGTTCCTTGAATCTCGATGCTTCCTATTAATAAGAAAACTATGTCAAAAGCAAATTTAGTGGGGGGATATCGAAAACGATACAAAATTACCATTTTTTTTCAGAGTTTGTATTCAATGACTTTTCAAAATGTCTCAAATGTTGGTGGTAGCTATTTTGTCTTGTCACAATTTAGCATCCCTTTTGATTGGTCCTTTCCATTTGTGGCCATGTATGGGCAACCGATAGTCATTGATCCATCTTCAAGGCCTTTGATTTGTGGAATTTTTTTCCTACCTTTGATCATATGAACATTAACAGCATTGGGCAAAATCATGTACCTTAAGTTTCCATGGAATCTAACATGGACAGTCAAAACCTTTAGGTTTCTAATGGCAATCACTTCTTGATAGAGTATGCGTTTGGAACAAGAAGTGGGGTTTCTAGATTCTAAAGTCATTATCTAAAACGGAGGCTAGAGATCACCTCGATTGTCTGAATTTTCTCCTTATTAACAGTAGCCAATTCAAAGGAGTAAGTACACTATCAATGCCAAAAGTTGTGTACGGTGCTCACTTTGGTGCCAAAAGTTTCCATCATATCACTTAAGTGCCAAATCAGAGAAAAAACGATCACTTTGGTGCCACCAACGAGATATTCCGGCCAAAATGTTACGTGGCTTTTATATTTTTTAAAAAAATCCATATGGCTTTTAAACAATGTTGTTTTCTGTCCTCCTTAAGAAAATGACGTCATTTTGCCGTCATATGTGGATGGCCTCACAAAAACAACACCACACAACTCATATGGTGATTGAAATTAGAGTTTTTTTGCCTAATCCTTGCCTAACGCCGACCTAGCTCACTCAACCACCATCGCTCAGCCTCCATCATAGTTGCTCGACTAGGTAAGTGAGGAGAGGCTGAGGTTATTTCTTGAGCAAGAAGTGACGAGAAGAATAGGAGGCAAGGGTAGAGGAGGAGGAAGAAGGGGGTCGGAGTTAGAGAGAGCAAAGACAAGGAGGGCAAGGGAAACAAGGAGGGTGCGATGGAGATGGTGGATTAGGCTCTTCTTAGGGAGCGGCTAAAGTGGGTCCTTCTGAAGGGGCAAGGAGAAGGAGGAGGAGAGGAGGAGGAGAATAAGAGCTTGGGCTTGTCAATAATGTTGGACAAACTGAAGGCGAAGTTGTGCTAGTGCTGGTGTCGGTGCGGCTACTAGTGTTGCTGCTAGTGCTAAGACAAGGAGGGCAAGGGAAACAAGGAGGGTGCTGATGGAGATGGTGGATTAGGCTCTTCTTAGGGAGCGGCTAAAGTGGGTCCTTCTGAAGGGGCAAGGAGAAGGAGGAGGAGAGGAGGAGGAGAATAAGAGCTTGGGCTTGTCAATAATGTTGGACAAACTGAAGGCGAAGTTGTGCTAGTGCTGGTGTCGGTGCGGCTACTAGTGTTGCTGCTAGTGCTAGTGTTGATGTTGTTCTTCGGGGAAGAAGACAACGGGGAAGCCCATGCCATGTCCTCTCTCTCTCTCTCTCTCTCTCTCTCTCTCTCTCTCTCAATTTGGGGATTTAGGGTTCTAACTTGGGGGAAAGATGCCAAACGGCGTTATTTTTTTGTTTAGATGCTGATTGTACTATCTGGTGAGCCACATCAGCAAAAAAATTAATAAAAAAATGCCACGTCGATTATTGATCAATCATATCAGTATTGGCACTAAAATGATAGTTTTTCAAACTTTTTGGCACTTAAGTGATCAAAAATAATTTTTTGGCACAAAAGTAAGCACCATACACAACTTTTGACACCGATAGTGTACTTACCCTCAATTCAAAGGAAGAAGAGGATTCCTTCTCTATGCTTCTTGGCTTGCTAAATCTGAACATCCTATTAATGAAACTACAATTTCTAGTCTCTTGAGATATGTTGTGCAAAGTAAACACCGCTCAAACTTGAGGTAGAGTCATGCAAGTGCAAGGTGGAGCGTACAGAGCTCCAAGGATGACTCGTAAAATGGGGGAGGCCAAGAGCAACATGGAGGAGGATTCCCAAGTTAACCTATCCTAAGCTGCCATGATATGCATGCTTCGAGTTCAACTGTGTGCCGATGCCTATTATGTCCTATCTTTCATCCCTTGTAAGTGGAAAAGAGAGAGAGCGTCATTCTTAAAATTATGGTCAAGGAACGAGACGTATCTTTTGTTTTTTCTTTTCCTTAATTGAAGCAATTTTTCTGTTTGTCCTTGCTTTCTTGAAAGAGTGCTCTTGAATCCGACAAGTTCACGTAATATGTAAGTTTCAAATATTCCCTATCACACTAAATCAAGGGAAAGATATTCTAAGACACGGAGTAAGTAAATCAAAAAAAAAAGGCTTAAATCTAACATCTACTTTGAAAAAAGTTTTTGGTAATGAAATGTTATATATATATATTTTGTGGAACATAAGGAAGTCCAGCCCTCAGAATTCTCATTTGATGATATTTTCTTATTATGGTTGGATAGCATCATTGGCCGATTTGAAATACCACCTCATGCTCTTGAAATGAAATATTGGAATTGTACATGCACTGAGTCAAAACAAATCACATTACTAGAATGGATAGTGCAACTGGAACATACTAGATAGGATAAAAAATAAGAGGTTATAAAAACAACCAAAACCCATGAAAACTCCTATAAAATGGAGCATTTTGATAATTGACAGTGTTGACCTCGGAATCAAACACCTTTGAGTTCTTCGCCCATAGTAGAGTTGAAGTATTCACATGAGAGGATCATTTCATTGAAATTACGGAAGTGCAATCCATGCAACCAAGAGTGATGCTTGTGGAGTAAGTTTTTTATGAATAGCTTCATTATTTGTTCCTTGGCTAGTTGAGGGTTAGCTTACACCATGAAAGCCTCTCACCTTTCTACATATGCTTGGAAATCCTCCATTACTCTTCTTCTAATGCGAACCGAATCCTCATCAAACAATATAATTCCTATCTTGGTTTGGTATTGATGCAGCGAAAGATCACCCATTACAATCTCTCATGAGGTAGATCCTTGCCAGGAAGAACCATTGTAATGCACACCTCGTAAGACTGTTGGAAGGTTTGAGTTATGAATAGTACTTAGTTGTAGTATTGAATCATTTCGGCCTAGAAACATTACAAGTGGATCATGGGGCAAGTCGTGCCATTATATTTATGGAGATTAAGTACTCTCATTTCTCAAGAAATCATAATCCTATGGAGGCAAGATGGGCCCATTATGTCTTGGGTAGGCAACTAGTCCTCCCATTGCATCAACATTTCATTAATTGCAATTATGAATTATGTTACTTCAACCCGAGCTCAATTCATTATTTTCTTCTCGATCAAAATTTCCAATCGAGGATGAGACGTTTATGTCATCCTCATGGTCAAATGACAAATTTAGCAGCCCATTGGGAGATGAGCCTTGAAGAGCAAACGTTCCCCCTTTTAACAAGCTTTGGACCCTATGCGTGAATCGGAGGTAGTTGTTCGATGAATGGCTGACCTCATTTGTATAACACTAGTGACTCTTGAGACTATATTAAGAGCAATTTTCGAAACTTTGGTTTGGTAGTTCATTTGCCATCACACTTTGCCTACGTTCAGTGGCAAGCGTTGGCTCGGATTGCTTAGGCTTTCTTTTCTTGACACATGCTCCTAACCTTTTGACTAAAGCCCTTCGTTTTGCCAGCTTGAGCTTGTCAAGGGGATTAGGAGATTGTGGAGTTTCGCTCCCGATTAGCACTCTTTGGACCCTACCTTTTACAATAAGTCTAGGAAGCTATGCTATTGTGCTCTGGTTTTAAATATGATTTATAGTGTTGATCTCATCCGTGGGCTCCTTACTAAGCTTCTTAATAATGGGATACCGCTTGGTGGTCCCTTCATCATGCAAGGTTGCATTGATATTTGCTCTTATCGATTTTTCTTTTGTTGGCTGCGGGTCAAACTCGATGGTCAAGCTCCTCCTTGATGTGGCTTGTGTCCTTGAGAACTCATTATCTTTTGTCTCCACACTAATCGGCTCTTTGTAAGGGAGGTTGATGCCAATGTTGATGTCAACATTATACTCTTGATGAAAAGCATCCATTAGTTTCTCCCAAGTCTTAAGAAATTTAATCTTCCTTACAATGTATCACCGCAAGGCGGAGCTAGTCAAATTTGATTGGTATGATTGAATCATCCTTTGAACCATGTAGGCCTATAAATAGACCTATGGGTGAGGCATTAGCGTACGTCTTGCATTCAAGCACTTTGAGCTCTTCTGAAATTTTAACAATGGCATAACTAGACGAATCAATGGGATCTTGATCCTGCAATTGGCTCAGCTTCTGCATGATCCCCACAAAGTGTTCGTCTTGTTAGTCATCCTTTGGCAAGTTTGCAGGTGTCACGAGTGTGTTTTCTCGTGATAAAGTGGCCACGAGGTTGGATATGGTCTGAGTAGACTCTATTTGCCTCGAGAGTTGTCAGAGGACAATGGACATTTGTCCCACGGCATCTTTGATATTAGCGAGACAATTTTGTACATCATTCTGATTGGCCATTATTATTTGAGGCTACGCGCAGGCGATTGGTGGTGGGCGATTCATAATCACCTAGTACCGCAAAAGATAAATGAGCACAAGAGTAAATAAAGATTAACCCATGGTAATGATCTAGCTAATTTTATTATCAAAAGAGGATTTCATAGACAGGGCATTTCTAACATCTAAACTTGGAATTGAAATGACAGAATGAAATACTAGACATCAAATGAAAGTCCCTAAACAATGAGACCAAGAACAAGATAAACTTTCTAAACATTAACACTGAGGGCAAGTGACCGCTATTTTATATGCGACGAGGGGCCTTGGTCTTGTGAAGCTGTTTGCTTTCTTGGACCAGTTTCAAGACATATATATAGCTTATCCCCAAATCTTTTTACATATGCTCAATTTGCTCTTGTTGACTGATTTTGCTAGCTAGGTCGGGGATCAACGATTACAGTCTTGTCGGGATATAGTGATTGTGGATATAGGATTTAGATGTGTGATGGGCATTTTCCTATCTCTCAAGCCCTTTAGGCATCATGATCTTTTGCGATGGTATTTGCCCATGTATCCTCGATAATATGAATCCCGATTACATAATCACGGCTTTTATAGGTGAAAAGGATTGGACGGATCTTTCTCTTAAGAGGAGGTAGGATTTCTTAAAGAGCTCCATACTGACATGCCACCCTATTTGGGTAATAAGGAGTAGCACCGGTGAGGCCAAGCAACGGGATCAAATTGCAATGTTTGTAGGCAAAGTGGGCTCTCTTTTCATGGAACCAACTAGCACACCACATGAATGTCTTAAGAGTAGGGTCCCTTAAGGAATATTTCCAATTAAAAGAACCTTAGTTGGGGATGTGTGGCCTTAGAACAGAAATCTCTATAATGGGTTTTTGAATTTATCTATTTCAGACAATTGCATGGGGCATGCAAATTCACTTAAGTGAAAAAAGAACCAGACTTGCAAAATTTCTGAGGAAACCTGCATGACTTTTTTCATGTTTTCTTTAAAATGATTGAGGGACGGAAATGTTTCAACTAAAATTGACATAATTTTGTCCCCTCAAGACTTGATCAACCACCTATCCCATCAAGAGACTTATGGCATCTTTTTTTATGGGAAAAATAATGAACCCAAAAAAAGTTAGGAGGAAAATGTCACTTTTTTGGATCATTGGTTAATTTTCAAAACGGTCAATCAAAAACAGTAGTGGGAAGGTATTATAGTTGGCTTCAAGAACTTTCCTCACAACATGAATTTTAGTTCTTAAAATTCATGCTAACCCACATAGTAGGTTAATGCATGTTAGTGGCCTGACAAGCTTACTCTCAAGGGGCATTCCAATTAGGGATGAGCATGGTCTGTATTGGACTGGTCCACCTTCTAACCCTAGGATTAACCCACACAGTATCGGTCCTCAATTTTTAGAACAGAGGACCAACTCTATTGAGATTATGACCAAGAACTGGATCAACCCAATGGGTTTGATCCGGTTCCAGGGTCAACCCAAGACTAATTGATAATCTTTTATTTCAATTTTTATACTCCTTAAAAAAACGATTGAGGATCGGACTGACCCAATGGGTTCAGTCCAGTTTCAAGGTCAACCCAAGATTAGCCAATAATTTTATATTTCATTTTTTGTACTCCTTCAAAGGGCAATAGAGGACCATTTGATAATAAGCAATGTTAGCTAAGAAAGGCAAGTGGTGAGGGTTAAGTGGGGTGAGCGTCGAGCAGAATGAGCATCGAATGTCGAGTGGGAAGCAACAAGCCAAGCGAGCATCGAGTAACGAGCGGCGCGAGTGACCGAAATCGAGTGAGGTGAGAGTCCAGTGGCGAGCGGAGAAGTTGCTTTTTTTTTTTTTTTTTTTTTAGCAAAATGAAAACTAAGAGGACAAATAAGATAGAAGAGAAGGAATACTAGAGGAGAATGCCATAAGGTGCATTTTTGGATGCCGTGAGCACTCCTCACAAAAACATTTTCCTCCTTCGAAAATTATGACTATTAATGCCGTAAAAGGCATTAAAAACTTAAGTTATTAAAGAATAATATAAAATTACTTGAATTTCTCACTAAAGAATTGTTTAATGTTGTTGACGTCATTTATTTTAAGTTTTTCTCTATATAAAAAAATTATATATATATAGTCAGGGTTAGTCCGGGTTGGACAAACCTAGAACTCTCAGGACCAATGACCAACCCGCGCAGTGTTGGTCCAGGAATTCTAGGACCAAGGACCTACCCAATCCCCTTGGGAACCAGACCAAGACCAGCAGGGTTGGGTCAGTCCAAGGTCGGTCCAAGGTCAACCCTGGACCGACCTTGGACCGATGCTCACCCCTAATTCCAATAGTGGTGTTGTATTCTTTCAGAGTTAGGGTTAGCTCAAACCTACTAAACATAAAAGTAAATATCTTAGGGCACCAAAAATGAGCTATTGACTATAGGACTTCATGACAAACAAAGATTTGGAATAACTACAGGAGATGACCGATTTTGGCCTTCATGCGCTTTTGGGCAAGTTGGTCCAACTAATCCCACCATCTGAAGAGCGCTGCTTTGGGTGTGGGAATGAACTAGATATCGCCTTTTTCCCATCACATATAAATTGAGATCCGAAAGATTGATCTAAATTGCCATAGGCCAATTAAGTAAGTAGACTAGCAAAAGAAAGATGAATAAATCACTTCACTTTTAAAGAAAATGGTAAGCACATAGATATATGCATGATACTTGTGGCTCGAAGTCTACTAAGAAGGCTCGGTAAAGTTAAGAGGTGATCTAACCATTGCAATCTCACGTTAGTGTTAGATCCTCATAACTTCGGCTCTATCTAAAGAATTTCGGGGAAAACAAAGGCGACCTCTACATCGCAATCTTGCATTCATAGTGGTATCTTTTTTAACACTATCCTAAAATATCTTATGGAGGCTTAGGTCCGACAGCCGAGTTATGTGTGTCTCATTGTAGTGGTAAAACATTTAAGCATGCACAACGATTTATAGTCACAAAACATTTTATTTTAACGAAATTAAAAGTGATCCTTAAATTACTATCCTGCACAAAAAATACTCAAGTTAGGGAAACATTTAAACAAGACAAAAATGCCTAAGTTCACAAAAATTTTCCTTAACGGGGCGCTAAGTTGTTGCGACCACCCTTTTGGGCACCCTTTTGTGCACGGGCACATGTGAAGGCTAATGGCTCGCTAAGTGTTAGCAAGCTTTGCTCGAGCTCTCCCAAGCCCTTACCGCTGCCTCTCCACCATTGCCAAGAAGGGCCGGCAATGGTGAGGAGGCAGTGACAAGGACCTCACCTTCTGTAATCTCCATCCCTCCCTATTCTAAATAATAATAATCTCCTCCCTATTCTAAATAATAATAATATAATATAATTTAATTAATATTTATATTAAAATTAAAATTAAAAAAGACAAAACAGCATTGTTTTGGTTCTTCATCGCACTTAACTCTCTAGCATGCCATGTAGATGAATTATATTATTAAAAAATTGTCACATAGGATTTTCGTCCACCTTCATCAGACTTGGCATTCAAGTGTCCCAAATTTTTACAAAAAAAGGGCACTTAATCGTACCTTTTAGAATTTTGGTATTTAAGTTTTCTTTATATCAAGTTTTGGCACTTGCACTACTCTTTTACCCTCGGTAATCTATTTGACATGTAAAGTGCGGAGTGATCAAATCTACTCTAAATTTGATATTTAAGAACAATTTCAGTTTTTATACACAACAATAGTGATAATACAAATGACTTCATATAAATTAACCCTTTAATATATAAGACTAGTAATCAATTTTTGTCATATTACGTTTTTATTATTGAGACATTTTCCTTCTTCATTTAACTTCTCTATTCTTTTTTACTCAAATACCTCATTGAATTTATTAAAGTGGCTATATTTATCAAATTTTAGCAAATTATAGCTTAAAATTATTAGCACTGTATATTTTTTATTATCAATAATTTAGTTAATTTATTTTAATGTCATTTTCTATAACTTTTCATGTTCCACAGTAAGTAGGGGAAAAAGAGAGATTTCCTTTAAAAACACGATATTATATTGTTGACACATGAATTTATGTCGACATTTTAGGTATCCATTTTATTTTACAAAAATACAAAAGAAAATACAGAAAAAAAGGATGGATAAGATAAAAAAAAAAAAAAAAAAAGAGAGATAGAATTTTTTTAAAAATTAATGAATTATTTTTTTTAAAGGAAAAGAAAAAAGGGAATGTAGAAATAAAATCGAGTGGGATGGTTTTGTCCAGCCCACTTTGGCATTTTTCCGCTTTCTAGGCCCCATCCGCCCCCACCTAGTATTGTTCTTTCTTTTTGGGAGCCATCTTTGTTTTTCTTTTTAGCCCATATTTCTCTTTCTCTTTAGCCCACCTCTTCCATTCTTGTCGAAGCCCACATCAAAATTAAAAAGGAAAAAGAGCCCAGCCCAGCCTCCTTCTAATCTTGCTTCAAAGGAAAAAAAGAGGGCGTGACGTAAGCAAAACCAGAAGGTGAGCCGGCGCATGAGTGAGAAAGAATAACAGACAAGATTCGCGCGAGCGACGTTGGCCCGCACGAGAAGGAGAAGAGAATGGCGTTGGCCATGGATGACAGAAAAGGAACTTGGATTGAAGAAAAGACCAGAAAGACTCTCAGGGCCAGAGGAGTGGCCGAAGAAAATCGGGAAATTTTCCATTGATAGTTGCGGTCGTTGGAGTAAGCGGCCAGACTTGGTGCCCGTCGGTCGGAGTAGGTGACGGTGGTGTTGTGTATTGCCGGCGATGACGCGTACAGAGGTTGATTCATCGCTGATAATTCAAGCTTGGTTAAGTTGCAGAAGGTGAACAGATTTAGGGATAGAAGAAGGTGCAAGGTTGAAAAAGAAGGTGAAGGGGAAAAGGACATAATAGACAAAAATACAAAAGAGAGAGAATATAAGAAATTAAAAAAATCGATTGAAAATTTTCGCTTTTTAATCCTACCAAATTGGATCCGGGTATACGGGTCGGGCCAATAGGTCGGATAGGTAAACCAGTCCAACCCTGTTCCCAAATATTACAATAATAATAATAATAATAATAATATTATAATAATAATAATAATAATTATTATTATTATTATTATTATTATTATTATTATTAAAAAAAAATTCGAAAATTTTGATTTTTTTTTAGAAGCAATGTACGTTAATTGGGCTAGTTTTATGAGGCAGACATGTAAACTATCAATGACCACCATCGATTATGTGCTAATGAAATGATGTTTATCAAAGCTATTTATTATCCTTATGTCAACAAGAGCAATATTTAACAAACTTTCATGTCTTATTCAAAAATTAAGCCCTTGCTATAATCTCATTTTTATTCAACTTGGTTTTCCTCAATAATGTTCTAATCACCTTCTTATCTTCTATGTGATCATCATCATTTCTTGTATATGCGCTTCACGGATGCCAAGCAAATAAAACTACATTACATAGGATTATAGAGTTACGCAGAAGAGTTATGATTCTCCATTTCTTATCTGTACTCATTTTATGTAGACGCCTTATGCCACAAATATAATCTTTAGTTATGTCATTGATGGTTTTCTTTCCATTTGCCTTATAGGGGAAAGCAACAAAATCAGCTCAATTCTTGTACTCCGATCTCCTTCAACTTCTATTTGATAGCAAACTCTTGGATTTTGAGAACTTGACTATTATACTATCTTGTGTTCGATGCTATACTCTGCAATGATGGCTCATTATTAATGTGGACACGCTGATTTTTGAAATTTTAGGATAAAATTTTTATGGGTTTAATAAGTTGAAAATGAAAGCACGTGTTATCTTAAAATTTATTTGTTAATTTGAATTCATAACTATTTAAAAGTGCTTTCTGAATTAAATAGTTGATACCGTATCCATACGGTAGTTTTTTGAAAATATTGGAAAAGGGACATATTGATGAATGCAAATTGATTCAACCAATGGTTTTTAGTCTAATAATTACATATATCATTCTTCCAAGCTCCAATATTTTAATTGATTTTAACAAAATTGCATCGGGAAAAACAAAATAAAAAAGAGCTTCAAGAATTGGTGTATCAAGGAATGAATTTAGGATGTCTCGTGGAAATTACTCCTTTAATTTAGTTTTCTTTGTAGATATATATTTCTGTTTTCTTGATAAGTGTGGCGACAATGGGGGCAAATCCATCTATGATCTTGATAAGGATAGATGACAAAGGCACCCAATCTTTGTTCTTGAAGAGTTTTATATATATATAATTTCTTTTTCCGATGTGAATCCCTGAAAAATAAATCATTGTTTTAATTAGTAACCTTATTTTTGTATGTGCTCGATCATAGCCAAAGGGCCTAAAGAATGATCTCACCTTGTACATTCTCAACCAAAACTGCTTTTTTTCTTCTTCTTTTTTTCTTTTTTTTTTCTTTTTCAATCAATTAACGTTCAAAAGGGCATCAATTGGCAGCTAATTTCACAGCAGTTCAAGTTCAAAGAATATAAATACATCACATGCATGTCGACAATAATAGGGCTTTGGTTACGTTAGGCACTTATTATGATGGTTTTATATTTGAAAAAACCAAATGCTTATTTGGATCTTACCTTACATTGTACCTTGCCATCAACTGTATTTGTGTCTTTTTATTTATGAATTTCTCTAACGTTTATTCTCAAATCTCCAATTTTTCATGCACGCTTAAACCAACTAGAAACTAGCCAATACCCACTTCGCATTTCTGCTTCCATACTCGGTGATCCTCCTTGAGGTCAAGTGGCAAGGACGCAAGCAAGGGCTCGTTCCTGGGGAAGGCGACGCATTGGAGGCAACCTTCGAGTGCGACGAGGGGGAGCTGATTGAGAGCACGTGCAGTTTCGGCAGCTTCTCCGCCTCGTGGGAAGTTTCCTTCAAAGTTTTATATGAAACAATCAACACCAACGGAGATTCCTGCCTTCTGACCAAAGGAGTGATTTTACTACTACTGCTGGGTTTTGTCATCGAATTCTGCCTTACCTCCCGAAGCTTAAAACTTTAAATTTGCCTTTATCTCATGTCAATATTTAAAATTTTGTTTACTGATTTTCAAAGTTATTTGATCTGTTATTGTTCGTTATCCCCAGAATCCTATAATTATAGGAATTTAGAAGTTTTGCCTGTCCATCAACCTCCCCACTTCTAACTTATCGAGACGTCAACCTCCCTAGCCCGCAACGCTCAGAAGTATTTCCTCTGCCAGCCTCCTCCACAAACAGAACAAGCGTCATCACAACAACGCTCAGTAAGTATTTCCTCCACTCAGAAGCATCTTGACTCCCCTCTCACTCTTTCCAAGTTAGAAGAAAGCTAAATTAGCCATAAACTCATGTCCTTTTTGATGGGAAAAATATTTGTGGAGAACGCTCAGAAAATTTTGCCCACTAATATTTCTATGAAAATTAAATAGGATAAAATACTAATTGAAAGTAGTAAAGATGAATAATAAATAACACCAGAATTTTAATATGGAAAACCCTCCAAGGCGAAGGGAAAAATCACGGGACCGTAGTCCACTTCAAACTTCCACTATGATAAATAATGGGATACAACTTCACCCAAAGGTGGATCTCTCTCTGTTCTTCAATTTGTGGATTTGAACCTCTCACAAACTGGATAACTCACTCAAAGATAACTCTCTTTTCATGGAAGAAGAAAACCGTTTCTTCCGCTACACTGCTATGATATTCTTGCTTTTGTGTAACCTCTTCTCCGTTGAGGAGGACTCTTATTTATAGGAGCAAATACAATCCCAAATAGGAATTATACGATACAAAATCACGTAGATTTATCTCCTAATCTCTCGTGATTTTGTATATATGAGAATATCACTTTGATTTCTTTTTCAATCTCCCTTGATTTTCTGGATGTGGAAGATCACGTTGATTTATCTCCCAATTACTTTTGATATTTTCTTTTTCTCCTTTTTTTTTCTTTTTACTTTTACACACTCACTACCATACTACTACAAATATACATAATTGCATTGGCCTCTCCAATTGGGAGTGACCTACTCAACAATCTCCCCCTCACGAGCAATTTGGAGAAGTTGTCAAACCTACAAAAGTTCGACAAGCTTGCATCTTTACTGTAGATAGGGATTTTGTCATCATATCTGAGCCATTGTTGTCAGTGTGTATCTTCTTTAGCTGTAGGGCTTTTTCTTCCAAGACATCACGTATCCAATGATATCTGATATCAATGTGTTTGGATCGGGAGTGGAAAGTTGCATTTTTGCTGAGGTGTATTGCGCTTTGACTATCTGAATACAAGATATACTCCTCTTAGTTGTGGCCCACTTCTTGTAGAAACTTGTTCATCCACAAGAGTTCTTTACATACTTTTGTTATTGCAATATACTTTGCTTCAGCACTAGATAGAGCAACACATTTTTTAAGTCGAGATTGCCATGAAACTACTCCCCCTGCAAAAGTCATTAGATATCCCGATGTAGACTTTCTTGAGTCCACGTCCCTTGCCATGTCTAAATCCGAAAAACCTTCTAACACAGTTTTACCATCACCAAAACATATGCAGTTATTAGATGTACCACGAAGATACCTGAATATCCATTTGACTGCTGCCCAATGTTCCTTACCAGGATTGGATAGAAATCTACTTACCACACCAACTGCATACGCGATATCAGGCCTCGTACATACCATCCCATATATTAGACTGCCAACTGCCGATGCATAAGGGACTTTTTCCATTTCCTTCTTTTCCGTCTCACTTTTTGGGCACTAATCTAAGTTGAGTTTGAAATGATTTGCAAGTGGAGAACAAACTACTTTGGATTTATTCATATTAAATCTTTCAAGAACTTTAGTAACATACCATTCTTGAGATAACCGAGTTTACGATTCTGTCATCTCTCGCAAGATTTCCATCCCAAGAATTTGTTTTGCGGGTCCCAAATCCTTCATCGCAAAGCACTTGCTCAATTCCTTCTTTAAGTTGTTGATCTTGCTTTTATCCTGACCAACAATTAGCATGTCATCAACGTAAAGTAAAAGAATGAGGTACCATCAGTAAATTTCTTGATGAAAACGCAGTGATCAGCAGTGGTTTTATTGAACCCATTTTCTTTCATGAAGGAATCGAATTTTCTGTACCACTATCTTGGTGCCTACTTGAGCCTATAAAGATTCTTCCTCAATCTACACACAAGGTTTTCTTTGCCTTTGATTTTGAAACCTTTTGGCTAATCCATGTAGATCTCCTCATTTAGATCTCCATGTAAAAACGCAGTCTTCACGTCAAGTTGCTCAACCTCCAAGTTCAAGCTTGTTGCCAAGCCAACGACAACTCGGATAGAGGATATTTTAACTACAGGAGAAAATACCTCATCGAAGTCGATATCTTTCTTCTGAGCAAATCCCTTCATAACCAACCTTGCTTTGTATCGTGGCTGTGAGTTACTTTCTTTGGTCTTTAATCTGAACACCCACTTGTTTTTTAGAGCTTTTCTTCCTTGTGGCAACTTGATTAAATCATAAGTATGATTTTCATCTAAGGATTTCATCTCCTCCTACATAGCTTTTAACCACTCCTCTTTGTGCTCGTGGAATAAAGCTTCTTGGTAATTCTCTAGTTCTCCCCCGTCAGTGAGCATCACGTACTCATTGGGAGAATATCTACGACTAGATTGTCGTTCACGAGTTGATCTCCTCAATTGAGATTCTGATGGGACTTGTTCAACAATTGGTTCAAGTTCAGTTGAAGTAGTCATACCTTCAATCCTAGATTCAGCTTGCTTGTTGATAGGAGGAGCAACTGGGCCAAGATCAACTGGGTATTCGTCTGTTGATGGAGATTTCTCATGCTTCTCGAAGTCCATGATTGTCTGATCTTCAAGAAATACCACATCCCTGCTTCTGACTATTTTTTGGTTAACAGGATCCCAAAGTCTATAGCTAAATTCTTCATGTGTGTACCCCAAAAAAATACATTGCTTTGATTTCCCATCAAACTTTGATCTCTCATCCTTTGGAATGTGAACAAATGCTCTACAGCCGAACACCTTCAAGTGGCCAATTAGATCAAAATCATAACTTAAAACACAAAAGAACTAAGTTGAAATCGATCTCAAATATGCGGGTTTAAGCTGATTTTGCAAATCTGGGTTTGAACCTAAGTCAAGCAAACAAGTTGCATGCCCATATTCAAGCCCCGACACTCATCACATATGAGATCTAAGAGAAACATTACTTGATCTAAGTGAAGGTAAATAACATGAGCTTTCAAATGCAACAAATATCATAGAGAATGACCAACCGGATACATCAAAATGAACTCTCCAAGAAGCATACATGCATGATTTATGCTGGTCAACCATGTCTAAATGTGGATTGGCTTGGTTTTTGGCTCAAGTTATAAACAATCTAATGGTTCACAAGGAAATTTAAAGACTAAACCGAGTTGTCCTACGCATCATTTGTACTCCCATATAACATTTATCAAGCTCGTGAAGACAAAAAAAAAAAACACGCATGCAAAGGGAAGTAACAAGTCAAGCATGTAGGGCTATTGAAAAGGCTATTGAAAAAATTTCAACTTTAGAAATTAGTTTTCTGGACTGGTTTTCCTCTTGATTTTCATGATCAAAACATGTTCAAACTCGAACAAAAATAAATCTATGATGCTTACCTTGCTTCCTAGTTTCTTTTGCAAGTGGCTCTTAGTCAAGGAAACCAAGAAATTGTCCTTCAAAAGCACGTGGAAGTTGGTTCCTTCAAACTGAAAGTGAGATCTGCATAAGAAAAAAAGTGACAGTGAAGGTTTTCGTTAACTTCCAAAATTAAACTTCCAAACCTCTTTTTTGAAAAACTTAAAACCCAACCAAACTATATGTATTCTAGTTTAGGTTGTAAGTAATTTATTTCCTCATTTATTTTTCAATTTGCTCAAAAACACTCATTTTTCCTCACTCGTGATCAACTGGGCTCAACACTTTAGAAATTTTTTAGAATTTCTTGGCTCTCCAAGAGGGTACTGTTTTGGGGGGCTTTAGGATGTCTTCTCAATTTTCATTTGGGATGTGCGACCTATGGTTGGAAATCTATTTGAGTGACTTTTCACTCTCTAGTTGAAGGTTTTGGTTAATTTTGGCCGTAAAATTGTGAAAATTTCACTTTTCTCTGCCAAGGTCGGTCTGAAATATTTGGGTTTTTTCTTTCTTGAGTTGCTTCTGAAGGTGTTTTTGGAGAACGATCGTGAGCTCCCCCCTCTCCTTCTCATCTATTTCCTTTCATGCTCTAAAAGATCTTGCTTCAGTGATCTTATCCCCTAAATTAGGGGGTTTTTTGTTGGTCTTTTGTCCACCTACCAAGCCTGTCAACAGGGCTACTTCAACAACTTTCTGACTTAACCAAAATTTTAAACTTCTGCAGCTTTTGTTGAGCATGCATATTTTTATGCGATTTTCCCATGCTTTCAGCAGCTTATCTCTGACCAATTTTTGTCCACTTGTACTACTAATAATGGTCTTCCATCACGTGCAAAGATCAAGCTAATTGGGTGGCTGAGTGGGATATGGTGGTGCCACCAATATGCCTACTTAGCAATTTTGAATTAAGACTTAATTGTGGACTGGGTTTTGGTAGCTAGGTTGAATGCTTTAATACATCAATTTGGCTGCGATTTTTGATCAATTAGCAAGCTCGTATATAGTAGTTTAAGATCTTGACCATTTTTCGCAATTGTCTTCACCCAAGTTTGCAAGAGAGTCACTCAAAGTTGGCCATTTTCTTGCCCAAGAATACCTAATTCAATGTAATTTGGTCCTTTTTGTCCGATTTGATTAGTTATACCTAACCCAAGTTCAATTTTAACTCAATTGGGGGCCAAGATGATGATTTAAGGGCTCAGGTGAAATTTTACAAAATTTACAAATCGGTCCCTCAACTTTTAGAAATTGCATTTTGTCCCCAATTTTACCCTTTTAATTCCAATCTGACCTCCTAGGCTTGGCTAGTCACATTTAGATTATTGGCCCCAACTTTTTTTCCTTTTTTTTTTAAAGGAAAAACGTCTTCCATTTAAAAAAAAAAAAAAACTACACTAAACACCTAGATAATCTATATGCAATAATTTGACATGAAATATTTTTGTGGAAAAACAAGTTCCCTTTTTTTTTTTTGGAATTGATTTTTGGGCAAAATTTTAGGTGTCAACATTGAAACGTAAATAATACAAAGATGAGTTAAAATAAGACCGATACACTAGAAAATTTTTACATGGAAAACTCAAGATGGGAAAAACCACGAGACACTAATCAGGAACTCTCCACTATAATTGAAGGATTACAATTAACACTCTCATGGTGTTTCTCTTATAATAAATCCTCACAAATGCCACAAAACACATCATCTCTTAAAAATTCTCAAGAATTCTCGTGTTTACTCACATTACTAAAGACTCTTGTGATCTTTTTGGAATATTTTCTAGTGTTCTTTAAATCTCAACCAATCCTTCTATTTATAGCGGTAGACCTCTACCCAAATTAGGAATCTTGCCCAATTCGTAATCACCTGCAAATGAGAAGCTTTCCTGATTTATTGAATTCCTCTAATTTAGGTAGTCACTAGAATTATATCCTATTATTCTTCATAAGTAGGACTAGTTCTTATTTATATTTCTTCCTTTTCAATATCCTACCATAATAAGGCTCCCTTCCTATTATGTAATCTTGATGAGCAATCTTCGGAATATTCCAAATAGACTTTCAAACATATTGTAATTATTGTTGATCAACAAGAAGAATTTACGGCTCTTCGAAACTATATCACTTTGGGAATTCCAACAATTTGTTTAATCAATTCAAGTTGCGACTTGGATCTTGCAAATATTTTTATTATAGCAAATGATGATGCTCCTTGAGTAATAATAAGATCAATAAATTATGTTTTTGAACTTCATAAATTTTTGGAATCGATTGCAACTCTTGAATCGTATAAAAGAGATCCAAATTACTCTAGATTTCATGTGATTACTTGTATCCAAAATAGAATTCAACTAAGCAAGTCGAAAAAGAGATGGTTGAATCAAAATAATTCCCTTGAAAGTTGTATTTCTATCATAGGGCAATATGAATGTTTTATCATGTTCTAGCAACACACCAAAAGAATAATATGATATCAGGTGCGAAATTAGGCCAACATTTCTATTGGCAAATAGGAGGATTTCAAGTTCATGGCCAAGTCCTTATTATATCTTGGGTTGTAATTGCTATCTTATTAGGTTCGACTAGTATGGATGTTTGGAAACCACAAACCATTCAAAATGATAGTAAGAATTTTTTCAAATATGTCATTGAATTCATATGAGACATTAGCAAGACCCAAATTAGAGATGAATACGGTCCATAGTTACCTTTTATTGGAACCACGTTTCTATTTATTTTTGTTTCGAATTTATCAAGTGCTCTTACACCATAAAAAAATCATAGAGTTACCTCATGGGGCTGCACCCACGAATGATATAAATACTACCGTTGCTTTAACTTTACTCATGTTAGTGGCATATTTTTATGCAAATCTTACCCAAAAAAAATCAAGTTATTTCAGTAAATACCTTCAACGAACTCCAATCCT
The DNA here is from genome assembly GCA_014182885.2 of Eucalyptus caleyi. Taxonomy (NCBI): domain Eukaryota; kingdom Viridiplantae; phylum Streptophyta; class Magnoliopsida; order Myrtales; family Myrtaceae; genus Eucalyptus; species Eucalyptus caleyi. The sequence goes on along the minus strand of CM024472.2, from coordinate 2,637,665 downwards.
TTTTCACAAAACTTTTATCATTTAGTTTTAGACTTATTGAAAATATATTAGCTGATAAATTGGAATTGTTTCTTTAGTACATTTAGTGGCTCCTATACCTATCATGTTCCCTGAAGTATATACAAGAGGTATTGGAGCTCTTATTTTAACAACTTTAGCCGCAACTTATAGAGGCGAATCCATGGAGGATCACGATTAACTCATTTTTTAATATAGCTTCTTTATTTCTTATTTAGCCCATCTTCTTTTTGTTTTTTTTTTTCTTGGCCCATTATAGAACCAAACAAAAGGAAGGCCAGCCCCAACGTCTCTCTCTTCCGTCACCCGGCATGACGCAGGGAAGGAAGAAAGGCCAAGCGTGCCTCGGTGAGCGAAGAGGGCGCGACAAAGATGTGACGAGAGCTTAGCCAGCACCTTCTAGAAGCGAACCGTGCAAGCTGGCGTGCGAGAAAAATAATAGAAAGAAGGATCGACGGTTTTGGCAAAAGGAAAAAAAAAATAGAGAGAGATCTCGCAGAGAGAGAGAGAGAGAGAGAGAGAGAGAGAGAGAGTTGGAGATGGGAGCTGGTCGCCGAGGAACAGCTTCGCGGGAAGGATGCTCGCCTGAAGAGGATCTTGTTTGCATAACAGAAGGAGGAGTGACGCCTGTCAATTTTCGGAGAGGGCGACCACTGAAAATTCATTAAAATATAAAAAATACAAAAAAAAAGAAATTAATTTTTTATTCAGTAAAATCTAGGTCGACAAGTCGGGTCAACAGGTTGGATCGGGTATATCTAGTCCAGACCCGTTCCCAAATATTATAATAACAATATTAATAATTCGAAAATTCAAAAATGTTTTTAAAATAAAAATTCAAAAAATGATGAAACTTTTGAAAATTTTAGGAAATAATAAAAATTTATAAAATTCCAAAATCAATAAAAAATAGAATTTCAAAAAAAAATCATTAAATAATCTGAAAATCTAGAAAATAAAAAAAAATTGACAAAATTCTAAAAAAATCATAAACATTGAAAAAGATTAGAAACCCTTAGAAATTGAATCCCAAAATTAGATAAGCCTTAGGGCTTTACAATAGGGTTCTTTGTTTTAAATTTTCTTTATTATTCTTAGGGACAATATTAGGATGCTTGTGTGCCTTTTCTTTACAATTATAATTGATTGCGCGTTTCAATATTTTGGGTATTGCTTTCTTGCTTTAGAATAGTTAGGACAAACCTTGAATTTTTTTCAAATAGGCTATTATGGCATTAATTAGCACAAGAGCAAGTCGAGTACCGAAATGACATTAGCCTTAGGGAAAACATAATCCCGTTCCTAAATCTAAAATCTCTGATTGCATAAATAGTAAGATATCCTCCTCTATCTTACTAGATTTTTAGTCGACCACAAAAGGCTAGATTGACAAGGTTAATGGCAACCCCATAGTCAAAATTTGCATAGGCTTAAATGATATAAAATTTAAATGCCCGATGTCATGCAAGATATGAGCTTGGGAGAGCCTGAGTCAATGAAAGGCCGCCGGCCTGAATTTGACTAATGAACTACTCGGAAAGGATTAGGTCATGACAAGATTATTTTTCTAAAATTCCTGCTTGGCCCATTTAATTTGTATAGTGCCTACCCCCAATAAATATATTCAATTACTATTTTATTTAATAAGGAAAATAATAATAATAAGTCTATATAGATTATATATGGAAAAAAATAAAATAATTATAAATATATATAGGAATTAGAAATGGTATGAACTTTTACTTTTACATCGATGAATTACTGATATTTCTACCTATGCTATTCAATTATCTGACCTAACAATATCGTCCATGTAGATTGTATATATGCAAAACAGTGATAAATCAAAGGAAGAGTAAAATTGACGCAATTCATCATGAATTAGTTGATATGGGTGGGTACAAATAGGGTATACATAATGGAATGGTTGGAATCCAACTCTTGGATGTTTCTATGTTAAAATTAAAAATAGAATTAATTCCAAAGTTGATTTAATATAATAACAAATAGTTGGTTTACAATATGAAAGAAACCCATTTATATGTGATTTAATCTAATAACAAATAGGGATTTCAATAGAAGTCTTTTCCTTTTGTCTGCGACTGTGAATTGAATAATTCAACTAATTGTTCGGAACAAAAAAATGGAAGAATAAAAATCTCTTCAATAAGAACTAAAAAGAGATATAAAGGTAGTTCAGATGATTCAATAATATTGTTCCATTACTTTAATTTGGAGTTGTTGATTACTTTGTCTAAATGAATTTAAGTGATGGAATAATTAAGTCATAATTCATTGGATGATTACATCATTAACCATTTCTTTTTGTGAGGAACTTATTATGAATCCACTTATTTTTGCCGCTTTGGTTGTTGCTACTGATTTAGCTATCGAGTTTGCATCTATTCGACCAGGAGTTAGGTGTGAACATTGTTCTAGGGTATAACCGGAAGCAAAGAATCAAAGAACCAAAGCCACTCAATTCCCAATTTTATGGTAGGATGGGTAAGTTCTTGGTTCCATTTTTAAGGAACTACTGGTTCCCAGTCCCTATAGGAATTGGAACTGGGACCAAAAACCAAATTCATAATCGGGAACCGAAATTGAGAAATGAACCCAAACCGGGAACTAGAGCCAGAAAACTGGGAGTCAGGATCCCAAACCCTAAAACAGCCAAATCCTTAATCTGGCTTCCTTCTTCCTCTTTGTCGTTCTCGTTCATCTCTATACGAAATCCTTTTCTCATTCACTTTTGTCAACAAGTGTAGCTTGTTTTTATTTTCATCACAGCCTTGTTTTGCTAAGTGAAGAAATAGGACCTCAATGAGGCATCATTTCGTACTATGTAACCATTTTTCAAGAGGCCAGTCGCACCTTTTTTTTTTTTTTTTAATAACTGGTACAAAGTAACAAATATGTAACCCCGTGAACTACTTTTGAATAAAATAAGTTAATTAATTAAGAAATAACATTTAAGAGCCATAACTTTCGTGATTCATTGGTAAATCCACTTGATTCTCTATTATCAAATAATGTGGGACCATTCATATGGTTAAAGCTAAATAATCTGAATTTTAAAAGTAGTATGGTATTATTTATACTACTACATTAATTTATTACAAAAGAGTTTCAAAACGGATAATTAAAATGTTTTCTTCGATAGAGAGCACTAATGTTGACGGAATCATTTGAAACTTTTATTATAAGAAAAGGTCAAACTCTTTTTTTTTTTAATCTTAGCCAATGATTTGATGACTTAAGTATTGTACAATGTATAAAGTAAGTAGAATTCTTTAGATTTTTATAAAAGAAAAAAAAAGAAACGATTCGGTTGACAATTTCATAGTTTTGTTTGGTCAGTAGAGTCCTCCCAACACTATTTTGGTCTTGGATTAGTGATCTGTTTAGATATCTTTTTGGGACAATATGACCTGTACTGCCAAAACACAGAACCTCATTAGAAATGTAGGACAATTTTGTACAAATTACTATCAATACCTTTGAGTTCATTCATTAAAGTTTTATCTATCAGAAAGAGCATGAAAGAGTAGTATTGCTAATAAAATTGAAATGTATTGCCCACTTCGCAGATTTCCCCAATTCCTTGCCACATTGGCTTGGCACTATCGATAAGGTCATATCACATCCTTTAGAATAATATAGAACATTAGAAAAATCTTGTAGGTCCACAAAAGCAAGCGAACTAGTTTAGTTAAAGGATCACTATTAGACGAGAGCATAACCACATTGGTAATCTCCCATAAATTTGATTTTGGAAAGTGATGCTGACAATACTCTGACCAGGGATTTTTGCTACTTAATGAATATAGTTTTAAGATGTAATCTATCCTGGTGAGTGTTGAGGTGCAGGCCTGTGAGCAAGAGTCAAATCTCTCATGGCAAGAAGTAAATGTTCTACTGCATTGGTAACCATCTATTATTCGTGCAATCTTATCATGTGTGATGTCAAGTACCAAATTTACAAGCTATAAAGGGAGGATACTGCAATTTGGTCTCTCTCCTTGAAGCAGACATGCTTCAAGTTAATAAAATAAAGAGATGTAGCCCATGCAGACTGTCGTGGAAAGTGAGCGATCAAACAATAAAATAGACAGAACAAGAAAATAAATTTGATATTAGATTTACGTGATTCATTCACAATGACTTATGTCCACGAACTGAATAGCAACGAATTTTATTAGAGACCAAGCTTACAATGGAGATTACACACTCGAGTCACTCAAATATTCTTAGTATTTCCCAAAGTGTAACTATATCCAATAACGCATGTGGTGTTTAGCCTTATAATTTCTCATGAAATAATCTTTCAATCTCACGAAAGAATTAACAAATCTTGACTCGCAAGATTTAATTTGGCTTCAACACTAAATCTTCTTGGTGTAATTGCGTGAACCAAAACCCACCAAGCGCTCGCTAGAACAATCGCACTTTAATGCTCATATCAAAAACTATTTTCTTTCTTGCGCCCCTATATATGTTCTATCTCAAACAAGATGAAGATAACCCTTTCTGAAGCAAACTTCAACACAGAAAGGAAAACTTTCCTTTTTTTTTTTTTTATCTATTTTCCTTTCTTTGAGGATGTTGAACGAGTCCATGTTGGACTTTTTACTTTGAGAACAAACACCAACTCATAAACCAAAACTGTTGGTTGTGCTTAAACAACCTTATATCCAAAACCAAGAAGTCCATGTTGGGACTGTGCAGTAGAAGTTCGATACTTTCACCTAAGGAGATTGTCAAGAGAGAGTATAAATTCAAGCATGGCTTATCAATATTCAGTTGGATCCATCTTCACTCAAAAGTTTTGAGTTATGGGTCAAGTGAGATTTCTCTAACATAACTCACTCACACGTGCATCCTGACAATCTTCCCCTCACGTGTGAGTTTAGTGTTAGGCCTGCTTCCCCTTAATTCAGGTATCTTTTTTACCCAACTTCATACTCACGAGCTCGTGTTGCTAGACCACAATGTCCTACCTACCCGGACACAACAACCATCAACTCTGATACAATTTGTTGGGAGCACATAGCAAAAGTCTAATACATTCACCTAGGAAAATTGTCAAGAGAGAATCTAAATCTAAGCTCATCAATATATCCAGTTAGACTCATCTTCACTCAAAAGCTTAAGTTAGTGTATTATGGGTCAACTAGGAAATATTAACTGCTCAACACCATACCAATTCTCCGATGTGCGATTTCTCTAATATAACTCATTTACCCATGCATCCTGATAGTCCACTTGCCTGTGCATTGGAATTGAGGGAAAGTCCATCATTTTCTCGACAGAATGTTTCAATAAGTCATAGATCAACTAGGTTTTTAGAGTCTCAAAATGCAATGTGTGGATTGTTCGAAAGCGAAGAGAAACAACAGCAAGTAGATCATCGTATAAGAATTATGGCTCAAGTCGATAAAATTATTGTGACAAACCTTCTATCCAGTGCACATATTCAACTCTATTCAAAGCAAAAAAAGCCACCAAAGAAAGGAAATTAAAAGAATTCAAAACTCTGCAAGGATGGCACTAGAGACTTCATAATTTGAAAAACCTACCTTAAGAGGTGAAAAGTTATTTATTGAGAGGATCCCAGAACATAGGACCCATAAAAAAATAAAAATAAAAATATTACTAAAAAAAGGACATGACCAAGACAAATGAAACGACGGTTTCTTAGAACGATGGTGGAAGCTGGATGCTGAAAAGTGGGATTCACGAAGGGCAATATAGTCAGGGTATTGTGTTGAGGAGTATTTCAACCAAAAAGGAAGTAGAAAAACCATGACACCAAAAAGAGTGGCCAACAAACTTTTACATATTCATTGATGTGGTAGGCTATTATTGAATGTGGAGTATGACCGACTTATTTCATTGTCTATTTGCAATTTACCATGTTAGTACAACACTCTCTAATATAATTTTTTATCTAGAAGATCAATTTTAGTAAATTTAGCATTACTCAATGGCAAAAATGGGTACTATACTGGGATACCAACCTAAATGAGGAAACTGCAGTTGTATAATTATGGCTCAGATCCGTTCAAGGCCCTGCTCTAAGACCAATAGGCCCAAAAGTTCAAAGATAAGAGGCTCTCGCACATTTTAATTTGGTAACTTGAGCTGTGTATTTGCGCTAAAAATATTATTATTCAAGAATTCAAAGCGTGGAACTATTAAAAAAAAAAAAGCAAAAATAAATCAAAGCGCAAAATCCATATGTCGCATATTTCCAAAGCCAACCTACCAAGCATTTCAAATGTCTTAAAGTACTTAGAGGGATTTTTTCTTAAGATGTATTGTATACACCACCATGAGGTCTAATAAAACAAACAAAAATTTACTTTAAATAATCAAGATAATAGTCAAGTCATTCTTGAGTAAGCCATGCCACTCAAAAAACAAAGAGAAAATTTCAATTAAGTGCCTAAAGTGGAATCGTTTTCTCAAAAAAGGACCCAAAATGGATATTGTCTCAAACAAGAACTTGAAGTGACCAACTTAGTTTCAAATAAGGGCCTCAACTTAAAAGCCAACCAAATCTTATTTGCATCTAGGGGTATTTTCATCTAAAGACTTTTTTTCCTTCTTTTCTTAATTTATTTTCTTCTTCTCTTTCTTTTCTTCATCATCATCGAGCCTTCGCCTTTTTCACTATTTAGATCACGTTCTCCAAAGTCCATCTCTACCTTCCTTGTTGAATTAGCCACCAACGCCCTCAACCTCATTTGCCATTGCCCTCAACAGCAATTCCAATACCTTTGTTGAAAGATGGAAGTTAATCCAAGCCCTAGATCAACCTCCAAGCCTTAGATCAAGCACGAGTGGACCAAGATGTGATGCTCAACTCAATTCGATCCCCACATCTTGTGGTTGTGGTCAAGCACGAAGCATGATGAGATGTAAGCCATTAGCTTGTTGCCCTCGTTATCGTCAATGCTTGAATTCAAATCGGTGCTCACGAAAGCTATCATCGATCTTAATGAGGAGAAGCCAGATTGAAGTGCCTAAGCCAAATTTATTAGAGGTTTTTGAGGAATCTCTGTGATACTCATGTGCATTGATTTGTTCTGTGAAATATGTGGTTTTGGGAATTTCTGAGCAATTTTGCACTTTTTTCATCTAGTTATTCTCTCTCAAATCTCTATAGATAATATTTCAAAGTCAGAGAGGCAAATTTGTTTGAACATGTGTAGACCAGAGTCATTCATTTTTTAGATTGAGTGTTGTCTGATTTGAATTGCCACCAAAGGCGAGTATCTTCAATCACGGGTCAGAATGTTTCAGTAGCCTTTGAAAATAACCAGCATGCACGACACAATTGGACCCTCTCAAGAAGCCACATATTTCACCTTAATGCAAGTTGCGTCTATGAATGTTATGAATAATCCAACTTGGACCCAATAAAATATTCCCAAGAAGCTACAAGTGAAAGTTATCGTGGCATAGGCGATTTCATTGGTGGGGAGAGCATGAAACTATTACTTTAATTGCAATAATAAGTTTTTACAAGCAAATTCAATAAAAACAAAACTCACTTATGGATATTTCTTGATTCTCAAGTTCATTATCATCATAAGAGAAGGTGAGTGGTGGCGAATAACTTAAAAACCGGCTCATGCCGAAATCGATGAGTTCTTGGGTAAGGATGCAAAATTGCATAATGTAGAGCATGTGCTTTGAAGTTTTTTGATGGGGAGGCTGCAGAACTGAAGCACGCAATTTGTAGTTTTGTAAAGCTGCATAACTTCTCTAATATCTTTTCGTTTTCTTCTTTTTCTAAATTGTTCAAATTGTTTTGTACTTGTGCAAGCTTGTGTGTCAGGAGTATGATTTATTTGTCAAGAAGGAGGTGAGCAAGAAGAAGAAAAAAAATCAAAAAGAAAAAAGAAAAAAAAAAGTCTTTAGATAAAAATATCCTTAGCTGCAAATAAGATTTAATTGGCTTTCAAGTTGAAACCCTTATTCGAGACTAAATCTGTTACTTCGGGCCCTTATTTGATACAATGTCCACTTTAGACCCTTTTTGAACGGTTCCACTTCAGGCCCTTAATTGAAATTTTCCCAAAAACAAAATATCATCAATTTCCATACGAACTAGGTGCTCTAAGCACCACCTACTCCAACTCTAGGCCCACCATCGCCGAGCCGAAGAGGTCCGAATATCTCTCCTTCATAGTTAATGAACCAAGCCTTAAATCGCATGGGGATCCAGTCGACACACCCATTGTCCATCCATAATATGGCTTCGTACCAAGAGTAGGTCATTTCAATGTTGGGATCGTAAACATCGTGGAAAGACCACTCAATATAAGCAATAGTCCCATACCGTGCCATAGGCCCACCATCGCCTGGTCGAAGAGGTCCGAACAACTCTCCTTCATAGTTAATGAACCAAGCCTCAAACCGCAAAGGGATCCAGTTGACATGCCCATCATCCATCCATATTGTGGTTTCAAATCGGGTGTAGGTCATTTCAATGTTGGGGTCGTAAAATTCGTGAAAAGACACCTCAATAAAAGCGACAGCCCCATATCGTGCCACGGGTGGAACATCCATTTTAACAATCTGAAGGCAAAAAAAAGTGTTAAGGTTAATCCTATGTTTGTGCATAAATTCCTAAATTAAATCAAACACAATCGATCAAGACTTCTCGCCGACAAACAAAGACTTTTTTGCCCAAACGGGGCCTCATGTATACATCCTCGGCTCTATTAGCCCTAACCATGGCCCACTAGGCCCAAATCTTGGCCCATTGAGGTCCTTTACTCCGCTTGTTCCATGTCGAGCTCAATTCAAAATAACAAAAATAACAATTTATTTTTAATTTAATCTATTTTTATTTATATATCCGACTTAAATTCTATATTTTAATATAAATTCAATAATATAAATAAATTTATATTTATAAATTACATATATTAGGTATTTTAGTATTTTAGGTATATTAGTACAATTTACTATTGAATAGAATTTTATAACATAATGATGGAAGGAAAAAAAAAGAAACAAAAATAAAATAATTAAAAAAAAAAAAAGAAAGGGGAAGACAAGCAAATAAAAATAAAATAGACAAGAGTGTCGCGAGAGATTTTTATCATCTCCATTTGTGAACTCTTAAGTTTATTTGCACCGATATGTCATTTATATATATAAAAAAAAAATGTACATTATATTATATGAATATATTCGACATTAGGTGCATGCTAAGGGGATCCTAGCTGTCCCACATCGTTTGAGAGAAGGCTGCTGACCTGCTTTATAACTGCTATGGCCTACCTCTCCTCTCAAGATGTCTTTTAGGGATGAGACCCCATATGGTGAATAACAGATAAGATATTGCAAAGATATTGCAAAATCCTTTAGTTTCATATCATATTCTACTTAGTCATATCTTAATTAGAAATCTAAACAATCACCTATAGGTTGAACGGTTACATGAGAGAAACTCTATCGGAGAGAAGGAACGAGACAAGTAAAGCGAACATGGGAACCATAACAGAATAAAAAGAATCTAATTAAAAGAGGGACACGACCAAGCGAAAATGAAACAACACTTTCTTAGAACGGTGGCAGAAGATGGATGCTGAAAAGTGCGATTAACAAAGGGCAATATAATCAGGTTATTGTGTTGAGTACTTTAACTAAAAAAGGAAGTAGAAAAACCACGACACCAAAAAGAGGGGTCAACAAACTTTAATATATTCATTGATGTGGCGGACTATTAGTGAATGTCGAGTAGGACCAACTTATTTCATTGTCTATTTACAATTTATCACATTAGTACAACATTCTCTAATGAAATTTTTATCTAGAAGATCAATTTTCATAAATTTAGCATTACTCAATCGCAAAAATGGGTACTATATATATCCGACAGATCCTCAGTCACCAAAAAAAAAAAAAAAAAAAAAAAATGGGTGCAATATTGGGATACCAACCTAAATTAGGAAACTGCAAATGTATAAATATGTCCCGGATCCATTCAAGGCCCTGCTCTGAAACCAATAGGCCCGAAATTTCAAAGATAAGAGGTTCTTACACATTTTAATTTGGTAACTTAAGCTGTGCATTTGGGCCCAAAATCTTAGTATTCAAGAAATCGAAGCGTTGAACCAAAAAAAAAAAAAAAATGAAATCAAAGCGCAAAATCCATATGTCTCACACGGAAAGGCTCTCATACTATCATCTACGAGCCTATTCCATCAACTACAAACGCATGGATCTGCTAAATGGCTCAACAACTTGTATATTCTTTTTCCCAAGGGATTTCCTTAAAACTAATGAACTACTTTTTAAGTTCTTCCTTCCTAATTATTTACCCCCGATTTCCCTCCTTGTCGAGCGTATATAAACTAAAACAGTTTTGTGCCAATGAACGAAATCCCCGTAAACACCACAATTGATTAGTTACGGTACAGGCCAAGAAAAGAATATCAGTCTATCAACACATTATCATCAATTCACCTGTTGAAGACCAGCAAAGATCAGTCAAGACCCCAAAAACAGGAAAGTTCGCAAATTTATCGAAATTGTGGCACTTTGCAATCCATCCGATATTATGTTCATAACAACGAATATCAAATCAATCGCCAACATGCAAAAGGACATGAAGCACCCTAGTGAAACTAGCCCGAAAGGAAAAATACGTGATCAACATTGTTCAACGTCCCGGAAGCTTGACCACAACATAATGCTAGAGAAGTTGCTTAAAACGTCAACGACCAACAAGAGCTCGTGTACTGAAAACAACGAATCAAAACTACGCTAAACGAAGCAACAATGCGGAACCCAGTTTCAGAATTTAGGAAACATTACGTGGGAAAACTAAAAGAAACCTGATCCTCCTTTTGGGAAAGCACAGGACCTTCAGAAACGTAGTTCTTGCTGAGAGCAGGAGATTGCAGAGAGAGGGAGAGAGGGGGAGAGAGAGAGAGAGAGAGAGAGAGAGAGGTTTTTTGAATAAGGAAAAGGAGATATGTTTCTTTAATCTATGAGATTAGATTCAAATAATAACCACCGCTTGACTATGTTGGAACTTGACTCGAAGTAGGACTCGCAAAGTCCTTCGGAACTTAGGTCTAGTTTTCCTTCTTTTTTTTTTTCTTTTTTTTTTTTTTTTTTTGAGGGCAAGATTAATTAAAAATTTAAAACTACAATATAATATGCTAATTCATGAAATTTTATGAGAATATTAAATTTCATTGTAATTGAATTTTACAAATTACTTTCAACCTTATAATATTGAAATATTTCGACAAATTAGTCGGACAAGACAAAAAAAGAACACTAATGTGGATAATATGTGTGATTATCATAGACTTGTAGATAAACAGTTTAACTAAATACTTTAATGTATTAATAGGGCATTGCATTAGTTTGGAATTAACTTATATGGTGAAGTTGTTTCTTATTAAAAAGAAAAGGAAAAATGATATTCATTTATTTTCTATTCCCTAAGATATTTTAACTAACGTTCAGTATTTAACTTTTATTCTTTACCAAACGTCCGATACTATTGACAATGTAGATACAAGACATATAAATCATATTCGAATGTTCAAATAATTTATAAAACTTGAGATCTCTTTCAACATGCTCAATTCTTTGAACGCCACTCTCTCTGTACCAATTAACCTATTTCTCAACCAACGAGTAATATCAATTTTTACAACATCAAGTTGCACAAAATTCAGCTCTTCCAATGTGAAAACTGTACCTTTATCTATTATGGGTATTGGATCTTAATTTATTCAGATGCAAATTCCTTTCATGTCATTATTTGTCCAATTATTGTTTTAAATAGACATTGCAAGTATCAATTAAGATAGACAACTTCCTAGATAATTGAAACTGCATTATATATTGACTTGAATTGAAAATCAATAAGAGAAAAGGTTTCATGAGAGAATGATTAGGATGAAAGTAATGTTTCTTAAGTTTATGTTAGGTAAAATAAAGATTCATTTATTAACGTTTCCATTTCTCAAAATTTCTTTTCTTTTGTTTCCCAAAACAGAAAAAGAATAGAAATTCTTTGAGTAATGTCAGTTAATTTTTCTATTCTTGAAAATAACATTTGGAACATAAATAAGATATATAAAAAAAAAATAGTTATTTCTTGTTCCCCGAAACAATTCTCAACTAAGTCATTTTCTTATTTTTGTTTTTTTTCTCCTTCTTCCTCCTCTTATGGTGCAATGGCCATGGCAAGGTGCCCTCAAGGCTAGCAAGGTCATCAGCTAGAGGAGAAATAAGAAAAGAGGAAGAAAAGAAAAGAAAAAGAACAACCTCAAAAAATTATTAAAAGATTAAAGAAATTCTATGTCATAAAATAATTTGAGGGTCATACAATTTACATTCCTATTCTTTTTCTATTCTAGAAATATAAATTTTGTGCAGTAATTAAACGTATTCTTTTGCTCATAAATTGTTTTAAGAATGTGAAAACTCTACATTTATCTATTATGGGTAATGGATCTTAATTTATTCAAATGCAAATTACTTTCACATCGTTATTTGTCCAATTGTTGCTTTATAATAGACAATGTGAGTATCAATTAAGATAGATGACTTCCTAGATAATCAAAATTACATTATCTACTTACTTGAATTGAAAATCAATAAGAGAAAAGGTTTCATGAAAGAATGATTAATAGGATGATAATAATGTTTCTTAAGTTTATGTTAGGTAATAATAAGGGTCCATTTGGTAACATTTCTATTTCTCAAAATTTCTATTCTTTTGTTTTTGGAATAGAAAAAGAACATAAATTTGTTTAGTAACGTCAACTAATTTTTCTATTCTTAGAATAGAAAAGTGATCAAGTAATAAATTTGGAATAGAAATAAGATGTAAAAAATAGTTATTTCATGTTCCCAAAAACAATTTCTCAACTACATTATTTTCTTTTTCTTATTTTCTTATTTTCTTTTTTTTCCTATTCTTCCTCCTCTAACAGGGTGATGGCCATTGTGAGGCTTGACCTTGCCAAGGGCTAGCAAGGCACACTCAAGGCTAGCAAGGTCATTGGCTAGAGGAGGAAGAAGAAAAGAGGAAGAAAAGAAAAGAAAAAAGAAAAATCTCAGAAAATTATTTAAAAAATTAAAAGAAATTTTATGTTACATGAAATGCCTCTTTTTCTTAAGATTTGGTGTATAAACCATCATGAGGTCTAATAAAACAGACAAAAACTTACTTTAAATAATCAAGAAAATAGTCAAGTGATTCCATAACTCTTATTTTTCAAAGTTAAACGTAAATCTTAGTTAACTTATAATCATTTGTACTTCTTTCCTAAACAACTTTGTATTCTTAAACATTTATCTCTCTTCATACGTATTTATTGTTTATCATTCACATACATTACATGTCCTCTTTTATTCATATACAAAAGAGAGTGTGTTGTCAGTTCAAAAGAAACTTTTTGATAATCATAATACAATTATATTTGGACATTTAATAAATCAAGAGACATAGAATGAAAAAAAAAAAAAAAACCAACAATCAAGATGACAAGAGACCACTTACAAATGAGTTCAACAACTTTTCTTTATGATTCATCAATGCAACCATAGGATCTCGCTCTATGTAATCTTAAGAGATTTCTTAATTGTTTTGGTGGACTAGAGGAAACGCCTAGAAAATTATCTTTTAAAGGCTAGTCAATCAATGTGTTTATAAGATGAGATCCACGCCGTGTCCTTCATATAACCAAAATCTAGTTAAACAGTCATACTTTCCTAAAAGAGCAACACTATTGCAACGGTGGATGAGGTTGTGTTGCCTAGATCTAGGCAAGGACTACGACTCTTGGTAGGAGCTAGCGAGTCTTAGGGATCCTCACTAGTCATAGTGGGAAAAGAAAAAGAAAAAGAATAACTAAATAATTTTGAAATTTTGAAAATATTTAAAAATTCTTCAAGTCAATGATAGTTGTGCCATGTAAGATGGCCAATGTCATTTTAATGATTTCATAATAAAATTAACTAAAATGACTACATTAGTAAATCATTAAAAAATTTAAAATTAAATTGATCAAATTGAAAAGTTAAGGACAGAATTAGCATAAATGAAATGGTTTTAGGAAGTTTTTTGATAATATCCTTGAGATTTCTCATCTGTGATTGTGCATAGAATCCAGCAACAAGCCTATCACTGATGGTGAGGAACATGCCTTCGAGGGTTTGGTGCTTGCTTCTTAAAGTCAAGGCGTGCATCTCATTCTAAAGGAAGAAATAATTGGATAACTGTTTTTAATTTACTATGATAATTACAATTTATTCCAAATCATAATAAAATTAAATAAAAGTAAATCATTATAAAGTCCACTCCTTCAAGAATTTGTAACTCACAGTAAGCTTTATTCTCATAGTAGCCCAAAACTGTTATACTAGCAAAACCCTTCTAAAAGATGCATTTCTCATTGTCGTGCATCTCATGGTGGAAGGTAGGATCTTAATCCCCAATGTGCTTGTTAGTCAAACCTAGCATCGCTTGCAATCAAATCTTGATCGATAACTTCAATCTTGAAACCTATTCAATAAAAAAAACTTGATTTGATAAGTTTCTTGTGTAAATGCATTTTTGAGAAAATAATACCAACATATTGGACCAACCACCAATAAGAGTCAACCCCAAAGTCAAAAGCAATTTAACTTCTCGATTTGCTTTTTAGGTTGTTATTTCAATTGAATTTTTTTTAGGGATCAATAGGTGACAATAATCTTTACAATTATAAGTAAATGGAGTTAATACCACAGAAAATCTTAAACTGATACATATGTAATAAATTTACTACAAACTAATTTTTTAATTACAAAAATCCCAAAATTAGTATACCTTTGATAAATTTGGTGAAAATTTTACCCTCTATTAATTTTGTTAAATTTTACTATCAAATTACTGAGTTGGATAATAGGTAACAATTGACCGATATACTGGTTTAAATTTTACTCTTTGTTTGTCACAATTGTACAATTTTGTGATTTTTTTAAAGTATTAATCCAATTTGTCTTAAATGTACAATTTTACGGCTTCTAGTGGTCAAAAAATTAATTTGGAGTAAATTTATCACAAGTGAACCAGTTTGAGTTTTTGTGATCATTTGGAGTAAATTTATCACAAATACACCAATTTGGGATTTTTCATGGTAAAAAAATTAGTTTGTGATACATTCGTCATAGATGTATTAGCCTAGTATTTTTATGGTACTATCCCTAAATAAATTATTGTAGGAAATTCTTGGGCAAAAAAGGATTGTTAACTAAATCCAACTCCTCAAAGAAATGTAGGAAATTCACATAGATCAGATTTAAGTGAAAAGTTGCTTTGCTATAACTTGATTACAAGTTATGTTTACCCCTATATGAAAGCTCATGAAATACTTTGTAAGCTCCATGAACTAGTAAAATTCACAACTTTGACCTATATAGGTGGCCTCAATTCAAAGCAAATAATTTTATTGGTAAGCCATGCAAAATTAAGTTAGTCTTTGTCACCGCCACCCCACCATTACAAGCCCTAGCAATGGCGGGGAATGGTTGGTGGGGCGTCAACTACCACTAGTTGTCCTTGGCTAGAATTGGGCAAGGGAAGACTAACCTCATCCAATTTAGGGGAAGGTCACAACTCTTGTTCAGGTCTAGAGCTAGGGCCTAGCAACCCCCGCCAACCATTCCCCCGCCATTTTAGCCTTCGCAACGATGGTGGGGCGGTAGTGACAAGGGTTGCAAAGCCCACGTCACCCAATGCCTTTTCCTCAACTTCTTTTTCTTTTTATTATTAGCTTATTTTTTATTTTAATTTAAATAAATTTGTATTAAAAATCATATTTGGGCTAAATAGATGTCATTTTAGTTTAATGTTTCATGTTTTAGCCATGCCATTGCCACTTAAGAGAGAGAAATTTTTTTTTTTTTTTTTGAAAAAGTCTATTGGCCAAGTTGAACAATATTAACAAAATAATTCAATTACATCAATTTGACAAGTTTTAGGACTTAATTGCACTTTTTGCAAATTTAAGATTCAATTACACTTTCATGACAAATTTAAGGATTTCTAAGGAGCATATTCCTTAATCAAATATTAACTTTTACTTGGAATTGTTCGCTCCAACTTCAATATCGACCTAATACTTATCCCAAATAACAACACACCTTAATGTTGTCCCTGGATCAAGTATGGGTCGTGCACTTGCCTCAGCACACGTCCAAATTGCCGAGACCCTTCCTCGACATCCAGATGTGCTCTACACTTATATGAGACCATAAACTTACTTGATGCAAGAACAAGCAAATAACAAACATAACAAGAATAACAATATGAGCCAATACAAGTATGATGACAAGATCCTAAGATTGATACGTGTAGTATATTGTCATATCAAAGAGTTAGGAAAGTCTACTTACAACTTTTTGGACCTAACTCCAAAACGCTCATTTAGTAACCGGATGATTCTTAGGGCGGCTTGGTAAGGAGAGCGCGAAAGAGAAGGGAGAAAGGGAGAGGAAAGGAGAGAATGGCCAAACCTCAAAATGGGAGGATGGCTCCTTCTAGATCATGATTACATCTAATAGGTGAGTTGGCCTATCTATCCTCTGAAGTTGGCACCTATGTCATTTGGTATTCACTTGTGATTGGTCCACTTATTGGCCTATTCTCCAAGTCTCAATCTAGGCTCGTTATTGCCTATGGCACCTAAGGGGACACATAAGCTCGTTTGATGCCTAATGTCCTTTTGTAATTGGTTAGCCTTTACTTTACTCACCAAGACTATATTTTAGGGTTACGATGGTCTAAAATTCTAGGGGACGCCTAAGTGGGTGATTCATCCATACCATTAATGAACTAAAGTCCAAAATAATTAAATGAGGCCTAGATATTTTTGTCAAGCTACTTGAGAAGCAAGTTTCCTCTTTCTCCCTTGCAATTGGTGTGTGACACTTGGTGGATAAGGATGGACTATGGTCAAAAGTTATGGAAGATTCTAAAACCCCCAATTATCTCTTGACATTTGTTCGATGACTCATTCCCATATTAATTGATTTGTGTCCAAAACTCATCTAAAAAATTCATGAGATTAACATAAGGTGTCGCCCCACTGGAGAAGTCGTTTATATTTGTACATGATCCATGGTTCTAGGAGAACAGAAGTTCGTGCCAAAATTAATACTAAACTTTAGCCAAATAAGCACGATTAAGTTGGTAGCCCTCTTGAACTTGTTCATGACCATTTCCGATTAGAAGTGGTCCATTAGATGCCTAAAAACTGAGGTTTCATGACCAGGTCTCAATTAGGTGGACCGTCTCCAAAGTTGAATATGCCATGCCTTGTTCTATTCAAGGTTTATACCATTGATTCACATAACCAACCCTTGATTGTCACTTGGTCATGTGGGATTAATCCACAACCAGTTTGCTACCGAGCAGGACTGACTCATCAATTGTTCATGGTCAGCATAGGTTCCATGTGGAATCACTCGCAATCAATGCACTTACCCATACCTAATTGATCCATGATCATCCTTTGTGTTTGTGATGGAGCGGTTCAATCCACAACCGAACCTCATGGTCAAAGGGCCGATTCATGTTCAATGCATATATCCGATGTCCACATATCAATTAATAAGACATCACGATCCAAGCCAAGCTAGGGCTTACCAACCCTCATACTTTATTTTCATGGCCTAAAATCAAGGATGATACATCCAACATCCAGGTGAACATCAACCTGTATATAACTTGTTGACATAAATATGCTTGAAAGTGACAACAAGAATAACAAATGCATTAAATCATTTCGAGACACATGCCTGAAGGGACCAGTTGTTTCCTAGGGAAGCTACTTAATAGAGTTACAAAGTATGTTCCCTAATCATTATATTGCCACAAAAAGGAATGAAACAGGCAGATTGTTTCGGTATGTAGAAATCCAAGAACCAAAGCTGTGGAGATATGTAGTAAAGTTCTCAAAAGAGAGCAAGGGAACAACCTGAACTGACGTCTATGGTTGAAATTTCATCACAAGGAGCAAATTTTAGCTGATGTAAATATCAAAAATTCATACTGCAAAATTTGAAGGTGAGAGACCCAAGCACGCAAAAACAAGACGAAATCAGTGGGACCTTGGTCAAAGCAGACTCGATTTGTTCGAGCACAGTCTTGGCACTTGTTTTTTGAGAACCGCATAGGAGGTTGAAAGCAAGTTTCAAAATTTTCTCACGTTCATCAGGAGAATCGATAGATTTAGAAGCCTCAAACAATCTAGTAACGGGGGGAATTAGCGCAGTTTTCACATCACAACGCGGGGAATGATACTCGGCGTCCAACCCAATTACCCCTCCTACCATTCTAGCCATGTAAGCTTGGCGAGCACGGTCCAGGAGAGCAATATACCCACAGATATGATTCCCATCAATCAATGCTTCGCATTTGATGTAATCACACAATCCACTAGCTGCTACAACGTAGGATGCAACAACAACCTCGGCAAAACCTGGGTTCACTACAACAATGATCACAAGGCCAAGATGGGCTGGCAGGTTTCTCTGCTTGTTCAAGTAAGCTACTGCACATCCTATTTCGTGCCTTGCACCTCAAACTTCCAGGATCAGAATCTGACTCAAAATGTTTCGCAATTCTTCATTATGTCCGAGAAAGAATGGACGCCTTATGTCAATGCCTGGGCTAAGAATGAAAAAGTTCCACGGTGAGCAAAAATACAGAAATTTGAAATAGTCCACATGATCCTACGCATAGATTTACTTATAGGCACTGTTCAACACAAAGTGGAAAAAAAATAAAAATCGGTCATCTACAGTTATTTAACAATGATGGACCTCCACTGATGTTGTGCAAAAGGAGCATCAACCGTCAAATAAGAGCAAGTGGGATGAGCTGTGAATGAGTCACCAAATTCGAACTTCCAACCTCCAGCAATGAGGGCTTCTCTTAGCCCTATCCCCTTCTAGGGTTATTTAAGTGATAGGTTCTATAGGAACTGAACGACATCAATAAAGGATCTAAGTCATTATAAGTAAAAATCACTTTATTGAGTGAAATGAAGCAAAATTAGGGCACGAGCGAGTGGAGGGACAAAGTGAGATTCACAACTTGGTGACTAAACAAAACAAAGTTAACTGGACGAACAATACTGAATGCACATGAGAGATAACAATTTGACTTTGAAGAGTTACTAGGTGATATAATATATTCTATAAAAATTAAGTAAACAACCATAAGTTTTCTCAGGTTAAATTAATGTATCAACGGCAGTTTACTCGAGAAAACTTTCCAGATGAAAGATATGAAGAAGGCATCAATATCCACAACAGGGAATATGGTTCGGATATGCCGTTCAACTGAAAGCTTACTCGCAAAGCAGTACTTTTCGCACGTCAACTTCTCAGACACACGGAGTCGCCTAGGAAGATAAAGGTACCTATCCTGATAATGGCCGGTTATGGCCACTCTCTTCCCCACTTTCCCTCACCATTTATCACCGGGAAGAGGAAAATTCTTGGGAGCTTAAGGCAGACCATCACTAGATATATCAGATGAAACTGGCCAAGGATCATCATTTTTTTTTACCCTAGAACTCTTTCCATTACTCTCATCAATGATAATGATCTCTGTTGAATCCCGTATCTCCTGACAATTTATTGGACCGTGGATGTTTCCATCAGTCTCATTAGCGTTATCAATTTTCGAGGATTCTTGCTTCATCTGAAAAGTCATAAAACCAGGTCAACTATAAGAAGCAACTCTGCAAAGCGGAAGCACTACAAATACCACGTGTACAAACTATTTTTTCAGGATCCCAAGGATCCAATTTATACCTCCAGACTGGAGTTTCCTAGGTAGGGCCATACTCTATCAAAAGGCCCGCCAAAATCTCATTGCTAGAATTGCGATCTTGAGTAAGACACGCCCACACAACATCCCGAACCGGGTTAATTCGGCGGGCTAATAACAGCGGAGCCGGGGAAAGCTGCATTTTTCCAAAAGCAAATTGATGTAGATTCCCACTCCGACAGTCAATGAGAACCCAAGGGCAATCGACACTATCCTAAGGGGGACTTGCCATTAGCATCAAAGTGGTTACCTTTTGGAACAATGTCAATATCAAATCAACCCACGCCCCCCCAAAAAAAAAAAAAAAAAAAAAAAAAAAAAAGTGGCAAATTGTATTTCATCCCATCACCCAAATGCATGCAGTGAACAGATTGAGACATGTAACCAAAACCCAAAACTCAAGTCGGAGCAACATAATCGGTTTTCGAAAAATCATTCCGTTCTTCCAACTTTCATCACACTCGTGTGCAAGTATAAACCGACACCAACAATCGAATCAGAGAAGCGAAATGGGTTCAAGCGAATGCATTCTGCAGCCTTGGTTAAACCCTACGGATGCCGAGATCTCCACATTTAATACGGGATTAGGGAAACCAATCAGTTCCTACGCGGTCACAGCACGTTTTTCAAATCAAAACTCAAATGGCACATGCACTTTATCATTTTGCTTTCCTTTTTATTTTCAATAAAAAAATAAAAATAAAAACTCGGTATAATCACATTCAATATTGCAAACATTAGTGTTAATGAATTTTACTAAGATAGTGCACCGACAATTCTTCAAAAGGTATTGTTTTTCTAATGTAATCAATGAATTTGCAAGTAATGTAATCAATTGAAAGTAAAAAAATCCAAACCTTAACCTATGATTAATGGAATTAATCAAGAATGAATGCTAGCTATTTCCTACAGGGAAGACCTCTTGGCGAGAGTAAACTCTCGACATGATCTAAAAATGTCAAAGCACAAAATTCAGGAGACGCATTATCCAACCCGCAAATTTCACTCCGCCTTAAGCCGTTGGTCTTCAAGTTGTAGTAAAACATGCACACAGGCTTTGATAAGGTTCGAGGTGCGAACAATAGTTCACCAGAACGAACCGTACCCACTGGAAAAACTCGGCGGTCCGCGACAATCTCCTTCCAATATGAGGGCAAGCTGAAAACTCTCTTCTTCCATATTTCCTGATCAAAGTCCTCCAGGATCCACATAATAATCTCCTCACAAGAGAGAGCATTGTTACGATTCACCATCGCAACGTGCTCCTCGAATTTAATAAGGAGGGCTCTGTGTATATCTTTGTGGGCTTCGGCGGGAATTGTAACCATGCGAAAACTCTCCGTCCTAACATCAAACGCCACCAGGTAATCATCCCCATGGACGCCATGCAAAATACTCCAAGCCATATAATAGACCACCCCATCGAAGCAGACCTCGCGACCCTTCTTATCATGGGCTGCACAACCTTCGACCTGCCTCCACTTCCTTGTCCCCAGGGTGAGCACCCATGACTCCATGATCAACCTGCCATCGAGCCCTCCCATACTAATCACACGTGTGCTCAGAACCTTATGCTTCCTCTCGACAGGATCGAATCCAAAAGAATGCATTTGTTGATAATATGAAAAAGAACCATATCGCTCGGTTATTCGAGGCAATCCGAAAGTCGCATACATCCCTGTCAAGGGATTTGCAATTTGGATGTGACCGCCGACTTCGAGGCTGACGAGGCCTTGTTGAGACTGCAAAACGAAAGGACCAGTCCAGCCATGAAATGAAAGGGGCAGTGTAGCGATTTGGGCTCGACCGTTGTGAGGCTCAAGTTGGTCGACTGAGAAGACTCCTCCACACTCATCATCTGGGTCGTGGAAACCAACAAGGAGTTTCGGGCGAGTCGCGGAGTGAGTCAAATGCAAGTCGATGAAGTAAGGATCGGAGATGAGAGAGCGCCAACGAGTGGAGACGCAAGTGAATTGGCAAAGGGATTTGACGGGGAGTCTTTTTAGGATCTCGATCAATAGGTCTTTGGGGACGATCATGGAATCTGATGAAATATAATATGCAAAAACAACAAGATCTTGCAAATAAGCCAACGAGAAAAATAAGAACATCAAATATTTATGTGATTCGGTCTAAGTATCAGTACCCATATCCATGAAGAGATCGAGTAATAAATAATCTACTATAATCAGAGAAACATAGTTTATAATCATTCAAAGTATTTTTCATACCTAGATTTAAACCTAAACCTAAAGTATTTATAAATAAATATGTAAACTCACGACACAAAATCACTGGTATTCAAGCCCAAAGCAGTACATAATAACTGAGTTCTTTCTTCTATGCTTTATACCACGGCTTGCGGCTTTTCGCTTTATGCGACTCTTCTATATTCTCAAGCGGCGCTCCTTCTCGCTGAAGAGAAACCTGGCGTTTTATATATGTGCCCAAGTCAACAAATTTGACCTGGGCCCCACCATGTACAACTTTAACAATGGTTTTTTTTTTGGTCTGATCCAACAATGGTTTGGCTACAATAACAATTTGCAGGTAAAATTATTTATGATGGCCATGCCGTTCTTTTTGTTTCTAGTTTCTTATAGAAGGTGGAAACAAACAGCCTAAGTTGATCTCACTAAAGGGAAATTATAAAGAAGTAAACCTGAATATAAACCACCTTCCAATGAAGGCATAGGAATGTCGAATGCAGGTACGAAAGAATAAATTATCCATGCACTACAGCTAAGAACTGATCACTCAAGGCTCAAACAACGTAATGAATGATGCGTGACCTAAAGATCCAATTGTTAATTCGATAGCCTCAAAGGAAGGGCAAAAAATAAAGGGGATGCTTGATGTAAGAAAGGACCTAAGATGTTTCCGACATTAATGTTGTCCCAAAGACATACACGAAGGTTCAGTCATTTGTTTCTTCGTTCCAAAGAGCTTCACAGAAGAAATCCAAGAGCCTCAGACCTAACCTAGTACCACTTCTTCATGGATGAACCAACTAGGCAAATGCAAAAGAATTTCACAGAGCATCTTTTTCGTGGAGACATTAAATGGATGAAAACTGGGATGCAATAGTCCTTTTATTCAGGTTTTAGAAGTTTGCTGTTAAACTGAAACTATTAAGTTGGATTACATGGGTTGAGCAGCATACTATGAAAAGAAAGAAAATGCCAACTAAGGTATAAGTAAGGGCCATAAGTCTCACTAGCTTGGGTTTCTACTTCACAGCAACTAAGACATACAAAAACATTGCTTCACCGAGTAGTAAACTTAATAGCATAATCGGAGAAGTCAAAGGGGATCCATCTGACAGGTCAAGAAACTTTGAGAGGACTATCAAGCCAACTATCTCCTAAAGGCATTCAAACACCAATTTTTTAAGAAAATATAAATTGAACTCTGCAATGCCAATGCATTTGAAGCATAGTACATGAAATAGTGGATTCCTAAACAAAAAGACTAGCTCAACAAAGAAACCATAACAAAACACTGATGAATCTGTAGTGTGCGAATAAAAGCAGCAGATGACCATTTATAAGATCCGAAAGATCCTAGAATATGGAATGAGTAGGATTAGGAAAGAAAAATGTCATACATTGCACCATATGAGGAACAATACCTTTTTCAAAGAACTTGATGGAGCAAAAAAGGCTTCATATAGGCCCCCCTGAACTTTTTACCTCGCATGTATATGCACGTTATCTTGATCCCTTCTCAATTTATTATCCAGTTACAAATTTCTGAGTTCCACTATAAGTTCTAATTTCATTACATTACCCACTGGCAACAAATATGCAAGATAAGTAGTTCATAGACAATCCACCGTCTATTTTTATATTCAACCTGTTCTTCTTAAATACCTGATTCTGTGCTCATCAAATTACGATGCTAAATTTGACTAGCATAAAGATCATCTGTTTCTGTACCCAAATGATTCAGCATCTTAGCCAAATAAATTCACCGGAATCACCACATACATAATCTATAAGCCAAACATCAAGCACACAGATTGTCCTGAAAAAAGGTATCGACAAGAAAAAAAGAAACCAATTATGTGAAAAAATTTAACCTTTTTTTATACGACTCTTTCTTTCTGCCTCCATTTTCTCTGCTTTGATAGAGAACAAATCGAGACCTGCGCTCAGGATGACATCACGCTCAATCTTCTTTTTCCAATACAAACCTGCAATTTCCTTACCCTATGTCAGATATCATAATCATCAAGAACGAAAACTTTAATGTTCATATTCTTCACAAGAATGCATTATCCACAAATAATTTTCGAAAGGAGAAAGGTTCCCAAGCTGCAGATAATATTCTTGCTACAAAGAACATGGACGCGACAATTCTAAAACACTCTTGTTTAACCTGCATCTCCAAATATGGAAGGCAAGAAACACCAGCAACGGCCTATTATTATAAATGGTAAATAGTAAAGTAATAAAATTGGGAAAGGACAATTCATCTGGACACCATTAGCCGACATTTCCGCATGCCAAAAGTTATGTCAGTGAGGGTCAAATGCATCTTATAAATCTCAAGCAAAAGTATGTGAGCAAGATACGTTAGGTAACTGGCAGCTCGACAGTGGGAAAAGGAGCAATAACCATCTAGTTTAGCAACCAGCAGGCTAGCTGATTTTTCCTTATTGTAATTCAGTAGTAGGCCGCTCTCCAGCATGTTTTGCTTCTTAAAGTGAAAACTCGCGAGCGCCAAACTATACTCAGCCTGGGCCTCGGGGACAGATTTCTCTAGCCATGCCTCTAAAACCTATTCCTCTGGTCCACAGAGTGAAAATAATTCCTCGCGATACTAACAATAAGATCAAAATTAGGTTTTTCCCCTATTTAGAATGGCCAGGAAATAAAGGCTCGTGTCATTCAAGGAAAAGGGCAAAAACCAGCATTCAGCTTCGCGAGCACCAGCCACATTATGATTGAAATCAAGATCGTCCCTGAACCGACAATCACTTCAAGGGCGATCCTCAATTCAAGAACGAAAACTTACACTTCTCGTTGAGGTTAGAATCACAGAAAGGACCGTCACTTCAACTTCTTGGCAACGCACATTGCCTGGATAACCACAGCAAGAGAAGGCCAATAATCAATAAATTCTACACAGAGCAAAACAACGAAATTCAAATCAACAAAAGACCAAATTCTGAACGCTCTGTAAAATAAGCCTCGAGCTACGCATGTTCCGTCTGATCGTTCCCCTTTCTTCTACCTCGATTCCGGTTCGTCTCCGAAGAAGAGGATGCTTTCTTCTTTCTTGTTTCTATGCGATTTCCGCGAACGGCTCCAGTTTTGGGGGTTTCAGGTGTGCCCTAGATAGGAGATCAGGGAAGATTTTGTAGCTAAAATGCCTTCAAAATATCCGTATAACAATTTGGATTTTGGTGGATTCGATTAGATTAGATCTGTCCGATTATCCTTAATCCAACAAAATTTTATTTCTTTTTGCCTTTTCAAACAAAGTCAATCCCCATTAACAAATTTTCAAACCAGGTCGATCCCCATTAACAAATTTTCAAACCAAGTCGGTCCCCGTTAACAAACAAATTTGTAATTAAAAAAATTAATAATAATTATAAGAACCCAGAAGAAGAAGAAGAACAAAGTTCATGATAAACATTTGTACGTGTTTACCGTGCTTGCAATTACACTTAACTCTAATTTTGCAATCGTAATTTACAATGTTTGAGATAATTGACAAGTAATCTATGAATGTATACCGATCTAAATTTGGACTCAAAAGATTATCGAGTATTCTATGAACATCTAACTCTATACCAATTTCACTTATATGGCAATGGAAAGTATGTTTAAAAAACAGATCATAATGTTTATATATTATTATACTCTCTATTAATTTCACTTCATTATTTCTATCTTCACACACAAATGAAACGAGTTAGCTATTACTAATTTGAATTAAAAATGAAAACTTCTTATCTTACAAGTTAGGAGAAATTTTTCCAAGATAGATAAAATCGTTAAATATCACCTCCCCTTTCACCTAATAAATTTATCCAACTTTTTTTTTTTTTTAGACACGGCACCATTAGGTATTTACCAACAAAGGATGAAGGGAAAAAATGAAAGATGATAAAAGTAAACAAAAAATAAAAAGAAAATATATATAATCTTCACATTGATTGGATAGGATAGATTTGGGAACCGTGGCGAGGGGAGAGCTGAATGCTTTAAGGAAACCATGGGGAAAATTTATTAGAAAAAATTACTGTTTAAAAAAGTGTAAGTTCTTTTTGTTTTATTTCATGTAAGGGTAATACTCTGAAAAACACTAATCTAACACACATATGACAAATCTTTTCCTAAACTAATTTTTGATAATGAAAAATCGTAAATTGATATGCCTATAACAAATTTATCCTAACCGACAATGAAAAATAAAAAATCGATACACTTGTAATAAATTTACCCCAAATTAATTTATTCGACTACCAAAAACCTAAAACCGATACATTTGTGATAAATATACCATCCGTTAAATTGGATTAATATCACAAAAATCACAAATTTTTATAATTATGGTAAATGGAGAGTAAAATCCCAAACTAGTACATTAATTAATTATTACGTGTCATTCAAATTAATAATTTGATAGTAAAATTTAACGAAAACTAAAAAAAGGCAAATTTATCACAAGCATATCAATTTATAGTAAATTTGTCAAATGTATACTAGTTTGCTGTTGTCAAAAAATTAGTTTGGGATAAATATGTCTAAACTATACTAGTTTGGGATTTTTCAAATTATTAACCCTTTTATGTATTGAGATAGGATTTTAAGATTAGATATTGTGTAAAGTGCAATTTCAAATAAATAAAGATATTTATTTTTCGTAATGTTTCAATAAATTGCCTTCAAAATATCCATATAACAACTTGGACTTTGGTGGATTCGATTAGATTGGTCCAACTATTCTTGATCTGACCAACCTTTTTTTTTTTACCTTTTCAAATCAAGTTGATCCCCATTAAAAAACACTTTTCAAATTCATAATTAAAAATAGTTGTAATAATTATAAGGAAATCTCTTAAATCTCTTGGGCACTTTGTAAATCTATCCTAATAATTAAACAAATCCGATCATGACTTCAATCTCAACTTTTTACCCAAAAAAGAAGAAGAAGAAAGTTCGTGATAAACCTTTGTAAGTATCTACTGTGCCCACGATTACACTTAGTTCTAGATAGCAATCATAATTTACAACGTTCAAAATAATTGACATGTAATCTATGAATGTTTACCTTTCTAAATTTAGACACAAAAATTTTTCGAGTATTCTATGAACATCAAACTCTCTATTAATTTCACTTATATGACAATAAAAAGTATGTTTAAAAAACAGATCATAATCTTTACATATTATTGTACTCTCTATTAATTGCACTTCACTATTTCTATCTTCACACACAAACGAAATGAGTTGTGTATTAATTTGAATTAAAAAAAGAGAACTCGTTATCCTCCAAGTTAGGTGAAGTTTTTTCAAGATAAATAAAATCCTTAAATAATGCCTCCTTTTTACCTAATAAAATTTTCCAATTTTTCTAGACACGGCACCATTAGGTAATTACCAACAAAGGATGAAGGAAAAAAAAAAAAAAATAATATATATATATAAAATTCACATTGATTGGGTAGGATAGAAACCCTTTTTCTATCTTTTTCTTTCCTGGCAATCATTTTAAAAAAGAAAGAAAAACATAGTAAACATTTGATTAACACACTAGTAATCATTTTTATATCATTTGATTAAAAACCTATCTTCATTTATTATATAGCTCTTATAAGTTCTCTCTCTCATAAATAGTTTTTAATTAAAGTCAATTTTAAGGGGAAAAGGGTTTCCAAAATTGATTAGCAAAGTGATGCATTGAACTCCTATCCAATGATTGATTTATAACTTCTTAAGATACCCACTTATGTTTTGTTAAGTAACTTAGTATATTCATTTGAAACAAGATTCAGTACACAATGTTACTACTTGCTATTGTTTCTCTTCGCTTTTGAACAATCCACATATTGCAAGTCGAGACTTTGAAAACCTAATTGATCTACAAGCTAGTGACTGATGCTCTTGTCGTCTTTTCTTTTGTGATATGTTAGATGCAAAAGAAAAGGTTCGATGAGTTGGTTGAAGACTAGGGCATTAAGACTTTGGTTAAACCAAAGGCTCCGATGTATATTATTGGAACCAAGATGACCTTTTAGATGACATGCCCAAATAAGTGCTGTGCAATACATTGTTATCCCCATCATGTACATGAATAATTTCTTCTTCTTCTCCATAGCCCATATATGAATTGATCATCTAACCTTTAGGAGGCTTGCCATAATTTACAAGTTATATTCCAGTCTAGATTCGACGTTATATGGCAAAAAGGAAATTAGCTTAGTGGCAACTTAATTTGCACATTATGTATGTCGAAGTTGTTTTTAGGTTCTAGTCCTAACACTGTTATATACGTTTGATAAAGAAACATTGAACAAATCTCGGTCAATATGTGTCCTGATGCTTGTGCAAAAAGTCTAACCTCATATGTAGTCGGTTCACTGTCGATACGATAGTTCAACTTTTCACTGAGGTTAGAATCATTAAAAGGATTTGAAGCATTAGAATAAAGTGACTGGGTGCATTGCCCGAATAATTATAGCAAAAAAGGGCAGATAATCAATTATACAAAGCAAAACAAGGAAAATCAAATCAACAAAATACCAATATTGCACGTAATGCACATACCATCTTCGCTTTGTAATCCTCGATTTCTTCCTCTATAATAACCCTCAAGCTGCGCATCTCCGTTGCGTCCATCCAAGTCATCAGAGTAACGACTAGAGCTTCGGCGACGAGTCATGGCTTCGGGACTCCGGTTCTGAATCGTGCGATCTTCCTCTTCTTATACTTCGATTCCAGTTCCTCTCCGAAGAAGACGACGCTTCTTCTTTCTTGCTTCACGGGGGCCCCGGCATTTCCCTCGAACAGCTCCAAATTGCGAGCATGGCCGAGACCGGAGATGAGAGGCCACAGACCATGATATTTATAAATTCATCATAAATTTTAGGACGCTAAAGGAAAAAAAAAAAAGATTTATAAGTGTCATAAGTGTTGACAAATTTATTATTTTTTTATTTTTTAAAATTTTTGTTACCAAGTCATTTTTGTCGTCCATATATTATTCTTATTATATGGTGTTTTGGCAAATAATAAAATCATCACTTCAATTTATCTTTTGAAGCATATATTACACTAAAAGTGAAAAGGACCCAGAATTGCGGATAAAAAAAGTAGCATAAGTCATTTGGCCTGGAAATAAGACCGACCTAATTCATCTAACTCGCACGTTTGATTAATTCAGCATAGGAGTTCGTGGACCTATAAACGATTGTGAAATAGATATAAGCCATGTAACTCCTATTCGAATGAGAGCAAAATGTTTGTTCATCATATATTAGAGTCAATTATAAAATAAATTCTTGAAATATTTTGCATTCTTTTTTTTTTTCCTCAAAGACACATATTCATAAAATAAAAAAAAAACTAATAATTATTGATCAATGGTATAGTCTTATTGACTAAGAAAATTATTTTCTTTGATGAAAACTTTTGAACTTATTAGAGAGGTCGCCTCATTGTCCTTGGATCACACACACACACACACACACACACACACACACACACATATATATATATATATATATATATATATATATATATTTAATTAATCCGGCTTTACTTTATTTTACTTTATTTTATTTTATCTTTTCGGATAATAAATAAACAGGAAAAACGGTAAAAAAAAAAAAGAAAACCCCCTCCTCTAGGCCTCCTCAGCCCACTTCCACGCCAGCCCGGCCCGGCCCGGCCCAGCCGAGCCTCCTTCGTCCTTGTGCCATTGCAGCACATGCGCCGAAGCAAACGGAATGAACAGCGACGCACGTGGAGCAGCTGGCATCGGACGGCGATGGGACGTCGAGTAGGGGGGTAGCTAGCATCGGATGGGACGCCGGTTCGGCCGACAAGGGCCGCAGCAACCACCGGTCGAGCTCCATCGACCGGCCGCCCCTCGGCCTATAAATAGGCCTCCATTTCCGTCATCGGAGGCACACACACGAAGGAGCAGAGAAAGAGCTACAAATTCTCGGGCCGCCTACTGAGAGACTTCAAAGGGGGGGCTGAGGACGAGCAAGCTAGATTTTTGCGAGCAGCTGAGGCTGGAAGAGAGGGAGAGGTTCTGCTGAAGCGACACAGAGAGAGAGAGAGAGAAGCAGATCGAGGTCGTAGACCTCGGATGACCCACTGAGAGACTACAGGGGGTCCGAGGGCTCGCGGCTGGAGATTCGAGGCGTTGCCGGAAGAGCGGTTTGAGAGAGAGAGGGGGAGATCAAGCACGGGGAAGGCGAAAGGGCATCGAACGTCGTGCGACATTGTCACTGTCTCTGCCATGCACGGTTGCCGGTCTTGGCCAGGTAGCCTATCTTCGTCGTCATCATCATTATCGCCGTCGCAACCCTCTCCATTGTCCCGTTCTCGTCACGCCGCCATCGTCGCCGCTGCGAATCGAGAACCCCAGGGTTCTCGATTTTCTGGGTCGCGGCCTTGGGTCATCGGATCGGACTCGGGCTGTGAACCGGGTAGGGTTTCGAGGGGCGGCTGCAAGTCGGGTTGGGAGTCGGGTCAAACCCGGGTAGGGTTCTGCTAGTAACGTAGGTCATCAGGTCGAGCCAAGCGTCTCCAAACGCCCGACCGTGACGTCATTTTAAAAAATTAAAAAAAAAAAGTCGGACCCAACCTGCGGATTCGACCCAGGTTGGCTTTTATATGATTTTATACAATATTTTAATAAAAAATCAAAAATAATTTATTTTCGAAAAATATTAAAAAAATGTTTTATTTTCCAAAAAAATCAAAAAATCAAAAATATTTCATATTTTCCAAAAAAAACCAAAAATTCATGAAAAAGCCAAAAAAATTCATAAAAGCCAAAAAGACTTGTATTTTCCAAAAAAAAAAATCCCAAAAAATCCCTTTGTGTCAAAAAACAGAAAAAGACCCAAAAAAAAAAAGTTTTTCCTCCCAAAATTGCATGGAAAATCCCTCAAACATCCTAAAAACCTCAAAATTTAAACAAGATTAGGTACCGAAAGGGCATTAGTAATTAACTAGTGTAATCAAGTCCTCAATCCTAATTTCTCTGATTGCGCAGGAGTGAGTATTTCTCCTGATACTTCGCTTGGGTTTCTAATCAACCCACCACAAATCGATTAGTGGCGACTCCATTTTAAAAATTGATTTACAGGTTAAAAACTTAGACTATTAAAGTCGTGAATTTGTGAACTTGGGAGGGTTTGGTTTTAACTAATTTCAGTCGAGCCATTAGCCTCCTTAAGTGCTCGTACCCGATTGTGGGCGCCGAAAAAAAGAGGTCACGACAATTTGGCGACTCCGCTGGGGACATTTGAGGACATAGGCCATTTTGTCTTTGTTTAAATGCTTTATTAACTTGGGTTTTTTTTTTTTCTTTTGTGTAGGTTAGTATCTTAGATTTTCTTTTTAAATAAAATGTCTTGTGATTATAAATTGCTATGCATGCTTTATTGTTTTAACACTACACATGGCACACACAACCTGGCCGCCGGACCTGGGCTGCCATAGGATTTCTAGGATGATAATAAGAAAGATACGACCTCGAACGCGAAACTGCGATGTAGAGGTTGCCTTTCTTTTCCCCAAATTTCTTAGCCGAGGTTAAGGGGGTATGCTGCTAACGCGAGACTGCGACGGGCGGATACCCTTTTAATTTCAACAAGCCTTCTCAGTTAGAAATCGAGTCACATATCTCATGCACATGTCTTTGTGTTTGCCATTTTTATTTAAAAGCAAAGTGATTCTTTACTTTTACTCAGTCTTTTATTGACCCATGGCAATTTAGGATAAGCTTTTCAAAGTCCCAGTCTATATACGATGGGGAAAGACGATGTCCAGTTCATTCCTACTCCCAAAGTGGAACTCTTCAAATGGTGGGGTCAATTGGACCAGTATGCCCAAGAGCACATAAAAGTCAAAGTCGGTCATCTCCTATCGTTGATCCAAATCACTGTTCATCCCGAAGTCATATAGGCATGGCACATTTCTGGTGCCCGAAGACGACTACTTTTATGTTTGATGGGTTTGAGCTAACCCCAACTTTGGAAGAATATAGCATCATCACTGGAATGCCTCTTGAGAAAAAGCTTGTTAAGCCATCAACAGGCATTATCTTGTTGGGTGGGTAAGCGCAACTTTTAGGAACTGAAATCCACGTTATGAGGCAAATTCTTAAAAACAACCATAATACTTGCCCACTAGAATTCATGAATGCCTGTTTTCAAAATCAGCCTATGATCCAAAAAAGCGAGATTTTCCTCTTGGCCTTTTTTGGGTTCATCATTTTCCCCCATCAAAGAAATGTCATAAGTCCTAAGATGGCATGGATAGTTGATCAGATCTTGATGGGCAAAATTATGTCAACATGATTTTAACTGAAACATTTTTGTCCTTTAATCGTTTTAAAGAAAATACGAAAAAAAATCATGCGGGTCTCTCCGAAAATTTTACAAGTCTGGTTCTTTTCTCACCTAAGTGAATTCCGAGGCTTCATGCGATCGTTTGAAATGAATGATTTCGAAAATCCATTACAAAAATTTATGGTTTTAGGACCATGCATTCCCAATCAAAGCTATTGAAATTGGATAAACTTCCTAAGAGACCCAGCTCCTGAGGCATTCCAATGGTGTGCTGGTTGGTTCTATGAAAAGAGAGCTCGCTTTGCTTTCAAGCGCCGCTATCCAATTCCGTTACTCGGCCTCACCGGTGCCATTTCCTATTTCCCATATAGGGTGGCACGACAGTATGGAGCCTTTCAGGAGATCCCGTCATCTTTCAAGAAGAGGGTCCCTCCACTCCTTTTCACCCATCAAAGTTTTGAATACACGTTCGAGATTGACATTATCGAGGAAGCATGGAGCAGATGCCATCACAAAAGGATCGTGGTACATGAAGGGCTTGAGGGAGAAGAAAAAGCCCACCACTCCTCCATGTCCTACATCCACAACCATCGTATCCCGACAAAATGGAAGCCGTCAGTCCCTCACTCAATTAGCAAGAGCAGCCAACACGAGCAAGCAGAACTCATGGAGAGGGATTTGGGAATGGACTGGATACACACTTCAGAGCCAGTCCGAGAAAGCAAGCATCTGCACAAGAGCAAGGCTCCCCGTCGCATATAAATTGGCAATCGTGTGCCTCTTAGTGTTAATATTGTGAAAGTTTTGTCCTATTATTTAGGGACTTTTGTTTAATATCTAATATTTCATTCTGTCATTTCAATTTCAAGTTTTAGATGTTAGAAGTCTGTGGTCTATAAAATCCTCTTTTAATAAATAAAAAAGCAGTTAGACCATTGCCATGGGGTCAATCTTTATTTACTTTCGTGTCGATTCATTGTTTTCGCAACGACAAGTAATTATGAATCGCCGACCACCAATCGCTCGTGAATGGCCTCATGTAATAGGGCCTGATCAGAATGATGTACAAAATCGCCTCATAAACATTGAAGACGGCGTAGGACAAATATCCAGTGTCCTTCGACAACTCTCGAGACAAATGAAATCTACTCAAGCTGAGCCCAACTCTGTAGTTGCCTTAAACACCATCATGACACCCACAAATTTGCTAGAAAATAGCCAGTACCATAGACGGTTTGAAAGGATCATGAAAAAGTTAAGCTAGCTGCAGGAGTAGAATCCCATGGACCTGTCCAATTATGTCGGCATCGAGATCCTTGAAAAACTCAAAGCACCTGAATGTGAAAGGTATGTTGATACCTCCCGCCCAGAGACCTACTTGTAGGCTTACCTAGTTCGAAAGATGATTCAATCGTATCAATCGAGCTTGACTGGCCCTGCCTTGCGATGGTACATTGTCAGGAAGATCAGTCCCCTTAAAACTTGGAGAGAACTAATTCATGTTTTTCACCAAGAGTATAATATTAACATCACCCCTGACATCACCTTGCCCTACGAAGAGCTGATGATCGCAGAGCACGAGGAGCCATTAGTTGCTGAGATAGGAGAAGAGCATGTCAACGAAGCCTTGCATGATAAATGGGCAGCTGAACAACATCCTATTACTGGAAAATTTCCCACTAGAAAAGGCAAGGAGCCTTTGTATGAGATCAAAGATACAAAGCCTATTCAAGAGTGGGGCACGATTGGACAACTCCCCAAGCTTACTCCCAGAGTTAGGGTCCAAAGAATACCAACCCCTATCAACTTGGAAAGTGAATCAGATAGTGAAACTATAATCGGGCTGGCAAAACGAAAGGCCTTACTCAAAAGGTCTGGACCAGAAGCCAAGAAAAGAAAGCCTAAGCAGATCAATTCAACATCTACCGACGAGCCACCGCACCAAAGCTTTAAGCATTCCCAAGAATACAGCTTTGAAGGCTACCATCCTCTAGAGTACAACCCTAAAGACTTCCCGACCCTAGAATACAATCCTAAGGACTTCCAGCGTTATTTCGACGATAAAACTGACGATTCATCATATAACTGTTTCCTACTCTCACCCGGGGATGAAGGCCCGTCAGAAGAGAAAGCATACGTCTTTATCCGCTACGATCCTAACAAAGTACTAAGTTTTTCCTCTGACCATGAGGATAGCCTCAGTACTTCATCCTCATTTGGAAATTTTAACCCTGAAGAAAGCAATGGGGTAATTTTGGTAAAGTCCAACTTCCCCGAAACATAAAAATTCACCACTATAACGAATATGCAGTGGGAAAACCAGTAGCCTAATCAAGATATACCAGGCTTGTCTTGCCCTGGTAGGATCATGACCCCCATAGAAATGTGGATATCCAATCTCCGCACATATAACAGCACGACTTACCCTATGGCCCACTTCCAGTACCTCCATGCTAAAATGAGTCGGTACTATGACCCGATGTCATTCACAACTCAAGCCTTCCAAGAAAGTTTTACGAGGTCTGCATTACAATGGTTCATTATAACAGATATCTATCTCATGAGAGATTGGAATGAGCTATCTTCTACATTCCTGCTTTAGTATCAAAACCAGATTGGGACTGATGTGCCTTGTAAAAACTTGGTTTACTTCAGAAGAAGACCAATGGAGGATTTCCGAGCATATGCAAGGAGGTGGGAGGCTTTTATGATGCAAACTTACCCTCAACTGGCCGAAGAAGAAATGATAAAGCTGTTCATAGGGGCTTTACCTCGCAAGCATCGTTGTTGGTTGCATGGGTTGCACTTCCATAGCTTTAATGAAGTGGTCCTCTCATGCGAATACTTCGAGTCTACTAGAGGCGAGGAACTCAAAGGTGCTTGATTTCATAACCAACGCTATCAAAACACTCATTACATATGATTTTTCATGGGTTTTACTTGTTTTTATAATTTCATGTTTCTTATCTTGTCTAGTGCGCTACTGTTGTATTTTTCATTCCAAGTACTCTATTGATGTTATCCAACCATGAAAAGAAAATATCATCCAAGGAGAATACTGAGGACTGGACTTTCTCATGCTTTTTCTACCCCAAAGATGTATTTTGAAAATAAAAAAAATTTCATCACCCAAAAGCTTTTGTCAAAATAGGATGATAAATTTAAGCACGTTTGTCTTTTTAACCCTCTTACTTTATGTTTTAGAACATCATCCCCTTTGATTTAGTGTGACAAAAGGTATTTAAAACTAGCATATCGTGTGAACAGACCAAACTCGAGAACACATTTTCAAGAAAGCGAGGGCAAACAGAAAGGAGCATCCCGTTTCAAAAAGGGTAAGTTTTATTCCCTTAACATAATATTGGGATTGATAACCCCCCTCTTCTATTTACAAGATACAAAATGTGAGACGTAATAGGTACAGGCATACAGTTAAAATCGAAGCATCCATGACATGCCTCACTCCTGCCCAGCTCCATCCTAAGTCAAAGGACTATCTTGTCACATGACGCGCCTAAACAACTAAATGTTACAGTTTCAATTTCAACATAAAGAAGAAGTTCCTTCTCTTCCTTTAAAGTGATTACTTTCAATAGGGAGAAAATCCAGACAGTGAAGGCGATCTATAGCCCCACACCCTGGACAATGACTTTGGAATCTAGAAACTTCACTCCAGACGCATATTCTTCCAATGAGTAATTGCCATAAAAAAGCTTGAGATTTTTTATCTCAAATTCCATAGAAGTTTGAGGTACATGACTTTTGCCCAATGATGCTATAGTTAAAGACAGAATGAGAAATTCCACAGAAGGAAGGCATTGAAGATAAATCAACGACCAACAATCATGCATACATGGTCACAAATGAGGAAGGCCAATTGAAGGAAACATTGAACTATGCCAAAATAAAGAGGCCATCATTGACATTCAAATATTCTTAGGAATCAACAAATACAAACTCTGGGAAATGGTAACTTGGTATCGTTTCCAATACCCCCACTATTTGAACCCGCTTTTGACATATTTTCCCTATTGACAAGAAGCATCGGGATTCAAGAGGCAAACTTGATGATTAGGCAAATCAATATTGGCCAAGCTAGTACGTGGAAATGACCCACATCGAATTCACCTGATTTCGTGTAAAATAACGTGTCATCTATGAGCCAATAATTGACCTAACGAAGCAAGGGATGTAGGACTTCGTGTCCCCCTCTCACTTCAGGTTCACCCAATCATCTACGAACTGATGAAGGGTAATGTTGTATCGTTCCCAGTTGTTCAACTTCTGAGAGAATTTGCGATTGACACGTTCTTTCCTATCTTTTTGTAGGATCACTTGACTGTAAAAAAAAAAAAAAAAAAAAAAAAAAAAAAACAACAACAACAACAACAACAACAACAACAACAACAACAAGGATAACAAATCAATGAGGGGCATGACAAACTCTCCTAAACGAAATGGCATCCTGAGTAATTGCCAAAGCAAATGACAGAAAATCTTTAGGCCTCAACTCACATTTGATTTTGGCCAGACTAATTGATCTACTTCTATGTTTTCTCTTTTGCAGAGGCAAAAGCAGAAAGATCCGTCAAATCAATGATCAGATCCCCAACCCTAGCTAATCTTTCTTGTGTTATGTCCCTACTTAATAGGAGCAATCCATCGACACCCATTTGTGAATAACCCTTTTGATGTTCAAAATTTAACATTACTATTCTATTGACCCTTAAAGCTACCAACAAGGTTTTTTTTAGCCAAGACCATTCATTTGTTTCGAGAGTATAAACTCTCTCATGTTTAAAATACTACATGCCTTTTCTAAATGGATTTTTGCATGACGATTTTATCTATCTAAATCTTTGATTCTATTAAGGATTATTAGAATAGACTGCTAAGTAAAGAATACGAGATTAATTGAGCATGCTGGATGAGGCACGTCAGAATAATGACAGGCGAGCCATA
Organism: Eucalyptus caleyi; assembly: GCA_014182885.2. Classification (NCBI taxonomy): domain Eukaryota; kingdom Viridiplantae; phylum Streptophyta; class Magnoliopsida; order Myrtales; family Myrtaceae; genus Eucalyptus; species Eucalyptus caleyi. Next base: position 2,600,262 of record CM024472.2, on the reverse strand, counting down.
TCCTACACACAGTCCCCCATCTATACACTTATGAGATGAGTGTAGAAGATTCAATGACTGTAGGGTAAAGAGTTCTTTCGCGAATGGTACGATAACCAAAATAGTGAGAGGCATTTCATTGCTCACCCCTTTTAGCTCCTTACACTGGTGAAGCTTCTCTCATATCCTCGTCAAGAACCACCCCACACTAGGGTAGATTAGAGGCAAAGCAGCATCACAAGGTGAGAAGAGGGATAGAAATTTTCTTGCTCGCACTTGCATCAATCTTCAGGTATCTTTATCGCATATGAACACTCACATTAATTTAAGTGCCCTAGAATGACGAAAAGCAATTCTTTCTCTACGCTCTTGTATTCATTGTACAACCCAATTGAGTCTGTAATATCACCCTCATGTGGAGCAAAACAGAAGTTACTATCATTTAAGCAGCATAGCTCGGAGCGCTAGCTGAAGACGAAGACTCAAGAGTCTAACAACAGTGTCGTGATTGAACTTGCCTAGGCTAGTTCCTCTAACGACGAGAATGAAAAAAACAGGGGTATAAAAAAGCAGTGTACCTGGTAAAAGCAAGGTCAATGCCCATGAATGAAGAACTGGAATAAAAAATAGGGGCATAAAAAAACAGTGTGTCTAGTAAAAGCAAGGCCAATGCCCTCCAGTCAAAAATTCAGCCAAGAAAAAGTTGTTGTTGTGGTTTAATTGATAGAGCCTCCACTGACAATGAGAAGAAAGACCGTTGACAAATGCCAAGGCAATCACCAGCTCTCACCCCTTTACACATGAGACAAGCCTACGTTGCGTCCCATTATAAAAGTCTCTTCAGACTAGGGCACTTCAATTAACGTAGGATTTCATATGTGCATAAGCATCGCTCGAAGAAGTATGAGCAATATTACTCTATCTCTTTTCACAGATTCTTGACTGGTAAACCCAGAGATGATCGTACAACATTTCATTCATCAGCTTCGACCTCGATGGTCCCCTTTGATGAGCCATTGACCACGACTTCATCGCAATTTCAACAAAGACCTCTTACATTGGTAAAGTCATACCGTTTGCAAGAATACTCGGACCCCTGTTGACATGATGACAGTGAGATAGTGTGGTCCTTATAAATCCTGCATTAATGGTCAGGATAGCCTTTTCCATGAGAGTGAGCGAAAAGTCCTTTCAGACTAAAAGTCCCTCACTTGGCATGCTCAAGACATCTACATTCTAAATGAAGGTTGTCTTTCAAAATCTTCCCTAGTGGAAATCAGAGGATGCAAAATTGACAAAATTATCATGCATGAATCTCATTTGAACTCATGAATTTATAGCATATAAAATCATGTGTGCATATTGTGCAAATAACAGACATACTCTCAGAGATCAGAGATATTGCCAGGTAAGCATATCTCTATCCCCATTTGTCTTAAGGTACCTATCACTGTCCAGGTACTTTTTTATTGACACTCAACCTATTTGAGTCGTCCTTTGAGTTTGGGTGCTTACTGCTGTCTAGGTATCCCTATTGTTTGTGAGTACCGGCCACCGTTCGAATACTCATTTTTCCTGACACTCGACCTGTTTGAGTTGTTCCTAGAGTATTGATACTTGTGACTGACCAAGTATCCCTTTATCATTGAATACTTACTGCTGTCTAGGTATCCCCAAATCATCAAGTACCCACCGTTGTCCAAGTACTTCCTTTTCATTACACTCAACTTGTCCAAGTTGTCCCCAAATAATATAACAGCTGTTCAAGCATTCTATTGCTTTGCTTGGCACCACCGTCCAGGTATGCTTTTTAGCACTTGGACCTGCTTGAGTGGTCCCAGATTATATCATTAAATACTTGTGTTCATCCAAGTATTCCAGTGCTTTGTACACCTGCAGCTACCTAGGTGCTCTAACCCTTTTGAGTGCCTACAACCATCCAGGTAAGCCTCGTGCCACATTTAAGTTTATAATACCAGGAGGTGATAGACCTTCACGAATATGCGGGGCACGCCCTCAATATTCCCAATACCAGGAGGTGAGAGACCTTCACGAATATGCGGGACACGCCCTCGATATTCCCAATTACCAGGAGGTGAGAGACATTCATGAATATTTCAGGTACGCCATCGATATTCCTAGTTACCAGAAAGTGAGAGACCTTCATGAATATGCAAGGCATGTCCTCAATATTCCCAATTACCAAGAGGTGAGAGACCTTCATGAATATCTAAGGTGCATCATAGATATTCCCAATTACTAGGAGGTGAGAGACCTTCATGAATATCCAAGGTACATCATCGATATTCCCCTTTACCAGGAGATGAGAGACCTTCATGAATATGCAAGACACATCCTCGATATTCCCAATTACCAGGAGGTGAGAGACCTTCATGGATATCCAAGGTACGTCCTCGATATTCCTCTTTACCAGGAGGTGAAAGACCTTCATGGATATCCAAGGTACGTCCTCAATATTCCCCTTTACTAAGAGGTGAGAGACCTTCATGGATATCCAAGGTATGTCCTCGATATTCCCCTTTACCAGGAGGTGAGAAACCTTTATGAATATCACAGATATGTCCTCGATATTCCCTTTTACCAGGAGGTAAGAGACCTTCGTGAATATCCAAGGTACATCATCAATATTCCCAATTACCAGGAGGTAAGAGACCTTCATGAATATCCCATGTACGTCCTATATTCCCCTTTACCAAGAGGTAATAGACCTTCATGAATATCCAAGATACGTCCTCGATATTCCCAATTACGAGGAGGTGAGAGACCTTCATGAATATCCCAGGTACGTCCTCGATATTCCCCTTTACCAGGAGGTGAGAGACCTTCATGAATATCCATGGTACGTCCTCGATATTCCCAATTACCAGGAGGTGAGAGACCTTCATGAATATACGAGACCCATCCTCGATATTTCCACATACCAAGAGGTGAGAGACTTTCACGAATATCCAAGTACTATTTGACATGCCTGTGAATGTCCAAGTATCTTCCAGAATCGATGTCCTAAGAAAGATCAGCGCATCCTCCCGAGAAAAGTCGGGTACCAGCTGTTGTCTTTGACATAGGTCAGACACCCCCACAAAACAGATGCCCTAAGAAAGGTTGGCGCATCTCCCGAGAAAGGTCGGGTACCAACTGGTGTCCTCGATATAAATCAAGCGCCCATAAATGAGATGCCCTGAGAAATGTCGGTGCATCTCCCATCAAGGCGACCGAAGAAAGGTTCAGGTCCTAGACAAATCATTGATTGTTTTAACAAGCGACTGAAGAATGGTTCGAGCCCTGGAAAAGCAACCTCCTCATATCACCAGGTAAGATGACTCCTTAATACATGCCAAACTCGGGGTTCACACCCTATCTCACTCACTTTCAGTAAGTAACTATATGTATCTTCTTATATGTCTTAGTATATGTAATGTTATATTACTCCTTTTGCATAGGATAATAGGTCCCAAATAAAATATAATCTGCTACGCATGTATGGATAAAATTTAGGCATTAGTTTGTCTTTGAATGTAATCTCTGTGAACTTACCTTCAAAGAGGGGCAGCTGTTGACACCTAAATTTTTCTTTTAATTAATTAGGCTTTACTTTATTTTACTTTATTTTATTTTATTTTTTTGGATAATAAATAAACAGCAAAAACAACAAAAAATAGAAAACCCCCTCCTCTGGGCCTCCTCAACCCACTTCCGCCTCAGCCCGGCCCAGCCACGCCTTTTTCTTCCTCTCGCCGTTGCAGCACATGCGCCAAAGGCGCGATGCCGGAGCAAACAAAATGAACAGTGACGCATGTGGAGCAGCTGGCACCAAACGGCAATGGGACGTGGAGTAGAGGGTAGCTGGCGTTGGATGGGACACCGGTTCGGCTAGCGAGGGCCGCGACAACCGTCGGTCGAGCTCCTTCGACCGTCTTCCCCTCGGCCTATAAATAGGCCTCCATTTCCGTCATCGGAGGCACACACATGGAGGAGCAAAGAAAGAGCTGCAAATCCTCAAGCCGCCTACTGAGAGACTTCTGAAGGGGGGCTGAGGATGAGTAAGCCAGATCTGCGAGCGGTTGAGGCTGGAAGAGAGGGAGAGGTTCTGTCGGAGTGACATAAAGAGAGAGAGAGAGAAGCGGATCGAGGTCACAGACCTCAGACGACCCACTGAGAGACTTCAGGGGGTCCAAGGGCTCACGGCCGAGAGAGAGAAGGGGAGATCGGGCACGAGGAAGGCAAAAGGGCGTCGAACACCATGCGACGTTGTCACCATCTCTTTTGTGCACGGTTGCCAGTCTTGGCCAAGTAGCCTATCTCCATTGTCGTCATCACTGTCGCCGTTACAGCCCTCTTCGTTGTCCCATTCTCGTCATGCCCCCATCGTTGCCATGGCACCTAAGCCTTCCCCTCTCCGGCGCCGCAAATCTAGAACCCTAGGGTTCTCGATTTTCCGGGTCGCGACCTCGGGTCATCGGATCGGACCCGGGCTACGAACCGGGTAGGGTTTCGAGGGGCGGCTGCAAATCGGGTTGGGAGTCGGGTCGGACCCGGGTAGGGTTCCGCAAGGAACTCGAGTCATTGGGTCGGGCCAGGTGTCTCCAAACGCCCGACCGCAAAGTCATTTAAAAAAAAAATTCGGGCCCGCATAGCGGGCCCTCTATGTTTTGGGCTAACTTGGGTCGGACCCAACCCGCGAATCAGGCCCGGTCGGCTTTTTTATTTTATATAATATTTTAATAAAAAATCAAAAAATAAAAATATTTCATATTTTCCAAAAAATGCCAAAAATCCAAAAAAAAACCAAAAATTCATGAAAAGCCAAAAGACTTGTATTTTCCAAAACAACAATCCCTTTTGTGTCAAAAAATAGAAAAAGACCCAAAAAATGTTTTTCCTCCCAAAATTGCATGGAAAATCCCTTAAACATCCAAAAACCTTAGGGTTTAAACAAGATTAGGTACCGAAAGGGCATTAGTGATTAATTAGTGTAATCAAGTCATCGATCCTAATTTCTCTGGTTGCGCAGGAGTGAGTATTTCTCCCGATACTTCGTTTGGGTTTCTAATCAACCCACCCCAAATCGATTAGTGACGACTCCATTTTAAAAATTGATTTACAGGTTAAAAACTTAGACTATTAAAGTCGTGAATTGGTGGACTTGGGAGGGTCCGGGCAAAACTAATTTCAGCCGAGCCATTAGCCTCCTTAGGCGCTTGTACCCAATTGCGGGCGCCGAAAAAAAGAGGTTGCGACACACACACACACACACATATATATATATGACTAGCAGATCTTTTAATATCCATCAACAATTTTTAATAGTTATCTACTTCCAACTCCGTATGGAAAAAAAAAAAATCGAGATGGGCTACTTGGCAAAATCTTAAGCACAGAGTATGCAATGGTGACTTGAATCATGTAGGAATTCTCTGTGCGAGTATCAATTGCCCCCTATACATGAATTCTAAAACATGTTTCGAGGAAAGCTACGCTAAACAACGTAAATTTTGTCTCTCCTAGTTCTCTTAGAATTCTATGTCTGCATTCACCAATGTCTTACTCCAGCCCATCCACTAATCTTCAAATAAATCCCAAATGAAAAACAGTACTCCCATTAATGAATTTAAATAAGCATATAAATAATCTTCTTCATCACCTCCCCATCAATATCATGATTGATATCAGAATGGCGGACAGGCTCATTCATAGTGCGTTAGCTAAGCATGTGCGGTCATGATCATCAATCGTATTTGTACTGAATTTCCTTTTCCGTCAACTACGAGTGCTCCCAATTTCAATTTGTGTATTGAAGAGACAATCTGAGCTGATCTAACCTATACTCATTTTGAAGGAAATAAAAATAACAGCAAAAGAACGCTTCAAATGCCATAACTTTGGCCAGAGGGACACTTAAGTTCCATAACTTATGAAAGCTACACTTAAGTGCCACATTCGAAGAAAAACGGATCACTTGAGTACCACTCCGGCCAAAGTCCAGCCAAAATGCCAACGTGGCGTTTTTCCGGCGAACCGCACCCAAACGACATCGTTTTGCACGCTAACGTGGCCAAAACGACGTCATTTTGGGCTGAGTAGTAAAAAAAATTAAAAATTAATTAAATTAAATTTTAATTTTAATTTATTTAAAATATTTTAAAATAATAATTTTAAAATTAAAATTAGTTGAAATATTAAAAATTAATAATTTAAAATTTAAAAATTTAAAAATAAGAAATAAAAATAAAAAGGAAAGGGGCCTAACGGCGGCGGGGCGCGGCGGCAACGGCGGTGAGGCTAATCCTCGGCCTCCCCTATCCTTTTTTTTTTATTAATTTTTAATATTTTAACTAAATTTAATTTTAAAATTATTATTTCTAAAATTTTAAATAAATTTAATTTAATTAATTATTTAATTTAATTTTTGCCACGTCAGCCAAAACAACACCGTTTTGGCCACGTCAGCGTGCAAAACGGCGTCGTTTTGAGCTCGGTTCGCCGGAAAAGTGCCATGTCGACATTTTGGCCGGATTTTGGCCGGATTGGCACTCAAGTGATCCATTTTACTCCAATTTTGGCACTTAAGTGTACCTTTTGTAAGTTATGGCACTTAAGTATCCCTTTGGCCAAATTTAAGGCACTCTAGGGGTCCGCGCGTCTAAAAATAACTACTTCAACTGATGTGCTTATCATCCTCCTCCTCCTCGCGTTTTTCCTCACTCTCCCGCACGTCCAACCTTCACTCTCGTTCGCGTACTTCTTCGTACCCATGGAGCTCTGCTTTGCCAGTGCGCCGTGGCGGCAAGTCTCCTTGCTCCACCTCTCATGAAGATATTTATGGTAGGGTGATTGGTTATTTTTTGCACTATTATTATGACTATGTATGTACCATCTCAATTGTCATGTTGCTAAACCAAGCCACCGAATGAATTTTATCTTGTGATCCCACTTTTTTGCCTCTCAACTTTAGATATTCGGGAGAATTGTCCAAAAAGTCCTAAACCTGTTGCAGTTTTGCCAATTTAGTCCTAAACCTTTTGTTAGTTTGCCAATTGAGTCCATCCGACCAATTTTGCCCAGAAAATGCTGACGTGGACGTCGGCGGTGCCACGTAGGACTGCCGGTGCTGGCGTGGACAATTTTTAATAATATTTTAAAATTTTGAAATTTTTTGATTTTTTTGATTTTCTGTTTTCCCTCTTTTTTTTTTTTTCTTTTCCCTTGTCCTTTTCGGTGGCCGGCCACCGCCACGCTGCCCGCCCACATTGGCCTCGCCCAGCACAGGCGAGGCCCGGCGGGGCAATGGCGACGCCGAGCGAGGCTAGCCCTGGCGAGGGCCGGCGTTGCCAGATTTGGCGAGGGGAGCCCTCACCGAAGGCTCGCCCTCGCCTAGGCAAGCATCGGCCTCGCCCCTGGTCGGGCAGGCGACGGCTGGCCACCGGCCACAGGCCGACCCTCGGTCGGCCAAGGATGAGGGCCGGCCTCGCCAGATCTGGTTTGGGTAAGGCCGATGCTCGCCTGGGCGAGGGTGAGCCCTGGCGAGGCCAGGGCTGGCCTTGCCCGCCACAGGCAAGGCCCGGCCGGGCTATGGCGACGCCGGGCGAGGCCAGCCCTGGCCCCGGCGAGGGCCGGTCTCCCCAGATCGGGCGAGGCCGATGCTCGCTTGGGCGAAGGCTTGCTCGATCGGCAAGGCCGGCCCTCGCCGGGGCCGGTGGCCTCGCCGCGTCGCCATTGCCCGGCGGGCCTCGCTTATGGCGAGGAGAGGCTAGCGGGCCGGCGTGGCCGGCCACCAGCCACCGGGAAAAGGGCAAGGGAAAAGCCAAAAAAAAAAAAAAAAGAGGGAAAAAACAGAAAATATTAAAAATCAAAAAAAAAAATTAAAATTTTTAAAATATTATTAAAAATTGTTCACATCAGCGGCAACACGTGGCACCACCGGCGTCCACGTCAGCATTTTCCTCCGGCCAAAATTAGCCGGATGGACTCGGTTGGCAAACTAACAAAAGTTTAGACTCAATTAAGATTGAGTTTATGACTAAATTGGCAAAAACTGTAATAGGTTTAAGACTTTTTTGGACAATTCTCCCTCGATATTCACATTATCGTTACCATTATAATAAAAAAAATAACCAAAAAAGTCATAAAATCTATTATAGTTATGTCAATTGGGTTTTGCTCTTTTTTTCCTAGTAGATTCATAAGCCTTTTGTATTTATGTCATTTCAAATCATTCAGCCAGTTTTGACCAAAAATCATTAACATGGATGTTGGTCATTTTATATGGCGTGGTCATTGTTGACAAAGATAATTTTTAATAATATTTTAACTTTTTTTTCGAAATTTTATTTAGTTTTCTCTTTTTGTTTCTTTCTTTTTTTCCCCTTCTTCCTCTAGCCAGTCAACGGTTGCTGGACCTTGGGTGGCTACGAATGAAGGAGGAGAGAGATAGCTGAAGAGAGAAGACTTTTTAATTTCTTTGCTTAGATTCCACATCAATTGTTGACATGGAATTGGTGGGGATATGTCGATATATTGATGGATACGAGTGAAAATATGGATGCCACGTAGGATGTTGACACAGTGCTATCAGATCCTTGAATATCTTCTTTGAGAATGGGGTATCGCAAACATGTCTAAGCCAAGCTCTCTCACAAAGCAAGCAAACCATCTGATTTTGAAAGCGTATTGGAATAGTAGTGCTCACTTTATTTTTTCATAGCCTTGCGAATCCAGTTCCAACTGGGCTTAATAATGGCTGGATATCGGTTACAGTTGATATTACTTTTTCTGCGTTTGATTCTTTTTATGTATGGATTTGTGTTCTTCAGTCGTACTTACTTATCAATCAAAACTCAGTAGACGATTTGCATCATGATGCATCTCTTCATATATACAGGCATAATACTCTGAAAAATTACGAAATGATCGTGTCCACGAAATAAACAACATTGGATCTTAACAAATACGTCCGAGTCCTTAAAGAACGAAATATACTATCCACTGAATTAGTAGGCATCATTAATGAATTCATTGGCAATGTATGCATGCTCTATCACATATCGAATAATTCACACGCAATCCCTTCTTTTAAGTCCTCCATGTTTCCACAATCTTCTCCAATTCCATGATTTCAGCACCTCTTAAGAGTAATAGTGTGTCCCGCAACAACTTCCTCCTATGACATGAGGTAATCGATTAGATAATTGGTTGCAATGTCCATAAAGAATGACATTATTTCCATAAAAGAAAAAAACGAAAAAAAAAACCTAGGAGAAAATTCTTGAATGATGGAAAAGGTGGGGGTGGCAAGGCCGAGGAGGTGGTCATTGGGTTGGAAGTCTAGGTGTTGAAGCTAGGATTGAGAGGGGGCTGGGGGTCGGGTGTGGCGGAGGGGGTAGCAGCGATACATGGAGGTACCTAGAGTGCGATATCAAGATTGCCTTTCTCCCTTTCACGAGCCGCTTCACATATCTCTTTCTAACTTTACAACAAGACACCATTTCTTCTCTTCATTCTCTCAAGTAACAAGTCCCAAGTGGCACTCATCACTAACAATTTTAGCGTAGGGCTCAACCTTGGCTCACAGATACAATTTTGTTAATCACGCACTTTGCCTCCATGTACCCAAAACAACCTTAAAGCACCAAAAAAGGGAAGGGGGGGGCCTTGCCTGCCATTATTAGAAGAAGGAAATATATAATAGACTTGGCTTGGTGGAGAGAGAGAATGTAAGAAATGAGACCCTCAAGTTGCACAATTTCTTCTTTGCCATCTTCTAAGAGGGGTGAACGACGCCATTCTAGTAGTGGATTTAGAGCCGCCCATAGGGAATATTTCTGGAATTTTCTGAGAATATCTAAAAGGCAATGATGAATAACGACTGGCTTAGAGTACGAATCCTTTATATCTCAATTATTGGTGGGACAAGTTTTTTTTTAACCTTACATTAACATTCGATTATTATAGTCTTGTGGGACACGATGGATCAGATCCATATCTCGATATTATATATTGACTAGTCGCTCTAAGACAACATTATTCCCTCAAAAAAAATCTATGCTCGACGATACTACACTATCGTCAGGTCCTTAGACAACCTCAGCATCAAGACAAAGTCTTGGACAGCCCTGATGGGATCTTTTTCAAGGATTTTGTTAGGAAATATGAAGAGAATTTTCCTAGGGAATTTCTGAGTAACGATGAGGATCAAGAAAGGCCCTAGCCGCGGAAGAATGATTTGGGCAGCTTCTTTTGAACGGGCCAAGCCCAAATAATCGTCGTGGGAGAGCAACTTGGGCCCTTTTTCTGTTTGTTTTTTCGGAACGAAAGCAATTAAATCTTAGGAGAACGGATTTATTTTCAAAAAAAATTTAGTGTTGTGTTTTTGAATTGATGTTTCACCCTTTAAAATTTCACTTAGAGAGTGCATTTATTGTGTAGAAAATAAATGATTTGAAAAGTATTTTCATAAAAACGATTGCTTATCTCTTATAAAAATAAGTCAATGAAAAATATTTCCGTTGCCCATGAAAATTAATAGGCATATATTATAGTCGATAATGAAAAATTTTTCATTGAATATTATAATTAAGTAGTGGAAGAGATTTTTTTGGAAAAATATGTTTTGACTCATTTATTTTACACAAAACGAACACACTTATTTTTTTTTGCTCAAGCACTTTATTTTGCTTTCTCAAAATACTTAAGTTTTTCATAACACATAAAATAGGTAAGCAGATTCTCCTATAATTTGTTTGAAAATATTCAAAAGTTTGAGCATTATTATAAAAACATAAAGGATGAGTTACACATGGTATTATCAATTCGTGCATTAAATTGGCATATGAACTTTTGTGGCAGATTGCGGGAGAATGTTGAAGTTAGTGAGCCACATTCAATTCCCTGATTGGAACTTGTTACATCACTCAGTAAACTAATTAGCTAATAATTATGTTTAACCCGAACAATGCTAACTGATAAGCAATGGAGCAACTTATCATTGCTACCGGTCTCCTTAGTCGATAAAATAATTGATGTAAGTTAATCTTGATCTTATAATTGGCAAGTACTTCAGGATTGGATGTTTCAATCAATAACTCACCCCCATGAAAGAAACTCCAAACAAAATAAGGAAATTATTTTGCGCAAGTGCCAATTTAGGATCTCACTTTCCCACGATCAATCGAGAAAAACCGATGTTACTATAAATGACCGCCACTCAAAATGTTTAATCATTAAATCAGTCTTTTTGGATTTGCAAGATCACTATACATATACGAACGTAAATCTTACGAGACGAATTCTCTCACGAGAGAGAGAGAGAGGATGATATACCTTTTTTCCCACCCAATGAGAATCCTGCGCGACCTCTTTTATTTATTTATTTATTTTTCGTGAGAGTGAATTGTGATGACGAGGCATCGTGGAAGTAGTCCACCACTAATCGCTTTAATCCACGTGGAGAACGCTCATTGGGCAGGGTCGTTGGCGAAAAGTTCCTGCATGCAATGCAATAGACCTGGTCCTGCTCCTCCTCCTCCTCCGATCGCGTCGCCTCCGTCTGAGCTTCCCTGCATTTTTGTCGATACCTGACGGCGACCCTCCTCCCAATCTCTCTCTCTCTCTTCCTCTCCCTCTCTCTCTCTGTGAAAATGGTGGTGCAAGACGACGGCGGCTGCGGCGGCGGCGAAGAACCACCCTCGAGGGGCGCTCGGGGCGCGGAATCGCTTCGCATTCCACTGGTACCGAACCACGTCGCGAGCTCCGTTTCATCAGCGCGATCGCCGTTGAGACTTGTCTCGCGTGCGCTGCCTGAGATCTCCTTCTCCATCGTTTTGCTTAACGGTGTACCGAGACGAAATGGGTCACCCGTCGTTGTCGTCGTTCGGAACTGTTCCATTCGCGTTGCTTGGTTTTGGAGACAGATTTCGCCGGCATCGTTGATGCCCGATTTCCTTCGAAATGCATAGGGCGAATCGCATGTCTCGCCTGTGTCTTTTTTTGCGCCTGAATGGCATTCTCTTCGTGATCTTCTTTTTTATAAAAAGGAGCTCCTTTTGTTGTTTCACCGGAACAGAGGACTGCCTTCTTTGTCAGGGTTCGAAACTTAGGGGTCCCATCAAGAAACAGAGCATTAGAATGTGGTGGAATGAAAAGGATCATCGATTGATGAGGTTTGCTTTCACAGGGTCCGACGGAGAAGCAGCCAAGAAGAACTCGCGAGGAGGAGGCTACTGGAGAGAACGCCGGGTTGACGGAGCTGCCCACCGAGATAATCTCCAACATACTGTCGAGGCTGCCGGTGAAGACGCTCCTGCGGATCAGGTCCGTTTCGAAGGGCTGGCGCTCCATCATCGACCACCGGTCGTTCGCTGATTTAGTCTTGGCTCAGTCACTCCGTTGCTGCGACGTCACCTCGCTCATATCCATCGTCGGCAACATCGAGCCGACTCACTTCGGCTGCAGTTTCTTCAGCTTGGACCATCAGACTGGATTCGCGGTTCCCTTGGGCCAACTGGACCAGACCATCAACTCGACCGGGCTGGACTGGCAAAGCGTCAACGGGTTGATTTGCTACGACATCGGGGACCTTACGTACCTGTGCAACATCAGCACCAGAGAGGTCAGGGCCCTTCCGCCCGCGGGTCCCGATTTCCCCGTCCATTTGCACCGCGGCATGCACAGCTTCAGCGCCTTGGGCTTCGATCCCGTCACGAGACGGTACAAAGTCATGAAGACGTGGGTTTCGAACAACCTCAACCATGCGGGCGAAGTTATCACGGCGAACAAGATTCTGACTTTGGGAACCGATTCGTGGAGGAAAATCGACAGCGGCCCTATCGATTTTCCCTGCGGAGCCAGCGTTTGCATTAATGGAAGCATTCATTTCCTCACGCTTGACTTGATGAGCAACAAAATAATAGTGGCGTTCGATGTCGAGACCGAGAAGTTTAGGACTTTAGCATTGCCCGATGGTGCCCTGAATCAGGTGCATAAGATGAAGTTAATAGCATTTGGAGGCTGTCTGACGGTGTTGGACTATGAGCATCTTGAGGATGAAAAAACCATGTCAATGTATGTACTAGAGGATTACAGAAATCGAGTTTGGATGGAACGTCCAATCGTGCTGCCCCGTAGTTGGAAAGAGGATCTAAGTCATTCTGAGCGGTTTCACGTCGGTAGTGTCCGTGCCGGAGAAATCTTGCTTGCTCCAAAGGTTACGGTTGGTGAAGTGTACTTCCTGTCTTATGATGTAGAGAAGGGGACTCTGAAGAAGGTTCAAGTCCATGGTCTACCGCCGTCTCTATTGAGGAGTCCTGTAATCATGGCCTGCGCACCCATCGGATATGTGCATAGCATTTTGGCTTTGAGTGAGGTTTAGGCCTTCTCTATAGAGCAGTAGTGCAGGCAAATAGCATCGGTGCACATATTTGATCATCTGATGTGCTTTCAAGTTATGGTCTTCTGAACAATTCCTTCATATAAGTTGCATGTTTACTTTGACACTTGGAGCTGGTTTACAATTGGTTCTTTTCATAGCATTACTTTCCATGTTTATAGGCACTGCCAATTGTTCATATCATGCTCGATTGGCTTCGCATGTTAGGATTTCTACGATTTTCATTCCTAAGTAGGCTCCTCAAATATTTTGACTCATTTCTGTTACGATCAACTAGAGTGATCGATGGAGATTTCCTGGGGTAGGCGCTGAAACAGCTCTTCCAGAGGAAAGAAAGTGAAATTGTTTTGTTCGAATGGGTCAGAAGAAGCTAATTTGAACGCATCTATTTGTCAAATCTCTTGGCGAATTTACAGGTTCTTTCCTATTTAGTCTCGAACTGAAAAGAGATCATCAATCTGCACAATGCGACCTGATTATTAAGCATTGAACTTCCTTATGCTTCTGTTATTCCTTGCTCTTAGGGAAGATGATTGCAATTTTCTGCTTGTTGTTGTTGTCGCCATTACCTGTTCAGCTATTACATTCATGAAGGGTGTTTGCACCTGCTGGTGCGCATGGTAATGCTTGTTGGCTAGGGAACAGTTTTTTTTTTTTTTTTCCAGAAATAATTCTTTTCTATTTCTACTTCGGGAGGAATTGAAATGTTACCATGCAGGCACTTAGTAATTAAAGTAAAGAGCCTCCATCATATATTACAAAGTGAATCAGCTGAGAGTTATCACTGCTTGGCACTAAGCTGATATAGATATTTGTCTACATCATCTTCGATGTCTATTCCATTCCTAGACAAGAAAATTTTTTTCCTTTAAACTCTTCTTCTTGAGGAGTGTTTTTCTACAGTCATCACATCAGGGGGATTGTCCGAAAGCCAAAGTTCTCCCCTAGCTAATCTTGTGTAACTTGTAAAAGTCGCTCACATCCTAAGTTGTTTTGATATCACGTTGAGAAGAACAACTGGAAGAGTAACAACTCGTAGTGGCAAAAATTTTGTCCATGGGTCGGTTGCGTGCTGGTATTGTAGATTGGTGTTAGTGGGTAAAAAGACCACCAACATTAGCAGATGCAACTGATTGATAGATGATCAGCAGAGATCAAATTAATGACTTCTGCTGCGATTGTGTGACCGCTTTGTGCGATCCTCAAGTTGACGTCACTAGCTAGCATGTGCAGTGCTCCCATAACTATTTCATTGCATGTTCTATACCCCCATCTGCAGAATTTAAACTCCTTGTGGAGCCTAAAACATTTTTAGCAGCTGTATACCAGAATCAATGTGATCGTTTCCGATTTTGTGATAATCATGGAGTTCCTTTTCCACCTCCGTACCAGATGACTCTCACCATGTGTTCTAAAGCACTACTTTTCCAAGCTTCAAGCCTCGCTAAACATACTTTCTTTACTATGTCGGGACAAGTTACCATAGCACTAATTGTCAAAATCCTTGTACATGCGCGCCCTGACAATGTACCGTCATAAAATGGGAATTCTATGTTGTATGATTATAAAAGGTTCCCCGTGTTCCCATCCAAAATTGCGGCATGTTACTTTTTCAATTTTGAATGACGTCGTACTAGAATGTACAACGTTTGGTCGTACTTGAAGTCAATTGCCGTATTTTTTTGTTGTAATTTTAGCCGACGTTTTGCCAAGGCGCATGACATTCAATCGTATCTAAGGGCCAACATCATCGTGCATTGTTTTTTTTTTTTTTTAATTATGATGAGATATCTTACCAAAAACGTAAACATTCTATTGTGCTTAGAGGCTAATCGTCATATGCCTCTTTTATATAAGTATATACTGAGTGCTCACATTGCATTCGCAAGTAAAAGAATAATTGCATAAACATTAAATAAGATAGCACCTATTGATTTACAAGCAGCTAGCTGTATGTATGTATGTATTAGGCATATGGTGTTTAGTCAATACTTAAAGCCAAATTGTCGTACATTAATTTTTAATATGATACAATATTTTGTAAATATGTACCACTTTGTAATATTGTACCCCCGTATATTAGAAATTTCTTTAGTGGGAAGGTACGGCGGTTCATCACGTTCCAAGCCAAATTACATTTGTCCTGAAGGATCCTGCAAATGGCTTGCCCTGTTTGTTCGGCATTTCTCTAATGAGAACTGCATATTTCCACATCCATCTTTGCATCATCTTCAAAGGGTTGATCTTTTGCTCATGAAAGTTTCCTTGCGTTAAGGCGTTTTGGAAGATTCCCACTTCTTGATTCGAGAAACTCATCCGATTCCAGCTTATGCTCAATTGGCAACACTGTCTTCTCAATTTTCGATGGTTTAATATAATTGAGAATAATAATGCAGAAGAAAGGAACAAAAAATTTATATACATATTTAAAAAATACACCATTGCTTTGTTAGATACCTATTCTAATATAATATCTCCATCAAGATATGCACCATCAATCAATGGAGATATCTGTATAATCTTAAGAGATATTGATAATCAATTGAATTTTCAAAATATCTTTATCCTAAGAAATCCCTACTTACCTCTCCCCTCTTCAATCGAAGCTCCTGCTCTCGCGATGGTGCTCTCGAATTGATGGGCGGAACGCGCGGCCCGCCCTCTCTCGACTGCGCGCGTGTCGCCTCGGAGGCAAATTTTTGTCAACTGATTCTTTTGCCTCGTGCGCTACTCTCCATGCTTGTGGCTATGTCAAATTCTTATTCATCGACATCCAAGCATCACTCTTAGCAGCGATAACAGATCCAGGTAACAAGTTATGAGCCGACTTCACAGTAAAAGAACCCGTCCTCGACCAGATGAGGAGTCGGACAATGTGGACAAGCAAGGGACCGGAATACTACGTACGATGTTTACGATCTCTGCTGGAAGATTTAAGGTTTGAGGAGGAGATGTCCCGAGAGTGATTTGGCAAAAATTGAACCTATCGACAGGTGAGTTATCCCAATGTCAAGTTTACCTTCTGTGAGTGAAAAACAAATTTGGACGAAGCCGCGGACCTCGCAACCGGAATGGAAGGATGGAGTGGAAAACCAAGGTCGCAACCCATTTTCCTCGGACTTTTTCACTGATCCTTTAGATTCGACTTTCGAAACGCGCCCTCTTTAATTTATTCACCCTATAAATTATAGTCCACTTACGATAGTTTACATGTCAATTATAGATCTTCTCGTGCCATCCTATATTTATAGCTGACCCACGTTATGGGTGGAGACGCAAGACAACTTTAGTCTTACAGCCTGGCTTGAATAGCCTCCGAAATTGTAAGTTTCGCCATGATTTTCGGTCATCGGTTGGCCGTAATTATAGGAGAGGGTTTGCATTTCTATTAGGGTTTGTGTGAAGGGTTAAGAGAAATCAAATACTGTTGACACCTAAATTTTGCGACTCGTTTATTCATTTATAGCCTTAAAAAAAATAGGTATTATTTTTAACTCCCAAAAAAATATTAGTTAATTGATTAATTGCATAGCATATAGATTTAGGTGCATTTGCATTTTTTGCATTTATTGGACCGATGGCAAATGGGTCGAATTAGTGGTTCTGAGTTTTAACTTGGTAGGCCGGACTAAGCCCACGAAGCGAGCAAATTGACCCAAGCCCTTTTTTTAATGATCAAAGATCATCTCGTGAAAATAAGGATTTGAAATTTTCCGGGATATTGATTTAGAAAAATTGAAACCCCTAATCGATGGCTTATAAATAAGTTTGTTCATATAGGGTTTTGAGGGGGCTACACAATTCAATACGAGGCCACCAAAAATTGAGATACGGCTACAATTCTGAGAAAGCATTCAGAAGAAAAAAATCGTAAGAAAGAAGGAGAAGGGCCTTTCGCAGCCATCTCCCACGGAGCAGAGAGCCACCTCCGCGCATCCTTGGCCCGAGCAGTCCTTGCACAAGCCACGGTCGAGGTTTACCAGTTTCAGTTCAGAGCTTCAACCTCGCCTGCAGTCAACCATGGCCGTTGCCTCTCCCCATCCTGCTGCAAGTGGAGGTTGGATGTTCTGAAGTTCACAATAGTTGTGGGTTAAGGAATTCGTAGGCCCCGCAACACCCACTTGCCGTCCCAAAGTCGCGACCAGCCCAAGCGCCGTCCGAGTTACTGTTGTTCGTGATCCACCGCCCAAGCCAACGACGATCGAGCTTACTGCTCGATCATCGTTGCGACCTGCACCGTGACGAGCTGCCATTTGCCGATCCGAGTCGGGCTCCCGCCACGAATCCTGCCTATCATGACCAGCTACTCCAGTGCCGTCCCTGCATCGAGTTGATCTGTGTTGCTGTCTCGATGCCGTCCCTGTTGAGCCGCTGGTCTACGATTGCTGATTTGCGCCGACAACGAAGCCAGCTGCTGTTAACACCTTTGTCCGAACGGCAAGTCGAGTTGCACTTGGCTCACCCCTGTCGCCACGAGCAACAACGTGATTCGTCGGTCATCCTTTCGAATACTTTCTCGTGCAGGTTAAGCATAACAGAGATGCACGTGGAACAGCACCCGATGGGATACGTCGTTCATGGTTGAGGCTAAATAAAAGAAGTTCTTGACTATTGACTTTAGATTGCAGGAAAGGATATTGGGCTTTTGTTCTTTTGTTTTATAAAAAAAGTTACGTCCCGTTCCTCGGTAAGCTTCAGCTTCGTGGGTTCGCTCACACCGCAAACCATTGTCATAGCCGTGCTACCATAAATCATCATCCGCAGAGCCCCATCCGCAAGCTGTGATCCAGTCTGATTCCAATCCAGATTACGCGTGTTCGGATTAGGTAACAATCTTTATCCAATTCAAATGGAATGTTTCATTCCTTAATTCGGATTAATTGTTATCTAATACGTGATATTAAACATATCCAATTAAAGCTTATTGATAAAGTTGATTCAAGTATTAATTTGATCCGTAAAGATATCGGATCATTTTTTTAATTATCTCAACTTATTATTGGATAACTGCGCTATTGGAGTTGCAATAATCTTTAATTTGACCCGCGAGACAACGGATCATTTTTTTGATTATGTTTGATTCTGAGCAAGTGCCTTATCAAGATTACGATATCCATTAATCTAAGACGTATTTTTTTTGGGATATCATAATCTTTTGTTTGAGTCTCAATGGATATCTTGAATGATTTTTGCTATATTTGAAATTTTGTTTAGGGAGAATTGCAAGCTTCAATGAATAAAAATACAAAGAAAAGATTGCATGACATATCATATCATTTAGAATTAGAATGCATGTTTAGATAATATCTAGGCTAGATATCAATTTAAATTAAATGGCATGTTGAGATAAGTTTCTAAGTTAAGATAGGACTTATGTTAGTCTATTTCCTAACTTAAAATAGATAATATCTCACTTTAGTTAGATTTTCATTTTTGGCAATTATTAATTCCGAATTTTAATTAAAAAAATACAAAAATATTAGGTGCATGTCAATTAGTTTGCATGTTAGTTTCATTTAATTAGAAATAACTTGTTAGTAAAGTTAGGTCATGTAGTTAGAATGCATGTTTTAATTTTGAGATAAAAGAAAACCCAAAAAAATAATTACTTGCTTTAGTGTGTTGAATTCATTTGGTGCAATTTATTTTATTCCATGTTTAATAATGATTGAGTATCCGTGTGATCATCCCATTGCATGATAGTAATTTAGGTTAAAATAAATCCAAGCTACCTGCAAAAACACTTTTGAAAATTAAAAAGAAATAGTATCGAAAGGGCATTAGAGAAATCTAATGTAACCAAGTCCCCGTACCCAAAATCTCTAGTTCGTAAGAGTAAAATAATTCTCTCATTATTTTACTTAGGTGTCTAATCGACCTACCGTAAACCAATTAGTGGTGGCTCCTAGATAATAATCATTTAACCTTAAGTCACGAATTGGTATGGACTTAGGAGAGCCCAAGCTAAGTTTAAAGACTTAGTAGTCCATTAGCCTAAGTGTACCTGAAATTTAGGTCGCGACAAATATCTTAATATGATCTCGTGAATAAGAAAACAAATGTATCTAATGTATGAGATGGTGAATCTACACCTTAATCATAAAAAGTGATTTTAGTTTGCCTACTTTAACTTCAATATTATTTATCTCAAGTCCAATAGAGAATCCAATAATTTGCAACTCGCTTTCACATTGACTACATTATGCTGTGCAATTGTATCTGTTTTTAAGATTATTATATGGTAATGACTTATTTCGATTATATAAATTTATTCTCCCATTTGAATCATGATATGATTGAAGATTTTAATGTCTTTCGTGGCAACAAAGTGGCATCACAAATTCTATGGCACATCATTAACTCATCTGCTGAAAAAATTCCAAGTGCATCCGTAACATAACATCTCATCTCCTTAAGCCAATTTCCCCAGGCCAAGTCATGCGAATTCTCGTATTTTCTTTCAACGACAGGAGCGTGTCCGAAGAATCGGTGTCTGTCCGGCCATTCGAACTCTCCGAGTAGCCCAAGCCCAAATAGACACGCCTCCCAACTCTTTTCTGGGCCATTTTTCTTGACCTGGCCCATGCAAGCTTTTCATTCCCCAAAGGCATCCTAATCTATTGTCCGAGTTTGGATTCTGCATTTGCATCTGCCAGTGATCCTCCTATCGCCAATCGAAGCTTCAGAAATCCGGGTAAGAATCCCACGTCCCCCGCTGGTTTCTCGATTCGTTTCTTCAGCTGAATCTCTGGCTCCCAGCGAAACAGAAGGCATTGAGTTCAGATGTGATTTGTTTCTGGTGCGTTGCGATTGCAATCGAGTGAAAAACCATGGGATTCATCATCGCAGGCTTGATTTTTACAATGATTGGGACACTTGCATCGCTCTATACCAGAGTTTTCTACAACAGGGGGCCATCCATGAATTTGTACGTATCCTCTTCCTCCACATGTAGAATGTGTTCTCATCGAGTCTGTTAGGGTCTACTTGGTTGCATTTGATATTCAGTGCGTGCATCGCCTAGCTAATTTCGTTCCGTCGCCTCATGAATTGCCGCAGCAAGTCCATTATCATTATCTAACACCAATTCTAAGCTGTCCTTGACGAGCTTTCGAATCGCTCAACCCGACCTGTCAACATGGGTTAGAAACCCATTTTAGGACTCATTTTTAGGGGATCAGGTTTTAAATGGGTCGCTTAAAATCTTACAAATGGGTGGAAACAGGTTCAAGATTTATATGGGTTTGCACATGACCCATATTCGACCCATTTAGTTTACCAACCCAACCCATATAGCTGCCCTCATTTTGCTCGCTTGACTCGCTTAGGGAAAAAAAGAAAAGAAAAGAAGAGCACAGCTCCACGAAGGCGTGTAGCCGACACTCACGCTCGAGGATCTGCAACTCTTGGGCAAGCTACATCGGGACAAGCTAGGATGCGTCGTCTTGAGCATTGCAAGTCCTCCGCGACTTCTGGTTGCTCGGCTGACGAGCTGACCACCCTGTGCTGCGAACCGGCACAATGAAGTGGGGCGGTTGAGGGAGGAGCGGATGGAAGGAGAGTGCTACGCAAGGTCGGGGAGGTTGACGTGCATCCGAGAGGCAGATCTGTGGAAGAAGGAGGTGACGGTGGCGGCGGAGGCGAAGGCGGAGGCGGAAGCGCGGGATGCAAAAGGTGAAGGAGGAGGAGGAGGCAGCGGAGGACAATGGTGTGTGAAGCTGCCGAAGGAGGAAAGGGAGCGAACCACCGGCCTAGTCAGGTTGGGCTAGATCCTTCTTCTGATGGTCGCCGCCACTTTTCAATTTCAGTAGAGAGGGAAAGTGGATTTCTTTTTCAAAGAGAGAGGCTTACGTACTGAATGGGGAAGAAAAAAATTATTTTATTTTTTCAATAAAGTAGATTTTTAATTTTTAATTTTTAATTTTACTTTTTATATTATTTCATTTGAAATGTATGAGATTTCCCTATGTTGAAACATACTTGAGTAGATGAGATTTCCCACGTCGAAACATACTTTAGTAGCAGTAATATCTAATCTCCATTATTTTTTAACTCGATTTGTAAATTAACATTATCATTGTTTATATATGAATCGATCAATTTCAAAGTCATTGATAGACAAAACCTAGAATCTAAATAATAAAAGAAAATGGAGGAAAATTGGAAAATGAGTTTTAAAATTCATTGATTTCTTTCATTTTTTTTTTTTCAAGTCATTTATAACCCATTTAAAAAGCAAAAGAGTTGCTCATATGAGATTGAGCTCATTGAATTTGGGTCACAAAATGGGCATAGAACCCATTTTGCAGCCCTAAGTCTTTATAAGTATTTCAATTTATAAGTTTTTTATGTTTTTTTATTTTATTTACTAATTTTTCATTATTTAATTTTTTTCATTCAACATTAAGTTTTTATCTAAGTAACATATACATGGGAGGTGTTTTGGATACATGAGATTGTAAATTGTTTTGGACCTTAATCCACCCATTTCAAATGCTTCTTTGATATACAAATATTATGCTAATTAAAGGAAATCAAGCAATCTTGTATGAGATGTATGATTATATTGATTATATGGTAGTGGCTGCACACATTGCTCTGATACCAAATACGAAGTTTTCAAAATCATGTTAATGTTGCCGTTAAAGTCATCATACTTTTGTCTTGTAGTTCTTTATGAATTGCTTTTTGGGGGGACAATATTCGATGAATGATAGTGATTTGGGAGAAAATATTGGGTGGTCCGCGACCTCCATGTCAGCGTGGTCCCTGGCCACTCATGAGGTGCCATGTGGAGGGTGGGCCTACTTGGTGTGTCTTCTCCCTTCTTCCTCTCTCTCTTCTTCCTAGTTTGCCGAGTCCTCTCTCCTATTAGCTTGCATGCTCTCTCTCCTGTCAGAGCATTTGTTGCGGCTTAAGCTTTTGTTTCCTTTCTCAAACGAAGGAAAGAGAAGCCCCGTTCGTTCCTCTGTCCCTCTCCATTTATTTCCTCTCAAGAATTTGAATCTGAAAATTTCTCTCTCCCCGCGCTCGTTGCTGCTTCGTCGTGCATCAAGCGACCGTTCCCCTGCCGTCGCCGACAAACCACATTACGGCCACCCCAACTCCAGTGCTCGCTCGCTTTGCTCCGTCATTCGTTTCGGCGTTCCTAGGATCGCAGATGCAGCACGCTCACGAGAAGCAGGCCTCTTTGAGCTCCCCTCAACGTCGGTGAGCGTCGCCTGTCGAGCGAAACCCCCACACACGGAAGGCTCGGAGGGGAGGTTGCTAGAGAAGCTGATGCCGTACACTGCCTGCTTGGTGCATAACTCCATTCAAGTGTTTACTCCCCTTCTTAAATAAATGAATCAGCAACATAATGACCCTAGGACTTCCAATTTGGCAAGCAATTAGACATTAAATGATAAGTGGAAGATAGATCAATTATTAAATCATGATGTCAATCATTTTAGCAAAAAAAAACTACATAGGATAGCCAACGACAACCATATAAGCAAAATCACAGCAGATATAGGATGAAGGCAGTAGAGGGCTTGGATGACCCGGTGCCAATGGTTTCATGAAAATTTACATGGAAAAAAATTAGCATAAGTAAATTTCATTAGGAATTGAGCAATCAACAACAGTGCCATGCCACCCACCCCTTTAGGTCAATCGTTGACTCATCGCACGCAGACATAACACCACATATATGCATCCAAAGTCTACTGGCATACTCAATCTTACGTATTCAAAATGAAAACTATTTCATCATACTTACAACGTTGGTTTGGACTACTCCAGGTGATACACATAATACACTGATTCCAGATTCAGCACGCGCCGTTTATGGAGGACGCTGCTGAACATAACCTGAATGAGGCCACCACGCATCGTTAGTAATAATTACAGGTTGTAATCAACATTCTAATAAGTTTCACTTCATAACCTATAATATATTAGTATGAAGTACTGAAAATATACTAATTGCTAAGCAAAAAATTGAACAGGAATGTATTAAGGGGAAAAATGAAAAGGAATAAGAGCAATGGTTTAAAGCCAGAAACGGAGAGTTTGGGGACAATACAGCAGTAAAAGTGTCACATTGATAGGTTTGTAGCCTAACTAGAGTAAACAATTAGCATATGGCCATTCATCCTAACATACAAACCACATGGATTTAGGTCAACCATCCAACGACACTTCAATGGAGCATCGAACATCACAAGTCTTCAGCAAAATTTCCATCATTTAAGAACCAAAGACAAGAATATCATTCTTTCAACGATTTGCCATTAGCAAATGGAGGCAAGAATAGCCCAATTAACATAATGCAGCACCAACTGCTTAGGATCAAAGGAATCCTATTATTTAACCGCCCTACTGCAGAATAATTTCAAACCATAATCGAATATCTGATAAGTATGACTCCTCAAGATGACTTTAGCTCTTTACAATTATGGAAAAATCCAACCCAATCTCAGTTAGTGGAGTTACTTGTATCTGAAGACAAATTCAAAAAAACAAACATGTAGCAACAAATGATGCCTAAAAGTTACCACGTAAAAAGAATTATGCTTAAATGCGACTATGTAAGATGATCTGAGCAAAGTTCTTCACCACTCCAATTGGAAATTAACTTACCCCGCATTGAATATGATAGGTGGCAGAAGATTTATGAAGAAGAGATCTTCACTAAACACTAAGAGATGGGAGCTTTCCATTTCTTGCAGCTTTAAACTTTTCTTTTTCCTTCGTTTGAGAAACAAAACGGCCATTCATTCCTCTGTCCCTCTCCATTTCTTTCCTTATGAATTTTTGAATCTAAAATTCTCTCTTTGCACTCGTTGCTGCTCTGTTGTGCATCAAGCGGCCATTGCCGCTCTGCCGTGCATCAAGTGGCTGTTGCCACTCTGCTGTGCATGAAGCAACCATTGCCCTACCGTCGTCGACGAACCACATTACGGCCGCCCCTACTCTGGTGCTTACTCGCTTCTCTCTTCAGGCTCGTTGCCACTCCGTCGTTCATTCCGGCGTTCCCGGGATCACAAATGTAGCATGCGGAGGAGAAGCAGGCCTCTTCGAGCTCCCCTCAACGTTGGAAGGAAAGAAATGGAGAGGTATTGCTTTATCTTACTTGTTGCTAACTTGCTGTGTTATTAAGATAGTTAGTGAAGATTGGAAGAAAGTGAATTGACGGTATCTTTTGAGATTGTTTGCATATAGTCCTCCTAAGAGATCAGAGGCTTTTGAGCGTAAATTGGTCACTCCTTGTTTGAAGCAAGAGATTGAGAAGCTGGTATTAGGATTGTTTATACCGCTTGGTGTCGCCCAAGGGCTTGCTTATCTCCACCATGATTGCCAACCCCCGATCATTCATCAAGATGTCAAGTTGACCAACATTTTGCTCGATGCGAACCTAGAAACCAGAATTGTCGATTTCGGCTTGGCAAGAATGATGCTCCGGAAGAACAAAACAGTATCGGTAGTGGCGGGTCCTATGGAAACATTGTGCCTGGTAAGTTGATTATTACTCTCATAATCTTCCATCGAATTAATCAACTATCAGATCTTTCCAATGTCCCGATTAATAACCGTATCTTGAAAAATTGAGCTTCTGGCTTGCACCTTGCGTGTTGGCGTTACTTGTACATGTGCAAACATTTATTTTGGTTTTGTGCCCGAGGCCGTTTTTGTAGGGATTATGTACCTGTATTGTTATTTTACTGACCACGGGAATGAAAAGCTCCCATCTCTTAGTGTTTAGTGAAGATCTCTTCTTCATAAATCTTCTACCACCCATCATATTCAATGCGGGGTAAGTTAATTTCCAATTGGAGTGGTGAAGAACTTTGCTCAGATCATCTTACACAATAGCATTTAAGCATCATTTTTTTACGTGGTAACTTTTAGGCATCATTTGTTGCTGCATGTTTGTTTTTTTGAATTTGTCTTCAAATACAACTAACTCCACCGACTGAGATTGGGTTGGATTTTTCCATAATTGTAAAGTTCCTCGAACTGTAAATAGGCTTCGAAAGAATTCGACATGAGCTTTATAAATTGTGAGGGATAGACTATATAGATGGACCGAAGACTGATCATCGAAGATTTGAATAATTTGATAGTCAGCAAAATGTCCATGTATATTAATCTGTTATACTTTACAAAATATAGAGTGGATAGACAAGTTGTATAATTTAATTTATTGTCTCCTCTTTGAACTTTAGAGGAAGGTTGCCTATATCTTCTAGGGTTGAAAGTGTTCAGACTATATTCTATGGGATTTATCTCCTTTCTATTTTCTAATCTCTGTTGAGTGAATAAATAATTTCTTATAGGCTTCGATATGGAGTTAAGTTATTTATTGGTGCTAATCATCCTTTTAGGTTTCAAGTGAAAAGAAGCAGTTCTTTAGAAACTTTATGACCATCATTCTATTTGACGCTATCGGTACCTTGGTTTTGTGCACTATTATTTCACTAGGTAAGTCAAAGGATTTTACTTCCATTTTTTGGCTCGCCATGTCAAAGGATGATTGTGTATATTGCTTCTTATATTCTTCAATGCCTTGAAGATCTATTCCACTTATCTTTTTTCCCCAAAAGAAAATCCAAGTAGCATTTTGAATACATAAAAGTGAGTACGCCAGTATACTTTGGATGCATATATGTGGTGTCATGTCTGCGTGCAATGAGTCAACGATTGACCCAAAGGGGTGGGTGGCATGGCATCGTTGTCGGTTGCTCAATTCCTAATGAAATTTACTTATGCTAATTTTTTCCATGTAAATTTTCATGAAACCATTGCCACCGGATCATATATAACTTGAATGAATAATTAATAATAACTTATGGGAATAAATACCCAAAATAATTTCGGAATACGTCAAAATGCTAATTGGCCTACTTCGTTTTCATAATGGGAGTGTCCACGCCTAAGCACTACCGCACCACAGAGTGAGATCCCCTTTTTCATGTTTTTGATGATGATTATAATAAAAATCATCAATAGTTAGTTTGGGCCCAGGTGAGGCAACACCCAATGAGGCGGCCCTTGCCCAAGCAAGGATGGGCCTAGCCCAAGCTAGATCGATGAGGCCGGTTGCCGGCCATGGCCGGTGGTTGTCGCCTTTCAGCCAGCCACCATCGAAAGGAAAAAGAAAAAGAGAAAAAAAATAGAATAATAATAAAATAATAAAAGAAATCAAAAATTTATTATAATGTTATTAAAATTATACACTTCAACGTCAGCAATTCCACATCGGGACCCGATGTCCATGTGAGCAAAATCCTATCAAAATTAGCAAAAATGACTTAATTGGAGTCAAGTCAAAACATTTAAAACTAAATTAACACTAATTTAAAAAGGGTTAATCCCTAAAAACCCAAAACTAGTACACCTAAAAACAAATTTACCAAAAACTATTTTTTTTGACTATGAAAAACCCCAAATTGGTACATCTGTGAAAAATTTACCCCAACCAATCATAAACAAATCCTAAACTGGTACATTTATGACAAATTTATCCCAAACTAATTTATTCGACTACAAAAAACTCCAAACTGATAAATTTGTGACATATATACCCTATGCTAAATTCGATTAATACAGAAAAAATCACAGAAATTGTAAATTGTGACAAATTGAGCATAAAATTCCAAATTGGTGTACCAATCAACTATCACGTGTCATTTAACTTAATAATTTGATAATAAAATTTAATAAAAACTAACAAAGGGTAAATTTGTCTTTAATGTACCAATTTAGGGTAAATTTGTCAAATGTGTACCAGTTTGGGGTTTTTGGTGGTCAAAAAAATAGTTTAAGGTAAATTTGTCACAGGAGTACTAGTTTGGGATTTTTCAGGGTATTAACCCTTTAAAAAATTTATCGTTAAATTGACACTGTTAAAATATTTATGATTGAATTGGCATTCTGTCAAAAGGTTTACGACTAAATTGGCATGGTTAAAAGGTTTAAGACTAATTTGGCACAAATACGTAGATTTTAGACTATTTTTTACGCTTTTCCCTTGTCCACATGGTTTTACCAATTGGTTTGACATTCAATGTTGGGCTTTGTATATGCTTTTGAGATATTTTTTTCCTGGTCTTCTCGGTTGCTTGGACTCGAGTGCATCACTTTATGGGTCTTTTGTGGAAAATTCAATTCCTCTAGGAGCAGCTGCATTTCGTACTTACTTTTCTAAATTTCTCATAATGCTGTTCTGGAAGTAAATCCTTGAGATTTTAAGTGTGACATAAAGTTTTTTGGTTATGTCTAAATTATGTGAAAAGGAAAGAGAGACATGGTTTGTCCATTTTCAAGAAAATACAAAAAGCTCAACTCTTTGGTTAGCAATTTAAACAGGTAATGCTATCTTTGGTTTGCCGGGGGTTAAGTTTGGGTTTGGCTTTAATTTAATTTGTGGCATCTTTTAGAAAATTTAGTGGCCAGTATTAATTTCTGAATCAAAAGTTGGCAAGGCCTAATTAATGTTTTTTTTTTTTTGGTAATAGACCTAATTAATGTTGCTCAGTGCATAAAGCAAAAACCTTTACGTTGTAAGTGATCACAAACAATTCTCACGAATCACCATCGGCCGCGGTGGCTCCGCTGGATAAGGCTCTGCTGATCCTCAGCCCAGAGGTGAAGGGTTCGAAATCTAGGGAAGGCGCTAGGTGTATGAAGTGTGACTCCGGGGGTAGTGGGTCCTCCTGCTTAAGTGTCACCTGAGGGTTTACGGCACGGCTGTCGGCTGCAAGCCGATTCCTCCAAAACCAAAAAAAAAAAAAAAAAAAACATTTCTCACGAATCAAAAAGTTAGTGTAACTTTTGCTTTATGTTAATTGTGTGGTTAAGATACGAGAGTTCAAATCTGCAATTTTTTTCCCCCAGGATTGAAGACATGTGCATCTTTCTATTTTTGTTATGCTCTTGTCTTTGATACCGTGCAAAAGTAGGGATTAGGTTGTTTAACTAGTTTATCTTTCTTCAATATTAGGCAAGTCATTTCTGGCCAATGTCACATGGCCTATGTTCATTTATGAGAGGCTTTGAAAACTTACCGTCTCATACAGCAAGTGGGTTGTCCCACAATTGTCCTTTGAAGGTCTTAATCATCTTAAAATTTTCTGTTTAGGAACACTAGTTCACGTTTCACTAATTGAAAAAGTGCAAAGGTTAACCATCTTTCAAAAAGTGTGTTATGAGACTAAACAAACATTAATATGGAAAATAAGTGCAGATTGAGACCTACTTATCCATGTATATCTGGAGCCCGAACATGAAAATAAGCACATAACCATACTTCATGAATTTCAAGCTAGTGATTGATGCTCATTGTCTTTTCTTTTGTGATAAGTTAATTTGCACAGCTACCAGATGAAATTCAGTTACTAGTTTTCGGATGCAAAAGAGTAAGTTTGATGAGTTGGTTGAAGACTAGGGCGTTAAGATTTTGGTTAAACCAAAGCTCTGATGCATGTTATTGGAACCGAGATGGACTTTGTAGATGACAAACCCAGGTAACTGATGTGCAATACATCGTTTCCCCTATCACGGGCAAGTCCATAGTCCATATATGAATTGATCATCCAAACTTTAAGAGGCTCGCCATAACTTACAAGTTATATTCTAGTCTAGATTTGATGTTATATGGTGTAAAGAAATTAGTTTAGCAGCAACTTAATTTGCACATTATATCCGTCGAAGTTGTTTTTCGGTGCTAGTCCTAGCACTATTATATGCATTTCATGGAAGAAACATTGAATAGGTTTCGGTCCATATGTGTCCAAGTACTTGTGCAAAAAGTCTAACCGTATGTATAGTTAATTGACTGTTAATACGATAGTTTAGTTTTTCAAGAGAGAATTTTGGCTACATCTTCCGTTTGTGATGACTGCTTTGGATTATATGCTCCTACATTTCGCTTCCCAGCGTTGACTAGCTTCTTTGCAGGTCTGAATTTCTATCTTCATCAATCCAAGTACTTGGTGAGAGTCCTTCATGACGACAACTAGTTCAGACCAAAGCATATCCGAGGACATGGTGAACACCTTTTGTTGCTGTCAAAGGAAAATTGATCAGCTAATCACTGTTTTGTCTTAATTACGAGGCGAGTGATTCGAAATGCGACAAAAAATTTCCGTGAAACTGTCACGCCCTTCAACATGAGTAGATAAAGACAAATGGAAAAAGAAAATTAGATCAAATTCCGTGAGGTGTTTCTAATGGTCCCCCATCGCGCTAGGCTGTCATTCATTCTCCCACCCATTGGAATTTCCACCGCTGACGTGAAAATCGAATTCTCACCCAGCAATCAGGAAATTACACGTGGCGTCACTGACAATGAACGACTTTGTTGACTCTCACCTCTATTTGGAAAGGGGTAATTCTTACATTTGCAATCCCTTGAAAAAACTTTCCTCTTCAATGTGCAACGGTGGGAAAAGCATCCGTTTCACATTACCAAAGTATTTGAATATTACTTTGCGTTGTCACATCATTTTATGCTTATGAAAATATCATTTGTTTACCCAAATATCCCTGCCCAAGGCTTGAATTTCCCATTCCTATCCAAGCAAACTAGAGCATGAGTGAATTGCTATTGTTTAGTTTTTGAGCGATTACGATGCTAAGTTATTGGGTCTAGGACATTCCCCATGTCAGCTCCTCTCCAAGCTTGCTCACATCGCCATGATAGCATACTGGAGTAGGGATCATTCTCGCGACATAATGGGTTTAACGAGATTGAAGTCTTCCTTGGTCCAACTCCATCCGGAATGTGCCATTCTTGAAAGGATGGTGTACAAAAACAAGAACCAGCATAGGCATTGCTCCTATTTCTAGTATCTTTTGAAGGTTCCTTTTTTCCTCCCGCCGTTTGACTTGTGTCATGACCTGTTCTCAAACTTGTTTTAATTAGTCAAACAAGGAAATGGAATATGAAAAATGTCTTATTTGAAGGAATGAAAGACAAATATTAAAGTTAAGATGAATAGACTATGAATGATTCATGGATCTTAAGTGCTTATTGGTGGCTATTTGTGCAGCCTAAAAGGTTTAAACCAATGCACTCACAGTCTCTCTTGTGACAAGCCAAAAATCAAATATTGTGCAATTTTTTAAAAAGTGAGAGTATGCTTGTTTCAGGTAAGAAGGGATTTGAGGCTTTTGTAGTCAGCTAATTTATTAAGTTCTTTCATTCAAGTGATACCTAGAAAGAAGCCCAAGCAGAAAGTTCATCTTTTGGAAAGGTGCACTTGGCTTTCTCATAACATTGTGGGCATAGGAGTTTTTCGCATTTTATTTTGATCTACCATTAGCTCTTAGTTTGCGCCTTTAGAGTTGATCAAGAATAACTAGTTTAGATTATTGTCATGTTTCCCATGTTTCTTGCGTATGATCTTCTAGCAATTTTCAGCAGCTTGCTACATGCATTGCTTTTGATGCTTCTAATGTCTCCACAATTCTGTAATTTAGTCTAAAGTGGAGGAAGTGTGATGTTGGGAAGCCTAATTTCATCGAACAACTTCATGGCGTCGCATAACTACCGTCGCAAGTATTATCTGATCATTCTCCATTTTGACCCCCTTCTTTCTTTTTGATTAGACTCGACAAGATTCTCCACCTGTTTGCAATCAATTAAGCTCAATGCTATTATCAAAAACAAATTTTGAGCCAACCTGAAATTAAGCTAAATATTGGACTCTCCTTCAACCTCCAAATAAAATGTTACTTGTTCCCATTTGCTTACTTTCCTCTCTATATAATTGGATATCTTCAATGTGCTACGTTTCTGTGCAGATGGTTGAACCAATGTTGAAGGCAGCTTGGTATCCTTCTTTTGTTGTCAAGATACAACAATTTCTCTTGCATCTTAAAATTGGCATAGGCAGAAAAGAATATTCATTTTATGGATAGATACATAATTTTTTCTTTTTAAGTTTTTAGTAGCTACCAAGTCATTTTCAATCACTCTAGATGGACATTCATTAAATTTATGTCCTTGCTTATGCTTCTAAATTATCAAAATTGATATTTGTAATCTTGACTTTAAAATAGTGAGATATCCATCTTACTCGCTCAATCATTTTTCAAGGGATGTTCTGTGAAAGTCTCACCATTGCTAGCATGTACCAGAGTACTAGTTCAGCATGTATGTATTACTTCCTTATTCTACTGTTGAGGTAGTTCAGTCTGGTTTGTTCTTTTGGCCTTTGAGAATGTTATGGTAATTTACGTAGGCCACCCATTCATGTGCTGATGTGGCGATGACTTTGCTAGATATGTCTTGTTCCAATCGCTAGCTTGTCGGAGCATAATCGTTTAGCCAAAAGATCTTACTCTACTAGAGAAAAGGTTATGGACCATTTGATCAGACAGGAAGAACTACCATATCTACTAGATTTAACCAGCTCCAGACTTTGTGACTTCAACCATTGCGAAAGTTGCCACTGCAAGTGAATTAGCCTCCAAACCTTTGAATGCTTATTCAAAACCTGAACAGAAATTATGGACCTATGTTTTCAGCTTTAGTAAAACAATTGGAAGAAGGGGGAGGGGACATGAGAACTCCTCTGTTTCCGTTTGGATGTTATACCTGATTTATCTTTTAATGATATCTCGATGCCATGTGATTTAGATGGGAGCAGGTATCATATCAAGTGTTAGTGCTTAATAAATATCTCCCTCTCTCAAGCGTTACTGACTAGGGAAAAAAAATCTTGCTTACATATGGAGAAAAACAGGGGGGTTTTTGGGGTTTTTCTTTTTTCTTTTTTTCTTTTTTTGGCGGGGGCGGGGGTGGGGGCGCAAATTGTTTCGGATTTTGTCATCCAAGATCGATTTATCTTATCTCGTACATTTTACCAAATCATATTATTCACTTGCCATAACACCTATAAATGAAGTCAGACTATTTAATAGAATTTGTGTTTGTTGAAGGCAATAAACAACGTATCTGTTCATAGTTTGCTTCCTTTTTATGTTGGTCATTCTCCATATGCTTCCTTACAAAGTTTAGGAACTTCAGAGGCCATGACAGAAGGTAATAGAAATTCTCACATTGAATTGGTTGGGGCTTTCGTAACTTGCAGACATTACTGGATCTCGATTCAGTATTCAAAATTGTTTCTTCTGTTTCAAAGAAAAAGCAGTGTGTAAAATTAACACACGAAGGAATTGAGGAGAATTTTTCTTTAAAGATTTAATCAATCTTCAATGATTACTTCATTTATGATAACAAATTCCATTTAATTGATGGAGGCTTTTAGGGAGTTTTATCCAACACATCAGTATCGTCTAATGCTAGAGTGCGTATAGCAGACTGATTAGTGCCTATTGCTTGAAAGCACATGCAATAATGAGGGTAGCAATTCACATGTTGACAGAGAAAATGCTTCACTAGGGTCACCGTCTACAGAAGCATCGCCTGTTTCCTCGAAGCTTAAGACATTTAGGGTGTTTCCACGTGTGATTGACGAGCTTTGGCCGCACACCCGTTATAACCATCTTCCTTCTTCCTTCTTCCCTCTCTCCTCTTAATTTGCTCGGCTTTTGCTAATTGAAAAGGTCCTCCCATCTCGCCTACTATTATCTAGTTTTGTTTCTCTGTGTTCTCAAATCATTTGCCTCATTAACAGATGAATGCGTCTTAGTCCCTCAGAAGGTTGAGATGGGTAAAGCAATCAAGCAAG
The DNA here is from genome assembly GCA_014182885.2 of Eucalyptus caleyi. NCBI lineage: Eukaryota > Viridiplantae > Streptophyta > Magnoliopsida > Myrtales > Myrtaceae > Eucalyptus > Eucalyptus caleyi. The sequence continues at coordinate 2,567,199 of CM024472.2, read as the reverse complement.
CTCTGCTCTGGGGTGAAGGGGATGGGACAGGATCTACTCCCAGTGCCTCCGTGCCTGGCCATGAGAAACACGGTAATGTCTAGAGAAATCCTGTATGTGCTTAGGCCTTCTTTATTAGAGAATAGAGAGCCGAAGGCCATCTCCGATCCTACCGATTCTGATTTCATCCGTTTGTTGTGGCGTAAGTCAAAGAACTCAGATGACAAAGTGCTAATTATAAAACGTGGAGAACTCAAGAATCTTGAGACGTAAATTGACGTATGCATATCATCTACTTGATCTTCATTGACATCACTTTCCCTCCCTATCTTCACACACAAAAATAAAAGAAAGAAGGAAAAAAAATGGAAATTAACATCAACATCGTGTCTGCGAGTAGACGTTGTACGCTGCAGCACTTGTTCCCATCGCCTTCGTTCTCCTCCTCCTCCTCCTAAGCTATAAGTATTCGATGTTCCGGGCGAGTCCCTCCGAAGCTCTAAGTATTCGACGTTCTGGCTCCTCTGCCGAACCAGAATTGAGATTTAGGTTGCTGATCCGAGGAGGAACGTCGAGTACATATTGAAGACCAACTTTAGTGAGTACACAGAGGGAAAGTATGGCATAGATATAACAAATAATTTGTTTGGGAAGTAGGATAACATACCTTCGCAGAATGGGTTTTCTTCCCCCTAATTAAGAACGAGCGTTCCAGTGATAACAAGCATCGAATTCTTCGCCGACCCTATAGGAACCATTAGGGGAGATCTTCCAAGTGCACATGGTGCATCTGCCCTCGGCGCACTTGGTGTTCTCGGTGCATTGGCCTTCGTCTCTCGATTGCACGTATATGTCAAACCGCACAAACTATCCAGGCCACGAAAAGCCACAAAAGAAAAGGGTGCCGCCGATGAAGTTTGGTATGAACAAGAATTCCCAGCTGTCCTTCACCTGACGGGCTCCCAGATCGTTGTCCTTCGATTTGCAATGGACGGTGAGAGTGGTTCCGGCCAGCAAACCATTCTCGATCTCCACGTGCGTCCTCTTCCAGACGCTTCCGATGCAGCTACTCACGAAAAAAGGAGCAAAGAGGAGGAGCACAACCAACGACTTCCTCATTAGGGCAGGAGTTGGTCCGAATATGGAATCTGGCACTCAGATCAAACACCAATTCTCAGTGATGAATGACCTCACGAACGAAACAGGGAAAACAGGGGGGAGAGAGAGGGAGGGAGAAATGGAGCAACGAAAGCTGACCTCACAATCGCGTTCTCCGGAAGTAACTTCGTCCGACGTTCCGGCGGCGGGCGGCAATGAAACAGAAGGCGCACCTCTCTGCCCCTGTTTTTGAAACTTTTTTGTTACAAAACCGGAAAATCATATCGATATGAATGTCGAGACACATGAAGGTAAATAACAATTCATATGTATTTCTTGCACCTTGCCACAGGCAACAACACAGAAGGAATGAAGTCGAACATAGCATCGTGACACGTGTCAGTCGGGGGATCACAATAGCTGTAATCCAATCACCTCGACTATGCATGCAACGTCTCCCTCAACCATAATGATCCCTAAAAGCAAAATAAAATATTTTCCATAAGGGACAGAGATAATTGGAATTATCGTATGTTCGGTTTGGTCCCGTCCGCCGGGGGTGGTTACCCCTACAATGGCAGGGTTTCCTTCCCAAGGGGCTAATGATGAACAAGCTGGTGCAATCAGTGAGTGATCTTATTTACGGAAATGCTAGCTCTATTGTGTTTGGCAAGATCTTGTCAACCCCTTTGCTTTCATAGGCTAGCTAGCTCAAGGCGAAACTATTAGGGTGCGCATGGTAACGTTTCTATTTTGACGAACTATTTCTTTTCAGAAATATTTTTCTTTTATTTCTACTTCGGGAACAATTTCTAAGTAAAGTAAAATGTTTGATAATTATATAAAAGTTCCATTCTTAGAATAGACAAAGAATAGAAATGCATTTAGTAAAAATTTATAATTTTTTGTATTTATTTGTTTTTTCCTCTTACTCACGAACCGCCGATCGCCACTTGCCGTTGCACGACCGCTGTCCGGCTGTCGCACGACCGCTGCACGGCCGTCGCACGACCGCCGCACGGCCATCCCATGACCGCCACACGACCACCGACCGTCGCCGTCGACTGTCGTCGCAGGATTGCCGCCCATAGCCCACCGGCTGCAGGAGGGAGTGGTGGTCGGTGAGTTGTGGGCAGTGGTCCTATGGCAGCAATCAACACCGACGGTCGATGATCGTGCGGCAACAGGCAACGGTCACGTGGCAATTGGCAACGGCAAGCTATCGGCGAACAGTGGCGGTCTTTGGCCGGTGGGCCATGGGCGATGGCCGGTGGGCTACAAGCGGTGGTAACCGTCGCTGGCAATCGGTTGCCGACAGTGCCCGCAGGCGGCAAGAGATGGCTGACAATTGGCAGGCGGCCAACAATGACCGCAACAAAGAAGAAGATCAAACATATGGCGCACCTCTCTGCCCCCGTTTCTCCTCTTTCTTTTTCTGCCCTTGCGTCTCCCAAGCTCCAAATGCCGTGGGAATGCTCTCTTAAATGTCTGGAGTTGGAGTCCCTCCTCAACAGCAGTCCAACTTTGGATGCCATTTTTGCACTTGTAGAGAGAACTTCTGCAATTCCAAAAATGGCTAACTTTAACTTGGCTTCTCAGAACGAGAACTTGGTGGAGAAGATGGGAGAGATGGAGTGGAGTTTACAGACTACTATTATTGCTAATTCAGACAGACCATCGTTTCTTCTTTAGGGCTAAAATGCCCAGCTGCACCCTCACTTCGTGTTGCCAAAGTGGGTTTCCTTTCAATAACTCAAAAGGCTACGATTTTATAAAAAATCAAATCGAAGAATAAACAATGCATATCAAAAGTTTTTACTGAATTTAATAAACAATACAGTTTTAACTCATTTTCTCGGTCACATTCAGTTACGTCAAATAAGCTATCGCATTTTAAATACAAACCCACGTGGTCGTCCTAGAATATGTGTACTATTCCAAGTTTAATAAGTATTTTGAAACTACATAAATTACATGATTTTCTTTTCTTATTCTCAGTTAAGATAGATACATTAAAATAAAATTATAGCATTTAAATGTTTATTTAGATGTATATCCTCTTCTTGATATTCAATGAAACAATACTTGTCGACGATGAACGTGAGAGAGGCATGGCAATGTCCCGTCGGGTTGCCTAGCATGTAACGAGCAGGGACTTGAGGAAGGATTAAAGAAAACTCAATGTTTGCACATTTGCCATTTGACATTTTATAAATAAAAAATAAAAGTTAATTTCTATTGGTGGTACCTTCGCAAAGGAGGCACGTGGCCAAAGGGTTGATAAATAAATATCTTGAGCGCCACGTAGTTTCTTCCTTTTTCTTATAAAGTTACTTATAACTGATATTTATCTCAAATTGAAGAAAAAGATTCATGATATCTCACCTCCTCCTCCGTCCAGCCACTGCCCCGCGCATGCGTTCTTTTGCGGACGCAAATCGAGAAACTATTTGAATACTCAGAATTAATTACAGGAGGATGGAAGTGACAGAAAGAAAGCCCGTCAACATTGAAGAAAGCCCCAGTGGCCACCATTCCAACATGAAAGGGGGAGGTGAGGGGTTCAAATCCCCACATTTTCAGGGAGGAATGGGATGGAGACGCGTAAGCTTCAGGAGTGGGTTTCGACTCCCACACTCTGTAAGAGGCAGGGCAAAAGTCTGAGAGTGAGTGTAAAGTAAGAATAGAGTAGGACTAACAAAAAAAAAACTTCAATTTTTTTTTTAAGGAAAAAAATGATGATGCATTTTTTAATTGAAAAAATTAAGTTTCTACGTATTTATTATCTAATGACTAACCCCCCATCCAAAGCTGTGCAATTCCATACTTACATCGCAATAAATGAATTCGCACATGGGTTGCTTTGCAAGACTAAAACCTACGACATACAACTTACAACTGCAAGATAAATGAATTTGTCAAAACTACAAACAAATATATTATTATCTATGCTGGAAATTCAAGAGGGAACCGATAGTTTTTCAATTGAAAATTTGGTAGTAAGTTAAAGCGACCCGATGTAGATATACCAATCGGCATTTACTGTCTCACTGCTTCTTCAGTGATCAAGTCGTTTGCTACTGATAGAACGCTAACTTTCTTGATAGGTGGCAGCCGGAACTCAATGCACCATCCAGTCCTTTGCCGGTGGAGCCGTGATGATGGATGAGAGACTTGTCAAGGGCAACGCAATTGCGGGGATGTTTACTGGAATGTACGGGGTTGTCGCTGCCCGCGGCCTTCCAAAATCCAGGACCCGATTGCTTTATCTGGCCTTATGCTGTGTCTTTGTACGTCCTCTCTCTTATGCAGGAGCAGCGCCTCTTTCTCTCCCATTTTGCTAACGTCTGTTTAGTCACTTGTGTCCTGGTCATGAATCAAAGGAGTTAAATATTAGTTATTATTTTCTGGGGTTATTATTTTCTGGGGTTAATGAATCGGTTGAAAGGCCTGCTTTAGGTTATTGATAATGGAAATTACCTATTGATAATGGAAATTACCTAAGTTATAACTCTGATTGTATAATAAATAATATGTAAAAATTTTCGGGGTTAAGTCAAATAATACGTAGACGCTTAACTTTTTAATGATTTAGTAGGAATATTATTATAAAATCAGATAGCCCTAAAATTTCTGACCAAAAAAAAAAAAAAAAAAAAAAAGGTAGTCCTAATTTGTACTATTTTTATTATCCTAACATATTAGGCTATACTAATTTTGATCCGGTATACTTGTTTAGGCAATTAACGGTTATCCAGGGCTAAAAGGGGGCAATGAAATTATTCTCTTTTTAATTTCCTCCTTAACCTTCTTTTGTTTTTTGTATTTTTCCCCCTCTTCTTCTTCCTCATTGGGTTCATGAAATTATATCTATTTGAAATTTGGTATCTAACTCACGGATGTTGCTAATTCAAAACTGGATTATAAACATCTCGTTTTTAGGTTGGTAAATGTCGAGATACTAGAGTACAAAAATCAATCAAATAAAGTTTCTGCACACATTCAATAAAAAAAAATTCTTTCTAATCTAGCAATGATATTTCCAAATTTCGAAAGTAGCAATTCATGAATTCTGAACAAAAAAAAAAGTGTGTTTCCAAGGACACAAAATATCTAGATGCCTTCGGCAATTTCAAAAAAATAAAACATAAAAGAGAACATGGGTATATTTTCATGGCCAGTTCACCGTACAAGGTGTCGAAGTCTTGATTTTGGCCCGACCAATACCGCAATGTAATAAATACTATGAAGTTCGAACCCAAAATTAGCTGTCTCCGCAAATTTACTCAGTTTTTTCGCTAATGGCTAATTTTATGATGAGCGCCATAACACCTATATTAACACCTCAAAAGGGTTACCGGTACCGTTGCTGCGACTCTCCCCTTTCATTTATACAAAGAAATTATATATTGTTTAATATATTACATCGATGAATCTTGAGCCTACGTACTTTGTTTTTCAATCAAATCTTTGAACTTCCTTTAATTTTTTGTTTAAATGAGCCCCCATACTTGTATAAATTTCTATTCTATTCGGGCTGCATAACCAATCGGACCATGCTAGCATGGCATGTAAAAACTTTTGCGCCATCGATGAGTTGTCGTGGAGAATAAAATGGACCAAAAGCAAAATTTATGCAAGTCTAGAGGGGAAGTTTTTTTGGCGACGACTTATCTATAGGGGCAATTTCCCTTTTTTTTTTTGGCTAAGTCATATTCCAGCATGGTTTGACATGCAATGAAAGTCGAAAAGGGGGAAAATTGTCTAAAACTTCATAAACCTATTACATTTTTGTTAATTTAGTCATAAATAGTTCAATTTTATCAATGAAGTTCTAAACATTTTCGCACTTTACTAATTGAGTTAATCAGATCAATTTTAATTAGAAATCGCTGATGTTAACGCTAGTTGTCCTACATAGCATGATTAATGTTGACGTAAATAATTTTTAATAATATTTTAATATGTTTTCTATCTTTTATTTTTTGGATTTATCATTTTTATTTCCTTTGGCTTTTCTATTATTTTTTATGATGACGGCGGTGACCTCACCTGCCGCAAGGCCTCACCCTCAATCAGTGGAGCCACAAAGGCCCTAGGCAAGGCCATCATGGCCTCGCAGGCCGTAGGTGAGGCATCCCTTGCTAGATCGAAGGGCCTTACCTTAAAGAACCGATTCATTGAACCGGAGCATGGAAAGCAATCCGATCCGGTTCGACTTCGCATGACTCCAAACCACACCACCGCCCCCGCCCCCTTATGTAGCACCGACACAACATGACACGACACACCAACACGTCATTTCTCAAAAAATAGAAAATTCCGACACGTTCCGACACGTTATATAAGAAATATTTTTTTATATATAAATACAAAAATAAATAAATAATAATAAAATGAGCATAGAATTAATTTATAATTAAAATATTAATCTAACATTTGTTAATAATATTCATTGTTTTAATTTGACAGAGATTGAATGAGAAATTCAAAATTTGCTAACACAAAAGAGTAAATTTGAAGGAACATGTCATGTTTTCTTACACTTGTCGGAGATTAGTGAGATTTCTTAGTCTAGATAGAGTTTGGAATTCATGATATAGATTGGCTTGGAGCTCCTCTGCAAAACAATGTTCGAGAAAAATGAAAATCTAGGACAAGAACTCAAAGAAAAGGAAATAACTAAATTGGTCATGGAAAATATGAGAGATAACTCACAACCCAATGACATAGACCAAAAGAGATAACTCGCAAGCGATGCATGCAAGAGGTAGAAAGAAGCAAAAAAAAAAAAAATCACAACTTTAAGTTTGTAGGGGCAACGGAGTGACGCCGGTGAGAAGAGGGGCATTCCATCGTCACTCACGGGAAGGTCAAACTTATAAGTGAGAAACTTGAGAGTGATAATTTTCTTCTTTATCCTTTATTTTTGTTACTTTAATTATTTTTTCATATATTTATATTTTGACCCCTCAAGTATTGAATTTTTTTAAAATTGACCCCGTGCATGTCGAAATCACGTGTCGGAATTTCAGCCTTGCATGTTGAAGCATGTCGGGAAGAGTTGACCACATGTCGGATTCCCCGACACTCGTTGACCGCATGTCGGAATATCTCGAAGCATGTTGGAGTGTGTCGGACATGTGTCGAAGTGTCGGACACAACACGAAGGCTTTTGGAGAGTGTCAGTGTTTCTTAGGCTGTGACCCAGATCTGCGCAACTAGATCTGCGCGACTAGATTTGCATGCGATTTGGGTTGCCGTGACCCTCGCCGAGTGGCAACCCTCATCGGAGGGTCGTGGGACCCTAGTCAAAGCACCTGTCTTTCGCCGCACCTCCCTCCCTTTGCTGGAGACTACCCTTCGCTAGTGACCATGCGTATATGCTAGTCTAGAGAGAAGGAAAGAAGATGAATATGATGAACAATTGTCGGGTAAAATCGGAAAAATGAAAAATTAACGAGGATAATTTCGAAAGAAAAAATTTATTAGCTTCAAAGCTAGCATGCCGAGAAAGCCCAAGGCAGCCCCTAACCTGCCTTGGGCTTTTAACCTTGGTAAGGCTTGTCTTTGGCAAAGGCAAGTGAAAAAAAAATTTGCCAAACACTAAAATATTTGGCCCAAAGGCTTTAACCCCCCCCCCCCCTCCCAAAAAAAAATCTCTTGGGAAAGCTGTTTCCAAATGCAGCCTAGGTCCACTATGTTGCTAAGTGGGAGGGGGATTACTTTTATGACTAGCAGACAAGGCCTTGGTCTGGGTGGAGGCATGATAAGAATTTAGATTTCAGTTTCCTAACTGGAAGCCATTTACCAAGTTTGACTCATTTGTGTTCGACTGTAAATCATATAGGAATCTGCAATTAATGCATAATTTGGATCCGAATTGAGCTAATTCACTGTGTTTTCACTTTATCAAGAGCTTTAGTCATTTGCTATGTTATGATCAAATTGATAAAAGGTGTAGTTGGAAATCAACTTGATGCCGCTCTAGATCTAAATCTATTTTTCTTAGTAGAAAGAAAATTCGGAGGATGGTCTGAAGCTTCTTGGAACTACAAAAATTGAACTGTCTCCTTTTCTTTTCTTTTTAAGTAAGCAACGTTAGTCATGTGACATCCAATCTAATTTTCTTTTCTTTTTTTTTGGTAAGCAACTTTAGTCATGTGATATCCAATCCTCTGGTCATTTCACAACTAGTACAACTCCGTTCATACATTTAGAGAATGTGGCTTCCCGTTTTAAGAGTGTAAGTTTGAGAATCATTGGACATTGAAGGCATACTCTTTAATACTTAACCTTGTCTTCCTTTGATGGGAGCACAAGTGCGACATGAGAGTCCTTTTTTCAGCACTTTCAGAACCTTTGAACAGTTTACTATACTCTCAAAACGATTTCAATCTGGTTTAGTCGATCGGATATCTTTAGAAAAAGTTATAGAAAGCTGACAAGACACGTGATGTGGAATGCTTATCATCAGCATACCACATATCACGCAACACCGTCATTTCATTACTTTGCAATGGATAGTTGACAAAGTGGCTTGCTTGAAATTACTCCAGAGGCACGGTGAACAAATTGGAAGTGTCAAAAAGCTCCTTTTTTTGGAACGTTTAAAAAGCTCATTTCCCTGATTGAAAATAGCGTCAGAAAGAATCCCCACGAAGGTAGTTCATCCTAAGCTCCTGTTAACAATTTTAAGTCAAGGTAGCTTGTAATGGTTTTTGGTAGACGCCCTTAAATTTTGGATTTGCTCATATAATCAAGAACAATGCACTTGAATAGATCCTATATTGTGTTTGAAGGTGCTGCTACGAACCTCTGTTTTAAAGATTTGTTGATAAAGATCTGAACTTTTAAGTTTCTATATTACGTGAATTTTGTATGATTCCCATGGCATTTCATCCTATGACCCTAGCTTGGTTAATACTGACATTTCTTAATTGCTGCAGCCATATGGATTTGACGTTGGCTAATCAAGAGAGGGGAAAAGTACTTGGTTGTTTTAAGGCATGCGAGTAGGAGGCTAGGTATAGGTAATATATATTTTTGTTTATTGTAACGTGACATAGCTTTGTCTACCATGGGAAACGATTCTCGAGTAGCTGTGTCTAATTTTCGTATCCGGAACCAACTAAGGAGGTAATGCCCAAGAAGTGATTCATGTATTAACTGGCAGAAGAGCTGCCGCATCACTTTTGCCTAAGAATATTAGTGAATTGCGATAGCGAGCATTGGGGTACATGAAACGATGTGCAGATCTTACAGAGTAAAGGCAAGCTATTTTCCAGCTGTGCATCAGCGGATGATACATGGAGTGGCAACAAGGCTTTCCTCCACTTGCCTATCCTTGTTATTCTGTTCTCTTTTAACTTTATCCCAAACGTTCCTTTTCAACTCAAAGACTACTAAGGGCTTGGTAACGTTTCTATTTCTCCCGATTTCTCTTCTTTTGTTTTTGAAAAAAAAAAAAAATCTGTTTGGTAACACCAACTTATTTTTTATTTTCCTCGGAAAAGAAAAATGACTAGAGAATAGATTTGGAATAGAAACAAGAAACAAAAAAAAAACTTTTTATTCCCAAGAACAATTTCTAAAAATAAGTTTTTTTTTATTTTCTATTTTTCTTTTGTTCTTCTTCTTTGTTGCGGCCATCGCCAGTCGCCTGCCAATCACCGGTCACCTCCTGTCACCCGCAAGCACCGTTGGCGGCTGATCGCCGACAACGGTTACCACCGCTTGTAGCCCATCGACTACTACCCATAGTCCACTGGCCAATGAGTGCCATCATCCATTGATAGCCTGCCATTGCCAACCGCCGCCTAACCATCACCTTTCGCCGCACAATCACCGATCGTCGCTGTTGATCGCCGCCATAGGACCGCTGCCCACAGCTCACCGACCACCGCCCCCTCCCGCGGCCGGTGGGCTATGGGTGGCAATCCTGTGGCGGCGGTTGATAGCAATGGCCGGCAGTCATGCGACGGCCGTGTTGCGGTCATGCAACAGCCGTACGGTGGCTAGGCGGCAGTTGTGTGGCAATAGGCAGCAATCAACGGTCCATGAGTAAGAAGAAAAAACAAATAAAAACAAAAAGTTATAAATTTTTACTAAACACATTTCTATTCTTTTTCTATTCCAAAAATATAAATTTTATATAATTATCAAACATCTTACTTTACTTAGAAATTGTTCCTGAAGTAAAAAAAAAAAAAAACTATTTTTGAAAAGAAATCGTTCCTCATAATAGAAACGTTACTATGCGCACCCTAATAGTTTCTTCTTGAGCTAGCTAGCCTACGAAAGCAAAGGGGTTCGCAAGATCCCGCCTAACACAACAATAGAGCTAGCATTTCCGTAAAGAAGATCATTCATTGATTGCACCGGCTTGTTCATCATTATCCCCTTGGGAAGGAAACCTTGCCATCGTGGGAGAAAATATTGGGTACGTCTTATGTATCAACGTGGCAAACAAGAAGGCGCTCGCAGCGCGACACGTGTCGTGCGGGACCCACGATTTCAGAGGCGCCCATTTTGAAAATTTTCCCGTACTGTAGCTCTGCCGCGGGTTCTTTTATTGCGCCTCTCTCTCTACACTCGCTCTCGCTCCCCGAACGAACTCCCGACGAACTCTCTCTCTGTGCCTTAGCTTTTTCCGACCGGCGAACCACCGCGAGCAACCGACAAACCAGGAGTATACCAGCGAGACGACCACGAGCGACCGACCGGCGTGCGACCTTCCTCTCTGCCCTCCCTCTTTCCGGCCGGCGAACCACTGCGAGCAACCGACGAACGAGGCGGATACCGGCGAGACGACCGCAAGCAACCGACCGGCGTGCAACCTCCCTCTCTCTGCCCTCCCTCGCTTTTTCCGACCGGCGAACCACCGCGCCACCCCTCCGGCTCCGGATCTGGCCTCGACTCGTCCGTCCCCTGCTCTTCGCTGTCTGCCCTCCTTCTCTTCGCGGCGGACCACCGCGTGACCAGCGAACCACTGCGCCCCCCTCCAGCTCCAAATCCGACACCGGCTTGTCTTGTACGCTGGAACTTGGTGCCCAACCGCCTCACACCCGCCGGCCTGTTGATCTCCAATTCCGCTCGCATCACGATCCCGCTCTTCTCTGTCTGCCCTCCCTCTCTTCGCGGTGAACCACCGCGTGACCGGCGAACTACCGCGCCCCCCCTCCAGCTCCAGATCCGACACCGGCTTGTCTTGTACGCTGGAACGTTGGTGCCCGACCACCTCACACCCGCCGGCCTGTTGATCTCCAGTTCCGCTCGCATCACGATCCCGCCAGTGCTTTGGTTCAGGTAAAAGTCACAGGGGAAGGAATCAGTGACATATCAGATTGCGAGCTGAAGGGAGAGAGGGAGCTCGAAGGGCAGCTTTGCCGTCGCCAGTCGTCCGCTCGAGAGCCGCCGTCCGCCGTAGCGCTCCCGTCCGAACCAGGTAAATCATTCCCGAGTACGTCTGCCCTTTTTTTGGTGGGGCGTCGGGCCGGAGCTCGTGGTTGACCAGTTCGCACGATCTTCGGTCTCGGTCCTCGCCCGAAATTCCGTCGTGCTCGTGTTCATTCCTCGCACAGTGTATGTGTGCTTATTGTACTGCTTTTTGCAAATATTTGTTTGTGTTACAAACGCAGTTTGATATGCTCCTTCTCGGTCTCATTGGCCATGTATTGATGCAAAATGCTTAGACGCCTGGTATAATTGCTTTCTTCTCGGTGCATGTGAAACCTATCAACTAATGAACTAGTGGACCCAAATCGAGGTGTCCCAAGACCACTTGACACTTGTTCTGTTCCGTAAGAATGGCCTTCAAGTTAATATTTCCCATTTGATCAAGAGCGATTACCATTCAAAGAGTCACTAGTATGTCAATCACTTGTTTTTAGTTTTCACTTAAAAACAGTTAAAGTGAAATGTGTTCCCTGTAGAAGGGCGAATGACGTGAAATATGTATAAACCTGATGAATAAGGGATGGCATTATTCTATTTCGCCAGTATAAGCTGTTTCACTTTGAGAAAAGTGGTGAAACATTCATTGATGTCTCTGGCAACAAGAACTTTCATTGGCTGTTGACTTCAAATATGCCACACGTTCAAGGTTCTGCTCATCTCCTTGGATCTGGTGTTACCATTTTCAACGTGACCGTATATAAGTCGCACCCATTTGCAGTTGTGTTTTCTGTGTCATCATTCAGGGAATCTGAACTCTCTTGTTTTCCTTGCTTTGAAAGATAAACTTTTAGGTGCTAGCATGATTTAAACTTGGTCCCTTTAACATGAGGCATTTTGTGTAATTTGTTCTTATATCATGAATTGGTGGGAATTTGAAAACTGAAGCAAGTGTTGTGAGCGCTTCCTTTTGTGAGAATGTACTAATGTTATTTTAAGATAAAATAGTACGGAAGCCTGGTCATTTTCGTTTAGACAGTTCTAGAATCTGCTGTTTATTCATCTGTTTTTGAAGTTTGTCTAAATTAGCTTAAACATGACTTTGCGACTGCTTGAAGCAATCATTCTATAGCACCTGTCCAATCTGTCAAGCGTACTAAAAGAAGCATGGGGAAGCTGCTCTCATCTCTTGGGAATTTTTTTCTTGATGGATGTTGAAAGAAAAAGTGAAAATTCAAGTATTGTTGTTTATTGGCAAGAAAGATTGGACACCTTTTATAGTTTGAGTGCTAATTTTTCATTACTTCATATGTTCAAGATTGAATTATTGTGTAAAGACAAAACTGTGCAAACTAAAACAACAAAAGTGATGAACGAGATGTCGACTATCAAGTCATTTTGAAACAGTAAAACAAAAGAAATCAATTTTGTCGATGTATTTGATCAATTTGGAACTTATGTTGCATAGTTTTGGAGACTTTTTACTTTGAAGTAATGAAAAATTGTCGATGACTTCTCATATGGATGTGGACAGGCCCCTGTTTCTGGTCATGTTAAAAGAGCTGCTGAGGGAAGTCGATGACTTCTCATATGGATGTGGACAGGCTTTAAAGAGTTACGGACTTGATGCCAAAGGTTTTTTCAATGCTACCGGGGTTCAGTTCAGAATTGATGCCAAAGGGTCAAGAGAAAGAAAGCCAGGCAAAGATCAAAAGATACATGACCATGATGGACTCAATGACAAATGAAGGCAAGTCATGCAGTAATATATAGTTTAGCTGTTTATTATTTTGGCTTATGGCTGCAGTGAAAGTTTTAAATTCAAATCCTTGCCTCTGAGCCTGATTAAACAAGTTTGATTTGTTTCAGAGTTAGACAGTTCAAATCCAAAGATCATGAATGACTCTAGAATTATGCGGATAGCAAGGGGTTCTGGTCGCCATGTCAGAGAAGTTATGGAAATGTTGGAAGAGTATAAGCGGCTTGCCAAGATTTGGAGCAAAATGAAGGGACTTAAGATCCCAACGCGGGGTGATATGAACATGCGGTCTCGAAACATGAATGCACAGCACATGAGCAGAGTTCTTCCACCTCAGATGCTAAAGCAGATTGGTGGCATGGGTGGTTTACAGAACTTGATGAAGCAAATGGGTTCTGGCAAGGATATGATGGGTATGTTTGGAGGTGGCGAGTCATAATGGCTGATTTGTTAATTGTATCATTCAGTTGTAACCTCTGGGCGAAATTAAGCAGCCACAGTTTGGTTCCACTAAGAATTAGACGGGCCTTATTTCCTCAAGTGACAAGCCATACAGCTATGAATAGACATGGGAGAGTGAGTTCTAGTGGAAGGGTCGATGCATTTGATTTGCATTCTTATGTAACTAGTCAAAATGCTGGCTTGGAATAATTACAGGATTTTTTGTTTTTTGAGTTAGGATTATGGGAGAGCAGGTGTACCTTTTGGTTTTTTTATAAGTCAGCTGAAATGCATTACTGAAGTTTTTGTGTGTTTCATCCCTTTCTCGGTTGAATTTATTGATTCCATATGACAAATCTTACCTTGGAGCGCCTGGAATGGATGTTTGAAGAGCTGTCGGCTTGTTTCTCTTTTATGGCTTAACGGCACCCTTTCCTACGGTCTTGCTAATTGACAGTAGGTTTGCTCCCAAGGTGAAGTTGGTCCATCAACGGACACCACTTTGTTGCTAGAAAGGCGGTAAGTAACTAGTCTGTGAAGCTGTTCTTGAAACATCAAAATACTGAGGGAGACTCGGACATTCCTAGAGACAAAAACACAGAATGGGAAGCTTCAGCTCGTTGCGTAACTAGTGTAAGTTGCTCTTCCGTAACATTGAGAAAGCCATCAAAGCAAAATTAACTTTTGTTACTAAGAAGCAGACCTCTAATTTATAAATAATCGTGTATGCATTAGCATCAGTCTTAACAACGCAGAAGATGGGAATTAAATGAAGCTCCTTCATCGATGAGTCCAGTTGAATGTAAAAGAGAGAACTAAGCTCATGGGCAAAGAAAAGCTTTAGTAATCATCCTTTTACGTGAAATTGAGATTGTTTAACTCCACTTGTGCACGTACTCATCCTCAAAAACACAAGCGGTTCATCAAATCGCAACCCATTAGTTTTTTGATGGAGGAGAATTGCTTTTCATTTGGTTGCGTTCGCTCTTCATGCAGGACAAATTGACGAGGCAGCCAAGTTTACCATCGACCAAGAATTTGGCAGGTTCATGGTACGCTTTATTTGGCCGATCCTGTCTTGTAGGGAAGACAAGATTTTGGGATATAAATTTCGAATGATCAAGATCCGTAGTTGACAATATCATCTGCATCACAGCATGTGTGTCCAAGTGCAAACTCACATGACATGCAGCATTTCTGTGGAGACGGCCATAATAGTCAGATAAAGAGGGATGCTGTTTTTAACAGATCCCAAATTAGCTGAACTATTAAACAAAATGAAAATCTAAATTGCAAGCACAATGCAAAAATACTATGATTAATTTGATTGGAAAGGGGGACGATCTAACACATGAGCGCAAATCAAGAATCCACCAGTCAGCATCTACTGATTCAACCTCTGAATAATCATCCACACAAAGATAAGCTAAACTAAAAAGTAGAAAAGAAAATTCGAAATTCTAAACCTAAACTTCAGCTTTCACAAATGCATTAGAAGTCTCGGACGATCCAGACTGGAGCCAGTTCTTGGGGCAAACAAGAGCTTCAAGTGTAACTGGACGCAATGAACTGCGATAACTGTCAATCTTCTTGCTTTGGGTGTCAAAGACAGCACCAGGATCAACAATCGAGATTGGTATGGACAAAACATCAGCAGCCATCTTGGAAAGAATGGGGTACTTCAGGTTATTTAATTTCCACCAACCCAATAGATTGAAGTCCTGTACCCTCGGCAGAAGAGACTCCTCCAAATATTGATCTAACTCGGACTTTGTTTGCTGGCCACTAGTGATCTCTGAAATGTAGACATCAAAATCAGAAAGCCCATCCCCAGTAATTAAGGATTTCTACAATAGCCCTCTTACTAGAGCATACTACTTCATTAAATGAAACCTGCCAGCCTTCCTATCATTAAATGCGTACTCCAGACGCAGTGGCCCAAGAGGTGAATCCACACGGATGCCGACCCCGTATCCATAACCGCTTCCGGGCTTGAACCTTGCACCAGCCGGATCACCTATAGAACAAGGCGAGGCGACTTAGGATTAGTTCTGCCAAAATCTGACCAACATATAAACAACTTAAGGAATTTTGAGCAAAAAATTATGCATTTTGATTTTATGCAGAACTAGAGATAGGAACTTTGCGATGATTTTTACTGGAATCTTATGCAGATCCTGTAATTTGACAAACATAAATCATTTGCAAAATGTTCAATCAAGCTCTAGCAGGTAGGGATGTTAACAAATTTTCACTTGTGTATGTGTATGTGCATGTGCGAATGCAACGAGAGAGAGAGAGAGAGTACCGGGGACAGTTGCACCTGATCCTAGATCATTCCCGTAGTCTGCAAACAGAGCTCCACCAACGGGCCCCATCTGAAGGACGTGAAGACAGAAAACTGATGGTTAGCATACTGATGGCTTCACATCCGTGGCATTTTCATAAGTGGGGACATGGTATGCATGCACCACAGAGAGAAAGGGGCATTATGCTCTTTTTAAACAATATTGCAATCATCAAAGGAAGAATGTAACTATTAAACAAGTATTCAAATTCCAGTTAAGAGTACTTCAAAAGAGAAATTCAGTCCCAAAATTAACCATCTGTGACAGTGAAAAATATGCAGTGACATCACAAAACCAAAGTAGTATGCTCTAGTAAATGATTGTGTGATAACATCTAGTCACCTAAACTCATGATTCGAGGTGAAAAGAAACCACTGAGGAACCACAAACAACTAAACAGAAAGTTAAAGAAAGCAGTTCAGTAGTCATGGTGACCCAGATTGAGGCCCAAGGAAAGGAAAATGATTAGCCAAAGAGCAAAATTGCACAATGACAAAAGTTACCCACCAGATGGAATGAAACTTCACCAGAGCCAACAACATAAGATCCGCCAGAGGCAACAGCACCTTCTTCATAGCCTCTGACACTATTTGTTCCACCAATGGCAAATGCTTCATGAGGAGAAAAATTACCAACTACGCGCCCACCAGACAAACTACAAATGGAACAGACAATCAATCAGAAAACAATTTTCATCATCATAGAAAAGGTATAGAAGATGCTTAGAAACAGCAACTTCAGAGAGTTAAATACACTCCCAAGTTCAAGGCTTCTTTTACTGTCAAGCCGTCTGGAAGTTCCACAATGCTCTGAATTTTCATACACAGGGCTATCTAGAGTCTCTTAAAAGACAATCATAAATTGGCATGATACCTTAGAATAAAATGGGCAGGACCAATTTCTATGCCTTTACGAGCACGGGCATTCACTCTGTTAAAGAACAGCCACTCTGGCAAAACAGGAATTCCTTGTTCCATGTTGAATGCAAACTGTTAATACCAAAAGATTAGAACCCACAAGATAGCCAAATCAGTACATTGAAGAAATCAAATTTGTCTAACCATTGAAGACCCACGATCGCCAGAACCAGAGTAGACCGTCTCAAGTTTGGCCAGTAGACTATCATCATGAGTATTCCCACTGGACAAAGGAGAGGGAGGGAATGTAGAGCCAAAATAAAAATGAAAAATCTCAATCAACACGACAAAATTTCCAATAAATGACGTAGAGATACCTTGCAGTAAGAGGGCTATTGTAGAAATTGCATTCTTTACTAAGCCCATGACCTGTATTACCTCACCAGAACCACAGGACAGAGAAGTGGTCGGGTGGTGGGTGTGAGGCGGTCAGGCGCGAATGTTCCAGCGTACAGGACAAGCCGGTGCCGGATCTCGAGCCGGAGGGGGGCGCGGTGGTTCGCCGGTCGGAAAGAAGGAGGGCAGCAGAGAGAGAGGGAAGTCGCGGTCCTCTCGCCGGTCCCGTGCGGTGGTTCGTCGGTTTCAGGTAATCGTTCGCCGGTCGGAAAGAAGGAGGGCAGCAGAGAGAGATGGAAGTCGCGGTCCTCTCGCCGGTCCCGTGCGGTGGTTCGTCGGTTGCAGGCAATCGTTCGCCGGTCGGAAAGAAGGAGGGCAGCAGAGAGAGAGGGAAGTCGCGGTCCTCTCGCCGGTCCCGTGCGGTGGTTCGTCGGTTTCAGGTAATCGTTCGCCGGTCGGAAAGAAGGAGGGCAGCAGAGAGAGATGGAAGTCGCGGTCCTCTCGCCGGTCCCGTGCGGTGGTTCGTCGGTTGCAGGCAATCGTTCGCCGGTCGGAAAGAGAGAGGGCAGAGAGAGAGGGAGGTCGCAGAAAGGGACTTCGTCGGGAGAGAGAGCGAGTGTAGAGAGAGAGGCGCAATAAAAGAACCCGCGGCAGAGCTACAGTACAGGAAAATTTTCAAAATGGGCGCCTCTGAAATCGTGGGTCCCGCACGACACGTGTCGCGCTGCGAGCGCCTTCTTGTTTGCCACGTTGATACATAAGACGTACCCAATATTTTCTCGTGGTTACCCCCATCCCTTCCAATTCCAACTATCTTTGTCCCTTATGGCAAATATTTTATTTTGCTTTTAGGGATCACTATGGCTGAGGGAGACGTTGCATGCATAACCGAGGTGATTGGATTACAGCTATTGTGATTCACCCCCAACTGACACGTGTCACGATGGCTACGTTCGACTTCGTTCCTTCTGTGCTGTTGCCTGTGGCAAGGTGCAAGAAATACATATGAATTATTATTTACCTTCACGTGTCTCGACATTCATATTGATATGATTTTCCGATTTTGTAACAAAAAAGTTTCAGAAGGGTCCTAAACTTTTTCAACATATTTCACTCCCATCCTAAAACTTTCGTTTTCTATATTTAAATCTTAAAAATTATCATAGTTGTATACCTTAGTGCTTCCTTTATTAGCTCCTTTAGCTTAGTGCACGGAAATCTATTTGACTTTCTTTTATTTATTGCAACATACGATGGAAATTCAAAATAATAAAATTTGTCACATGGCATTTTCTTTGTACTGAAATTGATCCGGCGGGACTCAAATGCATCAAATTGCAAGCGTTAGGACTTAAAATGATGGAATCAAAATTTTTGAACTCAAATTCCTTTTGGCAATGAGTTTTAGAACTAACCCGGTAAATTGTTCAAAAAACAGTCTCATTTAATCGTCCTTTTCATCCGACCTGTACATGAGGAGAGGTATTAAGAGGCCTAATGTGTTGATACAAAGGATATTGCACTTCAATGTTAACTTTCGCTTTCAAAGTTAAGACAGAGATAATATAATAGCAAGGTTAGCATGTTAACATATTAGTTAGCTCTTCGCTTATCAACGGGAGAACCACGGAAGAAGACGAACAGAACAGAGAGGGAAGAAGACGAAGAAAATGAGGACGGCGGATGAAAAGAAGAAACAATGGTTAAAGAGTTTGTCTTGGAAGTGATTGGCAACAACTCCTCTCCCTCTCCCTCTCTCCTCGAATCAAATGCCTCCTCCTCCTCGAGCTTGAGAAAAGAGCTGGAAGTGAAAGAATAAAGGAAATAATAATCACAATATTATCACATTGCTACTTTATAAAAATTATGTGCTCTAAGTGTGTTATGTACGTGTTGTGCTAGCATCGTGCACGTGATATGCCGTGCCAGCATTGTGCGTATTATGTACATATTTCAACATCAACATAAACAATATAAATTTCAATTAAAAAAGCATAACAAATTCAATTGACATAAGTACTAATAAGTCATAAAGTATTTTTGACTAAATTCAGGTTTGGCCTTATGTTGGAAGTAAAACACGAATCCGAAGGATATTAAACCGCTCGCTAGCTAGCTCACAGCGACGCCTATTACACACCCTCATTCTTGTATATGCTTTCAAGCAATAGGAACTAATCAGTTTGCTATAAGCACTCTAGCATTAGATGATACTGATGTGTTAGATAAAACTCCCTACAAATCTCCATCAATTAAATGGAATCGGTTATTATAAATGAAGTAATCACTGAAGATTGATTTAATTTTAGAAAAAAATTATCCTCAATTCCTTCATGTGTTAATTTTACAAATTACTTTTCCTAGGAAATAGAAAAAACAATGTTGAAGACAGAAACAGCATCCTGTAATATCTACATGTTACAAAAGCGACAACCAATTCAATGTGATAATTTCTATTACCTACTGTCATGGCCTCTAACGTTCCTAAACTTTGTAAGAAAGCATATGGAGAATGACCAACATAAAAAAGAAGCAAACTCTAAATAGATACCTTGTTTATTGCCTTCAACAAACACAAACTCTATTAAATAGTCTGACTCCATTTATAGGTGTTATGGCAAGTGAATGATACAATTTGGTAAAATGTACAAAATAAGATAAACCGATCTTAGATGATGAAACAATTAACAAATTGCCATGCCGGCTTTGTGCATGTGACGTGCCGTGCCGGCATTGTGCGTATTATGTACATATTACAAATAAGCAATTCTCCATCTGCACTTATTTTCCATATTAATGTTTGTTTTGTCCCATAACACACTTTTTGAAAAATGGTTAACCTTTGCACTTTTTCAGTTAGTGAAACGTGAACTAGTTTTTCTAAACAGAAAATTTTAAGATGATTAAGACCTTCGAAGGACAATTGTGGGACAACCCACTTGTTGTATGAGACAGTAAGTTTTCAAAGCCTCTCATAAATGAACATAGGCCATGTGGCATTGGCCAGAAATGACTTGCCTAATACTGAAGAAAGATAAACTAGTTAAACAACCTAATCCCTACTTTTGCACGTTATCACAAGACAGGAGCATAACAAAAATAGAAAGATGCGCATGTCTTCAATCCCGGAAAAAAATAAAAAAATCGCAGATTTGAGCTCTCGTATCTCAACCACACAGTTAACATAAAGCAAAAGTTACACCGACACTTTTTGATTCGTGAGAACTGTTTGTGATCACCTACAACGTAAAGGTTTTTGCTTTATGCACTTAGCAACATTAATTAGGCCTTGCCAGCTTTTGATGCAGAAATTAATACTGGCCACTGAATTTGCTAAAAGATGCCACAAATTAAATTAAAGCCAAACCCAAACTTAACCCCCAGCAAACCAAAGACAGCATTACCTGTTTAAATTGCTAACCAAAGAGTTGAGCTTTTTATATTTTCTTCAAAATGGACAAACCATGTCTCTTTCCTTTTCTCATAATTTAGACATAGCCAAAAAACTTTATGTCACACTTAAAATCTCAGGATTTACTTCCGGAACAGCATTATGAGAAATTTAGAAAAGTGAATACAAAATGCAGCTGCTCCTAGAGGAATTGAATTTGCCACAAAAGACCCATAAAGTGATGCACTTGAGTCCAAGCAACTGAGAAGACTGGGAAAAAAATAACTCAAAAGCATATACAAAGCCCAACATTGAATGTCAAACCAATTGGTAAAACCATGCGGACAAGGGAAAAGCGTAAAAAAAGTCTAAAATCTATGTATTTGTGCCAAATTAGTCCTAAACCTTTTAATGGTGCCAATTTAGTCATAAACCTTTTGATAGAGTGCTAATTCAATCATAAATATTTTAATAGTGTCAATTTAGTGATAATTTTTTTTAAAATTAGTGTCAATTTAGTTTTAAACGTTTTGACTTGACTCCAATTAAGTCATTTTGGCTAATTTTCATAGGAGTTTGCTCACATGGACGTTAGGTTTGATGTGCAATTGCCGGCCGCTACCGCCACTTGTCGCTACTCGCCACCACACGATGGTTGGCAACCGATGGTCGTGCGGTGGCGGTGGTGGCAAGCGGTGATAGGCGGCAACGTCCAGGTAATCCGCGGTTGGTAATCCGTGAGTAAGAGTAAAAAACAAATAAATACAAAAATACAAAATTTTACCAAACGTATTTTTATTCTTTTTTTATTTCAAAATATAAATTTTGTATAGTTACCAAACACCTTATTTTACTCAGAAATTGTTTCCTAGAATAGAAATAGAAAATAACTATTTCTAAAAAGAAACTGTGCCCTAGCCAACAACCATTACCATACACACCAACAGGTGCAAACACCCTTCATGAATGTAATAGCTAAACAGGTAATGGTGACAACAACAATAAGCGGAAAATTGTAGTCATCTTCCCTGAGAGCAAGGAATAACAGAAGCCTAAGGAAGTTCAATGCTTAATAATAAGGTAAAATT
The DNA here is from genome assembly GCA_014182885.2 of Eucalyptus caleyi. Taxonomy (NCBI): domain Eukaryota; kingdom Viridiplantae; phylum Streptophyta; class Magnoliopsida; order Myrtales; family Myrtaceae; genus Eucalyptus; species Eucalyptus caleyi. Next base: position 2,545,447 of record CM024472.2, on the reverse strand, counting down.
GTGTAGATTGATGATCTCTTTTTTAGTTTGAGACTAAATAGGAAAGAACTTGTAAATTCGCCAAGAGAGAGATTTGACAAATAGATGCGTTCAAATTAGAAGAGATAAGGCTTCTTCTGACCCATTCGAACAAAACAATTTCACTTTCTTTCCTTTGGAAGAGCTGTTTCAGCGCCTACCCCGGGAAATCTCCATCGATCACTCTAGTTGACCGTAACAGAAATGAGTCAAAATATTTGAGAAGCCTACTTAGGAATGAAGATCGTAGAAATCCTAACATGCGAAGCCAATCGAGCATGATATCAACACTTGGCGGTGCCTATAAACATGGAAAGTAATGCTATGAAAAGAACCAATTATATACAGCACAATGTTAAGAGATGTAAACCAGCTCCAAGTGTCAAAATAAACATGCAACTTGTTTGAAGGAATTGTTCAGAAGACCATAATTTGAAAGCACATCAGATGAACAAATATGTGCACCGATGCTATTTGCCTGCACTACTGCTCTATAGAGAAGGCCTAAACCTCACTCAAAGCCAAAATGCTATGCACAAATCCGATGGGTGCGCAGGCCATGATCACAGGACTCCTCAATAGAGACGGCGGTAGACCATGGACTTGAACCTTCTTCAGAGTCCCCTTCTCTACATCATAAGACAGGAAGTACACTTCACCAACCGTAACCTTTGGAGCAAGCAAGATTTGTCCGGCACGGACACTACCGACGTGAAACCGCTCAGAACGACTTAGATCCTCTTTCCAACTACGGGGCAGCACGATTGGACGTTCCATCCAAACTCGATTTCTGTAATCCTCTAGTACATACATTGACATGGTTTTTTCATCCTCAAGATGTTCATAGTCCAACACCGTCAGACAGCCTCCAAATGCTATTAACTTCATCTTATGCACCTGATTCAGGGCACCATCGGGCAATGCTAAAGTCCTAAACTTCTCGGTCTCGACATCGAACGCCACTATTATTTTGTTGCTCATCAAGTCAAGCGTGAGGAAATGAATGCTTCCATTAATGCAAACGCTGGCTCCGCAGGGAAAATCGATAGGGCCGCTGTCGATTTTCCTCCACGAATCGGTTCCCAACGTCAGAATCTTGTTCGCCGTGATAACTTCGCCCGCATGGTTGAGGTTGTTCGAAACCCACGTCTTCATGACTTTGTAGCGTCTCGTGACGGGATCGAAGCCCAAGGCGCTGAAGCTGTGCATGCCGCGGTGCAAATGGACGGGAAAATCGGGACCCGCGGGCGGAAGGGCCCTGACCTCTCTGGTGCTGATGTTGCACAGGTACGTAAGGTCCCCGATGTCGTAGCAAATCAACCCGTTGACGCTTTGCCAGTCCAGCCCGGTCGAGTTGATGGTCTGGTCCAGTTGGCCCAAGGGAACCGCGAATCCAGTCTGATGGTCCAAGCTGAAGAACCTGCAGCCGAAGTGAGTCGGCTCGATGTTGCCGACGATGGCTATGAGCGAGGTGACGTCGGAGCAACGGAGTGACTGAGCCAAGACTAAATCAGCGAACGACCGGTGGTCGATGATGGAGCACCAGCCCTTCGAAACGGACCTGATCCGCAGGAGCGTCTTCACCGGCAGCCTCGACAGTATGTTGGAGATTATCTCGGTGGGTAGCTCCGTCAACCCCGCGTTCTCTCCGGTAGCCTCCTCCTCGCGAGTTCTTCTTGGCTGCTTCTCCGTCGGACCCTGCGAAAGCAAACCTCATCAATCGATGACCCTTTTCATTCCACCGCATTCTATGCTCTGTTTCTTGATGGGACCCGTAAGTTTCGAACCCTGACAAAGAAGAAGAAAACCCAAAAACACAACAACAAAAGGAACTCCTTTTTATTAAAGAAGATCACGAAGAGAATGCCATTCAGGCGCAAAAAGAAAGATAAAAAAAAACACAGGCGAGATATGCGATTCGCCCTATGCATTTCGAAGGAAATCGGGCATCAACGATGCCGGCGAAATCTGTCTCCAAAACCAAGCAACGCGAATGGAACAGTTCCGAACGACGACAACGACGGGTGACCCATTTCGTCTCGGTACACCGTTAAGCAAAACGATGGAGAAGGAGATCTCAGGCAGCGCACGCGAGACAAGTCTCAACGGCGATCGCGCTGATGAAACGGAGCTCGCGACGTGGTTCGGTACCAGTGGAATGCGAAGCGATTCCGCGCCCCGAGCGCCCCTCGAGGGTGGTTCTTCGCCGCCGTCGTCTTGCACCACCATTTTCACAGAGAGAGAGAGAGGGAGAGGAAGAGAGAGAGAGAGAGAGAGAGAGAGAGAGATTGGGAGGAGGGTCGCCGTCAGGTATCGACAAAAATGCAGGGAAGCTCAGACGGAGGCGACGCGATCGGAGGACGAGGAGGAGCAGGACCAGGTCTTGCATTGCATGCAGGAACTTTTCGCCAACGACCCTGCCCAATGAGCGTTCTCCACGTGGATTAAAGCGATTAGTGGTGGACTACTTCCACGATGCCTCGTCATCACAATCCACTCTCACAAAAAAATAAAATAAAATAAAAGAGGTCGCTCAGGATTCTCATTGGGTGGGAAAAAAGGTTATCATCCTCTCTCTCTCTCTCTCTCTCTCTTTCTCTCTTATTTAATTCTCTCGCGTAATTCGTCTCGTAAATTCTTACGTATGTATACGTATAGTGATCTTGCAAATCCAAAGACTGATTTAATGATTAAACATTTTGAGTGGCAATCATTTATAGTAACATCGGTTTTTCTCGATTGATTGTGGGAATGTGAGATCCTAAACCGGCACTTGCACAAAATAATTTCCTCATTTTGTTTGGAGTTTCTTTCATGGGGGCGAGTTATTGATCGAAACATCAAATCCTGAAGTACTTGCCAATTATAAGATTAGGATTAACTTACAGCAATTATTTTATCGCCTAAGGAGACCGGTAACAACAATAAGCTGCTCCATTGCTTATTAGTTAGCATTGTTCGGGTTAAACATAATTATTAGCTAATTAGTTTACTGAGTGGTGTAACAAGTTCCAATCAGGGAATTGAATGTGGCTCACTAACTTCAACATTCTCCGGCAATCTGCCACAAAACTTAATATGCCAATTTTATGCATGAATTGATAATACCAAGCGTACTTTTATGATAATACTCAAACTTTTTGACTATTTTCAAATAGATTGTAGGAGAATCTGCATACCTATTTTATGTGTTATGAAAAACTCAAGTATTTTGAGAAAGCAAAATAAAGTGCTTGAGCAAAAACCTAATTTATTGAAAAATTAAATCAATTTTTTTTCAAAAAAAAAAAAAAGGAAATCCACTTTCTCTCTCTACTGCAACAGAGAAATGGCGGCCACCACCAAAAGGTGGACCTAGCCCGAGCCGACCAGGCCAGTGGTTCGCTCCCTCTCCTCCTTTGGCGGCTTCACACATTGCCGTCCTTTGCTGCCTCCTCCTTCTCCTCCTTCACCTTTGAATCCCGCGCCTCCGCCGCCACCGTTACCTCCTTCTTCCACAGATTTGCCTCCCCGATGCGCATCAACCTCCACTACCCCACGCCTCACTCTCCTTCCATCCGCTCCTTCCTCGACAGCCCTACTTCGCTGTGCCGGTTCGCAGCACAGGGCGGCCAGCTCGTCAGGCTGAGCAGCCAGAAGCCTGTCGCGGAGGTCTTGCAATGCTCACGATGATGCATCTCGGCTCATTCCGATGCAGCTTGCCCAAGAGTTGCGGATCCTCGAGCACGAGTGCTGGCTACACGCTTTAGTGACGCTTAGGTATTTTGAACATGTTTCCACCCATTTGTAAAATTTTAAGCCACCCATTTGTAACCCGTTCCCCTAAAATTGAGTCATAAAATGAGTTTCTAACCCATGGTGACAGCTGAAGGAACGAATCGAGAAATGAGCCGGGGACTGTGGGATTCTTACCCAGAATTTTGAAGCTTCGATTGGCGATCGGAGGATCACTGGCAGATGCACATGCAGATGCAGAATCCAAACTCGGACAATAGATTGGGATGCCTCCCTCTGGGAAATGAAAAGCTTGCACAGGCCAGGTCAAGAAAATGGCCCAAAAAAGAGTAGGGAGGCGTGTCTGTTTGGGCTTGGGCTATCCGGAGAGTTCGAATGGCCGGACGGACACCGATTCTTCAGACACGCTCCTATCGCCGAAAGAAAATACGAGGATTCGTATGTTGTGTTACGGATGCACTTGGAATTTTTCAGCCGATGGGCCAATGTTGTGTCATAAAATTTGTGATTCCACTTGGTTGCCATGAAAGACATTAAAATCTTTCATTCATATCATGATTCGCATGGGAGAGTAACGTTATATGATCAAATAAGTCATTACCATAGACTAATCTTAAAAATAGATACAATTGCGCACAAGCGGGCATAATGTAGTCGAAGTGAAAGCGAGTTGCTAATTATTGGATTCTCTATTGGACTTGAGATAAATAATATTGAAGTTAAAGTAGGCGAACTAAAACCACTTTTTATGATTAAGGTGTAGATCCACCATTTCATACATTAGATACATTTGCTTTATTGTTCACGAGATCATACTAACATATTCGATTTCTCTTAACCCTCCCCACATTAGATTAACCATCCACACAAACCCAAATAGAAATGCAAACCCTATCCAATAATTGCGGCCAACTGATGACCACCCCAACTAGTTGAGCTGCCTTCTATGCCACCACAACAGGCACGCCCTCCGTCATCGTGGTGGCGGAGTGGGCCTCCAGATCTGGAGGCGTGACCACCAGACCTGAAGCCTGGTTGCCGTTGCCGTTGCTGTTGCCGTGACGCTGGCTGTGGCCGATGATTATGGTAGTAGTCATCGGACACGTGATAAAATCCTGCAGAAGGGGAATATTAGTGAGTACAGTGTATCCTAACACTTTTAAGTATTTTGAGAAAGCAAAATAAAGTGCTTGAGCAAAAAGAATAAGTGTGTTTGTTTTGTGTAAAATAAATTAATCAAAACATATTTTTCCAAAAGAATCTCTTCCGCTGCTTAATTATAATATTCAATGAAATTTTTTAATTATCGACTATAATATATGCCTATTAATTTTCATGAGCAACAAAAATATTTTTTGTTGATTTATTTGTATAAGAGATAAGCAATCATTTTTATGAAAATACTTTTCAAATCAATTATTTTCTACACAATAAATGCACTTTCTAAGTGAAATTTTAAAGGGCGAAACATCAATTAAAAAACACAACACTAAATTTTTTTTGAAAAGAAATCCGTTCTTCTAAGATTTAATTGCTTTCGTTCCAAAAAAACGAACAGAAAAAGGGCCCAAGTTGCTCTCCCACGATGATTATTTGGGCCTGGCCCATCCAAAAGAAGCTGCCCAAACCGTTCTTCCACGGCATGCGCCTTTCTTGATCCTCATCATTACTCAGGAATTCCCTAGGAAAATGCTCTTCATATTTTCTAACAAAATCCTTGAAAAAGATCCCAACGGGGCCGTCCAAGACTTTGTCCTGATGCCGAGGTTGTCTAAGGACCTGACAATAGTGTAGTATCATCGAGCATAGATTTTTTTTGAGAGAATATTGTTGTCTTAGAGTGATTAATCAACATATAACATCAAGATATGGATCTGATCCATCATGTACCACAAGACTATTATAATCGAATGCTAATGTAAGGTTAAAAAATTTGAATACTTGAAGGGTCAAAATATAAATATATGAAAAAATAATTAAAGTAACAAAATAAAGGAGAAAGAAGAAAATTATCACTCTCAAGTTTCTCACTTATAAGTTTTGACCTTCCTGTGAGTGATGATGGAATGCCCCTCTTCTTGCTGGCATCGCTCCGTCACCCTTGCAAACTTAAAGTTGTGATTTTTTTTTTTTTTTAGCTTCTTTCTACCTCTTGTAGGCATCACCTGCGAGTTATCTATATTGGTCTATGTCATTGTGTTGTGAGTTATCTCTCATATTTTCCATGGCCAATTTAGTTATTTCCTTTTCTTTGAGTCCTTGTCCCAGATTTTCATTTTTCTCGAACATTGTTTTGCAGAGGAGCTCCGAGCCAATCTATATCATGAATTCCAAACTATGTCTAGACTAAGAAATCTCACCAATCTTTGACAAGTGTAAGAAAACATGACATGTTCCTTCAAATTTACTCTTTTGTGTTAGCAAATTTTGAATTTCTCATTCAATCTCTGTCAAATTAAAACAATGAATAATATTAACAAATGTTAGATTAATATTTTAAGTATAAATTAATTCTATGCTCATTGTATTATTATTTATTTATTTTTGTATTTATATATAAAAATATATATTTCTTATATAACATGTCAGAATGTGTCAGAATTCTCTATTTTTTTAGAAATAACGTGTCGGCGTGTCGTGTTGTGTCGTGTCGCGTATCGCGTGTTCGTGTCAATACTACATAGGGGGGCGGGGGCAGTGGTGTGGTTTGGAGTCATGTGAAGTCGAATCGGATCGGATTGCTTTCCATGCTCCGGTTCAATGAATCGGTTCTTTAAGGTAAGGCCCTTCGATCTAGCAAGGGATGCCTCACCTGCGGCCTGCGAGGCCATGATGGCCCTGCCTAGGGCCTTTGTGGCTCCATTGACTGAGGGTGAGGCCTTGCAGCCGGCAAGGTCGCCACCGTCATCATAAAAAATAATAGAAAAGCCAAAGGAAATAAAAATGATAAATTCAAAAATAAAAGATAGAAAACATATTAAAATATTATTAAAAATTATTTACGTCAACATTAATCATGCCATGTATGACAACTGGTGTCAATGTCAGTAATTTCTAATTAAAGTTGATCTGATTAACTCAATTATTAAAGTGCAAAAATGTTTAGAACTTCATTGATAAAATTGAACTATTTATGACTAAATTAACAAACATGTAATAGGTTTATGAAGTTTTAGACAATTTTCCCCCATTTCGACTTTAATTGCATGTCAAACCATGCTGGAATATGACTTAGCCAAAAAAAGAAGGGATATTGCCCCTGTAGATAAGTCGTCGCCAAAAAAACTTCCCCTCTAGACTTGCATAAATTTTCTTTTGGTCCATTTTATTCTCCACGACAACTCATCGATGGCGCAAAAGTTTTTACATGCCATGCTAGCATGGTCCGATGGGCTATGCAGCCCGAATAGAATAGAAATTTATACAATTATGGGGGCTCATTCAAACAAATAATTAAAGGAAGTTCAAAGATTTGATTGAAAAACAAAGTACGTAGGCTCAAGAATGAGAAGTAGAATTTCATCGATGTAATATATTAAACAATATCTAATTTCTTTGTATAAATGAAAGGGAGAGTCGCAGCAACGGTACCGGTAACCCTTTGAGGTGTTACTATAGGTGTTATGGCGCTCATCATAAAATTAGCCATTAGCGAAAAAGCTGAGTAAATTTGCGAAGACAGCTAATTTTGGGTTCGAACTTCATAGTATTTATTACATTGCGGTATTGGTCGGGCCAAAATCAAGACTTCGAAACCTTGTACGGTGAACTGGCCATGAAAATATACCCATGTTCTCTTTTATGTTTTATTTTTTTGAAATTGCCGAAGGCATCTAGATATTTTGTGTCCTTGGAAACACACATTTTTTTTGTTCAGAATTCATGACTTTCGAAATTTGGAAATATCATTGCTAGATTAGAAAGATTTTTTTTTTTTATCGAATGTGTGCCGAAACTTTATTTGATTGATTTTTGTACTCTAGTATCTCGACATTTACCAACCTAAAAACGAGATGTTTATAATCCAGTTTTGAATTAGCAACATCCGTGAGTTAGATACCAAATTTCAAATAGATATAATTTCATGAACCCAATGAGGAAGAAGAAGAGGGGGAAAAATACAAAAATAAAAGAAGGTTAAGGAGGAAATTAAAAAGAGAATAGTTTCATTGACCCCTTTTAGCCCTGGATAACCGTTAATTGCCTAAACAAGTATACCGGATCAAAATTAGTATAGCCTAATATGTCAGGATAATAAAAATAGTACAAATTAGGACTACCTTTTTTTTGGTCAGAAATTTTAGGGCTATCTGATTTTATAATAATATTCCTACTATATCATTAAAAAGGTTAAGCGTCTACGTATTATTTGACTTAACCCCCGAAATTTTTTAAATATTGTTTATTATACAATCAGAGTTATAACTTAGGTAATTTCCATTATCAATAGGTAATTTCCATTATCAATAACCTAAAGCAGGCCTTTCAACCGATTCATTAACCCCAGAAAATAATAACTAATATTTAACTCCTTTGATTCATGACCAGGACACAAGTGACTAAACAGACGTTAGAAAAATGGGAGAGAAAGAGGGCTACTCCTGCATAAGAGAGAGGAGGTACAAAGATACAGCATAAGGCTAAATAAAGCGATCGGGTCCTGGAATTTGGAAGGCCGCGGGCAGCGACAACCCCGTATATTCCAGTAAACATCCCCGCAATTGCATTGGCCTTGACAAGTCTCTCATCCATCATCACGGCTCCCCCGGCAAAGGATTGGATGGTGCATTGAGTTCCGGCTGCCACCTATCAAGAAAGTTAGCGTTCTATCAGTAGCAAATGACTCGATCACTGAAGAAGCAGTGAGACACTAAATGCCGATTGGTACATCTACATCGGCTCGCTTTAACTTACTACCAAATTTTCAATTGAAAAACTATCGGTTCCCTCTTGAATTTCCAGCAACGTTCAACTTTAATTTATGCTTTCTTCTTAAGGAATTATAAGCATATATAATAATATATTTGTTTGTAGTTTTGACAAATTCATTTATCTTGCAGTTGTAAGTTGTATGTCGTAGGTTTTAGTCTTGCAAAGCAACCCATGTGCGAATTCATTTATTGCGATGTAAGTATGGAATTGCATAGCTTTGGATGGGGTTAGTCATCAGATAATAAATACGTAGAAGCTTAATTTTTTCAATTAAAAAATGCGTCATCATTTTTTTTCTTAAGAAAAAAATTGAAGTTGACGGGCTTTCTTTCTGTCACTTCCATCCTCCTGTAATTAATTCTGATTATTCAAATAGTTTCTCGATTTGCGTCCGCAAAAGAACGCATGCGCAGGGCGGTGGCTGGACGGAGGAGGAGGTGAGATATCACGAGAAATAATTTTTTTCTTTAATTTGAGATAAATATCAATTATAAGTAAATCTATAAGGAAAAAGAAGAAAATACTTGGCGCTCAAGATATTTTCAACCCTTTGGCCACGTGCCTCCTTTGCGAAGGTACCACCAATAGAAATTAACTTTTATGTTTTATTTTTTTATTTTTTATTTTTTTGATGACCCAGGGAACCCCCGCACGGCCGGCAGCCGGAGAGTAAACCCTGGGGGTACACGTGCTAGCCACCACACACGTGCACCAGGTAAGTCGCTGAAAATGCCTCTGCCAGCATTCCCCCGCTTCGCGGGGGATTCGAACCCTCGACCTCTCTTTCGGGAGAGGGAGTGCCGAACCAGCAGAGCCACCCTAGCGGGTGGTAACTTTTATGTTTTATTTATAAAATGTCAAATGGCAAATGTGCAAACATTGAGTTTTCTTTAATCCTTCCTCACGTCCCTGCTCGTTACATGCTAGGCAACCCGACGGGACATTGCCATGCCTCTCTCACGTTCATCGTCGACAAGTATTGTTTCATTGAATATCAAGAAGAGGATATACATCTAAATAAACATTTAAATGCTATAATTTTATTTTAACCGTATCTATCTTAACTGAGAATAAGAAAAGAAAATCATGTAATTTATGTAGTTTCGAAATACTTATTAAACTTGGAATAGTACACATACTCTAGGACGACCACGTGGGTTTGTATTTAAAATGCGATAGCTTATTTGACGTAACTGAATGTGACCGAGAAAATGAGTTAAAACTGTATTGTTTATTAAATTCAGTAAAAACTTTTGATATGCATTGTTTATTCTTCGATTTGATTTTTTATAAAATCGTAGCCTTTTGAGTTATTGAAAGGAAACCCACTTTGGCAAAACGAAGTGAGGGTGCAGCTGGGCATTTTAGCCCTAAAGAAGAAACGATGGTCTGTCTGAATTAGCAATAATAGTAGTCTGTAAACTCCACTCCATCTCTCCCATCTTCTCCACCAAGTTCTCGTTCTGAGAAGCCAAGTTAAAGTTAGCCATTTTTGGAATTACAGAGGTTCTCTCTACAAGTGCAAAAATGGCATCCAAAGTTGGACTGCGGTTGAGGAGGGACTCCAACTCCAGACATTTAAGAGAGCATTCCCACGGCATTTGGAGCTTGGGAGACGCAAGGGCAGAAAAAGAAAGAGGAGAAACAGGGGCAGAGAGGTGCGCCATATGTTTGATCTTCTTCTTTGTTGCGGTCATTGTTGGCCGCCTGCCAATTGTCAGCCATCTCTTGCCGCCCGCGGGCACCGTCGGCAACCGATTGCCAGCGACGGTTACCACCGCTTGTAGCCCACTGGCCGTCGCCCATGGCCCACCGGCCAAAGACCGCCACTGTCCACCGATAGCTTGCCTTTGCCAACTGCCACGTGACTGTTGCCTATCGCTGCACGAACGTCGACCGTCGGTGTTTGATCGCTATCATAGGACCACTGCCCACAGCTCACCGACCACCGCTCCCTCCTGCAACCGGTGGGCTATGGGCGGCAATCCTGCGACGACGGTCGACGACAATGATCGATGGTCGTGCAATGGCCATGCAGCGGTCGTGCGATGGTCGAGGCGGCGGTCGTGCGGCAATCGTGCGACGGCCGTGCGGCGATCGTGCAATGGTTAGGCGGCAGTTGTGCAGCAGAAGGCATCGATCGGCGGTTCGTGAGTAAGATGAAAAAATAAATAAATACAAAAATTTATAAATTTTTACTAAACGTATTTTTATTCTTTTTCTATTCCAAGAATAGATATTTTATATAATTACCAAACATTTTACTTTATTTAGAAATTGTTCCCGGAGTAAAATAGAAAAAAATTATTTCTAAAAAGAAATAGTTCGTCGGAATAGAAACGTTACTATGCGCATCCTAATAGTTTCGCCTTGAGCTAGCTAGCCTATGAAAGCAAAGGGGTTCATGAGATCCTGCCAAACGCAATAATAGAGCTAGCATTTCCGTAAAGAAGATCATTCACTGATTGCACCAGCTTGTTCATCGTTACCCCCTTGGGAAGGAAACCCTGCCATTGTGGGGTAACCACCCCCGCGGACGGGACCAAACCGCACATACGACAATTCCAACTATCTCTGTCCCTTATGGCAAATATTTTATTTTGCTTTTAGGGATCATTATGGCTGAGGGAGACGTTGCATGCATAATCGAGGTGATTGGATTACAGCTATTGTGATTCTCCTCCCCCCGACTGACACGTGTCACGATGGCTACGTTCGACTTCATTCCTTCTGTGCTGTTGCCTGTGGCAAGGTGCAAGAAATACATATGAATTGTTATTTACCTTCACGTGTCTCGACATTCATATTGATATGATTTTCCGGTTTTGTAACAAAAAAGTTTCAAAAACAGGGGCAGAGAGGCGCGCCTTCTGTTTCGTTGCCACCCGCGGCCGGAACGTCGGACGAATTCGTGAGGTCATTCATCACTGAGAATTGGTGTTTGATCGGAGTGCCAGATTCCATATTCGGACCAACTCCTGCCCTAATGACGAAGCCGTTGGTTGTGCTCCTCCTCTTTGCTCCTTTTTTCGTGAGTAGCTGCATCGGAAGCGTTTGGAAGAGGACGCACGTGGAGATCGAGAATGGTTTGCCGGCCGAAACCACTCTCACCATCCATTGCAAATCGAAGGACAACGATCTGGGAGCCCGTCAGGTGAAGGACAGCTGGGAATTCTTGTTCATACCAAACTTCATCAGCGGGACCCTTTTCTTTTGCGGTTTTTCGTGGCCCGGATAGTTTGTGCAGTTTGACATATACGTGCAATCGAGAGACGAAGGCCAATGCACCGAGAACACCAAGTGCGCCGAGGGCAGATGCACCATGTGCACTTGGAAGATCTCCCCTAATGGTCCCTATAGGGTCGGCGAAGAATTCAATGCTTGTTATCACTGGAATGCTCGTTCTTAATTAGGGGGAAGAAAACCTCTTCTGTGAAGGTATGTTATCCCCTACTTCAAAACCAAATTCTTCATTATATCTATGTGGTACTTTACCTCTGTGTACTCACTAAAGTTGGTCTTCAATATGTACTTGACGTTCCTCCTCAGATTGGCAACCTAAATCTCAATTCTGGTTCGGCAGAGGAGCCAGAACGTCGAATACTTAGAGCTTCGGAGGGACTCGCCCGGAACATCGAATACTTAGAGCTTAGGAGGAGGAGGAGGAGAACGAAGGCGATGGGAACAAGTGCTGCAGCGTACAACGTCTACTCGCAGACACGATGTTGATGCTAATTTCCATTTTTTTTCCTTCTTTTTTTTTATTTTATTTTATTTTTTTTATTTTTGTGCGTGAAGATAGGGAGGGAAAGTGATGTCGATGAAGATCAAGTAGATGATATGCATACGTTAATTTACGTCTCAAGATTCTTGAGTTCTCCATGTTTTTTAATTAGCGCTTTGTCATCCGAGTTCTTTGACTTACGCCACAACAAATGGATGCAATCAGAATCGGTAGGATCGGAGATGGCCTTGAGCTCGCTATTCTCTAATAAAGAAGGCCTAAGCACATACAGGATTTCTCTAGATACCACCAGGCTTGAAAGAGGCGATGTTGTATAAATGATTTGATGTTTCGTCCTTAGCCAACTACAAATGAGTTCCTGCCGTGTCCCTGAAGGAAATAAGAAATAGTGTCCAAATAACATTTAGAGGGAGTAGCAGTTAAACTTCTAGTGGTCAAAAGCTGAAATAAATTTGAGCTCATAGCATTTTCAATTACACCAACGATTTGCCATTTGCCGGTGCCCTTAGTGATTAAGATAAATTAGAAAAGATGTCAAAACAAACTAACGACACCTGCTAATTGTTGTTTAGAAGAGATTCCCGAAGGTTTCTGCTCGCAAGCAAATTGAAGGGATCCTAAGACATTGCCGCTTTTCACATTAGTTTTATAGAATTAAAGGTCAACATTTTGGTTCCAAACTTGATGTTTGAAGGGTCTCAACTCGGTGCCAGGCCATCAAGAAACCCACCATCCACAGAGAACTTGTCCTCAGGGATTCGTGCAGTCGTCGCATAATGTCCCTCCTCACTCAAGACATTACCGTGTTTCTCATGGCCAGGCACGGAGGCACTGGGAGTAGATCCAGTCCCATCCCCTTCACCCCAGAGCAGAGCTTGCTTGATTGCTTTACCCATCTCAACCTTTTGAGGGACTAAGACGCATTCATTTGTTATAGAGGCAAATGATTTGAGCACACAGAGAAACAAAACTAGATAATAGTAGGTGAGATGGGAGAACTTTTTCAATTGGCGAAAGTCAAGCAAATTAAGAGGAGAGAAGGAAGAAGGAAGATGATTATATGTGTGGTCAAAGCGCGTCAATCACATGTGGAAACACCCTAAATATATTAACCATCGAGAAAACAGGCGATGCTTCCGTAGTGTATTGATGGTGCCCCTAGCGAAGCATTTTCTCTGTCACCATCTGAATTGCTACCCTCATTCTTGTATATGCTTTCAAGCAATAAGAACTAATTAGTTTGCTATGAGCACTCTAGCATTAGATGATACTGATGTGTTAGATAAAACTCCCTAAAAGCCTCCATCAATTAAATGGAATTTGTTATCATAAATGAAGTAATCATTGAAGATTGATTAAATCTTTAAAGAAAAATTCTCCTCAATTCCTTCGTGTGTTAATTTTACACACTGCTTTTTCTTTGAAACAGAAGAAACAATTTTGAATACTGAATCGAGATCCAGTAATGTCTGCAAGTTACGAAAGCCACAACCAATTCAATGTGAGAATTTCTATTACCTTCTCTGAAGTTCCTAAACTTTGTAAGGAAGCATATGGAGAATGACCAACATAAAAAGGAAGCAAACTATGAACAGATACGTTGTTTATTGCCTTCAACAAACACAAATTCTATTAAATAGTCTGACTTCATTTATAGGTGTTATGGCAAGTGAATAATATGATTTGGTAAAATGTACAAGATAAGATAAATCGATCTTGATGACAAAAGCAGAAACAATTTGCGCCCCCACCCCCGCCCCGCCAAAAAAAAAAAGAAAAAAAAAAAAAAACCCCAAAACCCCCTGTTTTTCTCAATATGTAAGCCAGATTTCTTTTCTACTCAGTAAGGCCTGAGAGAGGGAGATATTTATTAAGCACTAACACTTGATATGATACCTGCTCCCATCTAAATCACATGGCATCGAGATATCATTAAAAGATAAATCAGGTATAACATCCAAACGGAAACAGAGGAGTTCTCATGTCCCCTCCCCCTTCTTCCAATTGTTTTACTAAAGCTGAAAACATAGGTCCATAATTTCTGTTCAAGTTTTGAATAAGCATTCAAAGGTTTGGAGGCTAATTCACTTGGAATGGCAACTTTCGCAATGGTTGAAGTCACAAAGTCTGGAGCTGGTTAAATCTAGTAGAGATGGTGTTCTTCCTGTCTGACCAAATGGTCCATAACCTTTTCTCTAGTAGAGTAAAATCTTTTGGCTAAACTATTTTACTCAATGCTCCAACAAGCTAGCGATTGGAACAAGACATATCTAGCAATGTCATCGCCACATTAGCACATGAATGGGCGGCCTACGTAAATTACCATAACATTCTCAAAGGCCAAAAGAACAAACCAGACTGAACTACCTCAACAGTAGAATAAGGAAGTAATACATACATGCTGAACCAGTACTCTGGTTACTGGTACATGCTAGCAATGGTGAGATTTTCATAGAAAATCCCTTGAAAAATGATTGAGCAAGTAAGATGGATATCTCACTATTTTAAAGTCAAGATTACGAATATCAATTTCGATAATTTAGAAGCATAAGCAAGGCCATAAATTTAATGAATGTCCATCTAGAGTGATGAAAATGACTTGGTAGCTCCTGAAAACTTAAAAAGAAAAAAATTATATATCTATTCATAAAATGAATATTCTTTTCTACCTATGCCAATTTTAAGATGCAAGAGAAATTGTTGTATCTTGACAACAAAAGAAGGATACCAAGCTGCCTTCAACATTGGTTCAACCATCTGCACAGAAACGTAGCACATTGAAGATATCCAATTAAATAGAGAGGAAAGTAAGCAAATGGGAACAAGTAACATTTTCTTTGGAGGTTGAAGGAGAGTCCAATATTTAGCTTAATTTCAGGTTGGCTCAAAATTTGTTTTTGATAATAGCATTGAGCTTAATTGATTGCAAACAGGTGGAGGTGGAGAATCTTGTCGAGTCTAATCAAAAAGAAAGAAGGGGGTCAAAATGGAGAATGATCAGATAATACCTGCGACGGTAGTTATGCGACGCCATGAAGTTGTTCGATGAAATTAGGCTTCCCAACATCACACTTCCTCCACTTTAGACTAAAGTACAGAATTGTGGAGACATTAGGAGTATCAGAAGCAATGCATGTAGCAAGCTGCTGAAAATTGCTAGAAGATCATATGCAAGAAACATGGGAAACATGACAATAATCTAAACTAGTTATCCTTGATCACCTCTAACGGCGCAAACTAAGAGCTAATGGTAGATCAAAATTAAAAGCGAAAAATTCCTATGCCCACAATGTTATGAGAAAGCCTAGTGCACCTTTCCAAAAGATGAACTTTCTACTTGGGCTTCTTTCTAGGTATCACTTGAATGAAAGAACTTAATAATTCCTCCAGATTAGCTGATTGCAAAAGCCTCAAATCCCTTCTTACCGGAAACAAGCATACCCTCACTTTTTAAAAAATTACACAATAGTTGATTTTTGGCTTGTCACAAGAGAGACTGTGAGTGCATTGGTTTAAACCTTTAGGTTGCACAAATAGAGCCACCAATAAGCACTTAAGATCCATGAATCATTCATAGTCTATTCATCTTAACTTTAATCTTTGTCTTTCATTCCTTCAAATAAGACATTTTTCAGATTCCATTTCCTTATTTGACTAATTAAAACGAGTTTGAGAACAGGTCATGAAACAAGTCAAACGGTGGGAGGAAAAAAGGAACCTTCAAAAGATAGTAGAAATAGGAGCAATGCCTATGCTGGTTCTTGTTTTTGTACACCATCCTTTCAAGAATGGCACATTCCGGATGGAGCTGGACCAAGGAAGACTTCAAATCTCGTTAAACCCATTATGTCGTGAGAATGATCCCTACTCCAGTATGCTGTCATGGCGATGTGAGCAAGCTTGGAGAGGAGCTGACATGGGGAATGTCCTGGACCCAATAACTTAGCATCATAATCGCTCAAAAACTAAACAACAGCAATTCACTCATGCTCTAGTTTGGTTGGATAGGAATGGGAAATTCAAGCCTTGGGCAGGGATATTTGGGTAAACAAATGATATTTTCGTAAGCATAAAATGATGTGACAACGCAAAGTAATATTCAAATACTTTAGTAATGTGAACAGATGCTTTTCCCACAGTTGCACATTGAAGAGGAAAGGTTTTCAAGGGATTGCAAATGTAAGAATTACCCCTTTCCAAATAGAGGCCATAGTCAACAAAGTCTTTCATTGTCAGTGACGCCACGTGTAATTTCCTGATTGCTGTATGAGATTTCGATTTTCACGTGAGCGGTGGAAATTCCGATGGGTGGGAGAATGAATGACAGCCTTGGCGCGATGGGGGACCATTAGAAACACCTCACGGAATTTGATCTAATTTTCTTTTTCCATTTGTCTTTATCTACTCATGTTGAAGGGCGTGACAGTTTCAAGGAAAATTTTTGTCGCATTTCGGATCACACGCCTCGTAATTAAGACAAAACAGTGATTAGCTGACCAATTTTCCGTTGACAGCGACAAAAGGTGTTCACCATGTCCTCGGATATGCTTTGGTCTGAACTAGTTGTCGTCATGAAGGACTCTCACCAAGTACTTGGATTGATGAAGATAGGAATTCAGACCTGCAGAGAAGCTAGTCAACGCTGGGAAGCGAAATGCAGGAGCATATAATCCAAAGCGGTCATCACAAACGGAAGATGTAGCCAAAATTCTCTCTTGAAAAACTGAACTATCGTATTAACAGTCAATTGACTATACATACGGTTAGACTTTTTGCACAAGTACCTGGACACATATGGACCGAAACTTATTCAATGTTTCTTCCATGAAATGTGTATAATAGTGCTAGGACTAGCACCTAAAAACAACTTTGACGGACATAATGTGCAAATTAAGTTGCTGCTAAACTAATTTCCTTTACACCATATAACGTCAAATCTAGACTGGAATATACCTTGTAAATTATGGCAAGCCTCTTAAAGTTTGGATGATCAATTCATATATGGACTATGGACTTGTACACGACGGGGGAAATGATGTATTGCACAGCAGTTACCTGAGTTTGTCATCTACAAAGTCAATCTTCGTTCCAACAACATGCATCAGAGCCTTTGGTTTTAACCAAAATCTTAACGCCATAGTCTTCAACCAACTCATCGAACTTCCTCTTTTGCATTTGAAAACTAGTGACTGAATTTCATCCGGTAGCTGTGTAAATTAACATATCACAAAAGAAAAGACAATGAGCATCAATCACTAGCTTGAAATTCACGAAGTATGGTTTATGTGCTTATTTTCATGTTCGGGCTCCAGATATACATGGATAAGCAGGTCTCAATCTGCACTTATTTTCCATATTAATGTTTGTTCAGTCTCATAACACACTTTTTGAAAGATGGTTAACCTTTGCACTTTTTCAATTAGTGAAACGTGAACTAGTGTTCCTAAACAGAAAATTTTAAGATGATTAAGACCTTCAAAGGACAATTGTGGGACAACCCACTTGCTGTATGAGACAGTAAGTTTTCAAAGCCTCTCATAAATGAACATAGGCCATGTGACATTGGCTAGAAATGACTTGCCTAATACTGAAGAAAGATAAACTAGTTAAACAACCTAATCCCTACTTTTGCACGGTATCACAAGACAAGAGCATAACAAAAATAGAAAGATGCACATGTCTTCAATCCCGGGGAAAAAAAAAAAATTGCAGATTTGAACTCTCGTATCTTAACTACACAGTTAACATAAAGCAAAAGTTACACTAACTTTTTGATTCGTGATTTTTTTTTTTTTTTGGTTTTGGAACTCGGCTTGCGTATCTTGACCACACACAATTAACCCACCACCCCAAAAGTTCCCACCGAACCCTTCACTTTTGATTCTAGTGAGAATTCGTGAGAATTGTTTGTGATCACTTACAAGGTAAAGGTTTTTGCTTTATGCATTGAGCAACATTAATTAGGTCTATTACCAAAAAAAAAAAAAACATTAATTAGGCCTTGCCAACTTTTGATTCAGAAATTAATACTGGCCACTAAATTTTCTAAAAGATGCCACAAATTAAATTAAAGCCAAACCCAAACTTAACCCCCAGCAAACCAAAGATAGCATTACCTGTTTAAATTGCTAACCAAAGAGTTGAGCTTTTTGTATTTTCTTCAAAATGGACAAACCATGTCTCTTTCCTTTTCACATAATTTAGACATAGCCAAAAAACTTTATGTCACACTTAAAATCTCAAGGAATTACTTCCGGAACAGCATTATGAGAAATTTAGAAAAGTAAGTACGAAATGCAGCTGCTCCTAGAGGAATTGAATTTGCCACAAAAGACCTATAAAGTGATGCACTCGAGTCCAAGCAACCGAGAAGACCAGGAAAAAATATCTCAAAAGCATATACAAAGCCCAACATTGAATGTCAAACCAATTGGTAAAACCATGTGGACAAGGGAAAAGCGTAAAAAATAGTCTAAAATCTACGTATTTGTGCCAAATTAGTTTTAAACATTTTAACCGTACCAATTTAGTCGTAAACCTTTTGAAAGAATGCCAATTTAATCATAAATATTTTAACAGTGTCAATTTAGCGATAAATTTTTAAAGGGTTAATACCCTGAAAAATCCCAAACTAATATACCTGTGACAAATTTACCCCAAACTATTTTTTTGACCACAACAAACCCCAAACTGGTACACATTTGACAAATTTACCCCAAATTGGTACATTAATGACAAATTTACCATTTGTTAGTTTTTATTAAATTTTATTATCAAATTATTAAGTTAAATGACACGTGATAGTTGATTGGTACACCAATTTGGAATTTTATGCTCCATTTGTCACAATTTACAATTTCTGTGATTTTTTCTGTATTAATCGAATTTAGCATAGGGTATATATGTCACAAATTTACCAGTTTGGAGTTTTTTGTAGTCGAATAAATTAGTTTGGGATAAATTTGTCATAAATGTACCAGTTTAGGAGGATTTTTTTATGATTGGTTGGGGTAAATTTGTCACGATGTACCAATTTGGGGTTTTTCATAGTCAAAAAAATAGTTTTGGGTAAATTTGTTTTTAGGTGTACTAGTTTTGGGTTTTTTAGGGTATTAACCCTTTTTTAAATTAGTGTTAATTTAGTTTTAAATGTTTTGACTTGACTCCAATTAAGTCATTTTTGCTAATTTTGATAGGATTTTGCTCACATGGACATCGGGTCCTGATGTGGAATTGTTGACGTTGAAGTGTATAATTTTTAATAACATTATAATAATTTTTTGATTTCTTTTATTATTTTATTATTATTCTATTTTTTTTTCTCTATTTTCTTTTTCCTTTCGATGGTGTTTGGCTGAAAGGCGACAACCACTGGCCATGGCCGGCAAACTGGCCTCATCAGATCTAGCTTGGGCTAGGCCCATCCTTGCTTGGGCAAGGGCCGCCTCATTGGGTGTTGCCTCACCTGGGCCCAAACTAACTATTGATGATTTTTATTATAATCATCATCAAAAACATGAAAAAAGGGATCTCACTCTGTGGTGCGGTAGTGCTTAGGCGTGGACACTCCCATTATGAAAACGAAGTAGGCCAATTAGCATTTTGACGTATTCCGAAATTATTTTGGGTATTTATTCCCATAAGTTATTATTAATTATTCATTCAAGTTATATATGATCCGGTGGCAGTGGTTTCATGAAAATTTACATGGAAAAAATTAGCATAAGTAAATTTCATTAGGAATTGAGCAATCGACAATGATGCCATGCCACCCACCTCTTTGGGTCAATCGTTGACTCATTGCACGCAGACAACGACACCACATATATGCATCCAAAGTATACTGGCGTACTCACTTTTACATATTCAAAATGAAAACTATTTCATCATACTTACAGCGTTGGTTTGGACTACTCCAGGTGATACACATAATACACTGATTCCAGATTTAGCAGGCAGCTGTTTATGGAGGACATTACTGAACGTAACCTGAATGAGGCCACCTCGCCTCGTTAGTAATAATTACAGGTTGTAATCAACATTCTAATAAGTATTACTTCATAACCTATAATATATTAGTATGAAGTACTGAAAATATACTAATTGCTAAGCAAAAAATTGAACAGGAATGTATTAAGGGGAAAAATGAAAAGGAATAAGAGCAATCGTTTGAAGCCAGAAAAGGAGAGTTTGGGGACAATACAACAGTAAAAATGTCACATTGATAGGTTTGCAGCCTAACTAGAGTAAACAATTAGCATATGGCCATTCATCCTAACATACAAACCAAATGGATTTAGGTCAACCATCCAACGACATTTAAATGGAGCATCGAACATCACAAGTCCTCAACAAAATTTTCATCATTCAAGAACCAAAGACAAGAATATCATTCTTTCAGCGATCTGCCATTAGCAAATGGAGGCAAGAACAGCCCAATTAACATAATGCAGCACCAACTGCTTAGGATCAAAGGAATCCTATTATTTAACTGCCCTACTGCAGAATAATTTCAAACCATCATCGAATATTTGATAAGTATGACTTCTCAAGATGACTTTAGCTCTATGTTTACTGTTATGAAGGATCTCACAATTCTCAATCCAACCACACAATATGATACTTCGAGACCAAATATCTAATTCACCACTCGATTATGGTAATTTGTCTATAAGCTACAGTCCATAAAATGAAAAGTAAGATGAAGAATGTGGACTATATTGTGGTTACAAACTTACCACATAATTTACATTGACAATTCTGCTTGGAGAGCCTCGAAGGAGCGATGGCAAAACCAATACCGATGGCAAAGCTGGAGCAAGATGATTAACTTGCATATGTTGCTCATATCCATTATTTGAAAACTTCTGTGGTTCTGAGATCATCACAAGTGAGGTACATCAGTTGGCAAGATTGTACTTAAACAATCATAGGTCCGAAGAAAAATATGCAAGAATAGCTCATGTGACCTCACAAGAAAATTTATCTATGTAAGAATTTCTCCCTTTTGCCTGCTTATTTGAGAAGGGTTTTTCATTGCTTAAATAAACAAATGATGAGGATGGAAGTAAAATACACAATTCGACAAACACAAACCCATGTGTTCTTAAGAGTCTTTAGTACTTCGAGTAGGCAAATTGATTTCTTCTATGATCACATACACATACAAGTGAATTTCACTAATAAATACCACGTCATTTACATAAAAGGGAGGAATCAATTCATTGTATACTAAAATATCCATCAAGGAATGTCTTAATCACAAAAAATGGTTTCAAACATACAGATCTATTGACCCTTGCAATATTAGTTCCTAGCTACAATAACAAAATTCTTGCCGGAAAATGACAGTGCATCACATAAAGTGAAACAAGGAGTTATCTAAGCCATTAAATTCTAATGCAGTTTGAAGACTGAGAAAGCATATAGAAATGAACCCTGGAAACAGTTCAAAATGCTACTTGGATTTTCTTTTGGGGAAAAAAGATAAGTGGAATAGATCTTCAAGGCATTGAAGAATATAAGAAGCAATATACACAATCATCCTTTGACATGGCGAGCCAAAAAATGGAAGTAAAATCCTTTGACTTACCTAGTGAAATAATAGTGCACAAAACCAAGGTACCGATAGCGTCAAATAGAATGATGGTCATAAAGTTTCTAAAGAACTGCTTCTTTTTCACTTGAAACCTAAAAAGGATGATTAGCACCAATAAATAACTTAACTCCATATCAGAAGCCTATAAGAAATTATTTATTCACTCAACAGAGATTAGAAAATAGAAAGGAGATAAATCCCATAGAATATAGTCTGAACACTTTCAACCCTAGAAGATATAGGCAACCTTCCTCTAAAGTTCAAAGAGGAGACAATAAATTAAATTATACAACTTGTCTATCCACTCTATATTTTGTAAAGTATAACAGATTAATATACATGGACATTTTGCTGACTATCAAATTATTCAAATCTTCGATGATCAGTCTTCGGTCCATCTATATAGTCTATCCCTCACAATTTATAAAGCTCATGTCAGAATTCTTTCGAAGCCTATTTACAGTTCGAGGAACTCTTTACAATTATGGAAAAATCCAACCCAATCTCAGTCGGTGGAGTTAGTTGTATTTGAAGACAAATTCAAAAAAACAAACATGCAGCAACAAATGATGCCTAAAAGTTACCACGTAAAAAGAATGATGCTTAAATGCTATTGTGTAAGATGATCTGAGCAAAGTTCTTCACCACTCCAATTGGAAATTAACTTACCCCGCATTGAATATGATGGGTGGTAGAAGATTTATGAAGAAGAGATCTTCACTAAACACTAAGAGATGGGAGCTTTTCATTCCCGTGGTCAGTAAAATAACAATACAGGTACATAATCCCTACAAAAACGGCCTCGGGCACAAGACCAAAACGAATGTTTGCACATGTACAAGTAACGCCAACACACAAGGTGCAAGCCGGAAGCTCAATTTTTCAAGATACGGTTATTAACTGGGACATTGGAAAGATCTGATAGTTGATTAATTCGATGGAAGATTATGAGAGTAATAATCAACTTACCAGGCACAATGTTTCCATAGGACCCTGCCACTACCGATACTGTTTTGTTCTTCCGGAGCATCATTCTTGCCAAGCCGAAATCGACAATTCTGGTTTCTAGGTTCGCATCGAGCAAAATGTTGGTCAACTTGACATCTTGATGAATGATCGGGGGTTGGCAATCATGGTGGAGATAAGCAAGCCCTTGGGCGAAAAGGACGGGTTATCACGAAGTGATCCTACTTCAATCCAGCATATTCAAAATGGTTTTATGTCGACCAAAATTGACCTTTTTGTCATCTTTGTGTGCGTGTGCGCTAAGTCTCTCCCCGTAATACGGCGGAGGGAAGAACGTCGGGATTAGGAGAAACACAAAAAATGACTAGATAAGAACTTTGCGTGGGTGTTACGTTGGCGCTTCTCAATTTCGCCTTGGCAGAAGACAACAATCAAGCTAAACCCAAAGCCCAGCTTCTCAATCTCTTGCTTCAAACAAAGAGTGACCAATTTACGCTCAAAAGCCTCTGATCTCTTAGGAGGACTATATGCAAACAATCTCAAAAGATACCGCCAATTCACTTTCTTCCAATCTTCACTAACTATCTTAATAACACAGCAAGTTAGCAACAAGTAAGATAAAGCAATACCTCTCCATTTCTTTCCTTCCGACGTTGAGGGGAGCTCGAAGAGGCCTGCTTCTCCTCCGCATGCTACATTTGTGATCCCGGGAACGCCGGAATGAACGATGGAGCGGCAACGAGCCTGAAGAGAGAAGCGAGTAAGCACCAGAGTAGGGGCGGCTGTAATGTGGTTCGTCAGCGACGGTAGGGCAACGACTGCTTCATGCATGGCAGAGTGGCAACAGCCACTTGATGCACGGCAGAGCGGCAATGGCCGCTTGATGCACAACAAAGCAGCAACGAGTGCAAAGAGAGAATTTTAGATTCAAAAATTCATAAGGAAAGAAATGGAGAGGGACAGAGGAATGAACGGCCATTTTCTTTCTCAAACGAAGGAAAAAGAAAAGTTTAAAGTTGCAAGAAATGGAAAGCTTCCATCTCTTAGTGTTTAGTGAAGATCTCTTCTTCATAAATCTTCTGCCACCTATCATATTCAATGCGGGGTAAGTTAATTTCCAATTGGAGTGGTGAAGAACTTTGCTCAGATCATCTTACATAGTCGCATTTAAGCATAATTCTTTTTACGTGGTAACTTTTAGGCATCATTTGTTGCTACATGTTTGATTTTTTGAATTTGTCTTCAGATACAAGTAACTCCACTAACTGAGATTGGGTTGGATTTTTCCATAATTGTAAAGAGCTAAAGTCATCTTGAGGAGTCATACTTATCAGATATTCGATTATGGTTTGAAATTATTCTGCAGTAGGGCAGTTAAATAATAGGATTCCTTTGATCCTAAGCAGTTGGTGCTGCATTATGTTAATTGGGCTATTCTTGCCTCCATTTGCTAATGGCAGATCATTGAAAGAATGATATTCTTGTCTTTGGTTCTTAAATGATGGAAATTTTGCTGAAGACTTGTGATGTTCGATGCTCCATTTAAGTGTCGTTGGATGGTTGACCTGAATCCATGTGGTTTGTATGTTAGGATGAATGGCCATATGCTAATTGTTTACTCTAGTTAGGCTACAAACCTATCAATGTGACACTTTTACTGCTGTATTGTCCCAAAACTCTCCCTTTCTGGCTTTAAACCATTGCTCTTATTCCTTTTCATTTTTCCCCTTAATACATTCCTGTTCAATTTTTTGCTTAGCAATTAGTATATTTTCAGTACTTCATACTAATAAATTATAGGTTATGAAGTGAAACTTATTAGAATGTTGATTACAACCTGTAATTATTACTAACGATGTGTGGTGGCCTCATTCAGGTTATGTTCAGCAGCGTCCTCCATAAACGGCTGCCTGCTGAATCTGGAATTAGTGTATTATGTGTATCACCTGGAGTAGTCCAAACCAACGTTGTAAGTATGATGAAATAGTTTTCATTTTGAATACGTAAAATTGAGTATGTCAGTAGACTTTGGATGCATATATGTGGTGTTATGTCTGCGTGCGATGAGTCAACAATTGACCTAAAGGGGTGGGTGGCATGGCACTGTTGTTGATTGCTCAATTCCTAATGAAATTTACTTATGCTAATTTTTTCCATGTAAATTTTCATGAAACCATTGGCACCGGGTCATCCAAGCCCTCTACTGCCTTCATCCTACATCTGCTGTGATTTTGCTTATATGGTTGTCGTTGGCTATCCTATGTAGTTTTTTTTTTGCTGAAATGATTGACATCATGATTTAATAATTGATCTATCTTCCACTTATCATTTAATGTCTAATTGCTTGCCAAATTGGAAGTCCTAGGGTCATTATGTTGCTGATTCATTTATTTAAGAAGGGGAGTAAACACTTGAATGGAGTTATGCACCAAGCTGGCAGCGTACGGCATCAGCTTCTCTAGCAACCTCCCCTCCGAGCCTTCCGTGTGTGGGGGTCTCGCTCGACAGGCGACGCTCACCGACGTTGAGGGGAGCTCAAAGAGGCTTGCTTCTCATGAGCGTGTTGAATCTGCGATCCTGGGAACCCCGAAACGAATGACGAAGCAAAGCGAGCGAGCACTGGAGTTGGGGTGGCCGTAATGTGGTTTGTTGGCGACGGCAGGGGAACAGTCGCTTGATGCACGACGGAGCAGCAACGAGCGCGGGAGAGAGAAATTTTCAGATTCAAATTTTTGAGAGGAAAGAAATGGAGAGGGACAGAGGAACGAACGGGGCTTCTCTTTCCTTCGTTTGAGAAAGGAAACAAAAGCTTAAGCCGCAATAAATGCTCTGACAGGAGAGAGAGCGTGCAAGCTAATAGGAGAGAGGACTCGGCAAACTAGGAAGAAGAGAGAGAGGAAGAAGGGAGAAGACACACCAAGTAGGCCCACCCTCCACATGGCACCTCATGAGTGGCCAGGGACCACGCTGACATGGAGGTCCCGGACCACCCAATATTTTCTCCCAAATCACTATCATTCATCGAATATTGTCCCCCCAAAAAGCAATTCATAAAGAACTACAAGACAAAAGTATGATGACTTTAACGGCAACATTAACATGAATTTGAAAACTTCGTATTTGGTATTAGAGCAATGTGTGCAGCCACTACCATATAATCAATATAATCATACATCTCATATGAGATTGCTTGATTTCCTTTAATTAGCATAATATTTGTATATCAAAGAAGCATTTGAAATGGGTGGATTAAGGTCCAAAACAATTTACAATCTCATGCATCCAAAACACCTCCCATGTATATGTTACTTAGATAAAAACTTAATGTTGAATGAAAAAAAAAATTAAATAATGAAAAATTAGTAAATAAAATAAAAAACATAAAAAACTTATAAATTGAAATACTTATAAAGACTTAGGGCTGCAAAATGGGTTCTATGCCCATTTTGTGACCCAAATTCAATGAGCTCAATCTCATATGAGCAACTCTTTTGCTTTTTAAATGGGTTATAAATGACTTGAAAAAAAAAATGAAAGAAATCAATGAATTTTAAAACTCATTTTCTAATTTTCCTCCATTTTCTTTTATTATTTAGATTCTAGGTTTTGTCTATCAATGACTTTGAAATTGATCGATTCATATATAAACAATGATAATGTTAATTTACAAATCGAGTTAAAAAATAATGGAGATTAGATATTACTGCTACTAAAGTATGTTTCGACGTGGGGAAATCTCATCTACTCAAGTATGTTTCAACATAGGGAAATCTCATACATTTCAAATGAAATAATATAAAAAGTAAAATTAAAAATTAAAAATTAAAAATCTACTTTATTGAAAAATAAAATAAATTTTTTTTTCTTCCCCATTCAGTACGTAAGCCTCTCTCTCTGAAAAAGAAATCCACTTTCCCTCTCTACTGCACATCATGTGCACGATGCTGGCACGTCATGTGCATAACACCCTTATGGCACATAATTTTTATAAAGCAACAACGTGATAGTATCGTGATTGTCATTTCCTTTCGTCTCCTAGTGTCTTAAAAAACTCGAGCTACACCTCTTTTTCTTTAAATTAATTTATCATTCTTATTATTATATTTGGGAAACGGGCTCAGACCGGTTTATCTGGTCTAGCCCATTGACCCGATCGAAAACCGGATGCGACCCGCGTTAGGATAAAACCAATTTTTTAAATATTCTCATATATTTCTTTTAATTTTTTTAATTTTCTAATTTATTTTCTCCTTTTCTCCTCCCATTTTTGTCTTCTTTCCCTACTTGGTCTCTTTCCCCTGCAACTCCTTCTTTCTCACGTTCTTCCTCTTCATCGATGCATGTCTTCACCCACAATGAGCCCTCACCGGCTTTTGGGAGCGTTGACAGGTCATCGTCTAGCGTCGGTCGCTCCGACCGACTAACTCCGGTCATCGTCGGCCACTACTTGGCCGGCGGTTTCTAGTATCGCCGAACGCACTAAACAAGAATACAAAAGAAATAAGCGTTGCTCTCGGACAAGTCAAGCCAAGCCAAGCCAAGCCAAGCCAATCAATCATGATATTATCATGTTGCTGCTTTATAAAAATTATGTGCCCTAAATATGTTATCCACGTGTCGTGCTAGCATTGTGCACGTGCCGTGCCACCATCGTGCGTATTATGTGCATATTCCAACATCAACAAGAAAAACCTAAATTTCGATTAAAAAAGCATTACAACTCCAATTGACATAAGTACTAATAAGTCATAAAGCATTTTTGACCAAGCCAAACGTTCGCAAATCGAGCAATTAGGGATACCCTCACGAAGTCAGACAAGCAATGACGACTCGGTTTCAATCAAAAGAACAAGAATCCACGTCGGATCTCACTTTGGCATTTGGTCAAACAGTCGGGGTGCTGTATTAAATCCTGAACCAAGAATTAGACTGCCCCCTCCCTTCACACCCCCATGGGCCCCCCTAAGAATCTCCTAGAAGTGGCTGATTCAGTCTGGTTAGGGCAGTCTTTGTTGCTCATCCCTAGCTATGAACCCAATCTAGAAAGAATTATAATTTACAAAATTATTAGTGAAGTTTGAAACTTCATGAACCAAAAATTTCAAAATGGTTGGACTTGTGAAGGGATTTAAATATAAATTTTATAAGATACACGTACCTTAGTTGTCTCAACAGCGAAGCCAAATAAAAAATAAAAAGAATAACAGTATGGGTGATCTCTGTGCACGGGTAATTTCTATGTTTTTTAAATTTTTTCAGTTTCGTAATTAGAACTTTTTTTTTTTACTAATGTGGTGTCCAAAGAATATGCCTTTTTTCAAATCGGTCATTGCATGAAAGAGTAAATGTAAATACTGACTAGTCTTGGTGACATTGTATTATTTGAATATTCTAACAATTAAGACCGATTTATAAAAATTAATCTGAAAAATTATTGAGTATGTTAAATTATTTACAAAATTGACTTCTCCGGATTTACTATGTAAGTACTATGAAAGTAGACTTGAGTTTGCAAAATGAATCAACCACGCAGCTTATTGATCTAAACGTGCTGTTAGAAGATCATTTGCATCGTGAACCTTCAACATAATCCGCCGTAACAGTAGGTAATTCAAACTAGTGTTTCATCACCATCAATCATTAGACCCGCAAGGGCAATCCTTACTTGATGTTAGTGACCTCTGGCCATCGTTGAGGCTCCACGATGGCCGACAGAGAGAAAAAAGAGGGTAATTGTCGCTTGTTAATCACAACACCTTCAAGATTCAGGTAATAACAATTTTTTTATAAAATAATCATGACAAATCACTACAAAAAGAAAAGAGTAAAAATCTCATTAATTAACCACTAAACTTTTAAAAGGTAGGTATGATGAATTTTTATGAAAGAATCCTGGAAAATTATAACAAATTATGATTTGGAATTCGTTTCTCAAGATTAAAGAACTCAGAAGGAACTGGTAAAAAAGTTAGGGTCCGTGTATTTTTGTTCTTGACAAAAAAGAAATCCTTTTTTTTTCCTTTTAAAAAAAAGATCTAAGAATTTTCAGAAATTATAAGCCGTTTTTTCTACTCGCTAAATTAAATAAACCAAGTATGCTCCTTTAATAATTTAAGGTAAGGGTACGTAAGAACAAGACACAAATGGAGGATCGAAGTCTCAAGTTCGACAATTGGGAATTAAGAATTAAATTATTGATGATGAGATTTGCAATAAATCTAAAATTATTATTCAATGCATATATATATTAGATAAAATTATTATTCAATTGGCAAAGGCACCTAGTTCATTTAGAATTGTCGAACTTGATGCTAGGATTTTCGAGTTGCACATCGGTTGATCGTGCCCTGAACTTAGACATTATCCTAAGAGTTTTCATCGATGGGGGACTCATCTCGACCTATATATTGGTTGCCCAATTTGGAGCTTCTTCAACTTCGTGCAATCTGGTGGCTGCTCCGGCCCTGGAAAGGAACGAGAAATAAGCTTGCCGCCAAGCGAACAATAAAAATTGTAAGATAATGCATATCGAAATATAACCTCTTAGCAGATTTTTGTAGTTTAATATCAACAGAAAACTTCCCTCATTCCCATTCTGCTTTTTCAGTCTGATACGACAATCAGGACCAAATAAGACAAGTAATTTCATTAGGACTGTCGCGACCTAATTTTCGGGTGTACCACTTAAAACTAGGTTAATGGACTGCTAAGTCTTTAACTTAGCTCGGGCTCTCCCAAGCTCATACCAATTCGCGACTTAAGGTTTAAGTTTTTTTTAACATGCAAAAGGTTATTAATTAAGAGTCACCACTAATCGGTTTATGGTAGGTCGACTAGACACCTAAGTAAAATAAATGGAGATTTATTTTACTTCTATGAACCAGAGACTAAGGGTACGGGGACTTGGTTACACTAGAATTTTCTAATACCCTTTCGGTACCATTTCTTTTTAATTTTTCAAAATGTTTTTGCAGGCAGCTGATTTATTTTAACCTAAATTACTAACATGCAAAGAGGTGATCACACGAGTGCTAAACCATTATTGGAAATTCAACAAATGAAATAAATTGTATCACATGAGGCTAACAATTTTTGGGATTTCTTAGCTTTTTTATGAAATGCATTTCTAACTATATGACCTAATTTTACTAACAAGCAAATTCTAATTAAATGATCCTATCATGCGAACTAGTTGACATGCACCTAGTATTTTTGTATTTTTTTTATTGAATTTCAGAATTAATAAAAACCCTAATTAAACTATCTAAAAAGGATAATTTTCTAATTTATTTTAGGGATTAATTTGACTTAAACCCTATCCTATCTTAGCAAACTATTTTTTTTTTTTAAAGTGAGATAATTAAAATGTGCGATCATTATCTAAAAAGATTAGTTTAGGTCCAACCCTAACTTAGTTCTAAAAGTGCAACCCTAAAAATGTAATCCTAAGAAAATTCTAATTTACTATACCTACATGTTTGATTTACTAACCCTATATGCTCATGCAGAATTTTAATTTTTTTTATTTTCTGATTTTTTTAGTTTTTTAAAGATAAGTAATTATTAAATAAATATTAAATCTAAGCTATCAACAAAATAAAAGATTAAAATAATCGAAACAATAACCTGTTGTCTCACGAGTCAAATTAACGATTATTCTAACTCTAATTATCACAACAAAAGATCAAAATAATTACAAATCTGATCCGAAGTCTTACGGACCAAATTAAATAATCATTGTGATTTAACAATTGAAATTCCACTAAAAAGCCCAACAATTAAAATAATTAAAAAAATGATCCAATGTCTCTCGGATCAAATTAATAATCATAATAATTTCGGACAAAATTTTTGCGGATAACTCCTACAAAAATTACAGATATTAACACCCAATATTACAAATCAAATAACTAAACTAAAAACGCTATCAAATTAATACACAAAAAGATAACATAACAAATAAAGAGTAAAATAAACTAAACTAAATAAAGTGAAAAGTAAAGTAAAAAATTTAAAAAAAAATAAAAAGAAAACTACCTAAGGGAATCGACAGGGAAATGGCGCCGGGCGGTCGTTTGACCGGTCGTCGGGTGCAAAGGCGCGGCGGCAGGCGTCGGAGGCGTGCGGCAGCGGCGTCGAGGGGTTGCTGCGTCGGCGGCAAGGTGGTGACGGTGCTCGCGGTGGCGCAACGGCGAGTAGGCTTCGGGGGGGCGTCAATGAGCGAGATAGGCGCGTCGAGCTTCGCAGGGAGGACGCAGCCGATGGGTGCGAGAGGAAGAAGATGCACAGTAATTCTATTTTTTCTTCTCTCCTCACCTGTCTCTCACGTCACTTCTCTGTCTCTTCTCTCAACACTTTTTACTGATTCTCTTTTCTTGGTCAGAGAAAGAAAAGAGAAATGTTTTCTCTAACCAATACAGAAGAAAGCTTTTTTTTTTTTTTTTTGCACGAATTTCTTTCTCAAATTTTTCTCTCCATTTTTCGAGAATTCCCCTCTGAAAATTTTTCTGAATTCGCTCCCCTAGTCACGAAAAATGTAGCTCTCTTTTATAGTAATTTTAGACGGTCACTTTGTATGGTATTTTTCGAGTTTCCATCTTCCATCGCATTAAATTAAGGCTGCAAATCAAAAGCGAGATTTCGCAATCAACTCGATTTTTACTTCGATTTATTCCGTTTTATAAAAATTCTTGCCCTTTGTTCCTTTGATTTTTAATTGTTTCTGCATTTATCGAAATCTGAATGCTCATCAGAATTTCAAATTTCCTTGCATACTTCAATTAAATCAATTTCTCCCATTTTCATCTTTTTCTTTTTATTTGTCCAAAAATGCAATTTTTATTTTCCTTATTTTCCTAGATTTGCCAAAAATAGGTGTCAACAAGGACAAAAATGAAACACGCAGGCACAAATATCAGAAAAAGGCAAAACTTACATGACAGGCGAAGTAATGGGTTTGAGATTATTAGCCACCTGTCGATGCTTCAAGATATCCAAGAAGCACATAAGCACGGAAAGACAACAAATTGAAGTGAACACTTACTTCCCACCGTTCCTTCTGAAGGTTTAAAGTTTCTCTGTCCTCGTCATCGTACAAGACCTACAGTCCCAATCAGGCCACATATATTTACCACAACATCAAAGAACGTGCAATTGCAAGATCTCAGAGTTAAGGATAAGAGGTAGTAGCACATAGATCAAGAGACGCCTGCTCAAACAATGACAAAATTCTGAAGAGTTAGCTATCAGATGGGACTCGAGGATAAAAAAGAACTGATCTGCATAATGCAGATACATCCAAGAAGCTAACTGAGCTAATCAAAACAAATGGTAGGTCACAGTTGCAAAAGCTTCTGAAGACTATGATAGTCAGCTAATCTCATGCTTTTCTGTTATATGGTCGTAAGATTGAATTCGGCCATCATAGAACCTCTAAAACAACCAATTAGGAATAGGAAGAAAATCACATAAACAACCCTCGCTGCAGTAGACCATCACTGAAGCAACAGCAGCAGCTGGCCATCATTGAAGGAACAGCAGTAGCAAGTGCAAGAAGGAGATGAGGATTGAAAAATGACATGGTCAACTGTGACAGAAACAAAGCATCCCAAGTGAGGCTCACATCTCATCCAGTGGCCACCAGACCTTTATTCTGCGACCAATTAATCCATCGGCAAGCACCCTAGACTCCTGAAAATTGTTTCAGAAAATACATGACTTCACTAAGAAAATGAAAGGCGCAAAGGCTATGCCACTCGGCAATTAGAAAAAAGTAAGAAATTCAGCAGAGCTTGGGTAGATGCTTCGGTCTTATAACAATGATAATGTTAGTAATAAAAATTGAAGAAGGCATACTTAATAATATAGCAACAAAGAATGTGATAGATTTATAATATCAGATCCAATCAGTGTACGAAAAGTATACTGTAACAGTTACAATCATAACCTTGAGGTGCCTTTACTAGTTTTGTTTTCTCCTTTGGTTGGCAGCTTCATTTTTTTGTCTCCTAGATCAATGGGAAGCAGAGCTGCCTCACCTCGCATAGACTCCATATTTGACTGCACTGTAGTTCTTCTGTTTATTCTAGAAACTGTAGGCATAGCTGAAAGATCAGCTCTGCTTCAGGAGATCCTTCTTTGGTGGGGTTCTTTAGTAGTTAGACCCTCTTTGTACAGCCAAGAAAGATCATATCCTTCCTCGGTTCTCATGAGTGAATTGGGTTTTGGTTCCCTTTTCCTGGGAAATATTGAATCCCTGGACTGTAGGATATTAGCAATGCCGTGTTTAGGAGAACCATTAGGTCTTAGCTTTGCTGCAAAATTTGAGATCAGTTTCTCTCCCAATTTCCAACCGGAAGGTGCTGCTTTCAGCAAGATGGTATATTCCTTATTAGAGAATGAACAAATCAAAGCCAAGTTAAAACAGCAGAAACATATACAAAATGACAGTAACCTCATTCTCCTCCAGCACATTAGCCAGGAGATGGATAAGAAGATCTGAGCTGATATCTTCACTTTCAGCGAGGATGTTGGCCATTATTTGTTCCATGGCCCAGTATTCATCAGCAGATGGATTTGACCTTAATAAAAAAAGCACCCAACAAAATATAAGAGAGCATCAAAAGGTAAAACACTAAATTGTCAAAAGATAAAAAGATGCTGAGAACTATCATTTATTAAAGTCATAAGAGTGTTGTTGCAGTCTGTCGTAACAAAACTGTTAAGCCAAGTTATAATCCAACTACCACAAAGCCATTTAGGTACCATTATTTTTCCCTGCCCCAGAATTAATGCCAAGAGCTTGCACAGATATCACTAAATCCCAATCTCTCTTGTAGGGGTAGCAGTGTAACACCTTACATAAAAAGTCCTTGCTACACCAAGCAGAGCATTGAGTTTAGCAGGAGATTCTTCAACAAAATTGAAAGGTTTAAAGTACCAAAACAAAACCAACATGAAATGGTCGAAAGATTCTTCCAATCATGAAAGGCAAACTAACTTATAAATGAACACTGATCTTCAAGGAAACTCATCCGTGATTAACTAACTACAAATACCATCTTTTTGAGTCATGAGAAAGGTTACTAGACAGCAAGACAAGCGAAATTGTGATAATCCTGAAAACTAAAATGAAACTCAAAAAAGCAATTTCCATTAACTACTGTTATTGGTCAAAGGCTAAGAAAGCCATCCTTTTCTTATGATATCTGGTAAACTATCATGTGAAAAGAAAAAGAAGGGAGCGTAAAATGTTACTGATAAAAATATTACCTAGTAAATATCCAGAAAAATGTCAGCACATATGAAGAATTTGCGCCTCACAATCAAGGTCAAGCATTAGCAGGCATTCCTTCACCCTTGCAATGTAATGAAAGGGCCTTTTCATAACACCGTGTCGATGGTTGAGATAGCTTGGAAAGAGCCTCCACGATCAGTTTAAAAATTTCCTGTTCAAGAATGGATACTGAAGAAACTGTGAAAGAACAACATTTTATCTAGAGAGGAGTGAGTTCATCATATTAGAAAATCTCCAGAGTTTTGTTTTATATACCTTCATTTGATCTTCATTATATGGTTGTACTGGCGATGCCATCCTCAGAATCTCACTGAGGCAAGATGCCACTGTAACATCCTCATTACAATGTTTGAACAGAGCTTCAGCTATGAGACCCTTCATGCCAAGAAGAAGGGCATCTTGGAGGAAGTCCAGTAGTTCTTGCTCCATATTCGCCAAGACATCATCAGCATTCTGTGTAGGGGGAAGTGTAGATGAAAGCAAAAGTCAGGTTGTATATCTAAGTAAACAAATGTAAAGAGTACAGAAATGTTTCTGGAAACGTAGAAAGAGAACACTCCTTTCAGATGCTCCAACAATTGGTGATGATTATCCTTTAAGAGGTCAAACAAAGGGGGCGGGAAAGAATAAAACTAGAGATTTGACTTCCTAGCTCATGGTAGCACAAGAAAATCATCCAGTGGATGGAGAAGTGGACAGCAAAGAACACCAAGTACAAGGAGCAATGCTCAAACAATATCCATTTAACTCGCTCAAAGTAATATGCTGAAACCAAAGTTCTATAGTTTAGCAAGGAGTTTGAAAGCCGTCATATGAACTCACTCTCCTGTTCCAAATGAACTAGATGCCTTCGCGCATAACCACCAAATGGATAAGCATATATAGACCAACTAAAACAACAAAGATGGCTGATGAGCAAACTGATGAGAAGCCCAAAGACAGGAGATCAATCATCCCCCAAACAAACATCAACCATCCTCAAGCATTCAAATTTATCCCAATGAAACACAAATAAGAAATCCCAATGCAAGTAGCATACATCAAGAAGAGTGAGGAGTTCATCAACAGGAGAGGGGGCATTGAGGAGGCCATCTCCAACCAATCTAAGCTGCACTGCCAAAGTCCTCTCGAATGAAGAAGATGACACCATTTTTTTCTCCTTTTACTTTGGGTGGCCACACACGCTATACAGCTCAAACAAACACGGAGAGTCCTAGTATTCTCTTGCAGATTTGCAGAGAGTAATCAGAAACTCATCTACAAATTTATAGGGAAAACAAAACTTGGCAATTCAGAGGATGAAATGGAAACACGGTAAGTTTCCACCTATGCTATGAACTTGGTCTTATCCCTTGGGTTCTGATTTAGCTATCAATTTTGGTCTCTTGGTTGGACTCTGACTGTGTGCTCTTTGCTATCGTGACAAAAAATGAACATGATAGTTAGAAATGTTATCATCCTGGATCTCTGAGCGTCTCTAGACTTTGAACTAAAGGTTAGAGTAGTTTTCTGTTAAAAGGCTGTCCCATCCCTGATTCTTTAAACCTAATTGATAAAATAGAGTCCCCTCATTCTTTTTTGAGACCTCCAGTAATACCCGTCTCTCTCACATGAAGAGCAGCTACAAGGATAAGGCAAAAAGCTACAAAATCCAGCAACAGAGACACATGAAGTCAAAAGAAAGACCAAAAAAGGAAGCTCTCAGAGAAATACTTCAGAGAAAAGAAAGGGCACGATTGGGAACTTCTTGTTGGTGTGCAAATTAAATCTTGCTCATGATAGTCGTACCTGCTCACCCTCCCTCGTCCATTACGTGAACCTCTACCTGCTCTCTCCCTCTTTCACAGTAACCTCCCTCACTCTCGCTCACTCTTGCTCACCGTCACTCCTCTGCCTTGCTCTCGCTTGTTGTTGCCCCTGTCCCTCACTCTCTCTCCTCTCGCATCGCCCTCAAATGATTCGTTGATTTTTTTTTCCAACTCACAATTTTTGTTTGTCTTGTTGAATGATATTGTTAGAGATGGATTTGGGGAGGCGAAATGCAGGGGGAAGAGAGGTTTTTCTTTTGGGTCATTAAAGGGAAGAAAAAGATGGAAAAATTGTAGTCATAGAGTAAAGAAAAACAGATGATGGAAAACTTGGAAAAGTTTGTGAGAATTAGTGGCTAGGAGTAGTGGTCCGACTAGATTGGCCTTGCTCCGAATAGATTAAGAACTAAAAATCTGAGCTTAGCCTTTGAAAACAGCCTCCATCAAAGGTAATATTGAAGTGGATTTCATGGGTTGCGTCCGTATGAAATGCAATGGTAAAAAAAGAATATTATAGTCACGGTCCCATTAGAGATTGTTCTATAATTCATGGTGCCAACGAAACAGATTGTTTTGATCAACTTAGTTTTTCCACCATAACAAACAATGCAAAGTTTTAGGATAGTAGCATTGGGTACTTAATCTTGTTTCCAATGAATATGCTAAATTACTTAACAAAAAATAAGTGGGTATCTTAAGATGTTATAAATGCAATCACCGCATAGGAGTCCAACACATCAATTTGCTAATCAATTTTGCAAATCTTTTTCCCCTTAAAATTGACTTTAATTAACAACTATTTATGAGTGAGAGAACTTATACAAGCTATCTAATAAATGAAGATATTCTTTTAATTAAATGATATATAGATAGTTTACTAGTTTTTTTCTATAATAAAAATAATTGTTGGGAGAGAAAAGGGCAAAAAAAAAAAAAAAAAGGGAAAGCAAGAAAGAAATAAGTAAAAGGGTTTCTAAAGGTTTTCATAAAAAAATTCAGAAAATTTATAAAAATCAGAAAAAAAAACCTAATAAATTAGCTTTTTCAGTGCTATGTTTCATAAAGAGCAAAGAAAAAATCCATACAAAATTGAAATCCAATTGATTAAGCCTTTTTTTTGGATGACTTTCTTTCTTT
Organism: Eucalyptus caleyi; assembly: GCA_014182885.2. Lineage (NCBI taxonomy): Eukaryota > Viridiplantae > Streptophyta > Magnoliopsida > Myrtales > Myrtaceae > Eucalyptus > Eucalyptus caleyi. The sequence continues at coordinate 2,508,212 of CM024472.2, read as the reverse complement.
TTAGAGATGATGCAGGATAATATTAAAAGATAATAAATAATAAAAATAATAATAAAATTTAAAAATTCAGAAAATTCATGAAAATTGAGAAAATTCACAAAAAAGAAATTTTTGAAAAAAGATAAAAATTAGCTTTTTGAATAGTTTTCTCGTAAAGAGCAAAGAAAAATCCTTAAAAATTTGAAACCCTATTGAATAAGCCATTAGGTCTTTACTATATGATTTGTTTAGATGCTTTTTTTTTTTTTTTTTTTCCATTTAGAGACAATGCTAGTTAATATTAAAAGATATAAATAATATAAAAATAATTCAAATTTTGAAAATCTATAAAATCAGAAATATTTAGGAAATAACTTAAAAATTCACATTTTGAGTGGCTTCATCATAGGAATTTTTGGATGTCTTTTTATTTATTTATTTATAGATGATACTAGGCAATATTAAAAGATAAAAAAATTTAAAAAAATTTTAAAAATTCATAAATATCAGAAATCTTTAGAAAAAAAAAAACTTTTAAAATGAGCTTTTTGAGTAGTTTTCTCCTAAAGAGTAATAAGAATTCCTTAAAAGAAATTAAAGATATTAAAAATTAAAAATTGAAAAATTAAAATTCAGAAAAGTCATTAAAAATTTCAGAAAATTCATAAAAATTAGAAATATTTAAAAATATTAAAAATTAGCTTTTTGAGAAGTTTCCTCATAAGAATTAAGAAAACATCCTTAAAAAATTGAAGCCCAATTGAATAAGCCTTTAGAGTTTTGTGATATGATTTTTTTGGATGCATTTTTCCTTTTAGAGACAATGTTAGGTAGTATTTAAAGATAATAAATAATTAAAAAATTAAAAATTCTTTAAAAAAATCATAAATTCATAAAAATTAGAAATTTTTAGAAAAAAACTTGAAAATGAGCTTTTTGAGTAGTTTTCTCTTAAAGAGTAAATAAAAAACCCTTAAAAAATTGAAACCCAATTGAATTAGCCTTTAGACCTTTACCATAGGATTTTTATTTTCATGTCTTTTTTTTTCTTTTTAGAGAGGATGTTAGGTAATATTGAAAAGTAATAAAAAAATTAAAGTTAAAAAATTTATGAAAGATTCAGAAATTCATAAAATTCAAAAATATTTAGAAAAAATTTTAAAAAAAAGTTTCTTGAGCAGTTTTCTCTAAAAGAGTAAAGAAAAATCCTAAAAAAAAAAAAATTGAAATACAATTGAATAAGCCTTTGGGTTTTACCAAAGGATTGTTTTGGGTGCCTTTTTTTTTTTTTTTTAAGAGACGATGCTAGAAAATTTTAAAAGATAACAAATAATAGAAAATTAATAAAAATTTAAAAGTTCAAAAAGTTCATAAAATTCTGAAATCTTTTAAAAAAACTTTAAAAATTACCTTTTTGAGTAGTTTTCATTGAAAGAGTAAAGAAAAAATCCTTAAAAAAGTTGAAATCCAATTGACTAAGCCTTTTGGGCTTTGCCCTAGAATTTTTTTGAATGTCTTTTTTCTTTTCAAAGGTGATGCTAGTAATATTAAAAGATAAAATTAATAGAAAATAATAAAAATAAAAATTCAGAAAATTCCTTATAATTAGAAATCTTTAGAAAATAACCTTAAAATTAGCTTTTTGATTTTTTTTCTCCCAAAGAATAAATAGAAAATCCTTAAAAAAAATTGGCATCCAATTGAGCAAGCCTTTAGGGCTTTATTGTAGGATTTTTTTGGATGCCTTCTTCTTTTTAAAGATGACGCTAGGTAATATTAAAGGATAATAAATAATAGAAGAATAATATAAAATTTAAAAGGTCAGAAAGCTTTTTTTGCAGGCAGAACAAAATACTCTAATCTTCAAACCATTTATAGTTTTACCTTTAAACCTAATTGATAAAATAGAGCTCCTCATTCTTTTTGAGAGGTCTAGTAGTACTTTTCTCTCTCGCATAAAGAGCTTTCCTTTACCAACTTGGTAGCTTCTATATACTCCCAAATCCTAACTTAAACCCTAGCCTCTCCTCCATTTAATAGTGGTGCAATCAGTTTTCCCTAGTCCTTTTGGGTAAGCTTTACCTTTCATCTTCTTCTACTTTACCCTAACCTTAAATAGCAAACCATCCCACCACTACCTCGTACTTCTGCGATCATTTACCAAGGCCATCAAAAGGGAGTAAAGAAAATAGAGTGCTCTCCCTCCATTTAAAACTATACAAATATGGAAATGAAGAAAATCCCAGCTGGTTCATAGAGTAAAGGCGCATCGCTTCATTAATAGCAATCTCCCATTGTCAATTTTTCTAAAGCTCTTCTCGTGGCACTTTCTAGGTATTTTTGGTTGTCTTGTGGTAGACGCTTTCCTCATCTCCTCTGCAAGTAAGAAACTAAGGTTAATGAAATTAGACCTTTAGAGTTGTTAGGTGGGCGTGGGGCAACTTAATTTTTTAGTTTTATCTTCTACTTATAATCGTTCTTCTTTTTTTCTCTCCCCTCAAAATTGAAAAATTGAAAGAATTTGTGATCTTTCAAGTTTTCAAAAATTGAGAAAATTAATATAATATTGAATAATACCCTAGTGATGATAATTATCAGTGGCAATGATGTGATGTGTGAAAAAGTAATCCCTAGGGAAAGAAAATGCCCATCGACGAGAGAAGGAAAGAAAAAGCAATCGCTGCTATGAGGAAAAGGCAAAAAGCTGCAAAACCTAGCAATAAGGACCCATGAAGTCAAATGAAAGACTGAAAATGGAACCTCTAAAAGAATTCCATTTGGGGAAAAAAGGGCACGGTTGAGAAGTCGTTGCTAGTGTAGCAAATTAAGTCTGGCTCATAATAGCCCTACCTGCTCGCCCTTCCTTGCCCACTGAGTGAATCTCTATCTGCTTTCTCCCTCTTTTGCATCACTCTCCATCACTCTCGCCTAGTCTTGCTCCTCTCCCTCCCTTTTGCTCGTTGCTCTCCCTCCCTCTTGCTTGCTCTCGCTCCTCTTATGCTGCCCTCAGGCAATTTGGTGAGTTTATTTTTTTTTTCCACTCACAAATTTTGTTTTCTTGTTAAATGTTGTTGTTAGAGATAGATTTGAGGAGGTGAAGTGCAAGGGGAAGAGAGTTTTTTCTTTTGGGTCATTACAGGGAGGAAAAAGATGGAAAAATTGTAGTCATAGGGTAGGGGAAAAACAGAAGACAAAAAACTTGGAAAAGTTAGTGAGAACCGGTGGCTAGAAGTAATGACCCAATTGGATTAGCCTTGATCTAAATATATAATGAGCTTGGCCTTTGAAAATAACCTCCATCAAGATAATATTGAAGTGGAAAATTTTAGTTTCTGATTTCTCTATGAAATACGATTTCTGGAAAAAATATATTCACAGAAATCCCAAAAGAGATTAAATCAGTTTATCAAATGGTGCCATTTTAGACTTTTTGATCAAAATGGTTTTTCCAAGAAAAACAATTATTTAGAATACTAAATTTTGAATCTTGTTTCAAATGAATATACTAAATTACTTAACAAAACATAAGTGGGTACCTTAAGAAGTTATAAATGCAATCACCGGATAGGAATCCAATGCATCATTTTGCTAATCGATTTTGTAAACCCTTTTTAATTAACAACTATTTATGAGTGAGATAACTTATACAAGCTATATAATAAATAAAGATAATTTTTTTTTATAATCAAATGATATATAGATTGTTTACTAGTTTTTTTCTTAATAAAAAAATAATTGCTGGGAAAGAATAAGATGATGAAAAAAAGACAAAGAAAAAGAAAGAAAGAAATAAGTAAATGGGTTTCTAAAGGTTTCCATGAAAAATTCAGAAAATTCAGAAAAAAAAAAAACTTAAAAATTAGCATTTTGAGTAAGTTTCTTTTAAAGAGCAAAGAAAAATCCTTAAAAAATTAAACTCAATTGAATAAATCTTTAGGATTTTACCATATGATTTTTTTAATGCTTTTTTTTTTTTTCCATTTTAGAGACGATGCTATGTAATATTAAAAGATAATAACTAATAAAAATAATAAAATTTTAAAAATTCAAAAATTCATGAAAATTTGAGAAAATTTAGAATAATAACTAATTACTTCCAAACCCTAACTTAAACCCTAGCCTCTCCCCCATACAATAATGGTGCAATCGGTTTTCCCTATTCCTTTTGGGTATGGTTTACCTTTCATCTTCTTCTACTTTATCCTAATCTTAAAGAACAAACCACCCCACCACTACCCCATACTTCTTATCATTCGCCACAGCCATCAAAAGGGAGTACAAATTACAATGCTCTCTCTCCATTTAAAACTATACAAATATGGAAATGAAGAAAATCCCAACTAGTTCATAGCTAGCAATCTCCCATTGTCCATTTTTTTGGAGCTCTTCCACGCAGCACCTTTTGGATATTTGTGGTTGTCCTATGGTAAACACTTTCCTCGTCTCTCCTGTAGGTAAGAAACTGAGGTTAATACAGTGAGACCTTTGGACTTGTCAGGTGGGCATGGGGCAACCCTATTTTTTTAGTTTTATCTTCTACTTATAATTGTTCTTTTGTTTTTTCCACTCAAAATTGAAAAAAAAAATAGTAAAGAATTTGTGATCTTCCAAGTTTTCAAAAATCAAGAAAATTAGTATAATATTGAATAATACTTTGGTGGTGATAATTATCAATGGCAATGATGTGACAATGATGTGACGTGTGAAAAAGTAATCCTAGAAAAAGAAAATGCCCAAGGAACATACAGGTAAAGAAAAGGCAATCACTACTATGAAGAAAAGGCAAAAAGTTGCAAAATCTATTGATTGGGATCTACGTCAAATGAATAATAAAAAATGGAAGCTCTCAGAGAATCCCATTGGGAAAAAAAAAAGGCACAGTTGGGAACTCGTTGCTGGTGTAGAGATGAAGTCTTGCTCATAGTAGCCCTACCTAGTCACCCTCTCCTGCCCACTACGTGAACCTCTACCTACTCCCTCTCTCTTTTGCATCACCCTCGCTCACTCTCGCTCACTCTCACTCACTGTGCCCATTTCCCTCACTCTCGCTCCTCTCGTGCCACCCTTTGATGATTTGGTGAGTCTATTTTTTTTTTTTTTTAACTACTTGTAAATTTTGTTTTCTTTTTAAATGTTGTTGTTAGATATAGATTTGGCGAGGTGAAGTACAAGGGGAAGAGAGTTTTTTCACTTGGGTCATTACAAGGAGGAAGAAGACGGAAAAATTGTAGTCATAGGCTAAAGGAAAAACAGATGACAAAAATATGGAAAAGTTAGTAAGAATTAGGGAGTGTTTAGTAACAATTCTGTTTCCAAAATAATTTTTTATTAGAAATGGTTTTCTTTTTTTTGTTTCTATTCTCTGGAAAAATTTATGAATATAAGAATGTGCTTGGTAACTATACAAAATTTACATTCCCGAGATAGAAATGCATTTAGTAAAATTGTATAATTTTGTTATTTCTTTTAATTTTTTAAATATTTTTATTATATTTTCCATTTTTTTTTTTTTTTCTTTTTTTCTTTTCTTTCTTCTTCCTCCTTTGTGGCCGGTCGCCAGCCATGATAGTCGTCGACAATCGACTAGGCGAGGTCCGACGAGCTCGCCAAAGCCTCACTAGGCCAGGGCGAGGGCCGGCGAGCTCGCCAAAGCCTCACTTGGCCACTGCAAGGCTTGACCTCGCCCAAGCGACTTGAGGTTGACTTCATTGGGCCACTGCTGGGCAACATCGACTTGGTAGTGGCTCGGCGAGGCCGAGAGAAGGAAATGAAATAAAAGAAGAGAAGAAAAAAAATTGTTATTGGGAACAAGAAGCTACTCTTTTCTATTTCTTGTTTATGTTCCAAATCAATTTCTAGGAACACAAATTTTACCAAACACATTTCTATTCCTTTTTTCCGTTCCTTGGAACAAAAGAACATAAATAGTTGTTTCGGAGAACATAAATTATTTTTACCAAATAGAGCCTTAGTGGCTAGGAGTAATGGGCCCAACTAAATTGGCCTTGGTCTGAATAGATTATGAGCTTGGCCTTTGAAAACAACCTCCAATAAGATAATATTAAAGTAGACTTCATGGGTTGCGTTTGTATGAAATGCGATGGCAAAAAGAATATCACAATCATAGTCCTGTTGGAGATTGTTTTGTAGTTCATGATGCCATCGAAATAGATTATTTTGATCAACCTGGTTTTTCCACCATAACAAACAATGCAAAGTTTTAGGATAGTAGCATTAGGTTCTAAATCTTGTTTCAAATGAATATAATATGTTACTTAACAAAACATAAGTGGGTATCACAAGTAGTTATAAGTGTAATCATCGGATAGGAGTCCAATGCATCACTCGCTAATCAATTTTGCAAATGTTTTTTGTCCTTAAAATTGACTTTAATTAACAACTACTTATAAGTGAGAGAACTTATGCAAGCTATATAATGAATGAATATAATTTTTAATCAAACGATACATTGATTGTTTACAATTTTTTGCTAATAACAATGATTGTTGGGAAAGAAAGAGACAACGAAAAAAAGACAGAAATAGAAAGAAAGAAATAAGTAAAAGGGTTTCTAAAGGTTTTCATTAAAAAAAAATCAGAAATTTTCAGAAAAAAATTAAAATTAGTTTTTTGAGTAGTTTTCTTTTAAAGGGCAAAGAAAAATCCTTAAAAAATTAAGTCAATTGAATAAGTCTTTAGGATTTCCCCATCGATTTTTTTGGATGCCTTTTTTCTCCTTTTAAAAGAGAATGGTAGGTAATATTAGAAGATAATAGATAATAAAATAATAAAAATTTTAAAATTCACAAAAATTCATGAAAAATTTAGAATTTTTTTTTTTTTTAAATTGAGAATTTTTTTTTTGAATTTTTTTGGATCCCTTTTTCTGTCTTTTTAGAGATTATGCTAGGTAATATTAAAAGATAATAAATAATAAAAATTAAAAAAAATAAAGAATCAGAAAATTCATAAAAATCAGTAATCTTTAGAAAAAAAACTGAAAAATTAGCTTTTCAAGTAGTTTTCTATTAAAGAGTTAAAAAAAAAAAAATCCTTAAAACATTGAAAACCTTTTGAATAAGGCTTTAGGGTTATATAATTGGATTTTTTTTTGGAAGCTTTTTTCCTTTTTAGAGACAATGCTAAGTAATAGTTAAAGATAATAAATAATAGAAAAAATAATAAGATTTTAAAATTTAGAAAGTTAATAAAAAAATTCAGAAAAATCAGAAATCATTGGAGAAAACTCAAAAATTAGCTTTTTGAAGAGCTTTCTTTTAAAGAGTAAAGGAAAATCCTTAAAAAATTGAAACCCTATTGAATAAGCCTTTAGCTTTACCATAGGATTTTTTGGATGCCTTTTTTTTTTTTTAAGAGACAATGCTAGATAATATTAAAAGATAAAAATAATATAAAAATAATAAAAAATTCAAAATTCAAAAAAATCACGATATTCTTGAGATCAAGAGAAAAAAAGATAAATTATTATTGAGGAAAATGAAGAAAATCTCGTTCCTACTTTTGGCAATTGAAGGAAAACCTGTTGAAAATAGACTCTTGAAAGAGATGAGTATCTCCTCTCAACAAAAAAATTGAAAAAGAGACGAAATGAACAAATTCTCAAACACCTACATTCAAAAGTTTTTGTACACCGCAGGAAGAAATGCCAATGAAATAGGCTCTCCTCCCGCTGCTTGGTTTGTACCACCTCGGCTATAATCAAACAAAGCTTTTCTTCGGCCGTCCGGAGTACTACTTGTGCGTTCAGGTCAAGAGAACCGACCCGACCCTATTCGAAATTAATTAAATAAGCCCAGGAAGATATCCTCAATAAATTTTAAAGCCCATTGCCAAGCTCAATCCGGACCCCTAAGGTAGACACCCCAATTGATCAGAATTGATTTGTATCCAAGCCCAACACAATCTAATTTAGCCCAAAATCTAAACCAAATAATCTAAGCCCAAAGTTAAGTAGTAGCCTAACTAAGCCCATTTCCTTGCCATTCTTTCTTCCATGTGATTTCCTCAATCTGCCATCCCTCCTTTCCAGCAAACACAAGAACCCAAAAGCTAATGCAATATCCAAAGATGATTTACACGAATCAAAGGGAATATTACCTTAACAAAAGTCATTGCTGGAATCATGAAATGCAGAGCACCAGAATACAACAATGAGGTAACACTAAGGGCACTGAAAGCCTTATAATGTAATCTCATGAAATTGAGGCAGAATAAACGGATCAAAGGCTCCTGTAGGGATTTAAGCGTGCGGTTAAGGATTCAATGGACAGGTTTTAGGAAGGTTCTTCTTAAATACTCTTGGGACTTCATTGAGATATTTTGACATGAGAACAAGGACTAATTTCAAACACGATTTTGAGCCAACAACAATACATAGTGCACAACCAACACTCGAAGCAAACTCAGATTCAGATTATTTGCATTCAACATGAATGAATGCAGAGCAAAAAGTCCTGGTCTCAGCTGAACCGAGGTTGGGTGTAAGAAACCATTGAATGGAAAGAGGGAAGCGCCAGCTTGGTTGCCGAAGGTGGCCCTACCCTCCTCAAGGTAGCGAACGAACGTAGGGTGAGATTAGAAAGATTGGTTTTGTCATTTTTCGGGGTATTAATACAATTTAATCGATACTAATGGTGAGTAAATTTATCACAAATATATCAGGTTGGGATTTTTGTTGGACAAAAAATTAGTTTTGGAAAATTTATGGCGGTTAAAAAATTAGTTTGAGATAAATTTGTCATAGATGTATTTGTTTGACAATTTTTTTGGCATTAATCCTAAAAATTAGGGATGGAGCCTAACCCTAAACAAAAAGTATGATTAACATAACGCGCATTTGCATTATAGATGTTTGAATTTCTAAAATGAATTATGCCTGATCTGAAACAAGGGAGAGATCATGGCCAGCCAATAGGAGATTTGACGATATATATGACTAGAAATCATGACAAGAGGGCGGAAATTCTAGGATGTGGAAGGAACTTTTTGCACAACAAATATCATTGAAAAATAAGTATTTTCATTCATAGATTCAACCAAACAACTCATTAATACTTTTTCTTTTTGTATGGCAAATGATTGAATTGGAACCAAAGTGAGATGACAAGGCCCTCAATCAATGTATTTATTGCAAGAGAAATAATTTTACATGTTTCCTACATAAATTTATGAATCATAACTGATGAATTCATTTCATTAATGAACTACTTCCCTTGAGCTATATAAGTTCTCACCTCTCGATCAACTGCATCACCAAACAATCAACAATCTCACACAATTTCCTAACCCTCCTATCCCAAAAGACCATAATGGCAACGGCCAAGAACTTGTATGCTCTCATGATCTTGTTGGTGGTCCCTGTTGCATTGCTTCCTAAGGCTACTTCTGGCAATGTCGGAAACCTTGATTGCGGAAAGGGAATAAGTAAGGATTGTGGGTCTGGATTCTATCAAATCATAGTCCTCGCCGACACCTTTACACCCACCAATGAATGTTGTCACGAGCTCTTGAAACTAGGGAAGAACTGCCACAGCCACTTTGTGGAGTTGAGCATCTCGAGCCACAAGCCGATTAAGGGGACGATATCTGATGTCTATAGGAGGAGCAATGAGACATGGAACAACTGCGTTTTGGCTCTCAGTCCTGTATCCCCTCCTGAGCCAGCTCATTGAGAGCTATTCCTATTTTATAGTACAATAAATGTGTAAAATAAAAAGAACGAAACAATTATAGTTTTTCTATTGGATTTTGCTCAAATTTTTTATTTTATTTTTTGTGCCTCTTAAGCCTTATGGTTAACTATCACGGAAGCACGCTTGTGGATGAATCGGTGTTTAATGTGCTTATTAAACTTGTAATTTTTTAAAAATGATTTGCAAAATACAATCTACCCCTAAAGTTGTTACTAGCTTTCGAGTCTAAAAACATAGTCCCATACAGAACTATAAAGAAAATGTCACTTTAATTCTTATGATTTTAACACAACCTTTTGAAATAAATACCTAAGTGATCAAAAAATTAATAGATGGTTTAATAATCATACATTCATCTCTAATAGTCACATGAATACGTACCTACAACTGGTCGATCTAGCATACTATTGTATAAAGTTATGTAAGGAGGACTTCTTACTTCTAAGGTTTTCGACAAATTAAATATGGGTTAGTTGCTTTTATTTAACATTCTATCAATGGATACATGTATAAATTAATAATCTTATATAAATCTTACTTTGAATCTTTTTAATCTTGTAAGCAATCATAAAAAAAAAAAAATTCAAATCTCGAAATATATTTCTCTGTTTATATATGTACGTATCCAATTGCTCCATTAGTAATTTCTTTCTTTTGATTAATTGATAGTTGAAATAGCCTATACTAGACTATTCGATGAAACATTAAAATGTTAACTATATGTTCATGCGAGAATGCGGGTACATTTTTGCTTCTCATATGCCATGAAAACTTGACTTTTGAACATTTAATGAGGTTTTGTTGGTACCAAGAACTTAGAAATATGGATGGCCCAACATCTTACGTAAAGTGAGTTCGTAATAAGTCTAACCATGTTATTATGCAAGAGTAGGTTTAAGTTAGTGAACCCAAAGGTAAAGAATGTACTTTTTATTTTTTTTCATCGGTGTAATGAATGTATGTTGCTTGGCACGGAAGATGATGGGCGCCGATTATTATTATCAACCTGGCCCCTCTTCATTTAGTGAAACCTATTAATTATCACCGGTTTTAATAATTTTTAATCAAGAACAAATATTCCCACCCCAATATCTAGTCCAAAGGTTAAATGATCCATTAATGAGTTCAATAAATCTGGAAAACCAAAACCCAAATCTTGTTAAAGGATAATTAGCTAATAAATAATTTGACCGAAAAAATTCAGCTTATAAATAATCTCAATTAATCTAGAAAACCGAAGCCAATTTTGGTTTATAGATATAAAGGAAAATAAGACCGGTCAAAACTTTGTAGATATAAACTTGGCTCATTTTAATTAATTAATGAGAACTATTAATTATTTAACTTTTTTTTTTTCACAAGTTGTTGAAAATTAATTTAATGAAGAACAAAATCACGCTAAAATATCTAGGCAAATCATTAGTAATTAATAAATAAGTTCGCTAAATATAGCAAACCAAAACAAAATTATTTGATCAAAGGTTTAATTTATCAATTGTTGATACTTAAATTTTGGCTTCAAGTGTAGTCATTTGCATAAAGATTAGGGCTAATATCACGAAAAACCCTAAATGAGTACAGTTGTGACAACCTAAACTGGTATACTTACGACAAATTTATCTTTTGCTAAGTTGGATGGATGATATGTGGTAGTTGACCCCTCCATTTGTTACAAGTATGTTGGTTTTGTGATTTTTTGGGGTATTAATAGAATTTAATAGAAACTAATGGAGAGTAAATTTATCACAAATATATCATGTTAGGATTTTTGTTGGTCAAAAAATTAGTTTTGGAAAATTTATGGCGGTTAAAAAATTAGTTTGAGATAAATTTGTCATAGATGTACTAGTTTGACAATTTTTGTGGCGTTAATCCTAAAAATTAGGGATGGAGCCTAACCCGAAATAAAAGGTATCATTAAGATAACATGCATTTGCATTATAGATGTTTGAATTTCTAAGATGAATTATGCCTGATCTGAAATAAGGATACATGAGTAGATTTGAAGAGGCGAAATGAAGAAAGAGATCGTGGCCAGCCAGGAGGAGATTTGACAATATATTTGACTGGAAATCATGACAAGAGGGCGGAAATTCTAGGATGTTGAAGGAAATTTTTCACAACAAATATCATTGAAAAATAAGTATTTTCATTCATAGATTCAACCAAACAACTCATTAATACTTTTTCTTTTTGTATGGCAAATGATTGAACTGCAAACAAAGTGAGATGACAAGGCCCTCAATCAATGTATTTATTGCAAGCGAAATAATTTTACATGTTTCCTACATAAATTTATGAATCATAAGTGATGAATTCATTTCATTAATGAACTACTTCCCTCGAGCTATATAAGTTCTCACCTCTCGATCAACTGCATCACCAAACAATCAACAATCTCACACAATTTCCTAACCCTCCTATTCCCAAAAGACCATAATGGCAACGGCCAAGAACTTGTCTGCTCTCATGATCTTGTTGGTGGTCCCTATTGCATTGCTTCCTAAGGCTACTTCCGGCAAGGTTGGAAACCTTGATTGCGGAAAGGGAATAAGTAAGGATTGTGGGTTTGGATTCTATCAAATCATAGTCCTCGCCGACACCTTTACACCCACCAATGAATGTTGTCAAGAGCTCTTGAAACTAGGGAAGAACTGCCACAGCCACTTTGTGGAGTTGAGCGTCTCGAGCCACAAGCCGATTAAGGGGATGATAGCTGATGTCTATAGGAGGAGCAATGAGACATGGAACAACTGCGTTGCGGCTCTCAGTCCTGTATCCCCTCCTGAGCCAGCTCATTGAGAGCTATTCCTATTTTATAGTACAATAAATGTGTAAAATCAAAAGAACGAAAGAATTATAGTTTTCTATTGGATTCTGCTCAAATTTTTATTTTATTTTATTTTTTGTGCCTCTTAAGTCTTATGGTTAACTATCACGGAAGCACACTTGTGGATGAATCGGTGTTTAACGTGCTTATTAAACTTGTAATTTTTTAAAAATGATTTGCAAAATACAATCTGCCCCTAAAGTTGTTACTAGCTTTCGAGTCTAAAAACATAGTCCCATACAGAACTATAAAGAAAATGTCACTTTAATTCTTATGATTTTAACACAACCTTTTGAAATAAATACCTAAGCGATCAAAAAATTAATAGATGGTTTAATAATCATACATTCATCTCTAATAATCACATGAATACGTACCTACAACTGGTCGATCTAGCATACTATTGTATAAAGTTATGTAAGGACTTCTTACTTCTAAGGTTTTTTGACAAATTAAATACGGGTTAGTTGCTTTTATTATATAAATCTTACTTTGAATCTTTTTTAATCTTGTAAGCAATCATAAAAAAATTCAAATCTCGAAATATATTTCTCTGTTTATATATGTACGTATCCAATTGCTCCATTAGTAATTTCTTTCTTTCGATTAATTGACATTTGAAATAGCCTATACTAGACGATTCGGCGAAACCTTAAAATGTTAACTATATGTTCATGCGAGAATGCGGGTACATTTTTGCTTCTCATATGCCATGAAAACTTGACTTTTGAACATTTAATGAGGTTTTGTTGGTACCAATAATTTAGAAATATGGATGGCCCAACATCTTACGTAAAGTGAGTTCGTAATAAATTTGATCATGTTATTATGCAAGAGTAGGTTTAAGTTAGTGAACCTAAAGGTAAAGAATGTATTTTTTAATTTTTTTCATTGGTGTAATGAATGTATGTTGCTTGGCACGGAAGATGATGGGTGCAGATTATTATTGTCAGCATGGCCCCTCTTCATTTAGTGAAACCTATTCATTATCACTAGTTTTAATAATTTTTAATCAAGAAAAATAGTCCCACCCCAATATCTAGTCCAAAGGTTAAATGATCCATTAATGAGTTCAATAAATCTGGAAAACCAAAACACACTAAAATATCTAGGCAAATCATTAGTTGTTCATAAATAAGTTTGCTAAATATAACATACCAAAACAAAATTATTTGATCAAAGGTTTAATTTATCAATTGTTGATACTTAAATTTTGGCTTCAAACGTAATCATTTGCATAAAGATTAGGGCTAATATCAGGAAAAACCCTAAATGAGTATAGTTGTGACAACCTAAACTGGTATACTTACGACAAATTTATCTTTTGCTAGTTTTCGTTAAAATTTACTATCAAATTCCTAAGTTGGATGGATGATATGTGGTAGTTGACCCCTCCATTTGTTACAAGTATGTCGGTTTTGTGATTTTTTGGGGTATTAATAGAATTTAATAGAAACTAATGGAGAGTAAATTTATCACAAATATATCATGTTAGGATTTTTGTTGGTCAAAAAATTAGTTTTGGAAAATTTATGGCGGTTAAAAATTAGTTTGAAATAAATTTGTCATAGATGTACTTGTTTGACAATTTTTGTGGCGTTAATCCTAAAAATTAGGGATGGAGCCTAACCCTAAATAAAAGGTATCATTAAGATAACATGCATTTGCATTATAGATGTTTGAATTTCTAAGATGAATTATGCCCAATCTGAAATAAGGATACATGAGTAGATTTGAAGAGGCGAAATGAAGAAAGAGATCGTGGCCAGCTAGGAGGTGATTTGACTATATATTAGACAGGAAATCGTGACAAGAGGGCATAAATTCTAGAATGTTGAAGGAAATTTTTCACAACAAATATCATTGAAAAATAAGTATTTTCATTCACAGATTCGACGAAACAACTCGTTAAAACTTTTTCTCTTTGTATGGCAAATGATTGAACTGCAAACAAAGTGAGATGACAAGGCCCTCAATCAATGTATTTATTGCGAGAGAAATAATTTTACATGTTTCCTACATAAATTTATGAATCATAGCTAATGAATTCATTTCATTAATGAACTACTTCCCTCGAGCTATATAAGTTCTTATCTCTAGATCAACTGCATCACCAAACAATCAACAATCTCACACAATGTCCTAACCCTCCTATCCCCAAAAGACCATAATGGCAACGGCCAAGAACTTGTCTGCTCTCATGATCTTGTTGGTGGTCCCTATTGCATTGCTTCCTAAGGCTACTTTCGCCAAGGTCGGAAACCTTGATTGCGGAAAGGGAATAAGAAAGGATTGTGGGTCTGGATTCTATCAAATCATAGTCCTCGCCAACACCTTTACACCAACCAATGAATGTTGTCACGAGCTCTTGAAAGTGGGGAAGAACTGCCACATCCAATTTGTGGAGTTGAGCGTCTCGAGCCAGAAGCCAATTAAGGGGACGATATCTGATGTCTATAGGAGGAGCAATGAGACATGGAACAACTGCGTTACTACTCTCAATCCTATATCCCCTCCCGAGCCTGCTCATTGAGAGCTATTCCTATTTTATAGTACAATAAATGTGTAAAATAAAAAGAACGTAAGAATTATAGTTTTTCTATTGGATTCTGCTCAAATTTTTTATTTTATTTTTTGTGCCTCTTAAGCCTTATGGTTAACTATCACGAAAGCACACTTGTGGATGAATCGGTGTTTAACGTGCTTATTAAACTTGTAATTTTTTTAAAAATGATCTACAAAATACAATCCGCCCCTAAAGTTGTTACTAGCTTTCGAGTCTAAAAACATAGTCCCATACAGAACTATAAAGAAAATGTCACTTTAATTCTTATGATTTTAACACAACCTTTTGAAATAAATACCTAAGCGATCAAAAAATTAATAGATGGTTTAATAATCATACATTCATCTCTAATAATCACATGAATACGTACCTACAACTGGTCGATCTAGCATACTATTGTATAAAGTTAAGTAAGGAGGACTTCTTACTTCTAAGGTTTTCTGACAAATTAAATACGGGTTAGTTGCTTTTATTTAACACTCTATCAATGGATAATTGTTGTTTAAATTTTTTTTTTTTTTTTTTTTTTTTGCCTTGGAAATCATGACAAGCTTTTGAAAATCCATTTGTGTGGCATCCTAAAATCTCATGACAACCTCTGGAGTACCATGAACCATGATTAGGTAATGGAAGTGCCATTTGATTTTGTATTAGCCATTGAATCAATGAATTTCAATTAATTTAATGCCGAGCATTGTAACGGACAATTGTTTGGATGGAGATGTGTCTTCAAGTGACCCAAGGATTTTATGAAGGTGCAAATTGATATAGAAATCTTATTCTTGGTGGTGCACTTTATAAGTAGAATTTTATTGATTTAAATTACAAAGTTTTGTGGGTTTATAAGTTGAAATTAGGTGTTAGTTTAAATGAGGGTTAAGTGGAATAAAAACAGGAGAGGATGGGCTGATTTTTAGGCCCAAAGACCGTCCAACCAGTCCACGCCAGCCCCCAATTCGACCGGCCCAACATTGAAGCCCATCAACTTTTGCATGTGAGTTGCCAAGTGGCATGGAGGAGAAGCCAAGTTTGGCTGCCCCCATTGGCTTCCTTGGGCGACTACATGCAATCAAATGATTGCAAATGATTGTAGGGGAAGGAAAGTAAAGAGAGGGAGGCGGATTGATGAAGGGAAATCGACCGAGAGAGAGAGAGAGAGAGTGTCGTCCGAGAGAGAAAGGGAAACCGAGAGAGAGGAAGAGGGAAAGAGAGGAAGCGGGCATGCAAGAGGAAGGAGGAGGATTGTCCACCTAGCTCGCCGCTGTCCGTTCACCGCTTTGCCGCCATCCTTGTTGTTATTTGTGCTTAAGTTAAGGCAAGTGAAGTCCTAAAACCTAACCCTTGCATTGCTGTGTTGTGTGTGTAGTAGATGGTAAATCTTGATTGTGGTAGATGGAATGAAATTTCGGAGCTTTGGAGAGAGATTCGTTGGCCGTGCATGTTGTTTCTGTAAAGACCAGTCCAACCATCCATGAGTTTGTGTGTTGCATGTAACTTTTTATTGGAATATTGTTTTGATTTCTTCATGAAATTTGTAGAGAACACTTTGAGGAACAACATACTAAAATTTGAGGCAAAACGAACAAGTATTGGTTAGTGAAATTATTTTTCTTTAGAGAAATTAGATCTAGAATTTGTTGTGCTGACCTTTAGAGATTTCGTGGTCTGTAAAGTAACTTTCTTGTGAAAATCTCACTTTGATCTCTTAATGAAAGTTGTAGTGTACTTCTTGAGGTAGAACATATCAAAATTTTAGAGGAAATGAACAAAAATAGGTCGGTGAAATTGTTGTCTTTTGAAGAAACTGGATCTGGGAAAAACGCTACTTCGACCTAGTATGATTTTGTGATTTTTATAAAATCATAAAGTTACAATTTGATTGTATGTCCTTAATGAAAGTTGTAGGTAATATTCTTATAAATAACATACTAAAAATTTAGAAGAAATGAACATACTTAGGTTGGTGAAATGAGTTTCGTTCGAAAGATGATAATCTGGAAAAGATGACACCGAGAATAGGGGAAATAAATCGTCTATATCTATTAATCTAGAACGACATGGGTTTCAATTTCTTCATGATAAATTTACCTCTAGGACTTTTCTATAACATTTCAAAATTTCAGAATTTTGGAGTTCTTTTGGACATTTAATTTAAATTTCTTCCGAAACTATGCAAGCTGAAATATTGAAGTTTGAAAACTGTGATGCATGGACTGTGCTGTTTTATGTGAGATTCTTTTGGTATGGAGTTATTCATGAGATATCTGCCTTTAGGTCTCGTCTATAATGTGTCAAGTTTTCAGAATTTATTAATGTAATTTACTAATTTTTCTGGAGTTTTAATTAGGGGAATGCATTCTGATTTATCCGAAACATGGATGTGTTTTGAAAAATAAATGAATTTATCCATGTGATGTAGTACTTTGAGTGGTTGATCTTGCTGCATATGTGATGACATATGGCATGTTATATGGCATGAAAAGTTGGTTGAGATCTTTGATATTATTGCATCAAATACCATGTTGAAATTGAGATACATGTGTGAATATAACATGAGAAATAACGAGACTATTGGAGGTATGAGCTGACAATGCCCTAGGAGTGTTGGGATGCCCGGAGTGTGTGTGCCGGATGTCCTCGGGAGTTTTGAGATGCCCGGAGTGTGGGGGTGTCGGAAGCCTTGGAGGTGTGTGCCGGGGGATACCTCGTGATGCTAGTTGGAGTACGAGATGCCCGTAGTGTCTGTGCCAGATGCCCGGAGGTGTGTGTTGAAGGTTCCTCGTGATGCCAAGTTGGATACGAGCGATAAATTGTGGGATGCAAACACTGATCCCTGGAATGATAAAACTTGAGACTGTATCATGCGCATGGATGTGTATATATGGTATGATGATATATGCATGAATGCTTGATGATAAGTGCATGGTGATATATGCACATATGGCATGGATATATGCATGAATGCTCGATGATAAGTGCATGGTGGTATATGCACATATGGCATTGTGATATATGCATGGCTGTAAGGTAAGGTATGCTTGAATGCATGAATTATATGTGTTTTATCCTTGATTGTTCTGTTTGACGCATTGAGTAGTTTGATGGATCTTTACTTCTGAGTGGTTGTACTCACCCCTTTGGGGATTAACATTTCAGATTAGAAAGATGCCTTTGCGATCGGTTGCACGCGATACTTACTATGGCATACCTACTAATGTGGATGTGGAGTGTACTGAGCATGTCTGTGTCAGTGCTCCTAGTTTAGTTTTTGTTCGAGTCTGTGTCCTAGTGATGTACGACGTGGGTCGAGCTGATGGCCCAATTATCCAGGAGTTTATATCTGTTCATGTCCGACGCGATGGGGTTATGTTAGGGATGTTATCGCGGTAACCACCCGATGCACTGGATTAGGTATGATGGCGTGTATAGTTGATGGGAGCATACACTTTTTGGAGATACCCGATGCTTGTTGATGGAGGGTGGTACATGATCGATGTAGAATCGAGTCCTTTTTGGGTGGTAGCCAAGTATAGTTAAAATCTTGACCATTTTGTTGTATTGACCTTGATGTCCATCATGAAAATATAAATAAGAGTGAATCAGCTTTATCTTTTCTTATGGTGCGTAGTTGGTGTGCATTGCATTATGGTTATTGGAGGGAGAGATGGTGAGACTTGTTTCTGCTTCCACTAATAAGCTGCGCTAGGATCGCTTTCAAAAAAAAAAATTCCTTGGTCAAAGGGTATCGGTTTATGAAGTTATATGAGATCGAGTAATTAAGAGAGATCACCTGTGGCAACCTTAGGCAAGTCGGGGGTGCCACAATTTGATTTCCGTAATAGAAAAAGAATAGGTATGTGATCAGTACAACTCTCAAATTTTTTTTCGTTACATGGAATTTTCTTTTAATTTTTAGATAAATTTATGAGATTTTTTTTTTCCTTCTCTTCTTCTTCCTACTCTAGTCATTAGTGGGCCTTCGCGATAGCTAGCAATCGGCTAGATGGGAGTTGGCAACCTCACTAGCATTTAGGGAGCCTTGCCTAGCCATCGATGAGACCTTACCTCATCTAGGGGAGGTTGAGCCC
This sequence comes from Eucalyptus caleyi, assembly GCA_014182885.2. NCBI lineage: Eukaryota > Viridiplantae > Streptophyta > Magnoliopsida > Myrtales > Myrtaceae > Eucalyptus > Eucalyptus caleyi. The sequence continues at coordinate 2,489,036 of CM024472.2, read as the reverse complement.
TTCCCACCCAAGGCGAGACCTCGCCTTGCTAGGACCAGGACTAGAAGACCTTGTTGTGGGCCATCGCCGAGCTTGGCAACCGACTAAGGGAGGAAGAGGAAGAAACAAAAAAAAAAAAAAAAGAGAGAGAAAGAAGAGAAAATGACCCAATTCTAGAATTATCCTCGAGAACAAATAAGTAACTTTTTTCTACCTTTTGATTTTATTCTAGTTTTATTTTTGGGAATAGTGTTCCCTATTGATGTTAGACCTGTTTAATGGGTGGGTCAGGTAGGGTTTGGGTCGGGTCATAAATGGTCTGATTTAAATCAACCCATTTAACCTGTTTACGACCCATTTATCATAGTGCAAAATTTTTGACCCATACCTGACTCGACCCATTTAACTAAACCTAAGAGAGCTTATTTCTTATGATTTTTTTAAAATGGTATTGCTAAGATACTTTTATGCAATTGAAATTTAATGGACAATTTTATAATTTTTTTTTATAATTTACTTTTTAAAAATTGAATTTTTAATTATTTTTACTTTTTAAAAATATAAATATTCTTTTTCTCTTTTCTTTTTCTTCTTCTTTACCTGGTCATCGGTCATGACAACGGCCGGCAACCGGCCATAGGCGAGCCTCCAGCTCGCCTAATCGGTGAGGCTTGAGCCTTGTTAGACATTGGCATGGCCTCCACCTTGCCAAATTGGCGAGGTTCGAGCCTCACTAGCGTCAGGCAAGCTCGTGCCTTGTGGAAATTTGGTGAGGCCTTTGCCTCGTAGGATCCGGCTAGCTCAAGCCTCGCCTGATGCCAGCAAGCTCGAGTCTCGCTAGTGTCTAGCGATCTTGAGCCTTAATGACATCTGGCGAGGCCTCTGCCTCGCCAGATGCAGCCAGCTCGAGCTCACCCGATGCCAGTGAGCTCAAGCCTTGCTTGGCCGGTCGCCGATCATCGTCGTGCTGGCCACTAGCTAAAGAAGGAGGAAGAAAAAAAAAAAAAAAAAAGGAAAGAAAAATGAAAAGGAGAAAAAAGGAAAGAAAATTGAAATATAAAAAATAATTATAATTTCGATTTTTATAAAAGATATTTTTACAAAGTTAAAGAGGGAAGATAAATATTGTGAGGTTTTAGTTGAAAATGGGTTCTAAGTCCAATCAATTTAAGAGCCATTTATCTTAAATCTTCAATTTGAAAACCTATTTAACTAGTTTCTTTAAAAAATAAGTGACCCATACATTACTCATTTATGATTAAAATGGATCATATATATGGGTTTAAGACCCATTTTGCCACCTCTAACTGATGTTATCAAATAGATTAATCCATAACCATTGCACCTATTGGTCTTTGTCCTTGCTCTCAGTGACCTAAAGCTCTTGCAGTCATGGTAGATTGACCATCAAACCTCTCGGTTCCGTGCATGATTGCGTATCACCCCTCCAACGTTGCGATTTTCCAGTTGCAACATTATTGAAGTTCGCTGCTACACTTTACACCCTAGCACTATCCTCATCAGTGAAACAAACCTCGCTCGACGTCCAGCTGTGTTGATTTCTCAAAGCCGTGACTTCTTGCGCCTAACTTCCATCGACGCTTTAGTAGAACTTTTGTCACTCCCCAAGGTCCTAGTAAACGTTACCTGCGATAGCCCAGCCGTAATCCAAAACATCTTGCCGTCCTTTCACCCATGCCGAAGGAGCCATTGTTACTGAGTCCAACAAATTTCCATGTCATGTGAAGACCATTGAGTGACCGACTCCCAGTAGATCTAGGCACACCCAAACCAGTCTATGGCTACCTCCGAACAACAACATCGTAGCCTTCAGGTGCTTGACCAGCAACTCTAGTGCTCGCAACAAATTTATTCATTCTTTGCAAGCTTCTGAGTGACTCCTTGGCAACCATCAATCCATCAACACTAGTGGGCCACCTATAATACCCAACTACCACGACTCTAGTCTCAACAACCCCCACCACTACCATCCTATGTTGCTCCACGAGGTTGTTGTCTAGCCCCTTAGGGCCTGTTTGGTAACCGGCTAAACAATGTTTATTTATATATTTTTTGTTTCCGGGAGTAGTTTGGAAACAAAATCGCATTTGATAAACTTTTTGTTCCCTGGAACAAATTTGGAGTAGAATCAAGAATTAAAAAAAAAAGAAGAAGTTGATTCTTTGTTCTCGGGAATAATTCTAGAATCAAGTTTACCTATTTTTTCTTTTTCCTTCTCTTTCTTCTTGTTCTTCTTCCTTCTCTCTTGTTCTTTAAGTGGTGTTGTCGTCGCCATTGCCATTTGCTACCATCGCTGTAGCCATTGTTGTTTTCCGCCGTCGCCACCGCCCCTTGCCGAACGCTGCCGTTTGCCATCCACTGCTGCCAATCGTTGGTGAGCTTGCCGGAGAGGCCAGGCGAGCTTGCTAAAGGCTCACTTAGCCACTAGCGAGGCCGAGCTTGGCTGGTGGCCAGGTTGGCCTCCCTCGACCACTGGCGAACCTTGCCTAGTTGAGTGAGGCTCGACCTCGCCCAGATCTAACGAGGCCAAGCTCGCCTAGCCAAGGCTTGGCCAATAAGGCACGGCCTTGCCAAGGGCTGGCGACGCTTCGGTGAGGTCGCCAACCCTCGTCCGAAGGCCGACGACTAGCCACCTAGAAGAAGAAGAAGAATAAGAAGGGGACGAAGAAAGGAAAAAAAATTAAAAAATAAAGGAAAAAAATAAAATTATTTAAGAAATAAATGATTTGAAGTAGAAATTGAAATTTTGCTATATATCGAATACATATTTAATTTTGTATTTTTATTATTTAATATTTATATTTATAGTTTATACTATAGTTTACTATTTACTATTTACTATTTAATAAAAAATTGATTAGTCAATATTTTTTATTACTTACAATAAATATAATTAATCAATACAATTTCTATGATTTGATAAAATTTTAGAATTGGAATAGAAATTTTATGTAATTACCAAACGCATTTATGTTCTTTTTCTATTTCAGAATCAGAGATTTTGTGTAGTCACCAAACGTGTTTTTTTTCCTCAAAAATTGTTCTCGTGAACAAAATAAAAAAGAATCATTTCTGATCATAAATTGTCCTTGGTAACAGTTTGGTTACCAAACGCGCCCTTAGCCGCCCTTGCCCTTGCTGAGATCTCCTCGATATCTTGGGTAAGTCAAGGTTTGTGTAATATCATTTAATATTTTGGTTTAATATATAGTTATTAAATATGTCTCCAGTTTGAGCTCAAATAGATTTCCTATTTTGAATAGATTTCCTGATTGAATGGTTTTCGTAGTTGGAGAAGGTTTCATAAAAAGAGGTTTCCTACTTTAGATATGATTCTTATCTATATATAAAAATTCAAAATAGAAATAGTCAAAACTTTTTAGAGCCACTTTTTGTAATCTTTGATTTCTATAGTGGATTTTTCTTCTTTTTTTCTCGTGGTTTTTCCCACAAGGGTTTCCACATAAAATCCAGCATTCCTCTATTTTTCTCAATTTCAATTTTGTTATAGTTTTCACATTCACCATAACAAATCTAGTTTAAGAGCCTTAGGTCTTTTTTTTTCCTCAATCTTTTGGTTATGACTTCAAGTTCAACAACGTGATTTGATATTGAGAAGTTTGATGGGAGCAGCAATTTCAACCTATGGCAAGTTTGTATGTTGGCTATTCTTATGCAATAGGGTTTGAAGAAGACTCTGTTTGGAAAAGGGATGTCGCGACCTTATTTTTTGGGTGCACCACCTAAAACTAGGTTAATGGACTGCTAAGCTTTTAGACTTAGCTCAGGCTCTCCCAAGCCCATACCAATTCGCGACTTAAGGTTCAAACATTTAACATGCAAAAGGTTATTAATTAGGAGTCGCCACTAATCAGTTTATGGTAGGTCGATTAGACACCTAAGTAAAATAAAAGGGAGATTTATTTTACTTCTACGAACCAGAGACTAAGGGTACGGAGACTTGGTTACATTAGAATTTTCTAGTGCCATTTCGGTACCATTTCTTTTTAATTTTTCAAAATGTTTTTGCAAGCAGCTAATTTATTTTAACATAAATTACTATCATGCAAATGTGGTGACCACACGGGTGCTCATCCATTATTTAAAACATTCAAATAAATAAATTGCATCACACAAAGCAATAAATCATTTTTTTTTTAATTTTCTTAAAAATTGGAGTTCTTTTATAAAAATGCATTTTAAAACTAAATGACTTAATCCTATTAATATGCAAATTCTAATTAAATGGGCCTATTATGCAAACTAATTATTATGCACCTTATGACCTAGCTTTACTAACAAATTCTAATGAAATGATCATATTATGCGAACTAATTAACATGCACCTAGATTTTTGTATTTTGTATTTTTTATTGAAGTTTAGAATTTATGAAAACCCTACTTAATCTATTTTAAAATAATTTTCTAATCCATTTTTGGGATTAATTTGACTTAAACCCTATTCTGTCTTAGAAGACTATTTTTTTTTTTTTAATTTTAAAAAGAGGATGAGAATATGAAAATGTGTCAATTATATCTAAGACTCTAAAAAGGCTATTTAAGTCTAACCCTAACTTATTTCTTTTAACATATCTAAAAATGCAGTCCTAAAAATATTATCTAAAAATACAATCCTAGAAATATAATCCTAAAAATTTGATTAATTAAACCTACGTGTCTATTATATTAAACCTTAATGTCCTATATGCTCATGCAAATCTTTTTGAATATTTTGATTTTTGATTTTTTGATTTTTTTTAGTTTTTTTTAAGTTGAATTTTAAACAAGGGTTAAATCTAAACAATTAATATGTGTGCGCTAGCCTCAGTTGAGTCTAAGCTTGCCAGGATCGAGCAAACCACAAACTCACTTGGATCTAGCAAGTTGTGAGCTTGCTAGCCCCAACAGAGTTGCAAGCTAGCCTAGATCTGGTGAGCCCTAAGCTTGGCAGCCTCATCCAGCTCGGGCTCGCCTAGATTGGTTGAGCCTTAAGTTCATTCGCCCATATCATGGCCAATTGCTAGCTATTGCCATGGCACATAGCCAATGAAGGAAGAAGGAAAATGGCAAAGATAGAAAAGAAAAAGAAAGAGGAAGGAAAAAAAATAATAAATAAATAAATTGATTTAAAAAAATCATTTTTATAAGAATAAAATTTTCATTAACCAAGAACTTAAAGATTAGGAAAAATTAGGGGTGTGCAAAAAAATCGAGACCCGCCTTAACTGAACTGGAACCGCTCGGAACCAGTGGTTCTTGAAAGAATTGGTCCGGTTCTCGGTTCCAATTTATGGGAACCGATAGGTACTAGTTCGGTTTCCGGTTCCATGGGTGGATTTGTCCACCCCCACCCGGACCGAACTGATTATATTAAAATAATATATTAATTTTGAAAATTAAAAATTTGAAATTACTAATTAATAAACCCAAATCAAATAACTAAAAAAGTTAAGTCAAGATCTCTTCTTTATCATCATTCCATAATGAAATGCCTGGAAAAATGCCGAAACAATTTGGCCTTAGTTAAACTAAAATGACAATGAGGAAGAAATATCTCGTCATGCAACTTCTGTAATATACCTTATACAGACTTGCCAAAACAAAGTAAAAAAGTTTGACCGAGAGATTTTGATGTAGGACAACGAGTCCACAACAAGGAATAAATCTTTAGGCTTCATCACAAACAAAGGTTCCTAAGCATCACATAAAGGGTTTTTAAAGCATCACACCTAAGAGAAAAAAAAAATGAGGACACAGAATTTGCATGCAAAATTTTATTCCAACCCATGATAGCCATGAAAGAAAACAAGTTTAACCAAAATTGCTATCATTTCCTCACTATTATCGTAAGTGCCTGCCATGATATCCTTATGCAACCTCTCCAACTATTGTTATGGAAGTCAAGTAGTCGTTCTATGTTGAAAACCAAAATTATTTCACGTTAAGATCGGTTCCATGGATCCACCTGGGAACCGGACCGGACCGCTGGTTTGGTTCCCGGGTGGATCCATGCAACTAATGGGTGGATCCCGGTTCCAATTTTTTGGAACCGGTTCTTAGCGGGCAGTTCCCAATTCTAGGTCGGAAACCGCCCGCCTGAACCATGCACACCCGTAGGAAAAATTATTCAGGATAACGTTTTTTGGCTCTTTCAAATAGGAAATCATTTTCCTAGATTTAAGTTTTGATGAGAAAACATTTTCTGTTATAAGGAAAATATTTTCCGTTGACTCATTGAAAATGAAAATAATGTTTTCCACGAAACAAATACATCTAGAGAAGTTTGAAAATTTGAGATTCAAAATATTATATTCGTGTTTGATATTTAATCTTTTGCTTACATGAATTCTTAAATTTTTTATCTCTATCATTTTTTACTTGTATCTACTGCTCGAAAAGTACATTTCAATTATCCTATGGCACCGTCACTAGATCATTATTGATGATTGGAATGTTACTCTCCCTTGATATAGCTGGATGTTTTTTCATGTAAAAAGACATTTGACCATTATTGATGAAGTAGTAGAGGGTGCTGTGGTCTTAAAAATTAGGCATGTGGGCTGATGCTGTATTTGTTTGGGGAAAAAGTGAATGTTGAGATAGGAAAGTGAATTTTGATGGTTTAGCATTCCCAAGGGGCTTTCAGCCTCCAAAGCCCCTTAGAGAAATGCTTGACTATTTAGCAACCATTTTAAAGTAACTTTCAAGTGAAAGTCAGCATTAGGAAGGCTGAAAGCCCAATGCTAGTAGGGACTAGCTTTGAACTTTCAGCATTTGGCCAAATGTCGAAACTTTTTTTAATCCAAAACTATCATCACTAATTCTTCAATTTTCTTATTTTTCCCTCTTTATTATTTTTAAAATGCCAAAAAATACTAAAAAAATCAAATTTATATAAATGCTAAAAAAAAATTAAATATATTTTAGCATATATATTTGATTTTTTTGAGCATTATTGTCAAAATTTATATTAAAAAAGTTGCATACGTTATTTATTTTCAATTTTTTAAAAAATTAAAAATTAAAAAATTTTGACGAAGGATTTGGTATATATATGTGTGTGTGTGTGTGTGTGTGTGTGTATTTGATTTTCTTAGTAGTATTGTCAAAATTTATATTTAAAAAGTTGCATAAATTATTTTTTTTTTCAATTTTAAACAAATAAAAATTAAAAAATCTCGATGAAGGATTTGATCTTTTAAAAAGAAATTATATATATGTATTTGATTTTTTTAGCATTATTGTCAATTTTTAGCATTATTGTCAAAATTTATATTTAAAAATTTGCATACATTATTTTTTTAATATTAAGCAAAATAAAAATTAAAAATTCCGATGAAGGGTTTGGTCTTTAAAAAAAATTATATATGTATTTGATTTTTTAGTATTATTGTCAAAATTTATATTTAAAAAGTCGCATATATTATTATTTTTTCAATTTTAAACAAATGAAATTAAAAAAAAATAATATTAATTACCTAAAGGGTTTTTCAAATGTGTTTTCTACCAGGCGACATTGTTTTCAAAACATAGTTTACCAAATGGTCTTTGCATTTGTCTAAAGTCATTTAGGTTAAATTACTTTGCATTTTCTCAATAGGCTTTCAAAATCTTTGAACCAAACGTACCTCTCCGGTGTTTATTAAAATAAGCCCATTCAAAATAAATTTTTGTTAGGTGGAAAGTTATATTTAAAAAAAAAAATTCCGTGACCATTCCTCTTAACAAACAGTTTAATAATTCAAGAATTATGTCAAGGTTGGTATTTTAGCTAGAATTAGAAGATCACTAAGACAGATTAATGCAAAGACGGTATAGTGTAGTTACTCTCCCGTGCAAGACTTGAGCATAGGAGGGAAGAAGAAGAAGATGAAGAGCAATAAATTTGATTCGAGTGTTTGGGAAAGATGAACAGCAAAGCGCTCTCTCTCTCCATGTCTGGTTTGGCGTGCCTATCGAGCAATCTCTCTCTCTCTCTCTCTCCTCATCATCATTTATCACGGCGCGTGAACGAGCCATGGGAAAATGAACGCGGAAGATTTAACTTTTTGTTCTTACGACTGCACCATTTATTCCTTTTGTCTCTATCAATGGATCGTGTAGATAATTAGTTTTGACATATACCAGACGTTTGTCTTTATAATCTGTCTTAGTAATCTGCTAATTCTAGCTAAAATACAACCTTGACATAATTCTTGAATTATTAAACTATTTGTTAAAAGGAATGGTCATAGATTTTTTTTTTTTTAAATATAACTTTCCACCTAACAAAAATTTATTTTGAATGAGCTTATTTTACTAAATCACTTAGCTAGCTTAAGTGAGTGCACGTTTAAGTCAGAGCCCCTTCTTTGAAAGATTAATTAGGTTAAAAGATGAGAAGAGGTCAATTGCGGGAAAAAGCAGAGAGAGTGACGCTTTGATGCAAAATCCATTGCAATCGCAGCATCAGAAAGCACACTCTCTTTATACTCATCGAGGACCATCAAAATTCACTTTCCTATCTCAACATTCACTTTTTCCCGAGACAAAATACAGCCCTAGCCCACATGCCTAATCTTTTAGACCGCAGAACCCTCTACTACTTCATCAATAATGGTCAAATGTCTTTTTAAACGAAAAAACATTCAGCTATATCAAAGGAGAGTGACATTCTGATCGTCAATAATGATCCAGTGACGGCCGTAGGGTAATTGAAATGTACTTTTTGAACATTATATACAAGTAAAAAATGATAGAAATAAAAATTTAAGAATTCATGCAAGCAAAAGATTAAATATCAAACACGAATATGATATTTTGAATCTCGGATTTTCAAACTTCTTTGGATTTATTTGTTTCATGGAAAATATTATTTTCATTTTCAATGAGTCAACGGAAAACATTTTCCTTGTAACAGAAAATATTTTCCTATCAAAACTTAAATTAAGGAAAATAATTTCCTATTTGAAATAGTCGGAAAACTTTTTCCCCGAATAATTTTTCCTAGTCTTTGAGTTCATGGTTGATGAAAATTTTATTCTTATAAAAATGATTTTTTAAAATCAATTTTTGTATTTATTTTTATTTTTAAAAATCACATTTATTATTATTATTATTATTATTATTATTATTATTATTATTATTATTATTATTATTATTATTATTATTATTATTATTATTATTATTATTATTATTATTATTTTTTCCCTTCATCTTTTTTTTTTTTCTTTTCTATCTTTTAATTTTTCCTTCTTCCTTTGTTGGCTACGTGCCACGGCAATAGCTAGCAATCGACCATGATATGGCCTAATGAGCTTAAGGCTCAACCAATCTAGGCAAGCCCGAGCTGGCCGAGGTTGCCATGCTCGGGGCTCACCAAATCTAAGTGAGCTCGTAGCTCAGTTGGGGCCAGCAAACTCACAACTTGCTAGATCCAAGTGAGTTTATGGCTTGCTCGATCCTAGCAAGCTTAGACTTAGCTAAGGCTAATGCGCAAGTGGCTTGCCCGATCTCGACAAGCTCAACAAGCATGCAACTTGCCTGATTTGATGAGCCTGAGCTCGCTTGTGGCTGTCATCGGCTAGTCATGGCAGAGAAAGTCAAATAAAGAAAAAGGAAAAAAGGAAAAATAAAGAAAAGAAAAACTCAAATTTTTAATATAAAAGACAATGAAAAAAAGTAAAAATAATAAATATTCAATTTTTATAAAATTAAATATTTTAAAAATCATTAAATAATTTGAATTTTGATTAAAAAAAAAAAAAAAGGTCATGAGATATTTTCCAATAAAGTCCAAACATCAAAAAATATTTTTGATTTATATCACCAAATAAAGTAAAACTCACTGTATTTCTAGAAAATGCTTTCGAGGAAGGCTTTTTCTATTAATTTGAGTTTTTGTGAAACAAATGCACTTTAAGTTTAACAAATAAATTCGCTAATCTCTCTTGATTTTGATTTTGATTTTGATGTCAAATAAACAAAAAGGAAAATAAAATTACAGTGTGATGTAAGGAGTAGAATGAATATGAATCCGATAATAGTTCTTGACACGATACAACATAGGACCCTTTTTCTTCTTCCTTTTTTTTTTTTTTTTTCACAAGCAGGAACTTATTTGAGAACAGCATTTTCGATGTTTCTTTTTTATTTTGTAAAGGTTAATAAATATTTGCACTATCATTAGGAATCTCTTTTAAGTGATATTACTTTCATACTTGTTATTTTGTTTTAGAAGTAAATTTTGTTCGGATTAATTTTGCCCATTGTTTTAAGTGATATTACTTTCATACTTAATGGAAGTGGACCCAATCCCAAGCTAACAAGTTTCATTCGGTCCTCCCCGAGCAAGTACCTGAGGCTCGACTGCCAGACCTTGACGACGACGTATGGGAGATTGTTGGCCAAGAACAGGTACGACGGAGCCATGTCACAGCACCAAGAGCGTGAGCTGCGCCGAGATTGGAGCCGAGGTCGGGGACTGTAGCCTCGACCGGTGGGTCAGCAACTATATCGGTAAGGATCTCACTGTAGTCGGCGAGGTAGTTCGTGACGTAGCTGACGAGTGGTGGACCCCACCGCCGGGACAGCCGCCTTCGAGAAATCCTTCACGAGGCGTTCACTGGCGTCAGCATGTCCTGTTGAAGAAATGATTGGGATGACATGCTTGTAGCTATCTCAATTTTATATATATATGGGAAGAAGTGTTATTAGGCTAATGTTATGAGAGAGTTTAGTTGCATTACACGGTGGTTCTCGTACTCAACTGCAAGACATTGTCGGAAATACTAGCTAAGGACAATGCCGCCCATCAAGGGTAACCGCCCTATGTAGCTATATAAATTTTATGGACAATAATCCATAGGAGTTTCATTAGTCTCTATCTTGCATTGATTCCTTAAATTTCTCTGGTCATCCGACTTTGGGGAGCAAAAGCAGAGTAGCGGCTCACGATTAAGGTGCAATTAAAGTTTCCCTTGTGCTAAGGACGGTTGAAAAGAGATTATTTATACTATTTTTCTATGAGGACGAGCCGTTCGTGCTAGCAATATGCCAATATTCACATTTGCTTCCTTTTTTTTTTTTTTTTTTTGTCGTTTGGAAACTATCATGTTAGCACACACATTAGAGGAAAAGACTGCTTAAGTTCAATTCTGAAAGGCCAATTTTCGTGTTTTATCTTCTTCCTTCCTTTTTTTCTCCTTTCCAGCAATGAAATCGTTCATTATCTCTGCGAAAAGCAATTTTCATTCAAGCCTTCTAATTCAATGGATAGACAAAATGTAACCTAGAAAAGAAACTGACTCACAAATGTTAGTTATTTGATAATTTAATATATCAGTTCTTTTAAAAGATCTTTTATAAGTAGCTGTCGAATCAATTTTATATTATCTAGAGGCAAATTATGTTAATGTTCTTGTAGAAGTAGTGGCTATACAAATAGTCACAGAAAACATAGTGTTCAAGGACTCATATAAAAGCAAATGGATTTTATCGTGAAAGCATGCCCATAATAGTTTTATAGTTTTACTCACTTCAAAGGCAAGTGATCTATTAGCAACTAAATATTCGACTTGAATTTCTAAATGTGTTATAGTGGGGGCAAAAATTAACTTTAGGAAAGCGATCACACACATCAAAGCCAACGCCATATTTGCATATTTTATATCTCGTCTTCTTCAAATTGCTTTACACCAACTGTTTATCTTAGATGCACTCATGACCCAAGTGTAACTATATTTAGAACAGGCAATTTTATCATGAAATTTTTTGCTTACATGGGCGATGCATGCTTTGATTACTCATTTTAGGCCTTCACTACAAATATTTTTCATTTTGGATCTTCCCAAAACTTCCCCCAGGGTAATAATGAAAATATCCATTTTTCAAGTGGAGAAAGATCACCACTTTGTCGCCATATGGCAGAGTAGATACCTGCCAAGTTGACTCAGCAAACAGGTGAACAATAAGGAAATGATTACTCCAGAAGTAAACGGAATCATGCTCGCTTGAGAATTATAAGACGCCATTAAGGAAAGGAACCGATCGCATCCCGCCGTCCGAACTTGTATCAACCCTAGGTTGCGTCATCCGACGGCTGAGCAATGTCTTCCTTTCTTGAAACGTTCTTCCATGTTGGTTCCGCTTCTGGCTTTCTTTAGTCGTTATCGCAACCTCTTTTTTCATCGGCTGATCGGGGCGGGTACCTTGCGGAGGCTAATGGTTTGGCTAGGTTTTTTAACTTGGACTCTCCCAAGTCCACCAATTCACAACTTAATGGTCCAAGTTTTTTAACCTATAAATTAATTTTAAAATGGAGTCGTCACTAATTAATTTGCAGTAAGTCGATTAGAAACCAAGCGAATTATCAGGAGAAATACTCGCTCTGCGCAACCAGAGAAATTAGGATTGGGGACTTGATTACACTAGTTAATCACTAATGCCCTTTCGGTACTTAATCTTATTTAAACCTTAAGGTTTTTTGGATTTTTGAGGGATTTTCCATTCATTTGTGGAGGAAATTTTTTTTTTTTCTTATTTTTTTTTTGACATAAAAAGCATTTTTTTGGATTTTTATCCTTTTTCTGAAAAAATAAATCATTTTTTGGCTTTTTTTGACTTTTTTTTTGCTTTTTTTTGGGAATATATCATATTTTTGATGTTTTTGATTTTTGGAAAATAAAATATTTTTTTGATTTTTTATTTTAAAAATATTATTTTATATTATAGTATATTAAGATATTAAAAAACGACCTAGTCGAATCCGCGGGTTGGGTTTGACCAGGGCCATTCGCCTAGGACTCGAATGGGCCTGCGTTGTAGGCTTGGCCTGGGACTTTTTTTTTTTCTTTTCTTTTTAAGCAATCGCAGCCCAAAAACAAAGCAAAATAGGCCTACTTCTCTTACGCCCGTGCAAATTTGGCTCGCGAGACTAAACCCTAGAGGAATTGGGTCATGCGCCCGATCCGATTCCACCTGGTTTGTGGCGTTCTCTCTCACCTCTCTCTACTCATGATGTCGATGGAGGAACTGAGGCGGCAGCTTGCATCGACAATGACAGGGACAACGGGCTTGACGGTGATGACGACTAGGGCGACGATGGGCGGCTGTTGGTTTTCTCAGAAAAGATGGTGGCAACGTTGATGGGCGGCTGCTAGATTCTCGAGGGGGAAGTGCCGATGAAGCTATGGCGATAGGCAAGGGTGGCTACTAGTGTTTCAGGCGGAAAAACAATGTCGGGCGGTGGTTGATACCTGTCTGTAGAGGGAGCATGGCGCGAGGGCATTGCTAGTCAGCATTGGGGCTATGAGCGCAGGCGGTTTCGTCGGTGGCGACTGGGCGATGATGACGGCGTCAAGGAGGGATCGCAACACGGTAGTGGACAGATCTAGCCCTCCACCTTCTGGTTTCCCTCTCGCTCAGCCCCCTACTTTGCAGATCTAGAACTGCCTCTTTTCCTCCGGCTTTAGTTGCTCACAGATCTGGGCTTGCAGGCATTCGAGCCTCCCTCGAAGTCTCTTGAAGGAAGCTTATGGCGCTCGTAAGCTTTCAATCTCTCCGTCCGACTCTCTGCTTCGGTTCCTCTCCTTAGGTTCTGATCTCTTCCCTCTCCCTCAAATCTGGGCTTGCTCGTCCTTGGCCCCCCTTTTGAAGTCTCTTAGTGGGAGGTTTTGAAGATTTGCAGGCCTCGATCCTTCGCCGCTTCTCTCTCTCTCCCTCTCGGGCTCGCTCGCCACTGGCCTCCCCCGAAGTCTCTCGGAGGGAGGTTGCTTGAGCTCACGACCCGATTCCTGCCTTGCTCGCTCTTTAAGCTCCTCGAAGTCTCTCGGGGACCCCTCTGAGCTTCCTGGCTCATGTCTTCTTTGAAGGAGGTTGTGCCCTCCTATATATAGGCGAGGAGGAGACCGATCGACGGAGGTTTGGCTGCCACCCTCACGCGCTAACCGGCCTTCCTCCGCCAGCCGAACCGACATCAAATCTTCCCCTTTCCACGGAGGCATGCTCACCTTCAATGCTACATCCTCTTAGCCACCGGCCTACGTTCCTCTCTTTGCTATAGGTTGTCGTCGAGCGTGTCTTCATCGCCGCATGTGACTTGCAAAGGCCGAAGAAGGAGGAAGGAAGAAGAAGATGAGATAAAGGAGGAGAGAGGGGGCCAAGCCGAGTCATGCGGGCCGGGCCATGGGGGGCTTGCGCGAGAGAAAATAAAAGGAAGGGGTTGGGCTTGTCAACCCAGCCCAGGAAGGCTACTTTGCTTCTATTTTTTCTCTTTTTGTTTGGATGTTTTTATTAATTTTTTGTTGTTTTTTTGTTATTTATTATTTATTATCTAAAAAGGAAAAATAAAAGAAATTAAGGCCTAATTAATAACCTAATCAAAATTTAGGTGTCAATAGTCGTGAAATCGTTTCAACCCAAGGATCCTGGCTCAGAGACATTGCGAGGTGACTGGACCAAGTCCGATCTTTCTAATCTCGCCCTCTATTCACCACCTTGAGGCGGGTAGGGCCACCTTCGGCGACCAAGCTGGCGCTTCCCTCTTTCCGTTCCATGGTTTCTTACACCCGGCCTCGGTTCAACCAAGACCAGGACATTTTGCTCCGTGTTCGTTCATGTTGAATGCAAATAATCTGAATCTGAGTTATTCTTAATAGCACGCTTAAATCCCTACGGAAGCCTTTAATCCGTTTATTCTGCCTCAGTTTCAAGAGACTTTTAGTGCCCTTAGTGTTACCTCATTGTTGTATTCTGGTGCTCTGCATTCAATGATTCCAGCAATGACTTATGTTAAGGAAATATTCCCTTTAATTCGGGTAAATCATCTTTGGATATTGCATTAGCTTTTGGGTTCTTGTGTTTGCTGGAAAGGAGGGATGGCAGATTGAGGAAATCGCATAGAAGAAAGAATGGCAAGGAAATGGGCTTAGTTGGTAGCGCATGGTAACGCTCCTGTTTCTCCCAATTTTTATTCTTTTGTTCCCCGGAACAAAAAAAGAACAGAAACCTGTTTGGTAAAACATTTGTTCCCGGGAACAATTTCTCAATTTTTTGTTCCCGTTTTGTTCCCGGGAACAGTTTTGAGAAGCAAAAAAAAGTTGCTTCTTGTTCCCGGGAACAATTTCTAGAAGTAAGCTGATTTTCTTTTTTAATTTTATTTTCTTGCAGCGACCACCGCCGAAGCCCATCGGCCGCCCCCTCCCGCGGCCGCCCGGCCGCCTCCGGTGGCGGTCGGCGGTGACGGTGGGCGGCCAGCGGTCATGTAGCGGTGGCGACTGGCGGGCCGGCGGCGGCGGCTGGCGGCCGGCGGTGGCAGCGATTCGTCGGCAAAAATAAAAAATGAATAAATAAAAACAAGAAATTGTTGCGTTACCAAACGCATTTATATTCTTTTTCTATTCCAGGAGTAGAAATTTTGTGTCGTTACCAAACGGGTTCTTTTACTCAGAAATTGTTCCCCGGAACAGAAATAGAAAAGAACTATTTCTAAAAAAAAAAAAAAACTCTTCCCGGGAACAAAAGCGTTGTCATGCGCAGCCTTAGGCTATTACTTAAATCTGGGCTTAGATTTTTTGGTTTAGATTCTAAGCTAAATTAGATTGTATTGGGCTTGGATACAAATCAATTCTGACCAATTGGGGAGTCTGCTGCTGGAAAGACTCGTTCTGGAAGGTTGCTCTAAATTGGCAGTTATCCATCCATCAGTTGATAATCTGACGAAGTTGGCTTCTTTGAATGTGAAGGGATGCAGTCTTCTTCGTGCTTTGCCAGATTTGGGTCCAATGAGAAGCTTGAAAGAGCTGCTGATCGATGGAACTTCCATTTATCAGATAAATTTCCATGAAGCTTCCATGATGACGATGCTCAAAACTCTGAGCGCTAGCGATTGTAAAGACCTGACTTAAAATATCCAATTTGGAATCACGTCTACGAAATCAATAAAAAGTTATTGCTTCCAGAAAAGATTCCAACCAAACTTTGAGGTAGGTCCGCCAATTGATTTTTCAAAATTTTCAGGCATAAGGAAATCAACTATTTATCGAAATCCACGCTTTCCTTCTTCAACAACTTCTAGTCTCCTCCGCTATAGCAAAAAGCATCACGAACTTGAAAGGGATATGTTCGAGTTCGAAATCGAGAACCATTACATTCAACCTCCCGATCGATTAGTCATTGCATTTAATCATCTTTTTATAGATTGTTGAGATATTCTAAGACTACATCAAAGAGCTTTTTTTTTTTTTTTTGAAGAGCCACATCAAAGAGCGTACAACTCCCAATCTTTTTGGCGATATAATTATCCCCAAAGCCATTGTTACCAGATATCGCGTTCACAGGATCTTCCCGCTTTCATACCAAACCGGCGAAGTAGATTCAGGTAAACACGGGTCCCAACTTGTAAACACACACAAAGCGCAATAGAAAAATGCTTTTTATTTTCTATCAATTCGAAGGATTAACTTATTGTAAAAGAGAATGATATCAATATAAATAATCCAAAAATCGTAAAGATTCCTAATAAACGACAATTAAAAGTCTGAAATAGGCCTCGCCAAAGCTCTCTCTCCCTTCTAATTTATTTATTTTAATTTATTGTAATTAATATTTATATTAAATTTCATTTTTGCTGCCAAAACAATGTCGTTTTATACCGTCATTCGCTGAATTAGCTTTTCGGTGAGTCATTTAGGTTATTTATATTATTAAAATAAGCCACATCAGATATCCAACACCCTTTGCCGAACTTGACATTTAAATATTCCAATTTTCAGAAAAAAGTGGTGCTTAAGCGTACCTTTCAGAACTTTTGGTACTTAAATATCCTCCCACGCCAAGTATCGACACTTGTGCTACAATTCTGTCCTTACCTATTTATGTTTAATCATGGTATGAAATATCAAGAAGTTGTTGGTCTTGCCATTTTAGGTGCTTGAGTGGAGCTTGCAGAAACAGGGTCGTGTTCTGTGGTCAATCAATTCAGAATGGTAACGGTCGCGGAACACATATTTACCTTGACAGCCATAAATACTTTCGTATGTGAGATCTTATGGTTCTTGATGTCACTTGGGATATCAAATTGGTTTATCAATTTCATTTATGCGTTGGGTTGATGGATTCTAGAATCAATTTCCAATGAGAGTGAGGAATTGTGCTTCCTAAGGGGAACGACCATTAACGCATGATCGTCGCGGTAACTCATGCCACGTATAGTTGTTGAATAATATTCAATGGAATTTTATGCGACGAAATATCTGTGTCAACACATAAATTAATCTCACATGAGTGTGAGTTATTACATTTTAGTGGTAATTATGTAGATCGTGTTATACTTGCAGCTTCAGCTAATTAAGACATGAAATGGGGGAGAAATACACTATCAGTGCCATAAATTGTGTACAACACTCACTTTAATGCCAAAAGTTTCTATGAGATCACTTGAGTGCCAAAAAGTTTGAAAAACAATCATTTTGATGCTAACTCCGATTAGATTGATTTGAAATCTGACGTGGCACTTTTTTTTTTTAATTTTTGACGCTGATGTGGCTTACCGGAGAGTACAGTTAGCATGTAAACCATAAAAACAACGTCGTTTGATGTCTCTTCCCCAATTCAAAACCTTAAACCCTAAATTTGCCGGATAATCTCAGCCACCGCCACCCTCTTCGTCCCTCTTCTCCTCCCTTGCCGTCCTCTCCGCCACTGCCCATGGCGCTGCCAAGCACCACCACCTCCTCCACTACCTTGATGAGTTCGACAACCGTAGCAAGCAAGTTGCCGTCGACCCCTCCGCCTACTTCAAGAACCCATGCCTCCGCAACGCCTACGTCGCCCTCCAAGCCCTGAAACAGGCCATCCTCTCTGACCCCAACAACTTCACCGCCAACTAAGTCAGCCTTGACGTCTGCGGCTACTCCAATGTCTTCTGCTCCCCCACCCTCGACGACCCTTGCGTTCGCACCGTTGCAGCCATCGATGGTTTTCCCTCCTCCTCCCCCTTCAACCACCCACATCCCTTGCCTCTGCCTCCACCGGTGATGGGCTAGTCACCATCCTTGATGGCCCCCACGCTTGGCGGCCGCTGCTCTGACCCCAACCCTGACCCCGACTTGGCCACTCGGCGGCCAAGTCGAAGGCCGTGATCTCACTCAAGTGCGAACCTCATGTCGCAAAGCGACGGCAGCCGAGTGAGCTAGGTTGGCGGCCAACGAGGATCGGAACCCTAATTTCAATCTCCAAATAATAATAATAATAATAATAATAATAATAATAATAATAATAATAATAATAATAATAATAATAATAATAATAATAATAATAATAATAATAATAATAATAATAATAAATCTCAAAATGAGTTGTGCAGCATCGTTTATGTGAGACCATCCACTTACAACGGCAAAACAATGTCGTTTTCTTAAGGAGGACTGAAAACGACATCGTTTCTCAAGCCATGTCGATTTTTTTTTTTTAATATAAAAGCCATGTCATAATTTTGGCCAGAATATCTTGCCAGTGACACCAAAGTGATCATTTTTCCTCCGATTTGGCACTTAAGTGATCCGATTGAAACTTTTGGCACCAACTTGAGCGCCGTACACAACTTATGAAACTGATAGTGTACTTCTCCCCATGAAATGGCTCTAGATGCAAATGGAAGGAGATTGTTAGTAACTTCTGGTTCAATAAGAGCACCCCAGATAACCTCACACATACATACACGATGAAGGAAGCGATGAATAGGAGCTTCTTAGCTGCATATTTTCTTTACTTTTACTTCTCATTTATAGTGCTCCAATCAATCCTCCATTACCTTCCCTTGAATTTTACCATCAAACTATTGAGTTAGATGATACGAGACAATTTATGGGTGTACCAGTTTCCTCCATTTGTCATAATTATACCAATTTATGATTTTTTTGTGTATTAATCTAATTTTAAAAAAATATTGAAAGGTAAATTTGTCATTTTTGGTGGTCAAAACATTAATTTTAGATAAATTTTTCACATGTGTACTAATTTGAGTCTTTTTGTGGTAAAAAAATAATTTAAAATAAATTTGTCACAAACGTATTAGTTTAGTGCCTTTCGTGATATTAACATTTTTCTTTTGTTTTAGAATAGGAAATGTGGGAGAAGAAAAATATAATAAGTGAGTTGATTTTGACAAAGGTAAAAATGACGCAAATGATGCTTAAGTTTTGATTTCCTGTACGATGTCTTACCTGAATTTTGAATTTTCATGTTATTTTATCTTGCTGGCAATTCTCACTTGCTTCGTCAAATTTTAGCTCACCGTCGCCCGGTCCATCTATTAGATTCGCTTATTGCACGGGTTCTCTTTTTTTAGTTTTCGTACACGACGACTTCGGCAACAGTAGCTAGGCAGCTTGGAAGAAGCTAAACTTTTTTCTTCTAATAATAATAGGGTTCGTGCATGTAGTGAAAATCGATTTTTTACGTATAAGCACCGCATGTTAATTGCTATCTTAATTAATTTAGACACTTGTCACGTGGACAAACACATCAGGTTTGGCTACAGAAAAGGTTTTGTGGATCGATCATGGTTATAATTAACGACGAATGTATAGCAAATTCAGTGAAAATTGACGGCAAAGAACATTGCTTACCCACAATTTTAGCCCCAAAAACACGAATCCGTCGCTTACTTTAGCCAATATCTACATAAGAAGAACTCAACCATAAATGGGTTTCTCCTTTATCTGTATCTGTGACATTGGACTTTTACATATAACATAAACTTCACGTATTACGGCACTCGTCAACGTGATTAATAATATTGAGCATTAAATCATATGTAAAAATGATTTCCAAATAACCAATGCATATATTACTTTTGGGCAAACAAGTGTTTTCTTTTTCAAAATTGAGTATTTTCAAGTAGGGAAAAAGCTACATATATTGAATTCTACGGGTAAAAATTTATCGTTTTGAAAGCACCATCTATACAATATCCTCCTCTAATGAATCAATAATCGTAAGTGTTATGATATTTCTTACTTTTTCCCCCTTAAAAATTAGTAATGCTTTGCATACGGTGATTTATTTAGGTAGGGAAAATACTGTCACCCATAAGATACATACATAAAAATCTCTATAATGTGTGCTTTTTGTTTGGGATACACCTAAGTTACATGCAGCTAGTATCCAAGAAAGAGCCAGGAAGATTAGGCAAATTAAGCTCAGAGAGAGAGAGAGGAGAGAGAATATCGCATGCCCTCAAATGCTGACATAAAAAGCTTTATTGCATGTTCTGGGAACTGTAAAGCAGTTCACAGTAAATCACTTGATGAAGCAACATTCGCTGATGAAACGCGGTTTGGAGAAAGGCATGGGAAATTGCGTGGAGTAATCACCGATTGGTATTGATGACGATGATGAACCAATCTCAATCCCTCGATCTACACTCTTTGCACACTACCCCGATCATGAGCAGTAGCACTTGAAAGCAGTGGCCAAATGGCCAGTGCGGAGACTGAGCCTAGAACGACCTTTCGCATGTTTTGGCTCCGGTCCTTGTCATAAATCTTTTAACTGTCCCATTAAATGAAAATAAAAAGAAGGGAATTCAATTATATGTACATATGTTAAAGAATTACAAACTTAGTGAAGAGCCAAGAGGGGGTGGTGTTAGTGTTACGCCTTTGCAAAGGGTGCTCACCCAATAATTTTTTATTTTTTTAAACTCAAAGAAGTCTTGTTTGTTGGTGTTCCTAGGACACTTGTTAGGTGGCTAACCATAGTAAGAAAACCTCTTACTAAACTTTTTTCACAAAAAAATTATTTGTCTATACAATAAAGAGCAAAATAAATTATTGTTTGGGCCGCTTGCTTGGATTTTGGCTAATTAATGCAATCATTACGGTTTTTCATGGATGCGGGACTTATCTATTTAAGATGAGCTGCCTTGTTATAGTTCCAAGCATACTTTCCAAATTATCCTCTAATAAGATTACAAAAATGAAGATACATGTGACAATGATCCTTTAATAGCAGCTGACTAAAAAACTTGCATTTTTCGATGCATTAACTTGTTTCATATTATGTGAAGGTGATAAGTTTGCACAGCTAAAGACTGCAGGACTCCGATGAGGCAGCTTAGGGACCAACGACCACGGTGAAATCTATCTCCCCTGAGTCAGGTGCTATGGAGGAGCATCTCGCCTGGGCTCCCTCGATCTCGATTCTCGACAAGGCGACGTCGAGGGTCAGGTGATCCAAGGGACCACTTGCCTGAGGGCGACGGCGGCAAGGCCACGACCATTGCGCCTCTCTCTCCCTCTCTTTCTACCATGAGCAGCTCCAAGTTGAAGGAGAAAATGAGGGTAACTTTCCCTTCTTCTTTTTTTGTCATAATGATGACTTGGAAAATGTATGCATAATATGGTGCGGATAACAGAGTTTTTAGTATTCCAGGGAAATTGCTTTTCTTCACTTATTATGGTCCATTTTTTTTTTTTTTTTTGAGGTTAAACACCATAATTTTCAATGAAACGATTTTAGAGGAGTTAAAATGACTTGGTGAAGCATTTCTAAAGGCACCTTTTCCCAGAGAGCCTAGAACATTTAGTAAAGAAATCTTATGATTGTTTTTTAGTGATTGTAAATTAGCATCGCCGAGAGAATTATTTACACGGCCCATTAAATTAGAACCTCATTACTCAAAGACGTGAGTCACATGATTTACAAAAGCATCGATTGGGTTCACAATTAAAATTCAAAATGAAAATTGCGTTTGCTATAGACAATGATAAAATACAAGAAAATTTTGCACATAGGAATGTAAGAATCGATTCTTGTCCTAGCTTGAAAGTTCACTTATTCGTATGATGAAGCAATAAAATATTAAAAAGTGGCCATCATTCGCATTATGTAAGAAAAAGACACAATGTCAATATGTGAATAAAAAAATGATCTTTCAATGAAGTCGCCTCTTACAATGAAATCAAGGTGAAAGTACATGCCACATATACGGGATTTTGTATTTTGCCAAGATTTTATCTAAGAGACAGCATCATCAAAAGATCAATTCATAGCTATCAATCGAATGCCCACTTTATGCCAACAGTTTCATATGCAAAATGTGGCATAAACTTTTGAAAGATTGATTTGTGATTTCATTCTGGCAAAAATAAGGTGATTTTTATTTCGAGAAGTCCTATATAAAAGAAAAAAATGTAATTTCATTATCGATCGTAGAAGGTGAGAAAGAAAGAATTTTCTCCTAAACTATTTATTGTATGTTGATTCATGATATGACATTGAGTTATGTATTCGAAATTGATATAGCATGAAACTTATTAACCTTTTTTAGCAAAAAAAATATTTACATCAAAACATTTTAATAGAGACAATAAACAATGTAAGTAATAATTGCAAATAGAATGACAAAAAGTGAGGGGAGAAGAATTTAAAGAAAGAGATGCCAATCGAAAGTGAATGATTATAATATTAGAAGAAAAACACACGTCTGTTAATGTTAATTTTAAAGATAATAATGATGACTCTTATTCCATATAAATCAAGAATTATGGATTCATAACACAATATTTCTCAATGAGGCATCTATAGAGGAGACGGATTCCATGGATAACAGATATCGTACTCTCCGAACTCACTAAGCAAACAAGGACCGTCGGGCAAGATATTCCAAAAACACAAATCGCAACGACCCTAGTCCCCTGTGACTTATATATATCAAACCACTCAAATCGACCCGGCCATGAAAAGCCACAAAAGAACAATGTGCCCCTGAAGATATTGGGTCTGAATGTGAAAAACCAGCTTTCCTTTATATGATGGACTCCAAGATCGTCGTTCTTAGATTTGCAATGAACCGTAAGAATAGTGCCAGCCTGCAAATGGTTGTTGATCATAACGGTCGTCTTGCCCATAACAATGCCTACATAGCTAGTTACAAATAAGAAACAAATAAATATGAGTGTAGCTGATGTCTTCATCATTGTGGCGTACAGTGCACAATTGATTTTATGGAAAAAACTTATCAAACGATCCTCAATAAATAACCTTCATGGTAGCTCTGTAACTTTTATGACATCTCTGATTATCTTTAGAATTAATTGTGAATGCCAAATATTTTGCAATTAGTGACCTGGCTGTCATTTTGCTAAAAGGAAACCATTGCACAATTACATTTTGTTTTTGTGAAATAATTCATCAAATGATCCTTTTATGCCAATCTTTCGCAATTGGAGATTAATCAACAGCAATTGGCTTGTTTAAATGCTAAAAGGAAACCATTGCACAATCTCAATTTGATTTTGTGAAAAAATTGATTAATTGATCCTCAACACACGACTTTTACGGCAACTCTTAATATATTTAGAATTAATTGTAAGTTCTATGCCAAATCTTTTGCAATTAGGGATCCAGCTGTCATTTTGCTAAAAGGAAACCATTGCGCAATTACATTTTAATTTTGTGAAAAATTGATCAAATGATCCTTTTATGCCAAATATTTTCCAATTGGAGATTGATAAACCGTAATGCTTAAATGCTAAAAGGAAACCACTGGACAATCTCATTTTGATTTTGTAAAATAATGGCATAAATTATCTTCAATAAATAAATTTTATGGTAGCTCTGAATGTCTCTAGAATTACTTGTGAGTTCTATGCCAATTTTTGCAATTAGATATTTAGTTGTCATTTTGCTAAATATGACGAACAGTGAACAAGAAGTGGCAAAGAAAGTTGTCTCGTACCCTTAAGCATTTATCACCTACCAATTTTGTGTCCGATTTGGATTCGGATAACCTTTTGTTTAAAGGAAATTGCATACCCATTTGGCTCACACAAATTGAGTGCAGATGGGAAATAAGAATGGCTCACAAAAGAGGACGATAAATAATTAGTGATGGAATATATTGGTTTTACTTATATTTATTTATGTTAGCTTGAAAACATTAATGAGAGTTGTTAAATCAAGATATGTATAGTGAATCGAAATCTTAAATTTATATTGATAATTGATTCGTATTGTAAGATTTGATAATATAACTAAAATTAATACTAGCGACATGGACATTTATAAATTATATAAACAATTTAATAAAAAAATACATTTTTCAGTAAGAATTATGATCTTGAAAGTAAAAATATTAATTTTGAGTGTGGGTGATGATCCCTATGCACAAGAAGTTATGAAATCCAAATTGCTTAATTGAAATAAAAATTACATTCAAATATATATCATAATTTTTCATGTCATGTCATTTGACATTGCATAATAAAATGCAAAAGTTATTTTTAAATACTATCTGAGTACAACATATATAATAAAATATGACATCTTTCGTTGTTGAATAAAATCACCTATCATTTAGACAATTAAAAATATAAACAAAAAAATTGAGACGCTTGATCAATTTGCTTGTGGTTCAGGTGATAGCGGACCATCTGATAGATGTGAATCACTAAGGCATTGAATTGGATTAGATCGTACTATTCTCATAACTATTTAAGCAATTTATAATGGAACATATAAACAGATGCGTGAAGAAGAGGAAAGCTTGGATGAATGCTTAAAGAAGTTTCATCACCACACTCTCTCTTGAAGCTCTAAAATTGCCTTCCAAAGTTTAAATCCACTATTTAATTTGTTTTTGCATTTTGCCTTTCATTGGCAGAACTGCAATCATTTTTAGTTCTAACTTCATTCTCAGTATCCTGCGATATGGGCTGAAGGATATAATTATGCCACTGTTATAAGAATTTAGCTACTTAATAATTTTCTAATTGCAAATTCGACGTTCGCATTGAAAATTGGGATGGCTCTGTGTGTCAGTATATGTGGAAGGGAAAATATAGTAGTGTGTGTAATCATACTCTTCCGAATCCTGTTAAGGTGCTTAAGCAATTGCAGCAAGTTTTACTTTAATATGTTCACTTGAAGAAGCATATGATCCTGGAAATAGCTGCTTAGTCTCCACTTCTCTCCTCCACAGAGTTCTTGCGGCGTCTAGGAAGTATGAATCACTCTCGAAGATGAATTTACTGATTCTTTCCCAACTGATTGGACCGTAGGTGCAATGATTTGCTTCGCAGGTGAGGTCACTAGTTTAGATCCTAGATGGCCTAACTATGCCAAGGACAAGAAAAGAATAGAGGAAGCATCCAACTCTTCCATACATTATTCACTTGGCTAAGAGTAATATAGCTTAGTTAGTAGAACTCCGCTCTTGCAAGTGGCTTGTTACGATTACGAGTTGGATGTCTAATTATCTAGGTAGTAATGATAGTATCTTGTACCTCCATTGATGGCTCACCTTTTCTAAGTAATGAGGAAGAGGACTAAAACATGCCATTGAAAGACTTTACTGAGATAAAGATGGGCTATCAAGAATATAGACGAGATAGGATAGCAGTTGGTTACATGGATGATGGTTGGAGTTGGCAGCTCTCTTAAGGTTCCTTCATCAACAATCCCTAAGGAAAAGGATCAAGTTGGCCTTCGTCAATAACTTGATGCACTACCTCTTTTCAGCCCTTTCAGTGAAATGCGGCAAAAGAAAAGAAAATTCATGGACCCCATAACAACTACTAGATCCTCCCAAGAATGCCTTGGGCATCCAAAGGTCGCACACCAATCGTAGAATCTTGTTCAATAAGATGTTACTATGGTGAGTCACATATTGTGCACTTACTTTACCACTTGTTTTTTATTTTAGAAATATTATTTATGCTATAATTTGGCTTTATCAACTCATTATATGTCATGGTTCAAGAGTTTAAATAAAATGGCGGGTTTTATTATTCATTTTTGAAATCCGATGTCTTTTTTAGAGATTGTTCAGATCATCTGCTAATTGCTCAATCAATTACTTATGCAGAGTGCTAAAAGAAGATTAATTGATTTTCATATTTTATTATACTATATTTCATACCCCTTTCCCCATGGGTTTGATTCTTTTGATGGATACAGGCGCACAACAGAGTTTCCATCTTTTGTGGCGAAGCAAAAACATTCACTCTTAAATATAATTGATCAATAAATACTAACAAAGAATCTATGCACTTTCAATAAGAAGAATAAGTTTAAGCTTATGGCCATCTAGTCAGCTAGCCATCTTCAAGTAAATTAGTCGGGATCAGTCGAGCGAACATTTTTTAATTTTTTCTTTTTATAGTTAAGCCCTTCAAGTGATCACTTGAAATGTTATAGTACAAAAATGAGTGACATTCAAAAGTTATCACATTATTAATGTCCTTTTATAGTCAAATTTGTCATACATTTCATGAGTTGTGTGTGGTGAAAGTCAATGTGAGAAATAGCAAATGAAAGTGAGCATATCGAAACATCCTTTTCTTTCGCTCAAAATCTTTATTTTACTTGAGTACGATTCCAAAAGTGAAGTAAGAGTGAAATAAAACATGATTTTCCCTTAATATATAGAAAATATAAGGGCAATGTTAGATATAATGCTGAGTTCATCTATATAACAATATATGGCTCAAGAGAATACCTAATGTATCAATTAGCTAGAGAAAGTCCAATAAATCATGAAAATAAGATAAATTTGTCCATTATATTTACTGGTAATGGGCAGATATAATAATTTCTTTAAATAAAAAAATTATTATTTATTTAATGGATAGAAAAATGGGTTATTTTCGAGAAAATCCAACTGACATTTCATCTTGCTCATGTCCATCTCTAGAAGTTGTTGTCCAATTGCTTGCAGAAATTATTCACCGAGTGCATAGTACATGCCTAAATTTATAGGAGAAACCCACCGCATTCAATGGTCCTGTTGGGAATAACGGATCCCCGAAAACCGGATTCGACACTAAATCGAACCCTTAAATCAATGCGGAAGACGAAGCCCGGGAAAACACATATCACCGATCGTAAAGCATACCACGGATTCGAGCGTACCTTGTTAGCCACAGATTAAACACCAATGCTGAAGACCGAGGAAGAAATTCTGATCCGATTAGATCCGATGATGTCGATTGGCTTTGAAGGGAAGACGGTGTCGCCGTTTGCGCTTATCTTCTTTTTGGAGGGAGAGTGTGAGAGAACGTACATTGGAATTGTGCCAAAGGTTGTCTTCTCTCTCTCTCTCTCCTCCCTTTTATACCTTCCCCCATCCACGGGCCCTATTCCCGTGGGCCGGGCTTTTTGGGCCCAACTTGAGCGGACGGGCCAACTCAGGCCCATCAATAAAGAAAAAATCCATCATCTCCCACTCGCACATGGTGGTCCAAAACCAACATGGGCGGACATTCCATACTCAGCCCCATCAGAGAAAAAATCCATCATAGACTCTCACTTAACATGGTAGGCCAAACAGAATCCTCTTTTCCTCTCTTCAACATTCATACCGGTGAATAATCTGTGCGACTAGCATACTTTGAGAGCTCGTTGCTATACATCTGTTAGGAATATATAGCAGCTCATAATGGGCATCACATCCTGAGTAGATTTAGTATGCAGTACCCTAGATCGATCGATCACATTTATATCTCTCTTGATCTCTTTCAAACAATGATATATATATTGTATTCACAATTATGATTATCACAAAGACAGTCATAATTGGTTAACCGGTGAATACAAAACTACAATATGATTCTCCAAAATCGATCTTCCTCTTTCTTTCAAACTCTCAATTTCAGTCCAGCTTGTTTTTCTAGAAATGCCCCATTAGATCGAATCACTCATGACCATTGGCAACATCCTAAGATAACAAACACTAAATAGAAATCTTGAGAATAAGTAAGAGTCATGAGGGGACTAAGAAATTGAGGAACTCTCTTCCTAAGAGTCTCACACGACATAAATGTTGAGATTAAACTTTTGCCACTCTTATTGGTCGTCTCATGCATACGTAGTATGAAATACGTATTACGGTATTAACTCATTTCCCATTGAGCATATGTCTACACCTTTCAATACCGTACAGATGATAGTTCAGACATACCCAATGTCTAACTTGAGTTCACGTATCTACTCATTTACAAAATTCATCAGAACTCACATCTGGCATCTTAGACAGATAAAGTAAAATATGTGGGGTATTTTACTTTCGGACATAGTAAGTATTATATCCTCATCTTAACACCTAGTTAAGGCGACATACGTGTTTTAAGCTTGAGCTCTCGATTATCACCTAGATAATAAGCTTAAAAATAGTCTCATCTCTATTTATCACACAGTAAATAGAGGCGATTACCCATGTGAGTGGGCTAATCTTATATCTGTCCGACATACTTCTCAACTTAAAATAATGCACTGAGCATTAAGATGCATAAAGATCAAACAAAGATTCATAGGCATTAATGATGAAAACACAAATTCATCAAATGTGAATACTTAGGGAAATTACAATATTCAGTACATTAGCCTCTACGCAATCCTAGAGATTTCATATGGCCACAAAACACATCTGTAGGTATTGGCTTTATCATAGGATCTGCTACCATTCTATGCGTAGTATGTACTCTAAGTTCACATCTTTTCGTGCAACCATATTCTTGACAAAATTATACTTGGTGTCTATATGTTTGGTCTTGCCATGATATTTTAGATCTTTGGTGTACGCTTTTGCTGCTTGGCTATCACAGTTAACCAACAATTAATCTGCAGCACTTCCAATAACACCTAAATGATCCAAAAAATCTCTTAAGCCAAACACTTTCTTACACTGCTGCTGATAATACCACGAACTCAACTTACATCGTGGACAAGGCTATACATTTTTGTTTCTTACTACTCCAACATATGGTGCCATTATTCGGTAAGAAAACAAACCCAGAGATAGATTTTCTCTCATCTAAATCTCCTCCCCAATCAGTATTAGAATAGCCTTTGAGTTGCAGATCCTTTTCTTAATAACTCAGCGTATAATCAGCAGTCCCCTTTAGATACCTTAGTATTCTCTTAACGGCTTTCCAATGTACTTGACCTGGATTGGATTGGTATCTGCTCACCATTCCAACTACTAAAACATATGTCAGGTCTTGTACACATCATAGTGTACATCAAGCTTCCAACAGCACTAGCATAATGAACATGTTTCATTTGTTTCTTCTCTTATGGAGTCCTTGGACACAGTTTATGGCTCAATCCTTCACCTTTTTGCAATAGGAGTGTCTATGAGTTTATAATCTTGCATACGAAATTGTTCAAGAACCTTATTTATATAGGTTTCTTGCGAAAGAGACAACGATCTCTTCAAAACGATCTCTTGAAATCTTAACTCCAAGAGTGTATGCAGCCTTACCCATATCCTTCATCTCAAAGTTAGAAGACAACCATCTCTTGACAGCATTGACAAACTCCATATTACTTCCGGCAATTAGTATATCATCAACATAGAATGATATGATCACAAATTGATCATTGGATATTTTGATATATACACAATGATCATCATCTATCATTGTAAAGTCATATGCCATTATGGCATTATGAAAACATATATATTATTGTCTTGACGACTGCTTAAGGCCATATATCGACCCCCAAAGTCGACATATCTTTTCTTCTTGGCCTTTCACTATGAAACCAACAGGTTGTTCCATATATGTTCCTTCCTCTAATTCTCCATTGAGGAAAGCAGTCTTTACATACATTTGATGTAACTCAAGATCCATACTAGTCACTATTGCCAGAATAATACGAATCAAGGTAAATCTCACTACAGGAGAATATGTATTTTCATCATCAATTCCTTCCTGTTGATTATATCCCTTCGTTACAATGCGAGCCTTATGCCTTTCTATTGAGCCATCAGCCTTTCGCTTTATTTTGAGAACCCACTTGTTCCCAATAGCTCTGCGTCCCTTTTGGAAGATCAACCAGTTCCCAGACTTTGGTTTGATTTCATTGACTCCATTTCCTCTTTCATTGCATGAATCCATTTTTCCTTATTAGGGTAATTCAGAGCCTCATTAATATTTCTTGGCTCATCCTCATCCTGTGGAGCAACCATAAAAGTTTCCCTTTCAATGTCAAAACATCGACAGGGAATACTTTGGCGACTTGTTCACCGTATGGGAGATTGTACACTTAGCACATCATTCCCCATCATGCTCCCACTTGGATTAGGTAATGATGATGTCGTCACATCAGGTGGTTACAATTGAGAATGAGTTGAATTCAATTCATTACATCTCATATTACTCCCACTTGGACGAACTCCACTGACATCATTATCTTGATCCAAGGTTTCAAATAGGGAGTAATTTTCCCTTATTTCGCCCCTCTTAGGAAATTCATCCACTAAGGATGTGACATCCCGTGATTCAAATTCAGTTATACTCTCACTTTCCTGCTCACCTATGAACACATACCCTTTTGAGTGTTCGCAGTATCTCATGAAAATACTCTTATTTTCTTTGGGACTCAATTTCCCAAACTTGTGAGAGGATTCATGAGTATAGGCAGCATAACCCCATGACTTAAGAAAACTTAAGTCCGGTGTTCTACCTGTCCATAGCTCATATGGAGTGGAAGTAACTAATTTGGAAGGCACCCGGTTAAGTATATAGGCAGCAATTAACAACACATCACTCCAAAAAAGGTGATAGGTAAGTTAGCATGCGCCATCATAGACCTAACCATTCCAGTAGGGTTCTGTTTCTTCTCTCCGCAATACCATTTTGTTGAGGAGTATATGGAATAGACAACTATCTTTCTATTCATTTTTCATCACATAATTTTCTGAACTTATCAGATAAATATTCTCAACCTTGATCGGATCTAAATACTTTTATTTTCTTGTCTAATTGATTTTCTGCCAGGTTCATAAACCTTCTGAAATAACTTATGCTTCAGATTTATGAGAAATCAAGTAGACATATCCGACTCGAGTATAATCATCTATAAAAAGTGATGAAATAAATAGCCCCTTGCCTTCCTCTCACATTCATTAATCCACAGACGTCCAAATGGATTAAATGCCGAGGAATTCAGCTCTTTTACCTTTTCCAAATGGTTTCCTTGTCATTTTCCCTACTAGGCAATGCTCACATATGGACAAATCGACTTTTTTAATATTGCCCAACAAGCCCTTTTTGGCTAGTCTTTTCATATGTTGTTGGCCCATATAACCAAGTCTAGCATGCCACCATATTCACATCATTATCATATAAGGTAGAAGACGTGAAACAAGCGAATAACAAATATTGACATCACCATAGTCAACATTTAGTACAATAAAACCATCCAGAAAATAATCATAACCATAGTAGTTTGTACCCAAATACAAATCTACACTTTTATTATGGAAGTTCATACCAAAATCAAGCTTAACCAACACTAAGACAGACACTAAATTTCGACGAATCTCCAGAACATATAGAACATCAAGATGCGTCCACCATGCATGTTCAATTGGCAGGTGCCAATCCCTTTAACTTCAGCTCTAGAGTTATTTCCAATATAGATCCACTTAGTTCCAGTTGGTATCGTAAGAATTCCACAAAGGATCCTCTATCCTTTGCTACATGGTCTGTCGCTCCTGAATCTACATTCCACAAAAGATTGGATTTAGGCTATAATGCAGAACTTGACACATAAGCAAAATTCTCAAATGTACAAGAGGTGTATAGCTTCTTTTGGCTCACGACAGTCGCGAGCATAGTGACCTCTCTTGTCACAATTGTAACATATCACCATTGACATTTTCTTCACTTGAAAACGTTTTCCTCTCTTTTGTTGGTTAATTCTTGATTTCTTGCAATAAAGACTTGATCATTTGCATTCCCACATATTGAACGAATCAATACGCTTGCGCTTAGAGCTCAAAGCCCTTTCTGAGCTAGAACTAGCATTGCAAATATCTTTTTTTCGGCTCACATGTCGTCAAGCGGTCCTCTACCAGCTCAAGGTGGTGCACAGCATCCTCAAGATCTTCCATAACATGGTCAAGAGCTTCTAGTGCTTCTTGCTTTTCCAGCACATATTGAATCTTCATATTCAATATTTCACGATTGTTGCCGTTCATATCAGCAATTACATTCTTAGTTGCTGAACCATCGTTCTGAACACATCAGACATACATACACGAATAATTAATGCCTATCATTTATGCATCCCTATTTGCATAGACCCATCATATTAATGAATAATTTCAAGTAAGGCTTCAGAATCAAAAGGTCACTACGTTTCCAATCATCCTCTAAAATTCTAACTCAAAATTATTATTAATATAATTTTCTTATGCAAATAAATTCTATGAAGTTACAAAAACTTCTATGAACTACCCACACTAATTACCCACAGCAACCAGCAATAGCAGAAAGCAAATAAAATCTTAACATCCAATAAAATAATAATGCTTTCACATGATACAACTAATATATTGATTGCTACATCAACAACAATCAGGTAGTAAACATTACATAATTAATCAAAGAAATAATTAGGGAATGTCCCTTCTAATCTATCAGTCAACATCTGAGAAAACTAAAGGCACATTTGCCAACCATGGAAAAACTTTTGGAGAGCATTTATGTCGCCACCAAGGCACATTCACTCTACGCCATGTGGCGCTCAATCTAAGGGTTGAAGTTTTGGCCAACTCAATCCTATAGTACTTTCTTACAAAAGCTTCCACCAGCCTCCTAAAACCCGAGACCACATTGACCTCCCATAGCCGATCCAACACTGCTTGTCATTCAGGTGGAAGAGTGTTCATCAAAGTCGACACCTTCTCAAAATCCGGCATAAGATAACCATTCCAGATGATTTCCTATATCATCTGATTGACCCTGACCACATGTGATACTAAATCACCATCATGCCACCGATAATTAGCTAATTCTGACATCAGCCTTTTAAGTCTTGCATTTCTCTCGTACGTTCTCGGGATTGCAGGTATCCTTGCATAACGCATCATAGTTCCTGTAACAAATGCAGAACTAAAAATGGATCACTTATAATCCATAATAAATATAAGGGAAAATACATAAATTTCCAAAATTCATGCAACAAATACATAATTAAAAATGGATTACTTATAACCCACATAGGCATGACTGAAAAAGGAACAAATTCCTTCTTCTTTTTTTTTGGGTCAACGGTCAATGGTCGGTCAACGGGTCGGGTCAACGGGCGCGCGGGTCAGACCGGTCGCGACGGTCAAACCAGTCGGACCGGACAGGCTGGTCGGACCGCTCGCGCGGACCGACTGCACGTGCCTCGCGCGTGCGGGGGATGACGTCACGCAAATGTCATCCGGCACATGCCGGGCGCGTGCCTGTGTCCGCGAGTTGGGTCGGCTCGCCGGTTGGGTCGGGTCGCCGGCCGGTGACCGCCCGGCGAAACGTCGTCGGCGATGACGTCATCGGTGACGTCATCCGAGCGGTTACCGACCGTTGGATGACGTCACGATGACGTCATCGCGTGACGTCAGCACGCGTCGGTCCGCGGACCGGCGCATGCCGTTTCGCCGGTCGCCGGCGCGCACGTGCCGGTTCGTCACCGGCGCGTGTGGCGCAAGCGCTGGCCATTGCCAGCGCTTCAGGCGCGTGCAGCGTCGTACGGCGGCGTGCGACATGTCGCCGGACTCGTCTCGACGTCGCCTTTCTCCCCATGTGTTCAGAAAATGATTTCGACTTACGAAAACTCAAAAAAATGGCCGAACAACGCTCGGGTGTCGGGATTTCTCGCCCTGATCCGTACGGCCGAATTTCTTTCGCGAAAAATCAATCAAAAAACATCAAATTGATCAAGAAAAACGTGAACTAGGGCTCTGATATCAATGTTGGGAATAACGGATCCTCGAAAATCGGATTCGACACTAAATCGAACCCCTAAATCAATGCGGAAGACGAAGCCCGGGAAAACACGTATCACCGATCGTAAAGTACACCACGGATTCTAGCGTACCTTGTTAGCCACAGATTAAACACCAATGCTGAAGACCGAGGAAGAAATTCTGATCCGATTAGATCCGATGATGTCGATTGACTTTAAAGGGAAGACGGTGTCGCCGTTTGCGCTTATCTTCTTTTGGGAGGGAGAGTGGGAGAGAACGTACGTTGGAATTGTGCCAAATGTTGTCTTCTCTCTCTCTCTCCTCCCTTTTATACCTTCCCCCATCCACGGGCCCTATTCCCGTGGGCCGGGCTTTTTGGGCCCAACTTGGGCGGAAGGGCTAACTCAGGCCCATCAATAAAGAAAAAATCCATCAGGTCCAAATTGTGATTGGCAACCGAGGTGATCTCTCACTACTATTGTCTTCCTTCACTTGCATAGAATGGAGACAAGTTATAAAAGAAAGGTCTTGTTGCATAACATGAATTCTAAACACTCGTGATCGAGGATGTCATTGATTTTGTTAAAAATAAAACCTAAGTTGGACAAATATGAAGACCTTATGCATATGGCATGAGTTAGATGCAAAGAAGATAGAATAGCTACCTCTATTGATCAACTCTTGGATGCTCCAACCTACCCATGGGTAGCTGCGTTGGTATTCATTCTCTCATGCTTCGATGCGGTCGAGAGTTCGAATCCCCGCGTTGCTAGTGATTTAAGTGGGGGCTCCTGGTGATGGGTTGCTGGGCCAGCTTACCTTGAAGCATAGTCATCCGAATAGCTTTGGCAAGGTCCACCGGTGTCATTGGGCACCAGAGGGCTATATGACCCTGAATAGCATAAGCGAAAAGGGGCTTAGGGCGGATCCTCAATTATCAAAAAAAAAAAAAAACACTTGGATGATCCATTGCTTATAGATGAAGAGACAATAAGAATTGATAAATAAATAAATAAATAAAGGAAAAAAAAAGCGGAGAGTCCAGCAATTGCAAGTAAATCCAAAGTCCAATGCGTCGGAGGACAATACTTCAAGTTTGCAGCACTAATGTACGTCACTTTAAAGTGTAGTCATCACCTAAGGAATCAACCCATTTTTCCCCTCTGTATAATATATCTACAAATATTTGTAGCCATATACCCAACATCATGACACTTGATATACACAAAATCATACTGTGTAGAATTTTATAAATCAATTCATCTAAGGGTGCATTTATTTCGCAACATTTGAAGAAAGATTTTTCTAACTTTGATTTTTTTATATCATTTAGGAAAATGAGTAATAAAAACAACATATTAATTAATAACAACTATTTATAAAAAAATTATGAATTCATTTTTCCAAGTGATATAAATAATCAAAATTAGGAAAAAAAGATTCCAAATTGTTAATTTATTCAAACCACGTGCCCCCTAATTATTCGCTTACACGACCTCATCAAAACATAAGTATGATCAAAGAAACCTTTCACCACATCTCCATTTCCCATTTGTTAGATTTCATAAAAATCGAACCATAGTCTAAATTGAGCATAACTTATTGGAGCCACAATTTCCCTCAAGTTGAAAGTCCAATCTTATCATAATATCGATGAAAGTCAACTTCATTAGCATTATGCCCCACCTTTATTATCACATTTAGCTAGGGAAAGGTACCAAAAAAGCCATAAATCTATTGCATTAGTATTAATTCAGCTATAGACCTTTCAATTGAACTAATTTAATCCTCAACATTTTCGTATTGATACAATCAAGTCCATTTGGATAATTTATACTGGAAATTGCTGACATGGACATCGGTCGTCCTATGTGGTACAACCGATGCTAACATAGACATTTTTATATAATTTTTAATTATTCCTCTGAATCTTTATAATTTTTTTTTTTTATTTTTTCCATTTCTTTATTTTTTTCCTTCTCTTTTCCTTCTTTTCTTTTTTTCCTTTCCTTTATTTTCTTCCTTCCTTATTTTCCGCCCTTGGCCTCCAGCTAGTGGAGGTCACAGACGAAGGTGAGGGCGGGGATGGCCCTTGCCAACCACAGGCGAGAATTAGCCTTTGCCAAACTTAGGCAAGGGTCGGTGAGGGTGGCAAGGGCTTCCTATTGCTCGTCAACCCTCATTGATCTCCAACAAGGGCTAGCCTTTCTGGGATGAGGTCCTTCACTATTCAAGTGAGGTCGCCCTTGTCATAGGGTCCCCTTCCTAGATCTAGTGAGGGCTGGCCTTGCTGGCTTCTAGCGTTAGCAAGGGGCCTCATCCAAACGAGGGCCAATCTCGCCTATGGCCAATAACCTCCACCCGCCAAAGGTGATTGGAGGAAGATAAAGAAGGAAAAAAAAAGAAGAAGGGAAATTTAAAAAAAAAATCAAAAAAATTGATAGAAATAATTAAAAAGTTATGTACAAATATCTACGTCAATGCCAGGTCATATCACGTAAAATAACCGGCATCCATGTTAGTAATTTCTAACATAAATTTACCGAATGAAATTAATTAGTACCAATACAAAAATGTTTAGAACTAAACTAGTTTAATTGTAATATTTAAAACTGAATTGCTATCCGAAAACATAGGTTTATGAATTTTGTGGTACTTTTACCCATTTAATAATGTTCCTTTTCTCAAAATCTATATTTATTATTTTTTTCTTCCTTTTGAGGGCTACAGGCTGAAGATGAAATTAATGAAGAAATTCAAAGGTTGACCACATTGAAGTTTTCCTAGAAAATCCGTTGATACTCCAAATTAACCTTGTCATCACGTGCTTCTCACGAGGAAGAAATGTAACAATGGACCGCCACATGTCCAGTTGTTAAAAGACGATGGTGGACGGTTATTGGCCCCCTAAATGGGTTTTGGCAACAAACTTTTAGAGGAAAGTACTTATAATATTATTGAAGAACATTGGAATAACAAGCACCGAGTATGCACAGCGTTAAGAAGTATATTTCAAGACCTAGTCATAAAATGGCCATCGATAACCGTAAAACCTTTAGGTGTCCAAGCTAAATACTCTCTGAAGAAAATGGGCTGAATAATTTGTGAAGAAAAAGTGATTTTGATGGTGTCCAAGCTATCCTTAATATATTATTCACTATATTATTTGCAGATGTTTGGACCAAAGGACTCATACATTGAGACTCTAATCTTGCAATCCTAGAAGCACTAAGATCTTCTTATGTCATTCAGGTTTATTAGGCTGATTGGATGAATGATCCTCAAAGTTTCTATTCAACTATCAGCTTCGATATTGAGGAGTATAAAAAGAGATTGTGGCGCTAAAGGAATGACAAGATTTGAAGTCTAAAATTCAAAAGTCCAAAGAGAGTTTCGATATTACATACTTGTCTTGGTGAGCATAATTTGTAATTTTTGAGAGGTTGTTGGTGAGACTATGAGACATACTAGAGCAGAGAGTACTCATACTTTGTAACTTTGATTGATTCTCTAGTGAAATGAAGCCAATAGGTTGTTATCATCAGCCAAACCACTATAACTATTATGTGCCACTTTTTCTATCCCTTAATCTCTTGTTTATTTTGTTTGACAGTTTATTGCACATAGTAAAGTTTGATCACTGCACAGTTAATCTTCATACGTTGGTCATTTGCAATATTGAATTCAATTGTTTTTAAATTCCACTTAATTACCTATTCACCTCCTCTAGGTAATAACCCTAGCTCCAACAATTGAAATTGATATGGCCACTTTAGGCCCTTATTTTAGACTGACATGTCTACTTGAGACCCCTTTTTTGACACAAAGTTTACTATTTGAGAAAATGAAAGCACTTCATGTGCTTATTTATATTTTTCCCAATAATTTATAGAGGAAATAACAACATGATGATTCGAGAAGTACATTAGATTGTATTTGAATAAAATAAAAGAAGACTAATTCTAATGATTTGAGATTGATGTTAACATGATACCAGGGTGCCTAATTGAAGGGTGCTCGGACATTGAAGCCATTGTTGATGGCAACCCTAGTTATATATAAAATGATATTCCAGTGCCAGCCTCCCTTTCTCGTTCTGAATAATTTGATAGTTTTGCTAATATGGAAGATCTTGGAGAGCCTTCAAAACTTCAATAGCTTCACTCGTCGGGGGACGAGCTTTTTGGATCTAGGCTAAGGCAGCGAACAACGAACTTGAAAGCAATCTGGGCATTTCTCCTGAGAACTCTCTTAAGTGCTGGACTCATCAATTTGCAAAACATTATTGTCCTACCTAGACGCGGTCGAACATAATCGACGAGGTCATGTTGACCGGTGGCCAACTTTCATGACTCTCATTCCGATCATAATTTCCGGAGAACCACACCAAAATCATAGTCATCACTCTCTAATATGGGGCAGCCTAAGAATAATATATGTGCAATCACTAGACAAGAGTACATAAAATAAGTAGCCAATGGTCCTATTTAGATGTAAATAACATCCTTGAAGTACCCACCAAATATCTCAACCCCCTCCGGCAGTCAAAAACAGTTGCTTTACCTAAAAGGCTGGAACAATAACTTAGTTCCGTCTTTCCATCACTTCTTTTTTGTCTTGTGACAATACTAGGTAAAGCCCCTATGTTGCTGCGGATAGAAAGTATTGGTCATGAAATAATCAAAGTAATCAGGGCCAAAAAGCGTACTAAAACTCAAATTATGATATTATCACAGTTTTGAAGTATGATATTGTATCTCGTCTTCATAATGTCCTTCATTCAAGGATTTGATAGGTATCAATTTATGGCATAATAAGCATGAACCTAACCACTTAATCTGTAATTCAGAACAATGCCTGTTCTTAGACATTTTGAAGTGAAGGAATAAAACCCAAAGTTAGTTTTATTAAATCTCCTCCGGAAGTTTGTTTTCCTTTGTCTTGTAATTATCGTAAGAATGAATGAAAAAAATCACCCATTCACCTGTTTTCGACTAAAAAAAAAAATCTCCTCTGGAACAGAAATTTCCTATTTCGCCTCTAATATATACTTTGGTGACATCTTTCCTGGTTCGTA
Organism: Eucalyptus caleyi; assembly: GCA_014182885.2. NCBI lineage: Eukaryota > Viridiplantae > Streptophyta > Magnoliopsida > Myrtales > Myrtaceae > Eucalyptus > Eucalyptus caleyi. Next base: position 2,450,232 of record CM024472.2, on the reverse strand, counting down.
GCTGAAGAAATCCATGAGGTGAATGCGAGGGAAACCATCTTGTTTTGACAGGGAAAAGTGTTAAAAAGTTCTAAACCTTTTGCATTTGTACCAATTTAGTCCTAAATCTTTTTTTGGTGCCAATTAAGTCTTAAACATTTTTTACATTGTGCCAATTCAGTCATTTCCAGCCAATTTTGGCCAGATTTTACTGATTAGATGTCGGCCGACTGATGTGGCCTGATCAGCGCTAACGTAGACAACTTTTAATAATAATTTAATATTTTGAATTTAAAAAAAAAATCCTTTATTTTTTCTTTTTCTTTTTTCCTTCTCCTCCTTCTTCCTCCAACTAGTCACCAGACCTCAGTGACCAGCTAGAGGCAACGGCCGGCGAGAGCGAGCCTCACCCGTCTGACGCGAGGCCACCCAGCGCAAGGCTGCCCTCACTAGATCTAGCTATGACGGATGCTGTGCTGCTAAACATGAAAAGGTTTCCTCGGGGTGGGCGCCCTATTTTCTATAGATTGCAACCTCTGCTTGAGATTTAAAAAACTTAAAAAATTCAACCTACCTTGCGAGTGGAAAATGAGAAGAACAAATACACGACATGAGTGCACTATTGACTAAAGAAAACTGCCACTGTGGGGACAAGTATCAGCAGTTATTGTATCCTAACATGAGTAGAAGCCAAAGCCACGTAATTGTGAAAAGATTACACGATGGATTCAATCTGCTAGATCGCCTTTTTTACGAGGCAACTTTGTTTTTTTATTTGAAGACAAAACAAATTTAAATCCTTTGAAAGCAATTCTTCCTCCGCATACTGAAATTTCTAAAAGTGTAGAAGGACCACTCTTATTAATGCAAATTCCGAAATGAATGAGAGCCACACTTGAAGTTGGAAAGTCGTAGCTCTTTCTCCTGCAAGGACTCCTCTGGTTGAGTGCAACTCCTAGGACAAACAACTAAGATGACTTCATAAGTGATTTTTCACAGATGAATACGCCCCAATTAACTTGCAATTTATGTGCACCTTTTGAGTGTCGTCTAAAACAACCTTGAGAAAGGCTATGCCATGTTCAAGCCTAACATTGTCAGAGTGGACAATATCGGATGAACTGTCTACTTCTTCCTGAGTAGGCTCTAAGTCAGCTAGCTTCTCCTTCAACACGTCTTTCGAGCAACGATGGATGAGAAGCTTTTCTTTGTAGCTTCTTGGTATGCTAATGCAGCCGCCAACTGTCCTTCCAGTATTTCATTTATTTATTTATTTATTTATTTATTCAGATAAGGGAGGCTATATATGTTTGGTAGAGGAAGGAGCTCCAACTTTACAATTAGTTTCCATGAATACTAAATCATCATTGTTAAGCGGAAGGCTTTCATTGCCATTGATGTGGGGACACGGGCTTCATCTTCAAATGCCAAAGCTGTCTCTTCCCTGGTGCTTTCACATCCATAGTTGATTTGGACAGGATCAGAATGGTTTTTCATGTGTTCCGCTGCTTGAAGTCAAACACAATCATTCCCTCATTATCAGTTAAATTCATACCAAAGTAATTGTCACACCCTGAATCCCTGAGCATGCAAATATCTTTCAACGGTCAATTAATGAAGACTTCCCAAGACACGTTGCCAACCCATTAACGCAAGCAAAAGCACTTAATATAAATACCTGGTCAACTAGCAAAGAATAGGGATAGTATGCACAACAAACATTTCCAAAAGCATAACCTTTATTTATTTACTGTTAACTCTAGGAAATTTAGCACTTACGAGCCCTTTTCAAGAGGGCGATTTCTTAAGTGACCAACATACAAAAAGGGTTAGATGGGTCGAGGTTAACCTATTCCTTTACCATGAGGGCTGTCCAAAAAAGACGATTCCCACACTAGCATTGGTCACTACGGTAGACCATCGATCCTTGGGAAAGGACTAAGGAGATTCCCATTGAGCTTAATGAGCCAAGCCAAGAAATGGTGGGGAACCAGATGATTAAATCCCTGTTAAACCCAAAAGGTGGTCGTGTGCTTTAGAACGGTCATCTCGGTTCCCAACACAACATACTCAGTCACATCCCACTCTAAGGACATGAGGACCCCAAAACGATCAGGGCACTCTATACTAAGCGCATGAAAATAATCAACAACAATGGGGGTGAGATAAAAATCATATTGAGTTAATAGCTTAAGCGTCAATCAGGACATGAATTTGTCTCACAGGCAGCCTAAACTCGCAAAGATGTACAATCCTACCTCACCTTGGCACACCCCTACATATTAGTAAATCACATAATGTCAATAGCAATGCATTAAGCATAACCAATAATTAGAACACATTCGATAATATCCATGGGCATTTTCTTCCTGCTCCCACCCCCAACAATATAACTTTTTGTTCCACACAGAACTCCATAGCAACCAGCTCTTTGTGATGGGTGGGTGCCTCGAGTGATGTTTCTTGACCAAATCATCTAAACAAAAAGCAGGTCAAACAAAAGCCGGCAACTTAAGTTTCGGTTGAAGAAAGAAAAGAATGCTGATATAAGTTGAGTTTGGGACAATGGTAACTTATGAGACTGAACACACCGTTTCAAAGTCTAATGAATATAAGTCATTCATTGTTCTGGATTTTGATCATGGGCCTTCATTACTATATCCAAGGCCCTTTTGACAGATCAGGTAAAAACAGGACAAAATAGACTCTAAGGTCAGATAAGTCACACGAGTAACTATTTCCTTACGCAATATGTACATAATTTCTATACTAATCAAGGCAACATAGTATTTAAAACCACTTGTGTATTGCTGGTACAATAGCGTTAAACACGAAGAATATCAAATTGTGAAATAAGATGCCACGCAAACAAAAGTTATGTGTTGCACTTTTTAAGTGACACTAAAACAAGTTTGTGCTAGCTAATTAAGATTCTGATAATGTCATGTCATCTATACTCAGATGAGAGCTCATATCAAGGAGAACCCAATCGAGTGATGTGCTTTCATTCCAGTATATATTTGAAAACAAATCAAAACAAGCAACAGCAATGAACATGAGCACATGGATTCAGGTGTTGTAGAGGTGATCAATCAAATCACCAACATCATCATTGTCGTCATCATCAAAGTGAGAAGAAATCAATCAAAGTAGTGTTTATTGAAGTAAACAAGGATACCGGTACATCCCCTTTAGCTTTCGTCACAGACCATCCCTCAGTTTTAGTGTCGAACGCTCACACTGTGAAGGACCGATGCAGTAAATTCGGCACCAAGTAGAAAAAGGAAAAAGCAATAGGAGCGTGATCAGCGAAAGCAAGATCGTACCTGACAATCTATCAGTCCCTGATTCCGTTTTCCCTCCAATTAGTAGCAAATTCTTCCCCCCAGAAACCTAGAAACGGTAAACAAAATTAAAATTTCATTAGCTCCACAGCTCCCAGGCAAATCCTATCGAAACATCATCAAATGGTAATCCTATCTTATTGCTATGTTTTAGACTTCCAGAGGAGCCAGAAATTGCCGAATTTTTTACTTGCTAGTACTTTTTCCTTGCCATTGTTGAATTCTTACTTTGCATGCTTTTTCATTCCCATATCAAAATACAACGGAAAATTTCTACTCGGACATCCTATCAGAGATTCTTTTCTTATAGAACTCTTTATTGGATATAGTCCCATTATCACTTTAATGAACTTGTTTGTTTTCCAATTTTTAATCAGTTACCCCTTGGGGAAAAAGCCAAGAAATGTCCTGTACCTGCCCTCATTAATTGTCTAGTAGTTCCAGTAATTAACTATATTGGAGAGGGTTCAGTTCTAAAATATCCCTCTATTACCAGAAAGGTTTTTCTCTTTGCAAATCTTATTTTTAAGCTTCCAGATAAAGTAAATAAAGGCAATTCTTACATGACATAAACTAATCTTATTGAACTGATTCAAGTTACAAAATGCAAAATAGAAGTGCCAATACTATAAATGAAAAGAAGGATTGATAGCAGGCAGTATGAGAGCTCCTCATACCAGAGAGTGACCTCGACGTGCAGGAATTTTTAAGGGAGACTGCTTGGTGACGGGTAAAGTTTTGAAGAAGTCGTGGTCCACGATTGTCAAAGTTAAGTACCCGAAGAGGGAAAAGAGAAGCAAATTTGTCAAAGTTAAGTACCTGAAGAGGGAAAAGAGAAGCTTTATTGCTCCCTGTAATAATTAGTTGACGGCAAAGTTACATAAGTTATACTGTTATCATCATCCGATGGAGACACAGTTCGAAGTCAACATGCACTGTTCAAGGAAATAATCATATACCTGGACATCATCCAGTAGGCCATTTCCTGATTCACCACCTACCGCTATCATCTTGCTCTCAATTACTGTCACCGAGTGCTGCTTGTCAACGAAAAAGGGGAACAAAAAAATGGATGTTAGCCCCAGTGTTTGCACATATACTTTAAGTCAACAAAAAAAGGAAGCATATAAATGGATGGTAGCTTCAGTGTCTGCACATAGTCAACAAAGTGCACCACCTAGCTAAGGTTAAAAATCCGATAGATCTTACATTGAAGCGAGGCATTGGCTTCTCCCCAGCTATTGATAAAACCATCCAATTTTCAGAGCGTCCAGTTGTATAGCTACTAATCTCGGGGGCAGAGGACGGACTCTGCAAATCATTTTAATTGGAACGATCTCTAGCAGGCACAGCACCTTTCTGCGAAAGGCAAAGTAAGCTCAATTTCTCGTAGCCTTTCCTACGGATTCATATCTAAAATCAAGCTGACATCCTCGCATTTTTCAATTGTTTACGTGTTTTTTGTGCCTCGTAGGACTTCTAGTAACCCGCATCAAGTCCGAAAGCTGCGCCTTCTTGACCCTGCAATGACATGGTTACAATATTAAGAGCATAACTGACACGTAACTACTAATTTCTACTTCGAGTTTCTTAAGATTCTACACTCTATGTTCTCCGGCAACACAGCAATATAGTCTCTCTTCCAAACTTTTCACCACACACACACACGTGAAGATAACTTTGTCGAACCAGATCATCATTATAGTTCAGATCTCCTAAGGTCTACGTCAAGTTACTTCCTAATGTAATCACAGATAAATGAAGTTAAATCACACCCACCGTCATTAGCAGATAAACCTTCTCGCAGCGAACTACCGAGGGATTTTTCTACAGTAAGCAACAGCATTAAAACTGTCAAAAAAAAAAAAAATCCAAACAGCAAGGACACAATCACCACGGAAGAATGCGCATTACCTCCTAGCTTCATCCTTGGGCGGAGATTCCAAACAAGAATCGAAACAAATCGTTCCCTTCACTTCCAAGCTTGGCTTGGCGTTTACTGCTTTTATTTTCTTCTTATTGAATTTTTTTTTTTGTATATATTAAAAGTTCGAACTTACACTCGACAAGCATTTCTTCGGACGAAAAGCGAAAGGGCAGAAAGGTAATAGCAGCAAAATCTGAGGATGGGAGGCGACTCCCCCGAATATACTTCTCAAGGTTTAAGGCTTCTTCATTACAGTTTGTGAATTTTAAAGATTCAGTGATTCCTTCGATCTTTTCTTTTCTAGTCTAGTCTATTCTCTTATATTCTTTTCTAAAAAGCTTGAGATGGACTTCCAATATTGTTGTTATACTCAAAATATATATAGAAACTGTTAGGGCGCGAAAACCATTCTAACTAAAAATTGATTTCTGGAAGAGAAATATATTTTTCTATTTCTATTCTTAGATGAGTTTCTAAGCAAAAATACAATAATGACACAAAATTTCTATATTATGGCAGTGGTTGGTAGCCAGCGATCGGCGGCGATGGCCAACGGCAGGAAAGTGGCGACAATGGATGATGAACAATGGCTAGTGAAAACAAATGACTCACCGACTAATAGCGAGAATAAATAATGAGAAGAGTTTTTATTTCTCATTTATGTTCCATAAATAGAAAAGTAAAAGACTTTTACTTCTGATTTCTATTTCAAATTTATTTATGGAGTAGAAATCTATTTCAAAAATAGAAAAATGAAATAATTTTACCAAACAAATTTCTATTTCAGAAACAAGTTTGGAATAAAAAAAAAAAATCTGGAATAGAAATAAAATGGTTATCATGTGCACCCTTATTTGGTTTCTGATTCCTTCATCTTCTCTTCAAGTTATGAGTGGAATATGATTTCTTTCCTTTCTTAATTGTAGACGGTAAAGTCTCGCAATTTAGGAAAAATGTCTTAAAAGAGAAACGAATGTTCTTTCCTTTCTTAATTGTACTCTTATCTTTCTATATAGCAAATCAAATCAGAAAATGATTTCAACCTCAAATTTCTCCCGATAAATTTCATAAAAAAAGCCATGGTGAATAATGATGGCAGATTACCGGATGAGAAATAAAATCGCAATTCACAAGTTAATTGAATCTTTGATCCTTCAAATTATATTTTCTTAAATTTGTTATACTTTCCAAATTATGTTTGCGTTTTCTCTCCTTTAACTAAGCTATTCATGAGAAATTATACTTGATTTGTGGCTGATCTTATGTGGCAATTCTTATCTAAAATAAAAAAAGAAGAAATGGCAATTCTTATCTAAAAGTAAAAAGAAGAAATGGCAATTCTCATGCAAGAGTAAAAAGAAAAAAATATAAAAGGTAATATGGAAACGGAAAATATAATATGGGAATTCTTATCCCAGACTATTAAAGAAGGAAAGAAAAAAGAGGTAATATAGCAATTCTTCTCCAGAGTGGCGTCTGCCAAAAAGGAAACTTCGATAAATGGGGAAAAAAAAAAGAAGGGAAAAAGTAACAATAATGTCGCAACTCTCGTCCCAAAGTAAAAAAAAAAAACATGAAAAACAGAAGGTAAAAGATCTGATACGCCCCATTCTTCATCCTTAAATAGCTTAATGGCGTTGATATCGGAGCAATGTACACCACAATGAAGACATTAGCTACACTCATATTCATTTGTTCTTTATTTGCAACTAGCTATGGTGGAGGTATTTTGAGAGAGACCCATGTTGAGATAAAGAACAATCTGACCGATGGAACTACTCTAAGAGTTCATTGCAAATCGAAGCAGGATGATCTCGGATTCCATGATATTACGACAAGCTGGGGATTCTCATTCGTTCCTAGTTTCTTGGGGAAAACATTGTTCTTTTGCAGTTTTGCATGGCCTGGTCAATTTTATTATTTCGACATATATGACCAACCTAGGGACGATAAGCAATGCTTCAAGTGTATTTGGAAGATCTCACCCAGTGGTCCTTGTTTGTACAATGGGAAGGATGGAGGTTACACAAAATGTTATCCTTGGAATCCTCCTTCACAGTTAGGGGGCAAACCTCTCATATGAATGTATGATGGAGAAAGATGATGTGGTGAACTCATATGTTGCAATCTAGATGGAATAAGATTCACATTTGTTAATTTTATGTCTCTTCTAATTTCCTCATCATTTCTATTTGGATTTCGATTTGCATCTGTTTCGTTATGGTGTTATCTCTTCATTTTGTATCATTCATTTATTGATTTATTCTACTTTGGAATGTTTTTGCTTAGATACCCTTCTACTTTGGTTCATTTGTAACATGAACGCTGTATATAAACATGAAACTTGGTCTATGTACGTGTACTATACCATAGTTTCTTAATCTAAATCGTGTCATTCACGAGGTATATAGGTGTGATAGGATTTCAACATCAAATTTCTCCCGCCAAATTTCGTTAAAAAGCCATGGTGAATTGTGATGGTAGATTACCACGATGAGAAATAAAATCACAATTCACGAGTTAATTTAATCTCCGATCCTGCAAATTATCTTTTCTTAGATTTGTTGTACTTTCCAAATTATGTTCACGTTTTCTTAAATTTGTTATACTTGATTTTTAGCTGATCTTATGTGGCAATTCTTATCTAAAAGTTAAAAAGAAGAAATGGCAAGTCTCATACAAAAGTAAAAAGGAAAGAACATAAAAGGTAATATGGAAACGGAAAATGTAATATGGGAATTCTTGTCCCAGACTATATAAAAAGGAAAGAAAAAGAGGTAATATAGCAATTTTTTTTTTCCCATAGTGGCGTCTGCAAAAAGGAAACTTCGATAAATAGAAAAAAAAAGGAAAAATAATAATAATGCCGCAATTCTTGTCCCCAAATAAAAAACAAGAAAAACAAAGGGTTAAAGATCTGGTACGCCCCATTCTTCATCCTTAAATAGCTGAATGGTGTTGATATCGGAGCAATGTACACCACAATGAAGACATTAGCTACACTCATATTCATTTGTTCTCTATTTGTAACCTATGTAGCACCGACACGGGACACGACACGAGTGTCCGACACGACACGACACGTCGACTCGTCATTTCTAAAAAATAGAGAATTTCGACACGTTGCGACACGTTGTATATTAAATGAATATTTTTATTTTTAATTAATTATTCAAATTCATAAATAATTAATTAATTAAAAAAGAGCCTATAATAAATACACTAATAATATTAATAAATCAATTCATTAAAAATTCGAAAAATATATTTATAGTTAATGCGAAACATGTTTTTACCTTTAACAAAAATTATTGATGAAACTAATAATTAATAAAAAAATTAGAATCAATTTATTTAAATAAATCCATAATTTTCTATAATAATCAAAATTTATCATTATTCAAAGTTCAATACTTTTATTTTTCGAAATTATTTGTTAATCTCATTTATTTGATTTTCCCATTAAAAAAAAAACAAATCCCCAAAATTCACCCCTTTTTTCCTCCGTTCATTTCCCTCCACCCCAAATTTATTTTACATTTTTTCCTCCCCCACCAATGACAGACGGGTTGTCAACCTGTCACTTCCCCCTCCCCCAAAACTCAAAAGCCACGCCACTTCCTTCGTCCATTTCCCTCCATCGTCCCCCTTTTTTTTTTATTACTTTTTATTCCCTCATAAAAACCCTAGCAAACTTTTCCTCCTCTTTCTCGGTGAACTTTTCCTCCTCCTTCTCGCCGCTCGTCGCACACCGTCCGCCGCACGACCCCCTTCCTCTCCTCTTCCTCTCGATCTTTCTCCTCCTCCTCCTCGCCGCACGACCCCCTTCCTCTTGATCCTTCTTCTCCTCCTTCTCCTCCTCCTCGTCGCCGATCCATCGCAACAGTGGCGGCTGCTCTCTCTCGCCGGCGGGAGTTTACTTTCTCTCTGTTCGGCTCTTTCTCTAGCCGTCTCTCGCCGTTGCTCGCGGCGTCTTCTCCCTCGCCCTCCCTGGCCTCCACCCTCCGTCAGGCTTCCGGACACGCGTGTCGACGCGTGTCGAGAAATGTTGACCGCGTGTCGAAAAGTCGGACACGCGGTCAACGCGTGTCTGACCATGTCCGAGCGTGTCGACGTGTCCGACACGTTCCGACACGTGTCGGACACGACACGGAAGCATGGACAACGTGTCCGTGCTTCATAGTTTGTAACTAGCTATTCGGAAGGATTTGGAGAGAGAACTATGTCGACATAAAAGAACAATCTAACCGATGGAACTACTCTAAGAGTTCATTGCAAATCAAGACAGGATGATCTCAAATTTCATGATATTACAAGGAGCTGGGATTCTCAATCTAAATCATGTCATTCACGAGGTATATAGGTGTGATAGGATAATATGATACAAAAAAGGACTGAAGCAGCATCCTTACACGGGAGGCAAGTCAAAGTTGACCGACCATCGATCGAGTGAAGCCGATATTCACATCAGAAGTCGGTGCTCTTCCCAAGCTCGAAGGCCTTTAAAGCTTCTTCACCTCCCCAAGTATTGAGCAGATTAAGAATGTGTCGGCAATGAGATTCTATATTCAGTGGCACATCAAGCTTTCGAAGTTTAGTGTAGATTAACTTTATGTGACGCCACCCACTGGTGGGCAAATGAGTTGGTTCAGCTTTGGAGCTTCATCACAGAGGTCACAAGGTCGAAACTTCGCAGCTGCTAACACATCTTAAGTGGGGGGCCATGGTGGTGGGGTCATGTGTTAGCTTCCCCAAGATATAGCCATTGGCGTTGGATGGTCGGCCAACATCGATCGATAGCCCAGCGGCACCAGGTGGTCGGTGATGTCAATAGCCTGGCAAGTGGAGTCCTGAGTATCCAAAAAAAAAAACTTTGTGTGCCAACATTTTGTACAGTGAAGAAGCCGTGCTCTTATTCTCGGGATTTTTGTTTAAACCCAAGAAGAATTGCCGAAATCAAGGCTCAGTCGAATTTTTTAAGATTTATAAAATTGAAAATTTTCGTTGTATTTGGCTCCTACTGGACCATTCGGCGAAACCTTAAAATGTTAACTATATGTTCATGCGAGAATGCGGGTACACTTTTGCTACTCATATACCATGAAAACTTGACTTTTGAACATTTAATGAGGTTTTGTCAGTACCAAGAATTAAGAAATATAGATGGCCCAACATCTTACGTAAAGTCAGTTCGTAATAAGTCTGACCATGTTATTATGCAAGAGAAGGTTTAATTTAATCAACCCAAACGTAAAGAATGTATTTTTATTTTTATTTTTGGTCGGTGTAATGGATGTATGTTGCTTGGCACGGAACATGACGGGCGAAGATTATTGTTATCGGCTTGGCCCCTCTTCATTTACTGCAACCTATTAATTATCACAAGTTTTAATAATTTTTAATAAAGAAAAAATAGTCCCACCCCAATATCTAGTCCAAAGCTTAAATTATCAGTTAGTGAGTTCAATAAATCTAGAAAACCAAAACCCAAATCTTGTTAAAGGACAGTTAGCTAATAAATAATTTGACCAAAAAAATTCAGCTTATAAATCATCTCAATTAAGCTAGAAAACCAAAGCCAATTTTGGTTTATAGATATAAAGGAAAAATGAGACCGGTCAGAACTTTGTACATATAAACTTGGCTCACTTTCATTAATTAATGAGACCTATTAATTATTTAAATTTTTTTGTTTCCACAAGTTGTTGAAAATTAATCTAATGAAGAACAAAATCACGCTAAAATATCTAGGCAAATCATTAATTGTTAATAAATAAGTTCGCTAAATATAACAAACCAAAACAAAATTATTTGATCAAAGGTTTAATTTATGAATTGTTGATACTTAAATTTTGGCTTCAAGTGTAATCATTTGCATAAAGATTAGGGCTAATATCACGAAAAACCTTGAATGAGTACACTTGTGACAACCTAAACTAGTATACTTACGACAAATTTATCTTGTGCTAGTTTCCGTTAAAATTTACTATCAAATTCCCAAGTTGGATGGATGATGTGTGGTAGTGGATGGGTATTTGGTCTACCCTCCATTCATTACAAGTATATCGGTTTTGCGATTTTTCGGGGTATTAATACAATTTAATAGAAACGAATGGAGAGTAAATTTATCACAAAGATATCGTGTAAGGATTTTTGTTGGTCAAAAAATTAGTTTTGGAAAATTTATGGCAGTTAAAAAATTAGTTTCAGATAAATTTGTCATAGATGTACTTGCTTGACAATTTTTGTGGCGTTAATCCTAAAAATTAGGGAAGGAGCCTAACCCTAAATAAAAGGTATCATTAACACGACGCGCATTTGCATTATACTTGTTTGAATTTCTAAGACGAATTATGCCCGATCTGAAATAAGGATCCACGAGTAGATTTGAAGAGGCGAAATGAAGAAAGAGATCGTGGCTAGCCAAGAGGAGATTTGATGATATATTTGACTGGAAATCATGACAAGAGGGCGGAAATTCTAGGATGTTGAACAAAATTTTTGCACAACAAATATCATTGAAAAATAAGTATTTCCATTCACAGATTCAACCAAACAACTCATTAATACTTTTTCCTTTTGTATGGTAAATGATTGAACTGGAACCAAACGGAGATGGACAAGGCCCTCAATCAATGTATTTATTGCAAGAGAAATAATTTTGCACGTTTCCTACATAAATTTCAGAATCATAACTGATGAATTCATTTCATTAATGAACTACTTCCCTCGAGCTATATAAGTTCTCATCTCTGGATCAACCGCATCACCAAACAATCAACAATCTCACACAATTTTCTAACCTTCTCATACTCAAAAGACCATAATGGCAACGGCCAAGAACTTGTCTGCTCTCATGATCTTGTTGGTCGTCCATATTGCATTGCTTCCTAAGGCTACTTTCGCCAAGGTCAGAAACATTGATTGCGGAAAGGGAATAAGTAAGGATTGCGGGGCTAGATTCTATCAAATCATAGTCCTCGCCAACACCTCTACACCCACCGATGAATGTTGTCACGAGCTCTTGAAAGTGGGGAAGAACTGCCACAATCAATTTGTGGAGTTGAGCGTCTCGAGCCACAAGCCGATTAAGGGGACAGTATCTGACGTCCATAGGAGAAGCAATGAGACATGGAACAACTGCGTTACGGCTCTCAGTCCTATATCCCCTCTCGACCCTGCTCATTGAGAGCTATTCCTATTTTATAGTACAATAAACATGTAAAATAAAAAGAATGAGAGAATTATAGTTTTTCTATTGGATTCTGCTCAAATTTTTTATTTTATTTTTTGTGCCTCTTAAGCCTTATGGTTAACTATCACGGAAGCACACTTGTGGATGAATCGGTGTTTGATGTGCTTATTAAACTTGTAATTTTTTAAAAATATCTACAAAATACAATCTGCCCTTAAAGTTGTTACTAGCTTTCGAGTCTAAATACATAGTCCCATACAAAACTATAAGGAAAACGTCACTTTAATTCTTATGATTTTAACACAACCTTTTGAAATAAATACCTAAGCGATCAAAAAATTAATAGATGGTTTAATAATCATACAATCATCTCTAAAAATCACATGAATACGTAGCTAAAACTGGTCGATCTAGCATACTATTATATAACGTTATGTCAAGAGGACTTCTTACTTATAAGGTTTTCTGAAAAATTAAATCCTGGATAGTTGTTTTTCTTTAACACTCTATCAATGGATAAATGTATAAATTAATAATCTTATATAAATCTTACTTTGAATCTTTTTAATCTCGTCGGCAATCATAAAAAAAAATTCAAATCTCGAAATATGTTTCTCTATTTATAAATGTACGTATCCAATTGCTCCATTAGTAATTTCTTTCTTTCACTTAACTGACAGTTGGAATAGCCTCTACTGGACGAGTCGGTGAAACCTTAAAATGTTAACTATATGTTCATGCGAGAATGCGGGTACACTTTTGCTACTCATATACCATGAAAACTTGACTTTTGAACATTTAAGGAGGTTTTGTCGGTACCAAGAATTTAGAAATATGGATGGCCCAACATCTTACGTAAAGTGAGTTCGTAGTAAGTCTGACCATGTTATTATGCAAGAGTAGGTTTAATTTAATCAACCCAATCGTAAAGAATGTATTTTTATTTTTATTTTGGGTGAGGGTAATGGATGTATGTTGCTTGCCACGGAACATGACGGGCGAAGATTGTTGTTATCGGCTTGGCCCCTCTTCATTTACTGCTACCTATTAATTATCACAAGTCTTAATAATTTTTAATAAAGAAAAAATGGTCCCGCCCCAATATGTAGTCCAAAGCTTAACCGATCGAGTTGATGAGTTCAATAAATCTGGAAAACCAAAACCCATATCTTGTTAAAGGATAGTTAGCTAATAAATAATTTGACCAAAAAAATTCAGCTTATAAATCATCTCAATTAAGCTAGAAAACCAAAGCCAATTTTGGTTTATAGATATAAAGGAAAAATGAGACCGGTCAGAACTTTGTACATATAAACTTGGCTCATTTTCATTAATTAATGAGACCTATTAATTACTTAACTTTTTTGTTTCCACAAGTTGTTGAAAATTAATCTAATGAAGAACAAAATCACGCTAAAATATCTAGGCAAATCATTAATTGTTAATAAATAAGTTCACTAAATAGAACAAACCTAAACAAAATTATTTGATCAAAGGTTTAATTTATCAATTGTTGATACTTAAATTTTGGCTTCAAGTGTAATCATTTGCATAAAGATTAGGGCTAATATCACAAAAAACCCTGAATGAGTACACTTGTGACAATCTAAACTGGTATACTTACGACAAATTTATCTTGTGCTAATTTCTGTTAAAATTTACTAACAAATTCCCAAGTTGGATGGTTGATGTGTGGTAGTGGACGGGTATTTGGTTTACCCTCAATTTGTTACAAGTATATCGGTTTTGTGATTTTTCGGGGTATTATTACAATTTAATAGAAACTAATGGAGAGTAAAGTTATCACAAATATATCGTGTAAGTTTTTGTTGGTCAAAAAATTAGTTTTGGAAAATTGATGGCGGTGAAAAAATTAGTTTGAGATAAATTTGTCATAGATGTACTTGCTTGACAATTTTTGTGGCGTTAATCCTAAAAATTAGGGATAGAGCCTAACCCTAAATAAAAGGTATCATTAACACGACACGCATTTGCATCATAGATGTCTGAATTTCTAAGACGAATTATGCCCGATCTGAAATAAGGATCCACGAGTAGATTTGAAGAGACGAAATGAAGAAAGAGATCGTGGCCACCCGGGAGGAGATTTGACGATATATTTGATTGGAAATCATGACAAGAGGGCGGAAATTCTAGGATGTTGAACAAAATTTTTGCACAACAAATATCATTGAAAATAAGTATTTCCATTCACATTCAACCAAACAACTCATTAATACTTTTTCTTTTTCTATGGCAAATGATTGAACTAGAACCAAAGTGAGATGACAAGGCCCTCAATCAATGTATTTATTGCAAGAGAAATAATTTTACACGTTTCCTACATAAATTTCATAATCACAATTGATGAATTCATTTCATTAATGAACTACTTCCCTCGAGCTATATAAGTTCTCATCTCTGGATCAACTGCATCACCAAACAATCAACAATCTCACACAATTTTCTAACCTTCCGATCCCCAAAAGACCATAACGGCAACGGCCAAGAACTTGTCTGCTCTCATGATCTTGTTGGTTGTCCCTATTGCATTGCTTCCTAAGGCTACTTTCGCCAAGGTCGGAAACCTTGATTGAGGAAAGGGAATAAGTAAGGATTGCGGGGCTGGATTCTATCAAATCATAGTCCTCGCCGACACCTCTACACCCACCGATGAATGTTGTCACGAGCTCTTGAAAGTGGGGAAGAACTGCCATAACCAATTTGTGGAGTTGAGCGTCTCAAGCCACAAGCCGATTAAGGGGACAATATCTAACGTCCATAGGAGGAGCAATGAGACATGGAACAACTGCGTTACGGCTCTCAGTCCTGTATCCCCTCTCGACCCTGCTCATTGAGAGCTATTCCTATTTTATAGTACAATAAACATGTAAAATAAAAAGAATGAGAGAATTATAGTTTTTCTATTGCATTCTGCTCAAATTTTTTATTTTATTTTTTGTGCCTCTTAAGCCTTATGGTTAACTATCACAGAAGCGCACTTGTGGATGAATCGGTGTTTGATGTGCTTATTAAACTTGTAATTTTCTAAAATGATCTGCAAAATACAATTTGCCCCTAAAGTTGTTACTAGCTTTCGAGTCTAAAAACATAGTCCCATACAAAACTATAAGGAAAACGTCACTTTAATTCTTATGATTTTAACACAACCTTTTGAAATAAATACCTAAGCGATCAAAAAATTAATAGATGGTTTAATAATCATACATTCATCTCTAAAAATCACATGAATACATAGCTAAAACTGGTCGATCTAGCATACTATCATATAACGTTATGTCAAGACGACTTCTTACTTATAAGGTTTTCTGACAAATTAAATCCGGGATAGTTGTTTTTCTTTAACACTCTATTAATGGATACATGTATAAATTAATAATCTTATATAAATCTTACTTTGAATCTTTTTAATCTCATAAGCAATCATAAAAAAATTCAAATCTCGAAATATGTTTCTCTGTTTATATATGTAAGTATCCAATTGCTCCATTAGTAATTTCTTTCTTTCGCTTAACTGATAGTTGGAATAGCCTCTACTGGACGATTCGGCGAAACCTTAAAACGTTAACTATATGTTCATGCGAGAATGCGGGTACACTTTTGCTACTCATATACCATGAAAACTTGACTTTTGAACATTTAAGGAGGTTTTGTCGGTACCAAGAATTTAGAAATATGGATGGCCCAACATCTTACGTAAAGTGAGTTTGTAATAAGTCCGACCATGTTATTATGCAAGAGTAGGTTTAATTTAGTCAACCCAAACATAAAGAATGTATTTTTATTTTTATTTTTGGTCGGTGTAATGGATGTATGTTGCTTGGCATGGAACATGATGGGCGAAGATTATTGTTATCGGCTTGACCCCTCTTCATTTACTGCAACCTATTAATTATCACAAGTTTTAATAATTTTTAATAAAGAAAAAATGGGCCCGCCCCAATATCTATTCCAAAGCTTAAATGATCAGTTGATGAGTTCAATAAATCTGGAAAACCAAAACCCAGATCTTGTTAAAGGATAGTTAGCTAATAAATAATTTGACCAAAAAAATTCAGCTTATAAATCTTCTCAATTAAGCTAGAAAACCAAAGCCAATTTTGGTTTATAGATATAAAGGAAAAATGAGACCGGTCAGAACTTTGTACATATAAACTTGGCTCATTTTCATTAATTAATGAGACCTATTAATTATTTAACTTTTTTGTTTCCACAAGTTGTTGAAAATTATTCTAATGAAGAACAAAATCACGCTAAAATATCTAGGCAAATCATTAATTGTTAATAAATAAGTTCGCTAAATAGAACAAACCAAAACAAAATTATTTGATCAAAGGTTTAATTTATGAATTGTTGATACTTAAATTTTGGCTTCAAGTGTAATCATTTGCATAAAGGTTAGGGCTAATATCACGAAAAACCCTGAATGAGTACACTTGTGACAACCTAAACTAGTATACTTACGACAAATTTATCTTGTGCTAGTTTCCGTTAAAATTTACTATCAAATTCCCAAATTTGATGGATGATGTGTGGTAGTGGACGGATATTTGGTCTACCCTCCATTTGTTACGAGTATATCGGTTTTGTGATTTTTCGGGGTATTAATACAATTTAATAGAAACTAATGGAGAGTAAATTCATCACAAATATATCATGTTAGGATTTTTGTTGGTCAAAAAATTAGTTTTGGAAAATTGATGGCGGTTAAAAAATTAGTTTGAAATAAATTTGTCGTAGATGTACTTGCTTGACAATTTTTGTGGCATTAATCCTAAAAATTAGGGATGGAGCCTAACCCTAAATAAAAGGTATCATTAACACGACGCGCATTTGCATTATACTTGTTTGAATTTCTAAGACAAATTATGCCCGATCTGAAATAAGGATCCATGAGTAGATTTGAAGAGGCGAAATGAAGAAAGAGATCGTGGCCAGTTAGGAGGAGATTTGACGATATATTTGACTGGAAATCATGACAAGAGGGCGGAAATTCTAGGATGTTGAACAAAATTTTTGCACAACAAATATCATTGAAAAATAAGTATTTCCATTCACAGATTCAACCAAACAACTCATTAATGCTTTTTTCTTTTTCTATGGCAAATGATTGAGCTGGAACCATAGTGAGATGACAAGGCCCTCAATCAGTGTATTTATTGCAAGAGAAATAATTTTACACGTTTCCTGCATAAATTTCAGAATCATAACTGATGAATTCATTTCATTAATGAACTACTTCCCTCGAGCTATATAAGTTCTCATCTCTGGATCAACTGCATCACCAAACAATCAACAATCTCACACAATTTTCTAACCCTCCTATCCCCAAAAGACCATAATGGCAATGGCCAAGAACTTGTCTTCTCTCATGATCTTGTTGGTCGTCCCTATTGCATTGCTTCCTAAGGCTACTTTCGCCAAGGTCGGAAACCTTGATTGCGGAAAGGGAATAAGTAAGGATTGTGGGGCTGGGTTCTATCAAATCATAGTCCTCGCCGACACCTTTACACCCACCGATGAATGTTGTCACGAGCTCTTGAAAGCGGGGAAGAACTGCCACAACCAATTTGTGGAGTTGAGCGTCTCGAGCCACAAGCCGATTAAGGGGACAGTATCTGACGTCCATAGGAGGAGCAATGAGACATGGAACAACTGCATTGCGGCTCTCAATCCTGTATCCCCTCTCGACCCTGCTCATTGAGAGCTATTCCTATTTTATAGTACAATAAACGTGTAAAATAAAAAGAACGAGAGAATTATAGTTTTTCTATTGGATTCTGCTCAAATTTTTTATTTTATTTTTTGTGCCTCTTAAGCCTTAGGGCTAATACCTTGAAAAACCTCAAACTGGTACACTTGTGACAAATTTACCCCAAACTATTTTTTTGACCATAAAAAACCCCAAACTGGTAAACTTGTGACAAATTTACCCCGACTAATTATAAAAAACCCTAAACTGGTACATTTATGACAAATTTACCCCAAACTAATTTATTCGACTAAAAAACCCTAAACTGGTAAATTTGTGACAAATATACCCTATGCTAAATTGAATTAATACCACAAAAAAATCATAAAAATTGTAAATTGTGACAAACGGAACGTAAAATCCTAAATTGGTATCTTTGGTTAAGCATCACGTGTCATTTAACTTAATAATTTGAGAATAAAATTTAACGAAAACTAACATAGGGTAAATTTGTCACAAGTGTACCAGTTTAGGATAAATTTGTCAAAAGTATACCAGTTTGGGGTTTTTGTGGTCAAAAAATAGTTTGGGGTAAATTTGTCACAAATGTACAAGTTTGGGGTTTTTTAGGGTATTATCCCTAAGCCTTATGGTTAACTATCACGGAAGCACACTTGTGGATGAATCGGTGTTTGATGTGCTTATTTATTAAACTTGTAATTTTTAAAATGATTTGCAAAATACAATCTGCCCCTAAAGTTGTTACTAGCTTTCGAGTCTAAAAACATAGTCCCATACAAAACTATAAAGAAAACGTCACTTCAATTCTTATGATTTTAACACAACCTTTTGAAATATATACCTAAGCGATCAAAAAATTAATAGATGGTTTAATAATCATACGTTTTTTTTTTTTGGTATTGGAGGAACTGGCTTGCAGCCGACAGCTGCGCTATAAACCCCCAAGTGACACTTAAGCAGGAGGACCCACCACCCCTGAGTCACACTTAATACACCTAGCGCCCCCTAGGTTTTGAACCCTTCACCTCTTCATTGAGAATCAGCAGAGTCTTATCCAGTGGAGCCAGCACGTCCGGTGGTTTAATAATCATACATTCATTTCTAATAATCACATGAATACGTAGCTAAAACTGGTCGATCTAGCATACTATTATATAACGTTATGTCAAGAGGACTTCTTACTTATAAGGTTTTCTGACAAATTAAATCCGGGATAGTTGTTTTTATTTAACACTCTATCAATGGATACATGTATAAATAAATCTTACTTTGAATCTTTTTAATCTCGTAAGCAATCATAAAAAAAATTCAAATCTCGAAATATGTTTCTCTGTTTATATATGTACGTATCCAATTGCTCCATTAGTAATTTCTTTCTTTCGCTTAACCGATAGTTGGAATAGCCTCTACCGGACGATTCGGCGAAACCTTAAAATGTTAACTATATGTTCATGCGAGAATGCGGGTACACTTTTGTTACTCATATACCATGAAAACTTGACTTTTGAACATTTAATGAGGTTTTGTTGGTACCAAGAATTTAGAAATATGGATGGCCCAACATCTTACGTAAAGTCAGTTCGTAATAAGTCTGACCATAAGTATAATAGATTTAGGAATTTTTTTGTTGTTTGTCTTGAACTGCCCACTTCACTTCTCCCACTTTAATTTTGTCATATATAAATTGTGTGTTGGTCTGAGCAGGACCTTAAAAGGCTCTGACCACCGGGAAAGTCCAGGTAGAGGCAAGTTCAAGCCTCGGAAAAGATCCTGACCCCATTGCTTCTCCCGTTCACAACCCCCTTACGAGGTTAAGGGGGCAGCCTGGATCTCCGCAACGCCTTCCCCCTGAAACACAAGGGCTTGGTACAGGAAATGAAAAGTCCGAGGAGAAACCCCCGAGTAGACGGATAGACGTCCGTCTAGATTTAGGAATTTTTTTGTCGATTGTCTTGAACCGCCCACTTCGCTTCTCCCACTTTAATTTTGTCATATAGAAATTGTGTGTTCTCTCCTCATAGCTAACTAGTTAGATGTCCATGCACACCCAAGGAGGCCAATGATACTAAAGATATTGACACGTAATTAGCAAATAACTAGTTCTAAAGCGATTTAGCCAGAAAAATCTAAAGCACTTGATGCATCGATCAAAGTATTCATTAGAATTTCACTGGTAGCTTTTGTGTAATTTATAACCTAAGTGGCAATCTTGGCCTCTCTTTAATTTTGACGTGTCGTGAATGAGCCCATGCAAGAATTCATGCCTGCCAATTGCACATGTTCAATGCACACCAAAAATATCATATGGACAAAAATAAATAAATAAGAGAATAAATAAAATACTGTTGATCTCGTCTCAATCTCATCCGTCCAAATTTCACCGACCACTGAATTAGGTTCACAAACTCCAGCTAAATCAATGTAATTGCATTTGTACTCACCATGAGCCCAAATTTCAGTACCTCTTAAACAAATTAAATACAGCGATTGAAAAATGCCAGAAAAGGTATCACCAAAATCTCTATCCTATCCTCTTCATTTGGTCTATGATTAATAATTCTACTATTAAATTTTAAAAAGCCAAAAAATGTGTCACCAAAATATCTTCTCTATTCTCACCTTTTTTCTGTAATTAATAATTTTGTCAAATAAACAGAAAAATACCGAAGAAGGTGTTAAGAAAATCTCTATCCATATCCTCCCTATCTAGTTTGTAATTAATAATTTAACCGATAAATAAAAAAAAATTCAAAAAAGATATCACGAAAATCTCTCTCCTTATCCTCTCTGTTGGGCATGTGATTAAAAATTTTACCGAATAAATAAAAACAATGCCAAAAATGGTATTACGAAAATCTCTTTCCTATCCTCTTTGTTTGGCCTGTACCTTACCAATAGATAGAAAAAAAAGTGCAAATAAAGATAATGACGAATTTTCTGGGTAAGGACAGTTTCAAGGCTTATCTTTTCACACTGGTCAAAACATCTCGATCCCTGTGGTCATTACTCATCACAGCCTCTATTTTGCACTTTTCTATTTTATTCATTTGGATAATCTTATTAAGGCGTACTTAATTTGTAATTTTTTCAATTTTGGTGTACTAACTTCCATAACATTTAATAATATTTTCTCATTTGTTCCTTGCATCACTCGGCACCTACCAATAGATTCTATTTATTAGAGGATCTTCAAACTTCCAGAGGTCCAATTAATTTCGCGCACGAGTTCAATTAATTCCAGGAATGAGCAATCATCGCGTTCTCTTGCTAGATTTTTCCATTACAATGCACTAACTATTTATAACCAGAAACGATTTTTTATTTCTTTATTGCTTATTATCACTCTACCCCTTGCCAATAGAATCTCTGTTTATGATGGGATATCCCAACTTCGAAGGTTCAATTTATCCTCCCCACTCGCGTTATTGTGTTCATTTGCATAATATTTTACCTTTTATGTTTCATCGATACATTTTACACCGATCATTAACTAGATCTTGTTAACTGACGCTTTTTAGGGGTTTTCGTTAATTATACATAGTAAAAACGTATTTTCACGTTTAGTGTCCTAATCATGCATCCCAAAAGGAAGACTATATTTTGAAAATTATAATTTCATGTATTTTGATGATTAACAAGCATTCCTGAACATTTGTCGACAAAATGCCAATATTTACTTCAAGTAGAACATTTTATATTGAATTATTTAATTATATCCAGGGAAAATGGGAACCAAGAGCGGTTCCTTTGCCTCTTCTATAAAATCCTTCTCTTGCAACTCAAATCCCCCCCCTTCTCCGTCAAAAAAAAAAAAAAAAAAATCCCCTTCTGTATCTTCGTCAAGCAAAAACCCTAAATCCCATTCAACTCCGCCATTCGCAGCCACTCACTCCATCGACCCTTGTCTCGCTCAGACGCAGGCCCACCTCTGCTTCTCTGCTTTCCTCGTTCGCTTCGTGTCCTTGTCTGATTCCTGTATCTGGAGAAATCGTGTACGTGTCCTTCATCTTTGCTTTGATCTCGGTGTTCCTTGAAGCCAGCGTAAAAAAACGCATGCTTTTGTTGCTCTAACATTAGATTATCGACTTTCTCGTGTTCTGTCGCTCTCTTTGTTTTCAAAACCCTTTTTCCTTCATTCGATCTCTTGTTGGTGTTTAGTCTGGGTGACTAACGAGTCTCTTTTTCTGCAATTGTCACTTCATTGACTAAAAGCCTTTGGATCTTCACTCGTTCTACCGTTTATTTATCTTGAATCGATTCGTTATTTTATTTTAATGCACTTTTTTGGGACGTACCAGCTTCGGTCAAAGATGTCCGACTCCATGCATCAACGCCGGTCACCGACTGCACACAACGTCGTTCCTGATGCGGTCGAGCAGGAATTCAACCATCCTGCGATCGATCTCAACCGTCCAGATCTCAACGATCCGAGGGAAGATCAGGATCCGGATTCGTCTGACTCCGATTGGTGGGGCGTTGTCTCCGTCCATCAATCTGGTTTAGCTCTGGTGCCATTCATCAGCAGCGGGTTGACCATACTCAGCCAAGAAGACATGGTCTACCGCTTTCTCCAGGAGAAATTCATCCGGTGGCTGGGTGTGCTTGAGGCGCAAGTTACCGTGGTGGCAATCCACCAGAACTACCACTCCAGCTTCCCCGTCAAAGCACGGGCCCAAGTGTTTCAAGATTGCTTGCAGGCAGTGCGGAAGAGAGGCAACAGCAGCAACGCCAACGTGAGGTACGCAAGGTATGCAACCTCGAGAGAAGGGGTCTCCGAGATCTTCTCCGATGGCTGCAGGGAGAAACCTCAGAACAGTAGCCTGTATGGTTGTAGACTTTATTTTGCTCCTGAATCTCATCTTCTAGAGAGGTGCGAAATTTCTTTTCTTTTCTTTTTCACTCTGAATTGCGTAAATAATTAAGAGATGCTGTTTGAAAGGTGGGAATGATCTAGAAGATATGTCAATGCATATGTTGTCATGGTGTTTCTAGACTTGCGTCATTATATGTGATGATATTAGTCTTGGATAATTTATTGGTAAAACTTTGCAGCGTTAGATTCACTCTATTAATTGCATAGATAATCAATAGCTTATCAAGTTCTTTCTTTTTTAACGTATGATCAGTTAAATCTAGTAGAAAAGAGTATATCTAATCTATGACTAGCAGCCTTAAATCTTACCCGTAAATTGAATATATGATCGAGATATACCCTTTAGAAAAGGGGTTCAATTACAAAGATGTCAATTTAGCACATAATTATATTTCCTTTTTAATCTATGATCATGTTGTTTGACCTATATTTGAATGAGAATGTCATGTCGTCCAGCACAGCCTAGAAGAAGGTGACTCGCGCAGACAGCTGACTCCTTTTCAATAGAAAGGAATAGCCAAACCAACCCAGCTGGCTGGTCAATCTCAGAGATCTTATCGGCGGAAGTCATGTTAACAAATTGTGTATGTGATCATCATGGTCTTAGAGAGTCTCTTGGTAATGCTGGGTAGTATTAAGGATTGCCCCTATGGATCATGACAGCCTCAGGGATGTGTTGCTTTGCCAAGTCATATGGAGGAAACTGGAACTTGTCAATTTTGGCTCGGACCAATCTTATCCCAGCTTAGGATAGTATAATTTGGGCATCAACAACTTGTCATCTCCAACAAGATAAATTGTTTGGAGCGCCCACATGAACACTTACGTGTTGCCAGAGCATGTTATTAGCTTTAGGGCCCTTCGTTATTTGAGAGTTAATCAAATTGTTCTTTCTCGTTCCTTCTTTTGCATTGACCATATATGTGCGTTTGACTTTGTCTATTCTATCAAATAGGGTTGTTGAGAAATTTGGAGGAGTCATGCAAACTGACTTCTCCTCTGATGCCATTTCAGATGTTGGCTTTGGAATTCTTAAAGTTGCTTCCATCTAAAGTCGGTTTGATCTATAAATATTACAAGGACCAAGTAAGTGCCACATCAACATTGTCACTACTTAGTTCTTATCTTTCAAACTTTGTTTTCAACTCACCCCTAATGTTGAAAATTTTTTAAAACATGATCATCATTTTCTAGGGGGAAAGATTCGAAGCATGTGCTGGTACAAAAAGCCCGGCAAATTATAGGAGATAGCTTGGGGATTTAACTCATAAAAACTATTGGAACTAAGGTGTGGATTGTGATCTACGTGAATTGCCTACTATGTCATGTGGACATGTGATTTTGATTGAGTGACCGCCTTGTTATGAACCGATTACTTTGGGGAATTGTGAACTTATGGTCCTTTGCAGGCGAGGAAAACGACAAATGAATCTGGTTTGGACTACAGCGATCAGATAGTTTTATCAGAGGGCAAATATCAACAGGTTTGGCATCTCCGCTCGTGTAGAATTTTCAGCCTGCCCCTTCTTTCCTCTAACATCGTTTGGTTTCTCTGCTCCTGTAGAAAGCAAAGGCCCCGCCCCAAATTTTTTCCCCCATTCCTTCGTGCGCTGCTCTTTTCTCCGGAGGATGATGACGGTGACCAGAAAAAATATGAAAAATAAAAATAAAAAAGGGAACAAGGAAAGGAAAGCAAAGCGCGTGACGTGAGAAGCGCAGGTAAAGAAAATGATAAAAGATTTGGGGGAGCAGGCGAGGAGGGTGAGCGACGTTCGCTCGCATGAGAAGGAGGATGAATCTTTTCTTTCTTGTGGAGACAAAACTCGCAAAGAGGGGGAGGAAGGAAGGATTTTCACTTATAGAGAGGTTGTTACCGAGAGAAACTGCAGATAAACGAAAGGATCAGAAAAGTTGGTTACTGTAGAACATCCTTCCTGTTATATTGTGTCTCAAGTTTGAGCCCGTTAAATTAATATGCATAAGTCTGGCCGACTAAACAAAGTTCAGGGGAGACTTTGTGATGTCTTCGAATTTTGTTCCGGCGTTAATCCCATGTCTCCGTGCGTATACGTAGAAGGAAGAAGCCAAAAGCTACATGGGGTTTTATTTTTCAAGCATGCAAGCAAAGGAAGGGATCAACAATATTATATATTAAATAAAGAACCCACCACCTGCTGCATGCACATGGCCATGCACGTAGAAAATTGGTCAACAATTGTAGGCGCCGAATTCCCTTCCTTTCACGGTTTCTCTTTGTGGGTTTCTCTTGTTATTTTATTGATAAAGAAAGAGGGATGGCAGAATAAAGAAAGAGAGAAGGCAGAAGCTATTCTAGGTGTGTCAGTGCACATGGTCATACGCTTGCTTCTCTCCATGAAGAAGAAATTCGAAGACGGCCGCCCACCTCAGCTCACGGTTATCTTCACGTATCAATGGCACACATTTCTGACAATTATCCCTCATCTCTGCCGCCTCATTAAATGCTCGCCCATGCACATGCATGATCTGCATGCATGCCCGAAATATATGGTGGGCGTTCGGTGCCGATTGCGGCTTGTCTTGTGGGCGCCTGCGCTGCAGCATTTAATGAGGCCATTCATTTGTTTTGTCTTGGTTCTCTGCCCTTCTCCCTATATAAAGAGAAGACGTCCGAAGATGCAAGCAGAGCGAAAACAGAAGAGCTCGGTAGAGAGCAAACAGAAAGAGCTCGAGAGAGTGTGAAAGAAAAGAGCTCAGAGAGGTTTGTGTGGAGTTGAGTCCAGCGAGTGAGTTGAGTTGTTAAACACTGTGGATATTGGGTATAAAGTAGGGCTGAAAAACACTTGAGTGTATATGTGTGATTATAATTCTGTAATTCTCCGATTTATAGTGGATTGATTTGCTGGCTCTCCCCGTGGACGTAGGTTCCGACATTCGGACCGAACCACGTTAATTTCTGGTGTCCTGTCCCTTTCATTGTTCCTCGTTTTATTACGATCGATTTCTATAGCTCCCGACATAATTGCAAATATACGATCTGCTTCCGCTGCGACGTCGATTTACAACACTTCCACCGCCTGGAACTTTCACAGAAGAGGGAGAGCTTGAAGGAAATACAAGGAAAGACATTCGCGTGAGAAGGGAGAGAGAGGTTCGGCCATTGTTGGTCATACAAGGAGGAGGGACGTCGTCGGTTTTTTGGAGAAGACGGCCATTGAAGAGGCGAGCCGCAGAGGCTTGGCGTGAGCGTGAGGTGTGCTCCAGCGAGAGGAAGAAGAAGAAGGTGTCGAGTGGGCTCGACGTTCTGAGATCGAGAACCCAGAAAGGCTCACCAGCAAGAGACAAAGTTAAGGAGGCTGTTCGCGTTTGCCATGTCCCCTGCAGCCTCATCCCCGAACCAGGTAATGCCCCGAACGACTTATTTTCCTCTTCTTCATTGAAGCGTAAAGTGTTGAAATCCGATGGTAAATTTTTGATCGAAATGAGTGAAACTTCAGCTTTGTGTGACAGATAATGGCAATCTAGAGCTATGTGTAGCATGTTCAGGCCGAGGATCGCCTTAAAAATCTAGTTCGGATTTCACTTTTTGAACCGCGTAACATTGTTCGACAAAATGCCTGAAAGAACACCGAAGAGCAATTTCTTTAAACTCAAAGTCGATCCATGTTTGAGTCCTTATTTGTTGATTCACGTCTTACATACTCGTTTTCTTTGTGTTTTTTGTCAGTATCATGTTATATATTTCAACCGTTGACGTCGGCCGCGCACACTCCTCTTTCACCGGGGACCCCTCCCCCACCAGCGAAGTTGGCAGTTCGAAGACATGCTAGTTAGCCAATCTCACTTCATTATAATATATTTTTGCTTGATTAATTTGCCGGAGTTACTTCTGTTAAGAGTGCGGGTTCAGTAGGATGGTTTTGCAGTAGATGGAGTGGGCGGCGGCCGGAGTTGGTCACCGTCGGTCGGAATAGATGACAGGTAGGTGAAGATAGTATTAAGAAAAAGACGAGAGAGAAGAAAAAGAAAAAAAGTCAGAAAATCAGAAAAAAAAATTCAAAAAAAATATTAAGAAAGTATTAAAAAATTGGTTTTAATCCTACTTAGGTCGAATCCGGGTAGATGGGTAGGATCAATAGACTAGATCAGGTAAACCCGCTCCAAACCTGTTTTCCCGAATATATATATATATATATTAAAATTTAAATTTAAAAAAATTCAAAAATCAGAAAATTTGGAAAATCATTAAAAAATTTATTTGTGAGGAATGCTATACTTAGTTTCTAGAAATTCATGCTCTTGAATGAGTTTCTTGCCTAGTTCTCGTGTGTGCTTATAATATTGCAATCTTGTTGAACGGTTAGCATTAGGAAGGATAGTTAACGGTGGCCATTAATGTAGCAATGGTGTTTGTCAATGATGGACATTGACGGATGGTGGTCCGATGATTAAAAGTTATCGGCGATGGCTGTATTGGTTGACCGTGAGGATAGTTTTTCACGCTCTAGGGAGGTGAGCTTCGGCTTGTGCTCCGTTCGGCTGGAGGAATCGATGGAAAGAGAGCCCGTAATGGGCTTAGCCATCCTATAACATTAGTGACAGTCGGGCCAAATTTTCTTAAGGGGCTTGTATGCATCCTTAGAGTTTTAGGCTTGATTGGGTTTTGGGTTGCTCGGGCTTCATTTAGTTTAGGCTGGGCTTGCCGAAATGAAGAGTAGATGGGCTAGCGTGTCCGGTGAGGGCTTGATTTTAAGCTAGACCAGGCTGGGGCTTTGTTACCCAGATCAACGCCCGGGTCAATCCCAACCCAGACTAGTTCCGGATATCCAACCCAAACCCTTATTTTCGGATTTAAAAAATCCTATTTAAAATATATATATATATATATATATATATATATATATATATATATATAATATTTTTATATGAAAATTTTAAAAAAATTAAAAATTTTCAGAATTTTTTTTCTAAAAGTTAGGAAAAAGCTTAAAAATTATTTTTTTAGTTGCTTTCTCTTAAAATGTGTGAAAATCCTTGATAAAAAATTGTTTAAAATTAAACAAGCTGTTAAGGCTTTATAATAGGGTTTGAGTGTTTTTATGAACAAATGCTAGGTCGTCGTTTGCACATTCCCATTTCAACTATTATGTGATTGCGCACTTTTGATATGTTAATGATGGTTTTTTATTTTATTTTTGGCTTAGTTAGAAGTGGTACTAATTCTTATTTCTTAGCATTAGATTCTTGCTATGCCTTACAATTTGGTTAATGTTTCATTGATTGTTGATTGTTAATTTAATGACTAGGCAACCGCATTATCACTTTACATATTGGTGGATAGGTTTAAAATCAATACAGACTGCTTGACAAAGTTCTTGAAATTAATAAGATTAAGTATTGAAAGAGCACTTGTTAATTAATTAGTGTAATTAAGTATCCGATCATAGATCTCTAGTTGTATAGGAAATGGGGTATACTCACATGCCTCAATTGGTTTCTAACTAACCCCAATAGATTAGTATCGGCTCCTTGTCAATTGAAGTCTAACATTGAATACCCCAATGATACGTGAGGTATGGGCTGGGGAGAGTTTGTGCCTAATTAAGGTTCAGGGGCCTACACTTTTAGGCAATATCCCTAAACTTATGTCTTTTCCCCTCTAAGTAGAAAAGGTAGGCCGTGACACAAGTCCATATGTGAGTATTTTCAATTTAGTCATCTCTCTCAAATCTATGTCTACAAAGCACATTTCAATTGACTTTTCAATTGAATCAAGCCAAAACCATCACAATTTTAGCTCTATACAATGCTCATTACAATCTTTTTCATTTTAGGTTGTTCTCCAATTTGACACATCATGGTTATAAATTTTTCTTTTTTATGTTTAAGATCTACGAAGCATTCCCTGCTTCTCTTCCGAATGGAATCCAACTGCCTTGTTTTAGATTCAAGCTCTCGAGAGCATTTTGTGATTGATTTTTGCATCAGATCATGATGTTTTTTTTTTCCCCATTGAACTCAAGTGCCTTGGCGCATTCAAGAGTTGAGGTTTGAATGAAAGAACACTCTTGCTTGCATGAACGAAATTGCTCTCTATGTTGTGTGATATTAATTTGGATGAACTCTAGCTGTCTCTTTTCAGATGTGAGTTCAAGATTTTGATCTTTGATAGATTTTTGGACAATATTGAATTTCCAATTTTTTCAACTCGAGCTTTGGCAACTGTCGCGACCAATTTTTCGGGGTTTGGACCACCTAGGGTTTGGCTAATGGATTGTTAAGCCTAGACTTAACTCGGGCTCTCCCAAGCCCATACCAATTCGCGACTTAGGTTTGAATTGTTAACATGCAATTGAATTTTAACTAGGAGTCGCCACTAATCTATTTTTGGTGGGTCGATTAGAAACCCTAGTAAAGCAACGGGAGATTTACTTTACTCCTACGAACCAGAGACTAAGGGTACGGGGACTTGGTTACGTTAAATTTCTCTAACGCCCTTTCGGTACCTTTCTTTTTATTTTTGAAAAATGTTTGGCAAGCAATTTGGATTGATTTTAAATCTATTTCCCTAACATGTGAGGTGTTCATGCAGGTGCGCAAATCACTAATTTAACACCCAAGAAAGCAATTAAATGATGCAGAACTTACCTCAAAGCAATGAAAGCATCTGCATTGTTAAATTAAAATCCACATCAACAACCCTAGATATGGTTTCTAATTAGCAAGCAATTTCTTTCTTTTTGTTTTCACTTATTAAACGAGACTATAATCCATATGCAATGCAATGCTTTTAATCTAATATGAAATGATATGGCATGGCAACTGTCCTAAACATATGAATAAAAATTCTATGATCTCTTAATGAACATGCAATTGTTAAATATGCAATTTAAATTAACCAAAATGACTTAATTCTAATGACGTGTAATGCAATGCAATGACGTACAAAATTATTCAACTAAAATGACATGCAACATGCAATTTAATATGTGAGCTATATGTCACGCGACATTTATTAAATTACCTAATCTAATGACGGACAATTTCTAATTAGAAATGAACCTAACAAATGCATTTCATGAACCTAGATCTATATGGCATGCAAATGACATTTTTTATTTTAAAAATGCAATCTATCCTAAAAATTGCAACTAATTTATCCTAAGAAAAATTTTATGAAATTTGAAATGATCTAGCTAGATTAAGATTCAATCTAATTTAAACTAGGGATTAAGTCATATTAAATCCTAATTTAAACTAAGACATTATCTAAATCTAAAATGCAATTTATCTAAAAAAGATGATCTAAATTTAAAATGAAACGTGCAATTCTAATCTAATATGCACAATGATTTTTTGTGTTTTTCTTTAAGAAATTCGAAATTAAAATTGCCAAATAAACATGCAATTTAGATTTAAAACTAACATCCTAAATGAATGCACTTTCTTTTTCGGATTTTTTTTATTTAAAAATTCATAATAAGATCGCAATCCTAAATATGCAAACCTAATCCTAATTAAGATTTTTTTGATTTTTTTGATTTTACGAAAATAAGATTTGACTCAACCAACTTGACGATAGCAAATCAAACAAAAGATAAGATTGATATCCAAAGATTGACGAACCATATCTCGCGCATGAGATCGGGTTGGCCAATTTTAAATTAAATCGCAAATCGAATCTCGGGCTTGAGATTGGATTGTCGATTTTTGTAAGGGATTGCGAGTCGGATTTCGGGCGCGAAAATCGGACTATCAATCCCTAGCTTGAGGGGCACTTTCATGTTGGAATCTCAATCAAACATTTAAGAGGAACAATTCCACTAAACAAAACCAGATATAAAGGAAAATTTAAAAAAAAAAACTATAACTGGATAAACAATAATAATAAAATAAAAAATCTACCTAAATCCCTTTTCCTTTTTTCCTTCTTTCCTTTCCCACGTGCAACCGTGGATCTCCAAGGGCAGCCGGTTGATCAATCCGGCAAGGGAATTCCAGCGAGGGTGAACCGGCGGCGGCAAGCGGTGAAGAGGTGAACCGGCGGTGGCTTCGCGGACAGGGGCGTCGGATCGCTGGGAGGTCGAGCAAAGGCAGAGGCAGCAGCGACGGGTTCGGGGCCTGCTGGCGTCGAGCGGACCACCGGTGAAGGCGAGGCGGGCAGTAGCTGAGGCGGTCTGGCGTCGTGGGTGAGGAGCAGTCGGCGAGCAGTGGACTCACGGCTTCGAGCGGGCGAAGCAGGGCAGTAGCGTCGTCGCGGGCAGATCGGTCAGACCAGGGGTGTCGCTCGGGCGGCGGTGGCTCGACAGTAGGGGAACTCAGGCGCTGGGCTGGCTGAGGCGGATCACCGGTGAAGGCGAGGGCGGCGTTGCTGCTCGGAGGCCGGCGATGCAGGGGACCGGCAGTGCGGATACGCAGCAAAAGAACCCCCTTGGAGAAGATGAACAGTAGGGGTCTTGTCAATTGCTCTTTTTTTCTTTTACGTTTCCCCTATCCCTGTTCTCTCTCTGCCTTTTCTTTTACTTTTCACTTCTTTTGTGTTTTTTTGGACGAAGAGAAGCCTCTTTAACCTCTCGCACGCACGGCCTTTTATAGGGAAAGGTATTGGATTTTCAAATTATTCCTCGAATCACTCTTCGCAAATCTTCTTCACAAAATTCATCCCATATTGATAAGGATTCGAGATCAAGATCAAATTTTTTCTAAATCTAAATCTTTTAAAGACAAATCGCAATATTTTTTACCCATCTGCTCTATCTAAAAAGTTTCATATCCCGATTGAAATTTCAAAATTAATTTTCCCACGAGATAATTTTCGATCATTAAAAATATGGGCTTGGGCCGACTTGCTCGTTTCATGGGCTTAGTCCAACTAATTCGAACTCATCCGCCATCGGTCCAAAAAATGCAAATAACAAAATAAATGCAATCTAAATCTATATGCTATGCAATTAATAAAATTAACCCATAATTTTCTATGCAATAAATAAATAAACTAAATCGTTAAAATTTAGGTGTCAACAAACCTTTGCTAGTTTTGCCCGGTCCGATACAAGATTTTGTTTCTTTTAACTTAGTTTCATATTTACATTACTTCACCTACTTTATCATATTTTCTAATTCACCTTCCTTGGATTTAAGCTTTTTAGAAAGCTTTGCAATAGATGTTTCAATGGACCCCAACTCCCTATCTTTCAAAGCAAGTGTCATCAACCATTTCCTCAAACTCCTTTTTTTTTTTGGGGGGGGATTTGAATTATTATTTTTGGGCTCTTCGATCGTCATATTGATGCAATGGAGTCGACTCTTTTTAGATTTAACCTCCTCGGAGCAATGTTCGATGGATTTATGGATTCCCCGAGTTCCTCCATCTTCGCTTTAAATTCATCTGGACAGTCATTTATCATATCTTCGAGAGTCTTTGCTTTCATGGCGACTTCCTTATCGAAATCTTTGATCATATGCTCCATAGCCCTCAGCCTCTTTTCATTCTTCGTGCTTCTCCAAACTATGGTTAAGTAGATTGTGCAACCAATTTCTCTCTTTTAATTTCAAACGACCACTCATTCAAGAATGCTTCATTGAATCCATCTCCTCTACTTTTGCATTGACTTCCCAAGCATTTTCTTGAGTCAAACTGTGCACCAACCTCACTATCTTCTCTTTCAAGTCCAATTTCTATCACGACACCTCCACCTCCTCCTTCTTCAAATCATAAACCCTACAACATTCCTTAGTTGCTTGCATCAGAGAGCATGATCCCTTTTCCTTGTCCCTAATCAATGAGTTATAATCGCTTGTGACGTCACGCGGCGGGAAGATTGGCTATGGTTGGTGTGGTAGAGGGTCGAGGAGTGTGAGTAGGAGGTTTAGAGAAAGATGGACCTAAGGTTAGTGGAGATGCATGCTGCTTGAGGAATGCAGGGAAGAACATAGGAGAAGGAAGGTGAATTGGTTTTGAAACAAGGAGAATGAGTTATGCTCTTTGATGCAAGTGACTAAGGAATATTGTAGGGATTATGGTTTGAACAAGAAGCTAGAGGTACTACAATAGT
This sequence comes from Eucalyptus caleyi, assembly GCA_014182885.2. NCBI lineage: Eukaryota > Viridiplantae > Streptophyta > Magnoliopsida > Myrtales > Myrtaceae > Eucalyptus > Eucalyptus caleyi. Next base: position 2,417,146 of record CM024472.2, on the reverse strand, counting down.
AATTGGACTTAAAAGGAGAAGAAAGTTGGGTCATTGCAAAGTTTGCTCAAGGAAAATACCTGGGAAGTCTATTTGAAAGCAAATAAGTTGGGTTCGATCAAGCATTCTCTTGTCAAGGCTTGAAATCAAAAGAGAGGAATTTAGAGGGGTGCATAGTTTGCTTGACCATTGTTCAGAGGAGTGTGAAGAGTGAGAAGAGACCGAGGGTTATGGAGTGCATGATCAAAGGGTGCGACGAGGAGATCGCCATGAAAGCCAAAGAATTGTAGTCTCTGGAAGATAAGATAAATGACTGTTAAGTTGATTTCAAAGTGAAAGAAACTCGGGAGAATTCATAAATCCATCAAAGATTGCTCCAAGGAGCTTAAATTTAACGAAAGTCAACTCCATTCCATCAATATATCGATCAAACAGCATAGATAGGAGCTCAGATCCCAAAAAAAAAAAAAAAAAAAAAAAAAAAACAGAGAGAGATTGAGAAAATGAGCAGGTCGATAATGAGCATTTGACGGCACTTGCTTTGAAAGATAGGGAACTAGGGTTTGTTAAAACATCTATTGCAAAGTTCTCCAAAGAGCTTAAATCCAAGGAAGATAAACTAGAAAATACAATGAAGTTGGTAAAGCAGTGCAAAGAGGAAACTAAGTCAAAGAAGGAAAATCTTATCTTGGTCCAGGCAGAATTAGAAGAGGTTGTCAAAGCTCTTAAAATCTACAAATACTGAAATCTTGAACTTGCATTTAACAAGAGACAACTAAAGTCCATTCAAATTGATATTCCACAGTGTGCGAAGCAACTTTGTCTGAAAGAGCAAGAGTTTGCTTACATTCGAATCTCAACTTTTGAATGTGCCAAGGCCCCTGAGTCCAAAAAGAAACAATGCAATTTGATGCAAAAATCCATCACAAAATGCTCGCAAGAGATTGAATCTAAAATAGGGTGGGTTCCATTCATAAGAGAAGTAGGGATGCTTAGCAGATCCTCAACTTAAAGAAAATCAAGTTTATAAACTTGATGTGTCAATTAGAGAACACTCTCAGCTAGTTTAAATTGAAAGGAAAGAATGTAATGAGCAATATATGAAGCTAGAATTGTGGGTGACAATGGCTTGATTCAATTGAAAAGTCAAGTAAGAAGCGCTTCAGGAAAATGGAGTTGAGAGAGAGGACTAGTAGCCATTTTGGGGTGATGGCGCAAAATTGGAAATACCTAAATGCAAGTGTTCTAGCTTCATGTCTAAACGCTTGATCCATAATTGCTTTCAATGGAAAGAAAATGTAGTTCAGATATCAACATTTTCATGAGCTCAACAGAGGGTGCCTAAGGTGCAGGAGATAATTCAAATAGCAACTTATGTCACAAAGTTGGTGTTTAATGCCATGGAAGGGTTTTACCCCCAGAATTCAGGGAATAGTGATGGGTATTAGATATTGGGGTGATTAGAAGGAATTGTGGGTTACTAGATAGTGCAGTTATTTGAAGAAATCGTAATTTCCTGTTGGGGAATTTCTTACGATCTTCAATGGAGATTCAGCCTCAGTAAAGGGAAGTTGTAGTGCAACTGGCCATTGAATTGGAAGGGAAGCTGAAATTTTCACCATCACTAGAGCATTCTTTGGAGTTCTTGGGTTTTTTTGAAGCTTTTGAGGCCTATGTAGCTTCTACCTTCAATGCAAATGAAATTTACGCTTGTCAATTCTATGTCACGATTCCGAATAGCATTGGAATTGCAACAGGTGCTTGGTTCTGTGTTGCCTAATAAATGGAGGTGTAGGTATTGACTTGGGATGTCAAATGTGGTCATCAGTTGTTGTTAGCACCTAAATTTTGTCACTTTTATTTAGGATTTAATTGTATAGAAAATTAGGAATTAGTCTAAAAAATAAAGTAAAAAGTAAAGTAAATAATTTTCATTAAAATGCATCACATATAAACATTAGGAACATTTGCATTATTAGTATTAAAATTTAAAAAAATAAAAATTTTAATCTTAAAAAAAAAAAAAAGAATAAGCAATTGGGCTAGGCTCGGCTAGCCTAGCCTACTTCTTCTTTTCCTTTTTCCTCGGCTCGGCCTGGCCCTCTTCTCTTCTCCTTCTCTCCACTTTGCCCATTGGCTCGATGACAAATAGGGAAGGAAGGATAGAGGACAAGCTAACAAATAGTGGTGGAGGAAACAAGGCGAGCGTCAGAGTTGGTGGTTGGGGGTAGACCAATAGCAACAGCTAGCGTTGCAAGAGGCCACGAGCATCAAATGGCTTAAAAGGTGAGGGAAGGGCTCACTCGTTGGGGAGGGATCGTGAGAGAGAGAAACAACAATAGTGAGATTGAGAGTGAGAGCGAAGAGTGAGGCCGTGAGTGAAGGGCTCCAATAGCTAGCGTGCTTAGAACTCAATCGTTGTACCCTCGTTGGTGTGAGCCTCTCTCTACGGCAGATCTCGTGTGTTTCTTTTTATTTTATGTTGAGTTGCATCGAATTCCCAAGGATCCCAGTTTAGAGGCGAGTGAGGTGATTAGATGTAGTTTGATCTATTGAGCTCGCCCTCCATATGCTGCCATCGAGCTGGGTAGGGCCATTGCTGCGACCGCTCCTATTTTCCTCTATAGCAAGTCCCCCTCCTTTTGCCCCATTTTAGGCGACGTTGGGCCGGTGCTTGCAATTGTTTGGTTCAATGTTTGTCCATCAAGCATGCATTGAAATATATATATATATATATATATATATATATATATATATATATTGTCACACCTTATCCTTCAAGGGAGGGAATAAATTTAGGGATATTGCCTAAAAGATGGGCCTATGGCTCATGATTAGGCACGGGTCCGCTCAAGCCCATGCTTTACACGACATTGGGCAAGTTGAATGTATGAAAATTTTCTAAAGAATGAGTTGCCATTAGCTTAATGTGGTTGGCTAAAAACCAAATGAGTATGAGAGTATATCTCACTTCCTACACAAACCAAAGAATTTAGGATTGGGACTTGATTACACTAATTAATCAATTAGTGCTCTTTTGGTACCTAATCTTGTTTTTTTTTTTTTTTAAAGCTTTTTCTTGCCATGTAGTCTAGATTGATTTTAGGCCTATCAACTAAAACGTGAAATGATCATGTATGTGCACAGTTATCAACATAATAATCGACAATCAAGAAAAGCATTAAATGTATATCATTAAGGAAAATATAATTACTAATCTTAACTAGACTAAAGGGAAGCCAAACTCAATGTGCCAATGCTATGCATTCAAAGGCATTTGTCCCTAAGGACAATTAAAACCTTAGACTACAGCCCCAAGGGCTTACTTAACCTCGAGCATAATTCCAAATTGAAAGGCTTCATATTTTCAAGGAAAAAATTACTTCAAAGTTCAATTTTAACCTTTTCGAGGGAATTTAAATTATTTTCGAATTTTTCGATTTTTTATGAAAAAATGAAATTTCGAATTTTCCCAATTTATTAAAAATAATTTTCGAATTTTCCCAAAAAAATGGATTTTTGCAATTTTCGCAATTTCTTTTTTTAATTTTTATTATTTTTCACGCGTGGCTCCAAATGAACATGAGCAGCCCCATCGGCTTTTCTTCCTTCCAGAAAATATGTTATTTTTCCTTTTCTATTTAAAAATTTATTGTCATGATAGACCTGTTGCTGCTTTTTTCTCTCTCCTCTTTTTTAAAATAGGCCTGCACGCATTAATGGCGCTTTCTCTCTCCTCCTTTCTGAAGAACAGATGCCCTTACGCATACATCTTCCCTTCCCTCCTTTCTTTCCTTCTCAATTCAAAATTTTGGGTGAGAATTCGCTCTTTACGTTGCGTTGCTTCTTCGGCCTACTCCGGGGCTGGGTCATCTCTGCTCTCTGGCCCAAAGCACGTTGCTCCTCCGCCTTGCTCCGGCGCTCGCTCATCTTCGCTCTCTGCCCCAAAGCTCGTTGCTTTTTTGGCCTGCGTCGTTGTGTTCCTTCTTCGCCTTGCTCCGGTGTGGTTTCCCAACGCAAGGCAGCGAGGAATGTTCTTGCTATAAGTCGCAGACTCTAAGCGATAAAGAAGTTTCAACTCTCTTCAATTCGTCTTCGAATCTGCTACGTTCGCTGCTCATAACAGTGATTTTTTTATTTTTTTTTTGTCGGTATAACAGAGTTGATTCGGCGAATGCTTGCCATGACCGGCTGCACAAGCTGCTGGTGAAGGAGATGGAGGGGTGGACCGACATGTGCAACGACGGAGGTGGAGAGAGCGAGTGGAGGAAGGTGATGGAGGCGTCGTGCGGAAAGATGGACGAGGAGGTTGGAGGGAAGGGGGTGGACACGTCGATGAGGATGGCGGGGTCGATGGTGGCGGTGGCGGTGGTGGGGAAGGAGGAGGTTGTGGTGATCTGTGTCCTCTGGTTTTGTGCTCATCCGCGCTTCGCCTCAATCGGACATTCCATCTCAAGCTACACTCTGGAATAGGAAGATACTCCAGCTTCAGAAGTAATCGCACAGTTTTTCTGGGTTTCAGGGATGTAAAGGATTGCGCAGCCATACCCATTGGATATGGCCTTGCAAAGTTCTCGCTTTCTTTTTTTTTTTTGAAAATTTTCGTCTTCGCTTCATGACGTCAGAACCTACTTCAAGGGATTTCATGAGATACTCCATCTCAGTTTGGTTTGTGCTTTTGGCCTTTGAGAACATTATGGTGATTTACCTAGGTCGCCTATTATATGTTGATGTGGCGATGACATTGCTAGATATGTCTTGTTCCAATCGCAAGCTTTGTTGGAGCATTGACTAAAATAGTTCAGCCAAAAGATCTAACTCTACTGTAGAAAAGGTTATGGGCCATGTGGTCAGAATGGAAGAACACCATCTTTACAAGATTTAACCAACTCCAGCCTTTGCGACTTTAACCATTGCCAAAGTTGCCTTTTCAAGTGAATCAGCAGTCAGACCTTTGAATGGTTATTCAAAACCTAAATAGAATTGATGGGCCTTGGTTTTCAGCTTTAGCAAAACATGTTGGAAGAAGGGGAGGACACAGAAGAAGTCTTATCTGTTTCTATGCTCCTTTCTTATATATGTAATCTTTTTGGACGATATACCTGATTTATCTTTTAGTGATATCTCCATGCCATGTGATTTGGATGGGAATACATATCATATCATGTGTTAATGCTTAATAAATCTCCTCTCTTAGGACTCACTGACCGGGGAAAAAAAAGTCGTGCTTACATATCAAGAGGGGCTTGGGGGGAGCTGTTTCGGCTTTTGTCATTTAAGATAGGTTCAACTTATATTGTACATTTTTACCAAATTATATCATTCACTTGCCCTGATGATTTGTGAAATTTATGTGCAACAGGGCTGTTGAGAACTCCGGAGAAGTCATGGAATCCAAATGCCTGTTGGATCCCGTTTCAATTTTTTGTTAAGGAATTCTCCAACACCAATTTGGTCTCCAAGTATTACAAGGCTTACAAAAGTAAGTGCCACATCAACATTGTCATCACAAAATTCGTCTTGCAAGCGTTTTTCTTTTTGCTTACCTAATGCTGAATTATTTTATGGTCATCATTTTTCAGGAGAGAAAGATGTCAAGGCAGCTGTTGGTACAAAAACTCAGGCAAATCATTGGTGATAGGTGGCTGATTGGAATCACCAAAAGTTTCCGAGGTAAGGTATGGATTATGATCCTTTTTAAACACAGTAATTCGAAAGTGCTTCTATGCCTTGATGTCTAGTTATGGTACAAAGAGCTTGGGTTGCATCGTTATATAACGTTGATGATTGTTTCCGTTGCGTTGAGATGACAATGAATAATTTATTCTGTTCTACAGTATTGTTGGGCATGAAGCAAGTGATCATAGGACCATGAATGGACTTGAATAAGATTAGGATGCGAGGCGCATGAATAAGACAAGTTTCCATTTTGATGAGTTCACAGCACACGGCAGCACAAGCAAATGGTACCAAGAGAAGGCCCATCCGGATTGGACATTGACACAACTACTGACTCTCAGATTGGAAAGAGACTGTTTCGGAATTTCTATGATTTGAACCTTTGTGTTTTATTACAATCATAAACTACAGTCTTCTCTTGGTCCCTATGTCACATGTCTGTTTGTTTTCAATGAAGCATCGCAACTCTTCTTTCGTTGACATGTTAGGGGAATGTTTTTTTATGATCTATGCAATTATGTAGGAGATAATTACATTTCATGTTAGCTTAGTTATAGAAGTAGATGAGTCCTGTGAGTGCGTTTATAATTGACAATCGACCCTATCAATAGGTAGAAAGGTTGAATGATGCACTTTGTTTTGTCAAATCGTCTTTGTTTTCTTATTATTAGGTCATTGCTTTGCCTTTATAGATGCAAAACTGACACTATAAGTTTTCCTTCTTTGAAAGGAAACTTATGCTGCTTCTTGGAGGTTCGATTCATGCCAAAGGGTCTTTTTATCTTCTAGCATTTTATTCTTTATATATTTAGTTTTGGTCATATCTTGGTAGGAATTGGTCAAGTTTAGCCTAGTTTTCAATCTATTGAGTTGACAAAAAAGAAAAGGGGTCAAAGATGTGGAAGAAGCCTAAACCAAAGTCCCCGTTTTATTGATAGTTGAGGAGGATTTCTATTTGACTCGAACTTGGCTGCGTTGTTCAATATGTTCATCCAACCTTGGGGCTCAATCATTAGTACTGTGACAAGGTGATGGATATCAAAGGTTTAAAATATACCATGTCAGGTGATAGATGTGATAGAAAATCTGTTAGATAAGATGAAAAATAAGAAGAAATTTATTAAGCATTGAAGTGCTGTTTTTAAGGATAATTTCATCTCTCAAAATACTCAATTTGGTGCTACTTATTCTAACAGTGAGAGAGACAACATATTTACCTCTTTTCTGACATGTTTTTATTGTGATTTGGAGATTCTCTGCATAGACAAATAAAGTAGAGCATTAATAAAGAAACAAATCATATTAGAAATGGCTTTCAGGTTTTCAAAATTATCGAAATATCAAACAGGATGGCAGATGATAGGAATAGTGTCAGCTTTGCTGTAGACTTCGTTCTACGAGTGAAGACCAAACGTCAAACATGGTGGACAGGAAATGATGAGAGGGGGCGCCTTACGTTGGGAACTTGGGAAGCGGTCGTGTTTCTTGGTGCCTCCCATCTCGCTTGAAGTCTTCTCACGGGGATCTTTGAGCAGATGCTGCGACAAAATGAAGTCCAGAAGCTTCATTGTGTTGAAAGGGCAGCGGATGAATTCGGGACCCATGGGAGGCTAAAGTTCCTGCGCAAATGCCTTCTGCTAGAAAATTAACATGTGGGGGGAAAGCCTCTAAAAGGGGTAAGGGCCTCTGTTGTGGAGGAACTCATTGAAGTTTTGAGTAGTTAATTTGATACCGATTGCATCATGTAAATTCCTCGCCCTTATTACTTCTAAGCCTAGCATGCTTGAACTTACAGTCATGATGAATTACTTCCTTCTTTTGTTCGGTCAAGCATCGCCATATGCCAATGCAACTGCTCCATCAAACGATAGACATTGAGGAGGATTCTGAGGACTTCAAAGGGTAAATTTTTATCGGGTGAAGATGTGGTTAAAAACAAAGAAAGAAGCATGTGGTCTAGGGTCCTACTTGGGGACATGGCAGTGATACAATTGAAGATGTTAATGGCTTGTGAACTGGATCCTCTGTTAAAAGAAGAGGCGATAGGAAATAGCGACTACTATTTTGTGCGAGGATCACTTGAACCATATCAAGAAGTCCAGTTCTTGCGGAAGGATATTTTAATCGACGCATTCTCCCGGTTTGGGCCTATAATGAACTTGCAACCTAGCTGTTGCAACTAACCTGCATTAAATTAATAGTAATTAATGTCCTTCCGTTTTAAGTAGTTTGATTTTCTTGAAGAGAACAAATTTTTTCCTTTTTATGGAATATTTTTTTTTTAAAATCTTTTTGACTTCTTTCGAAAAAAAAATTGCCATAAATATTGCTTTGCTGTGCCAAATCCAAAATCAAAGGTACACATGTGATATATTTGTCAAATTATTGATAAATAAAATGAGTCCCAAGGAACCAATGTATTATTTGTTCTCATTATTGCATCAAAAGAGAATATTGAATATCATTGTAATCGCACGAACTTGTGAACGGAACATAGTCGGAGTAAAAAGACAAAAGTAATTTACACAAGCTATTTGGAAACAGGAGACATCAATGCAAAAATCCTCTTGCTAGTCTAAAATGCACGAAACTCGATTTTCAGATTAGTGCATTCATTTACACCTTACTTTATAGTTCCCATAAATTAAGAAGAAATGATAGGCCGGTTATTATTGAGAAATTTGTTTATGAAATTATTTTCGTTACTCTCATTTAGCAAACAGCTCGATTTGTTTGTAACAAAATTCTTCATTAGAAGATTATCATAACATTGGAGGACGAACAATCTTACCTCACTTTTTATGTACCAATTTTCTGATTATTCTTGACTTATCTTTCTCTCTTTCAACCACCGAGGGAAAATAACCAAAAATGTCATAAACTTATTGTCAATAGCCGATTTAATTCTAAATTTTTCTTTTTAATTTTTCCAATGTAATCCTTCTAACCAATTATTGTTGAAAATTGTTAATGTGGATATTAACCATCCTATGACATACACAATTTTTATAATTTAAAAAAAAAAATCCTGAATTTTTTCTTGTTTTGGCTAGATTCAGCGAGACCTTGGTTCGGGGAGGCAACCTTCGGGCTAGTGACCCCAGCTAGCCATCAATAAGTCTTGATGACTAGCGAAGGGAAACATTAAAAAAAAAAAAAACAAAAGGAAATTAAAAAATTGTAAATATCATCTATACTAATATCCGCCATGCCATGTAAGATAGCAGAGGATGGCCAACGCTAACTAAACTGACGCGTCAACGACTTATGACTTAAATTAGCAAGAAGGGCTGCTTTTATAAATCTTTAAAATTTTTATGGCTAAATTAACACACTTGAAAATTTTATAATTGAATTGACATACGTATAACAGATTTAGGAATTTTTTTGTCGATTGTCTCGAGCCGCCCACTTGGCTTCTCCCACTTTAATATTGTCATATAGAAATTGTTTGTTCTTTCCTCATAGCTAACTAGTTAGATCTCCATGCACACCCAAGGAGGCCAATGATACTCTATGAAGCATGGACACGTTATCCGTGCTTCCGTGTCGTGTCCGACATGTGTCGAGTGTGTCGGACACGCATCGGACACGCTCGGACACACGGTCAACGCGTGTCGGAAATCTGACATGTGGTCAACCTTTGCTCGACATGTTTGGAAGCGCGTGTCCGGCAGATGATGAAGGGTGGAAGTAACGGCGAGGGAGCAGAGACGGAGCGATGGCGAGCTCGCGACGGTGAGAGACGGCCAAAGAAAGAGCGGCGAGGAAGGGGGTCGTGTGCGGCAAGCGGCAAGGACATGGCTAAGTGCTGCACTTGCAAACCAGGAGACATGCAGAGATGGGTTTGAGGGCACTAGTAGCATTGTCAAGAGCGTCGTCTCTTGAAGTCTCAACCAAATCACCTCACTAGTCAGACGACTCCTCACCATGGTCCACCCATCTTCCGGCTCCAACTCCGGCGGCGGCAGAGCAGCAATTTCACCAAGGTGGAGGACGCGATCGCGGCCGTGCCCGATCACGGGACGCGCCGGTTCGTGATTTACGTGAAAAATGGCGTGTACCGAGAGAACGTGGAGATCAAGAAGAATAAGTGGGTCGTGCGGAAAGCAGCAAGCGGCGAGGAAGGAGACAGATCTAGAGGAGGAGGAGAGGAAGGGTCGTGCGGCGAGCGGCAAAGGAAAATGAGGTAAAGTAAAGCTAGGGTTTTTGACAGGACAGCCTGTCTGTCAATGAATAAAGTGGGGGGAAAATGGACGATGTGGGGAGGGAAAAAAAAAAAGTGCCGGGGGGGGGGGGGGAGGGGTTGGTTTTGAAAAATAAAAGTAAATTTGGGGAGAGGGGGATTTCGAAAAATAAATGTAAATTTGGGATAATGAAATAAAAAATGTGTAAGATTTATTAATATTATTAATATAAATTCATTGTAAACTCTTTATTTATTTATTTATTTATAAATTTGAATCAAATTAATTAAAAATAAAAATATATATTTAATATTTAACGTGTCGGAACGTGTCGAAATTTTCTACTTTTTAAGAACTGACGTGTCACATGTTGTGTCGTGTCGTATCGCGTGTCCGTGTCGCCGTGTCCGTGCTACAAAGATGATACTAAAGATATTGACACGTAATTAGCAAATAACTAGTTCTAAAGTGATTTAGCCAGAAAAATCTAAAGCACTTGATGCATCGATTAAAGTATTCATTAGAATTTCACTGGTAGCTTTTGTGTAATTTATAACCTAAGGGGGCAATCTTGGCCTCTTTTTTATTTTGACGTGTCGTGAATGAGCCCATGCAAGAATTCATGCCTGCATATTGCACATGTTCAATGCACACCAAAAATATCACATGAGCAAAAATAAATAAATAAATAAATAAGAGAATAGATAAAATACTGTTGATCTCGTCTCAATCTCATCCGTCCAAATTTCACCGACCACTGAATTAGGTCCACAAACTCCAGCTAAATCAATGTAATTGCATTTGTACTCACCATGAACCCAAATTTCAGTACCCCTTAAACAAATTAAATACGGCGATTGAAAAATGCCAGAAAAGGTATCACCAAAATCTCTACCCTATCCTCTTCATTTGGTCTGTAATTAATAATTCTACTATTAAATTTTAAAAAGCAAAAAAATGTGTCACCAAAATGTCTTCTCTATTGTCACCTTTTTGTCTGTAATTAATAATTTTGCCAAATAAACAGAAAAATACCGAAGAAGGTGTTAAGAAAATCTCTATCCGTATCCTCTCTATCTAGTTTGTAATTAATAATTTAACCAATAAATAAAAAAATTCAAAAAAGATATCACGAAAATCTCTCTCCTTATCCTCTCCGTTGGGCATGTGATTAAAAATTTTACCAAATAAAAAAGTCTCTATCCGTATCCTCCTATCTAGTTTGTAATTAATAATTTAACCAATAAATTCAAAAAATTCAAAAAGATATCACGAAAATCTCTCTCCTTATTCTCTCCGTTGGGCATGTGATTAAAAAGATATCACGAAAATCTCTTTCCTATACTCTTTGTTTGGCCTTTACCTTACCAATAGATAGAAAAAAAAATGCAAATAAAGATAATGACGAATTTTCTGGGTAAGGACAGTTTCAAGGCTTATCTTTTCACACTGGTCAAAACATCTCATTCCTGTGGTCATTACTCATCACAGCCTCTATTTTGCACTTTTCTATTTTATTCATTTGGATAATCTTATTAAGGCGTACTTAATTTGTAATTTTTTCAATTTTGGTGTACTAACTTCCATAACATTTAATAATATTTTCTCATTTGTTCATTGCATCACTCGGCACCTACCAATAAATTCTATTAATTAGAGGATCTTCAAACTTCCAGAGGTCCAATTAATATCGCGCACAAGTTCAATTAATTCCAGGAATGAGCAATCATCTCGTTCTCATGCTTAAGGTGTACTTAATATGTAGATTTTTTCATTGCAATGCACTAACTACATATAACCAGTAACAATTTTGTATTGCTTTATTGCTTATTATCACTCTACCCCTTGCCAATAGAATCTCTATTTATGATGGGATATCCAAACTTTGAAGGTTCAATTTATCCTCCCCGCTTGTGTTATCATGTTCTTTTGCATAATTATTTTACCTTTTATGTTTCATTGATAAATTTTACACTGATCATTAACCAGATCTTGTTAACTAATGCTTTTTAGGGATTTTCGTTAATTATACGTAGTAAAAACGTATTTTCACGTTTAGCATCCTAATAATGCATCCCAAAAGGAAGACTATATTTTGAAAATGATAAATTCATGTATTTTGATGATTAACAAGCATTACTGAACATTTGTCGACAAAATGCCAATATTTCCGTCATTGGAAGCTACACACGTGTACAAGAAGTGCAAGTAGGAACTGGTCATATGTACGCACGAAAGCAATAGGCATTGTCTGTCAAAGTGATGAATTTGACTCTAGGCAAGTCATTTCACATTCTGAATCTCCCGTGGAGGAAATCAGGTGCCGAACCATTTTACTTTTCAAGTGGCCATCGGGTCAAATTGACTTTTATTTGTCGGGTTTGATATCCATCAAATTGAGTCCATCTCTTTCGAGCGAAAGCAAGTTATTTGTATTTGGGAGACCGAGTGCTAAAACATTTTACTTTTCAAACGATCAGTGAGTCAACTTGACGTATTTAATCGGATATGATATCCGCCAAATTTAGTTCACCTTCTTTGATCATGAGTAGGTCATTCACATTAGGACTTGGAAATGCTTCCTTGTGTTATGATCTCAAGTTTTTCAGTCAAGTAAAAAATTATATCACAGGTCTCACCTTAAATTTTACTTCATTTTCGAGCTCGAATTTTGAGATGACACATATTCTTTCCGGAGTGGCTCAATCAAGATTGACGATAATCAACTCTTTTTCCCTAATTTTTGTAAAAATTTCTGAACAGAAGTCAAGCTTACCCAAGTTTATGTCTTAAACTTATATTATATAATACGATGCATCTAAATAATGGAATTTTCTTGCAAAATAGAATTTCGAGTTCAAGAAGGAAGATGTTAGATTCTTTTTTGGCCATAAGAGAAAAGTCTCATTTTAATTGTTTATCAAATAGAAATATGGAGGATTGTTCTATTTCATTTTTGGGTCAATAACGACTATTCTCTATATCTCGTTGTACAATTGTATTTCTTAATATTATTATTTGAAGGAGTGTATTTTCTTCCATCACATATTTTCCTCCGGCCATGCCTTTAATTCAAGGGATGCCAGTTGTGAATATCATCTTATGCATACTAGACTAAAATTAAAAGTGGGGGATATCCATATTTATAACCCATCAATGAAATGTATGATTGAAGGAAGATATGACATTTATTTAAAACATCTAAATGTAGCAACATGTCAAGGAAAAAATTAAGTGCATTTTTTTTTATCCCAAACAGTCTAGAATAAGTCTACCTCTCCAGTCAAATCAGAAGCAAACCATCCATATCAAAATTAGAGAATTCACAGAGAATTACTTCTTTGGAGAATTATTTCACTGTGTTCTTGGCACGATGACCCAAGAGGCTCATGGCAAGTAAAAGCAAAACATGGAACCTCGCTCTAATTGTGGTGCCATACCTTGGTCATTTGACCTCAACTAGTCCTTTGGGTTACCTTGTGTATCAGCTAATGTCAGTTGATCGCAAAAGCAATTTTGACTTCAACATTTTATTGGTGAATTCCATAAAATTTGATAAGTATTTTCAAGAAGAATTGCGATCTAAAACTATGAGATAAGGAACCAAACCCAATTCTAAAGTTGCCAAGACAACAAAAGGTTGATTGCTTAAGGGTTCGTTCATTTCGCGGAAAATGACTTCCGGGAAAACGTTTTTCGGATTTTCCAGCATTCGTTTCACGAAAAATGAACTAGTTAAGGAAGATGTTTTTCATCATTGGAAAAAAAAAAAAAAACCTTTAAAAGTGAGGAAAAGGTTTTCTACTTCGAGAAGTGGAAAACATATTCCATAACTTCTTCCATCTTGCTTCTTTTTACCAATATATTTTCGTTTTATTTTTATGCTATCTTTTCTTGTTTTTCTTTTTTTTTTTTAAATTGAGTTTTTAATTTTTTTCCTTTCATCTTTTTCTTTGGCCTTGGCCGGTTGCCAGCCACAGCGGTGGCCAGCGACTAGCAACAACGGTGGCCGACGACCAGCCACAAGCCAACTTAAGCCTCGCCCTAGGCTGGCGAGGCTCTGCCTAGCCCTAGGCTGGCGAGGCTCTGCCTAGCCCAATTTGGCGAAATTGAGCTTGAGCCTTGCCAAATCGGGCGAGCTGGAGCTCTCGCCGACCTGGGGCAGAGCTTGGCTGGCCAAATCTGGCAAGCTGGGTGGGGCTTGGGCCTCGCCCAAGCTCGCCAAATCTGGCGGTGAAGCTCAGGTTTGCCTAAATCAAGAGCTCAAGCTTCGCCACTAGGTCCGACGAACTAGTGGCTCACCAAAGCCCAACGAAACTCTGGCAAGCTTGGGCGAGATCAGCCAAGCCTCAAGCTCGTCGGATTTGGCGATCAGGTCTTGGTTGGCTGCCGAGCAACCAGCCATCATCAAGCATGCAGTGGCGAAGGAGAGAGTGGGAAGGAGGCGATGGCGAGAGGAAGGAGGAAGGAAAAGAAAAGAAAAATAAAGAACTAATAAAAAATAAAAATTTTAATTTTTTAAAATATATAAAAAAACTAATATTTTGGTCAATTAAAAATATTAAAATTTAATTTTTGATAATTTTTCCCAAACAATTAAATTAGCTAACGAATGATGGAAACTATTTTCCACTCAAAGTTTAGGTTTCGGCTGAATACTAGAAAATATAGTCATTTTTTGGAAAATGACTTCAGGAAAAATATTTTTCGAAAACATGATATTTTCTACAAAATGAATAGACCTTCCAATTGGATGCATTACACAAGTTTAAGTTCAATTTGCCAAGTAAACACAATGTTTAACCCTTCATCTTTTCACTTTTCTTGTCATAGAAACTGCCTCCATTAGGGGTGTCAAAAACCGAACCGAAAACCGAACCAAACCGAGAACCGAACCGAACCGAACCGAAAATTTCGGTTATTTCGGTTCGGTTCGATTCTGTTCGGTTTTCATTAAAAACGATATTTTTTATTGGTTCGGTTTTATCGGTTAACCGAACCGAACCGAACCACAAACCGATAATAAAACCGAATTTTAATAGTTTGATTTTCTCTCCCGACTCTCGTCTCCTCTGGACCACTTTCCCGTTTGATGCTCTGTTTTGCCCTGTCTTGCTTCAACCAAGGGGGAACTCCTTGTTCCTTGTTTATGCTCGTGTTTAATGTGAAGGAGTCGTTTCTGAGTCGACCTTGAGCATTTTTTGTTTGCTGTATGTTGATTTTGGCTTAAGTTTTTGTCTCGGATGTCTTTGGACGCCCCCACACGGTCGACAACCACTAGATGTTCGACATAATGCCCGAACCAGATCCGTCTTGGCCTCATTCGGTTTAGGCTGAAAACAAACCGAAAAGAAAAACAGATAAAACCAAAAGCTGATGGGCAATGGAGGGCGGTCGCGGAGGAGAGGAGAGAAGTGGTCTTTCGACGAGAAGCAGTGGAGTCTCAGCGAGATTGAAAAGGCGAGCAGATGGGCCTTGGACTTTGGGTGGCAGAAGAAAGATAAGAAAAAACCAAGAAAATGGGTCTCTGGCTAAGGCAAAGACAGCACCCAAAGTCGTGGAATCCTTGAAAAACGATGATAAAACTTGAATAATGAGAGAGAGATGCTGAGATGCTGAGGTTTTTGTTGGGCTTTTACATTTTGTTTAAGTGGTTTGACTCGTAATGTCCGCACGGGTAATCACCATGTCCTGCATCTGCACGCCATCCATGGCCGTCGTCCTCGCCTCCGAGCATCCCAACTTTTTATCCGCTTCATCCAACCAAAAATCCAGCCAAAAAATAAAAGAAAAGAACCGAAAGCTAAACTAAAAACCGAAAAACCGAACCGAACCGAACCGAACCGAACTGAAATTTTCGGTTCGGTTCGGTTCGGTTCGGTCTCATTCGGTTCGGTTTAGGAGTTTTTTTTAACGGTTCGGTTCGGTTCGGTTTTTTTGAAAAACCGAACCGAACCGAACCGTTGACACCCCTAGCCTCCATGGGCTGCGGGTACGGCCTGACTACGAAGGTTATCACTTCGTAGCTCCATGCGCAGATCACTTTAATATCTCTTCAGAGATCACCGCTGCTGAGTCGTTGGCCGGACTACTCAGTTGGAAACTCCAACTGCTTGGGCTGAGGCTGCTCTTACTTTCCTTGCGAAACCCAGCAGCGGCCCACTCACAACTGGACGTCTCGGCACTCGGCAGATTCCCTGCAATTGAAGCTTCTGAGGAGCTATCGACCCACGGATCCATCAACATTCAGCTTCAAGGAGCCCTCCTCCGGTGGCGTCCACCCTTCCAATGGCATCATGCTCCGCAAGGTCCTACACGCCCTCCTCTGGTTATGGAGGACCTCCCTCGGCTTGGCGCTTCCAACTTCTACTACAATCTCGACGACACCCTTTCCTAGGAGATCGAGCAGAAGGATGGCCTCTCCTGGTCCGTCCACCGCCCGCCGGTCATCTTCGTCTTCTACCCCTACAGCCTCATGAACCTTGCCGGCACCCTTTGCGTCTATGCCGCCATCTGCAAGCACAAGGGCGTCCCGCTTATGTTCCCGGGGACCAAGGACGGCCGAGAGTGCTAGCTACTCCATCAAAGGCAATGCCGACCTCATTGCTGAGCAGCAGATTGGGGCAGCGGTTGATCCGTATGCACATAACGAGGCCATCAACTGCTGCAACGGCTACGTTTTCGAGTGGGAGCACTTCTGGTAATTGCTGGCGGAGCAGTTTGGGATCGAGGAGTACGAGTTTGACGAGGTCGGCAAGCAGCCATCTGCTAGATCGAGCCCTGCCCCACCACACCACATGGGCACCGGCCCACTCATCGATCGACGCATGGCTCTGGGACCCACTACTCAAATAAAACGACTCGCCCTTCAGCTTCTTTCAGAGAAAGTAATACTTTACAATTACGAGGGAATTAACGCACCGGTTGATGTGGGAAGCCTGAAATTCTTTGTTTCTTCAAGCACGCAAGCCAACTCCTGAACCGATTGCGGGCGATGATCTTCGCAATGAACAGGAGGAGCTTAGCGATTCGGTCTCAAGCTCCTAAGAACTCTGCAAAGAAAAGGTCTGTTTCTCACCGGAAGGGTGGACGCCGCCGGAGGAGGGCTCCTTGAAGCTGAATGTTGATGGATCTGTGGGTCGATAGCTCCTCGGAAGCTTCAATTGCAGGGTATCTGCTGGCCGCTGTTGGGTTTCGCGAGGAAAGTAAGAGCAGCCCCGGCCAAAGCAGTTTTTGGTGTTCCCGACAGAGGAGTCCGACCAGCAACTCGGCAGTGGGGATCTCCGAAGAGATATAAAAGTGACCTGCGCGTGGAGCTACGAAGTAATAACCTTCGTAGTCAGATACTTTTTATCATTTGCAAAACCTTATCCGAATTAACAAAAACGCCCTTACATTCTAAAAATGCTCTGGGGGAGAATCATTTCCCGGCTTTAGGGAAAGACGAAAACATGTTTATTCAGGATTTGCATGAATCATGTAGCATAAGCCCAAAGGGCTAACTGTCTGAGAAATTACCGACTGCCTTTGATCAAGCTAGGATCTTACACAGCTTATGGTGCAAGACGTTCTTCTTTTTTATTATATTTTCTTAGGGGCCCATGAAATTAAAAGTGGTTCACCCATTCATATATCTGAAATTTCCTTCTTGTGATAGATTGCCACACCCAAACTCCCAGGAAGAAAAGGAGGCTTTGATTCTATTGATGAGTTGCAAATAGTGGCTTCTTCGTGACATTAACTCAAAAGCAATAGATGCACGATGAGGCAAAAAAAAATATCTAAAGCTGACAATTAGAATAACAAATGCTAAAATAAGGCATCAAGGTTCTTGGTTGACCCACAGATTGCCCTGCGAAGGGTGAGTTTTCCCCTTTTGCAGTATTCTGGTGCAAGAGCATATAATTATACGAGACCCACTGAATTTTTAAAAAAATAAAATGAATAGTGGATGAAAAAATTGCACACTCATGAGGCAAAGAATAAAATCCTTTTCATGTTGAGATAACCAATAGCATACGAAGCAATCCATCTTTTGTCCTCCTACAAGTTGAGCACTCCATCGGAAACTGTCTATCCCTTCACAAGTTCACAGTTGATTTTGTCCAATTGGTCCTTCAAGTCCTTCCACCCTTGGATCAATCCCTCCTGCTTCTAGATGGGATCGGTCTTTATTTTTAGTTCTTCCTCCATCATAGTTATCTCCTGTTTCCATTGGGGAATCAAGTTTGCAAATGCCTTCAAATAACTTCAAACATAAAAGAAAAACCATTTACTATTTCCCCAGCTGCTTCCTTAGCATTACCTGCATAAGCCTTTCAGCGCGGTTGGCTGATCCTCACACTGGAGACTGATAAAGTTAACTTGAAGTTTTTTGGCAGCCTTCATAAAATATCTAGCTTGCCTGTCAACATCAACTAAAACAGTAAGAAGCACTTTCTCCGTAACCAGGCATTCACAACAATTAACCAGCTAAGAGCTGGGAAGGGAGGGAAAGAGGGAAAGGGAGGTGTGGGGGGGGTGGGGGTGGGGTGGCGAGCAATTGCACTCCAGGATTACCAATTTCTTTCAAAAATAGCTAGCAGAACACATTTGCTTAGTGATGAATGAGAGATAAATTAGGAACGCTCACACATATCTTATTCTCTTGTTGATAACAAATGGTTCTGTACAAGTATGAAATCTGAACAGTTAGAATTACACAAACAGGGACATATTCTCAGCCTACTACACAGGTGTGGCAAGCTAACAAATGAAACAACTGAACGTAGAGTACATTAGCACACTAAGGCATATCCAATGAGCATGATATTGGACAAGTAACAAGTCGGAGATAACTTAGATCTAAGATGCTGACTAGAAAGTCTAGAGATATCATGATCACTTATTGTCTCCTAGTGGCACCAAACCAACAGTCCGTTACAAGTTGAGTGCACTGTCCCTTTTGTATCCAATCAAAAAACATCATGGGAATGCTGTCCTGCAACTAGATGTTAAGGATCTTTCATTCCTCAAGCTTCCTCCATGCACGACTCAAACAAGAACGCTTCCTACATACCAGCTAATATTACCCAGTGCATTCCACTTAAGACTTGCAATAACCCAAGTGTCCTCCGTAAGACGTCAAGTTCCTCCGACAGATTGTCTCAAACTATACAACTAAAGGGAAACTTGCAGCTTTTAAATGTGATTTTATAGTTTAGAAACACTAGAAAAGCAACTTACTAAAAACTGCTTTTGAGTTCAATTGCAAGAGAAAGCCTACAGCGGCTATTGCCGTTAGCATGGTGCTAAAGAAACTACCATGTCCCCTTCTGCCTGCCCTAATCCACCACTACAGATGGATACATAGCTGTGGACATGAGTATTCTGCTGGTCATTTGACTGACATATGGGACTCAAAAAATTTATGATAATGACTTCTTTATCCGATTATACATAGTTTTCATCACCTGAACTACTCTAAATGCAGACATTCCTCTTAGGCCTAACTGAGATGTACTTTTGGTGAACCATCAACTAGAATCTTAACCAATAACAAACTAACCCTTATACTACTCAGCAAGTTAGAACTAGATATGTAATCGCAATCGAAATTTTCACAAGAACCAAGTGTAACTGCACCTATGATCTAGTAATAAACTTGACATTATGGGAAATTACAAATGAAAGACATAGTTATCAGTTTTAACTGACGGGAGGCTTCAAAAGGAGGGAACAACAACATAAGGACAAAAACGAATGAAATGGTTTTTCATCAAGCAACAACAACAGCCAAAATATGAACAATCCTGGTTTGGTAATGCATATGGAGCACACTCAAGTAGCAGAAAGAAGAAGATAGCACACCAAGCATTCCCCACCCTAGGGAAAAGATTGGATAAGAGATAAAGCAATGACAAACTTTGATGTGAAGGATGTTGGGAGCAGTCTATAGCTTGAAGCTCTCTTGCTGGCAGGCATGGCAGCAAAGCTTCCTCCAGTCCAGAAACACAAGCTAGCATGTCTTCCTTTGGAGCCTGTGGAGATTGCAGTTGGGGATCAACTTGATGCTGCTGATCCAGGGCTTGTCTCTCAGACATTTAGTATCCTAAATGCAAAAGTTAAAAGCAGTCATGAATATGGACTTCTAGGAGTATGAGGAGAAAATTTCAATGAAACTTTGCAATGAAGTAGGAGGTCGACTGTAGTTTGTCATTGCCCAATGGATTTAGAAGCAAACACAAATCGATATTAAGGTTCAATAAAGAAAGAGGTTCGGCCTTCTTTCAAGCATTTTATCAAACACGTGATATATGCAGCAGGTTCTATAGTGGTATTCCGATTCAAGTTTAGCATGGTTCTTAGACTTGCGACAACCTGTACAGGCTCCAAACACCATTATTAGCTACAAAACAGCCTCGTTTCCTCAAGATCCCCTCAAAAACAGCAGTCAATTCATGGGGAATTTTTTCGGTCTTTTTTTAGACATTTTAGCAAACCCATGATGTACATTTTAGTAGAATAGGCAAGCTACAGATCTGTGTTCATGGCGGAATGACGTTCAATCTTAACAAAACCTCTCTCTCCCTTCTGCCCATTAAACTAAAATTTAAGGACTGTTTATGTAATTATCCCTAAGTCAGGTGATTTTTTTCATTGAGATTTTTTAGTCAAAGAGAAAGCGTTTCTTTGAGATGTTCTTTTCATGAAATTAATCGGAGCACATGGAAAAATAAGGAAGCCCTCTCCCCCACCTCTCTTTTCCTTCCTTTTTACTCGTTCAGAACAAGGACCGGACCCCCACCACCACCACCTATGGCCGACCACCTCCTTGCTCGACCTCTCCCACTTTCTCGGCTTCTCCTCTCTGCCCATTTTGCTGCGTTCATCTTCTTGAGTCACCCACATGCTGGTTGTGCAAAGGGAAAAGCAGAGAGCATGTTGGGCCGGGCCATCGCACGTGAGCGCGTGACGGAAAGGAGTCGGGCATGCACGCCGCGTGAGGAGGGTGGGGCTCACTGGTTTTGCAGTGAGGCCGGACGTTCCAGTTTTGGGGGGGTTTTGGTGGTTTTGGGACAGAGAGGAGGCTTGGAAAAGGAAAACCATAAAGGAGAGCAGGTGAGAAGAGGTTCGTTCACAGAGAGACGTAACAGCGAACGGAGAGTGAGAGGTCCAAACGACTGAGCAGAAGAAGAGAGGGCATCTCACCTGCGGGCAGACCCGTCCGACGACCTTCCCGGCGACGTCCTCGAGCCAAACGGGTAAGCTCGACTCTCCTCGCGTTTTCTTTCGCCTTTATTTTTTGCTTCTGTGGTCCTTGTTTGTCGTGCGTCGAGCCCTCCGGCGCACATTCGGGTCTCGGTTGAGGCGGAGACCTTAGGAATTAATACTGTTCGACGAAATGCCTGATTGCTCGGCTCTTGAACGTTTGGCTTGGCCTGGCTTGGTTTGGCCGAGAGCATCGCTTGTTTAGCGTGTTCATCGGCGATACTAGGAACCGCCGGCCAAGTAGTGGCCGACGGTGACCGGAGTCGGTCGGGCCGAACGACCGACGCTGGACGATGACCTGTCGGCGCTCCCAAAAGCCGGTGAGGGCTCGTCGTGGGTCAAGACACGCTTCGGTGAAGACTGAAGAGGAAGAACGTGAGGAAGGAGGAGTTGCAGGGGAAAGAGACGAAGTAGGGTAAAGGAGAAAAAAAATTAGAAAATCAAAAAATTCCGTTTTTATTACGATGCGGGTCGGATCCGGTTTTGGATCGGGTCAATGGGCTGGATCGGATAAACCGGTCCCAGCCCGTTCCCGAATATAATAATAATAAATTAATTTAAAATTTTAAAAATATTTAGAAAATGATGATTTTAATTTTAACTTTAGGAAATAATAAAAATTAAAAAAATTTAGAAAATTCAAAAATCAATAAAAAATTAGAACTTTAGAAAATCATTAAAAATTTGGAAAAATCTGAAAAAGTCATTAAAATATAAAAAATTCAAAAAATATATTAAATTTTTGTAATATAAGAAAAATCATAAAAATCTAGAAAATCTGGCAAATCATTAAAAATTTCAAAAAATAAAAAATCATTAAAAAATGCGAAAAAAATAAAAATAAAAATAAAAATTAGAAAAACTGGAAAACCCTTTAATAGGGATTCTTGTTAAGCTTTGTCTTGTTTTCTTTTTCAAGGATAATTTAGGATACTTGCATATTTTTTATTATGATTATAATTGAATGCATTTTTTAATATTTTGGTGTTATTTCCCTATGCTTTCCAGTCTTCTTCCACCCTCTGTCCTCCGCTTTTCTCACCACCGCTTTTGTTTGAATCGCCGCCGGTCATCTCTTCCGACTTACTCGATCTTCAGGTACTCTCTCTCTCTCTCTCTGGGACTGTGCTTGTTCATTCGCACTTCTGCTGGCGCTTGTTCAGTATGTATGCATTACAGGCCCTCCCGCATTCTTCCCCCCCCTCTCTCCCTACGTCTTGGTTGTTTGTTTGGTGTCGCCGTGCTTTTCTCTTTATTTTCCTAGCTTTTAGTTGCCTTCGTGCTTGAGCTATGTTGGTTAATGTTAGGTTCATGAGTTCTTGTGTGCTCGGTTATCCTGATTTGCAAAATGATCTCATGATATTTATGGTTTGTAGCTAGAATGGTGGATGCCATAGTACCTACCCCTTTGTATGTGAATTGTTAATTTCAATCAAAAGTTTGTTCTATAATTGCATGACTACACTTTGTACACACACAACTTGCGGCCGAAACCCAAGCCGCACTCAGGAAACCCTTAGGAGGTACCGAGAGGAGGAACCCGCATGGGGAACGACCTGTGGTAATCCTCTCTTGGTCCCGCTCATTCCAATTAGTGATAAAGAGGACTGTCCAACATAAATATGGATAGGGAAACTCTTTTGACCTAATGGGAATGGGAGCTTTAAGCCTTTAGATTTCCCACCGTAATAGCATTGAACCTCACAAGTTGCATTTGACATGTGATTGAGACACTTTCATCCTCTTCTAAATTAGAATCTTGATTAAGAAAGCCACGGCGAAAATGAAGTTAGGGTGCATTTGGTTTAACTTTTAATGAAGGCTTTTAGGAAATGTAAATGCCTTTAATTGAAAGGAATTTGGTGAAATGCAAAGATTGTTTGGTAACTGTAATTAAAAAATGTCTTGCAAAGCAACTTTGGGAAAATCCCGTTTGGTAAACATATGTTCGAAGAGTCCTTTGGTGTGATTAATTTAACTTTTTTTTTTAATTTTTTTAAAATTGAAAAAGATGATGATCGTAACTTTAATATTCTCGCGTTGACATAATGTAAAAGAAACATATTTACAAATTAGTGAGAATATTCCATATCTTTTTTAATAAATCAAAGGCTCACTCAATTTGTGAGCATAGCGAGAAATAGACATGGTTGGACACTTCTTGACAATCCATAGGGAAATCTTAATCAAGTGATGATACAAATAAATAAATAAATAAATATATATATATATATATATACACAAGAAGTTTGAGTAGAATCGACAAGCACGATTGAAGATTGCAGATGTTATTCTACTAGAAGCTTGGTGGGTGGTTTACATAAAATCGCAGTTGAACACCCATATATCTAGTCTAACATAAATATTTTGGATCACCAACTTTTCACAAACCAAAAGTAGATCAACAAAAGTGAAGAACAAGTTTCTACATATACGTAGTCTGACATAAATATTTTGGTGACTATTCCATGACACAAGGATACAAGCAAGCAAATTCCAATGGTTCTTGGTCATGACTCAATAGTATCGGTCATTTTCGTTCAGTGTCAGCTTGCCTCCCTTCCATGATCATCTCTAGCATCTATATGATGACCTTAGTGTTCATCAACCTCTTTGTACTTATCAAGTTCAATCATTTTGTCTTCCCCCACCCAATATCAGTGTCATACCATTGAAGTTTGCACCAAACCAGAGCGCTTGTAAAGTTCCCTCTATCACTCTATGAACTTAGGATTGGCGTATTATAATAAAACCTTTTTGTGAGGTGTATCTTAAAAGATGAATTTATAAGTGTCGCGACCTCTTTTTTTTTCGGCGCCCGAGATCGGGTACGAGCGCCTAAGGAGGTTAATGGCTCGGCTAAATTTATTAACGCCCGGACTCTCCCAAGTCCACCAATTCACGACTTTAATAGTCTGAGTTTTTAACCTGTAAATTAATTTTTAAAATGGAGTCGCCACTAATCGATTTGGGGTGGGTTGATTAGAAACCCAAGCGAAGTATCGGGAGAAGTACTCGCTCTACAACGCAACCAGAGAAATTAGGATCGGGACTTGATTACACTAGTTAATCACTAATGCCCTTTCGGTACCTAATCTTGTTTAAACCCCGAGGTTTTTTGGATGTTCGAGGGATTTTTCATGCATTTTGGGAGGAAAAACATTTTCTAGGTCCTTTTCTAATTTTTGGACACAAAAGGGATTTTTTGGGAAAATACAAGTCTTTTTGGCTTTTTCTGATTTTTGGCTTTTTTGGATTTTTGGCATTTTTTTGGAAAATATGAAATATTTTTGATTTTTGATTTTTCGAAAAATAAAATATTTTTTAATATCTCTTGATATTTTTGGAAAATAAATTATATTTTTTTAATTTTCTCGATTTTTTTTAGAAAAATAAAACATTTTTTAACAATTTTTAATATTTTTCGATTTTTTGGAAATTAAAACATTTTTTAATATATATATTTTAAATATTTATTATTTTATATAAAATAAAACCGACCCGGGTCGGATCCGCGGGTTGGGTCCGACCGGCCGGCGACCCAATCGCGGACGGGCCCGCAACGCGGGCCCGACTCGGATTTTTTGGCTTTTTCTCCCTTTTTTTTTTTTTTTTTTTTTTAAAATCAAAAACGACGCCGTGGCCGGGCGTTCGGAGACGCCCGGCCCGGCCCGACGACCCGGGTCCACGACCCGTTCCGCGACCCGGCTCCCTGCGAACCCTACCCGACCCTGATCCGAATCGCGACCCGGTCTTCCGCCGCGCCCGCCATTCGTGGAATCCCTACCCGGTTCCCGATCCGGGTCCGACCGACAACCCGGGATCGCGACCCGAAAATCGGGAACCCTAGGGTTCCCGAATCGCGGCGCCCGAGGCACGACAGCGGGGACGATAGCGACGGCGACGGCGACGGCAGCGGCGACAGCGACGGTAGTGACGAGAGTTGGACTGCAGAGGGGGGAAACTATGGCGACGGCAACGGCGGCGGTGGAGGTAGCACTACCTGCTCGTGGCGATGGCGTCCGGATGGTGGTGGATGGGCAACTCGGTTTCCCGATCTGGTGCGGCGTCGGGACTGAGGCGAACGGCTGCGGCACGGCGTCCGGCGGCAACAACAACAGCAACAACTCGACCAGACCCTCCTCGGCCTTGATTTCTCCTCACTCAGGCCAGATCCGAGCCTCCACCGGCCGGATCTGACCTTCTCGAAGTTACTCGCCGCCTGCCCTCCCCGAAGTCTCTCGGTGGAGGGTGGGCTGAGCTCGCGACTCGAGCTCTCTCTTGCGCTCGCCCTTCGATCCTTCCCGACGTCTCTCAGTGAAGAATCTCCAAGCTCGCCACACCCTCCGACAATGCTTGCGGCCACCTATTTATAGGCGAAGGAACTCCGGTCGACGGAGGGGTTCGGTCGCCGGCCTCCGGCTTACCCAACGGTTCCGCTCGGCCGAACCGGTGTCCCATCGAGCTTTCCAGCGAAGCTCGCTCGTCATTAATGGCGCCTGATCTTATCCTCTCCGGCCGACGTCGGCCTACTCCCCTCGGCTGTAGGCCGTCCTTGCGCGTCGCCGGCCATCGCGCGTGAACTACGAGGCGGAGAAAGATGGAGCGAGGAAGAAGAAGAGGGAAGAAGCGAAGGGAGGAGGGTGGGGCCAAGCCGCACAAGCCCACGTGAAGAAAATGGGGGGGGGGGGTTGCTTTTGTTTTTATTTTCTTTTGTTTTTACTATTTTTTTGCTATTTATTTGGTTTTTGTTATTTAAAAGAAATTAAGACCTAATTAAACCTAATTAAAATTTTAGGTGTCAACAATAAGAAGAAGTAACCGAAAAGAGATTAACACCTGAATTTTTAGTAGAAGTAGGTCATTTAAATATAGTAAATTACAAAATACTATTAATCTCAGATCACTTGAATAGTTACAACTTAGAAACTATTAACAACTACTTAGCATTACAAAGAAGGCCTCAACAACTATTGTTGACTCTGAATTCCTATTTGTAATAAAAGGCAGCGGATTTTGACAAACTATCTAACCTAATAGAGTTCTAAACAGACTTAGCAAGTTTCTCCCTGCTGAATTATCACTTGTGCTGTTCAACCTTGAAAAAAGGTTGTGGTCCAACTCAAACCTATGACGAGAGTTTTGATCAATTAAAATAAGAAACTTTTCATAAATTTGTAGTCGACACACCGAAGCTCCATTGTTCATGAACTTGAATAATGCAATGCTCTAAGAATAGCTCCCAACGAAACTTGTCTTGAATCCACGAAAGTTCAATGGAATACCATCTTAAATAGGTTTGCTTTGAGGGCTAGGGGTAAAAATCATTTTCACCAGAAAGCTAATATGTGTGAAATTCGTGAATTCTCTCTATCAACCTATCTTGTGGAACTACCATCTTTTAGGATCAAATTTTGATATTTTACCATTTGCTTTAATCAAATAATACAAGAACCAAAAGGCCGGATCTTGAGCTCTTCAAAAAACATGACAACAAGGGCGGTTTCTATTGGATAAAGCTTGTGCTTACGACATGAACAAAAAACCCTAGATCAAGATGCAATCCAAGTCCAGGATTGAGAAAAGCCAAGCATACACAAAATCCCCCAATCTACTTCTAGTACCTTGCTCTCTACCATCTCCATCAAAAGTAATATCCTCGATCAAGCACAACATCAATGTACCGTTCATGAAATCACCATATGCTTAAGAATCACAATTAAAAAAAGCACAACAAGAAGGGATCGAGGCGGAAAAAAAACTTTGATTCAGGGTAAAACAAGAGAATCAATCAAGAGAGAGAGGCAAACATGAGAGAAGTAAGCGATTGTTGAGCGACAAGAGAGAGTAGCTAGAGAGAGGCGATCGAAGAGGTGAGCTTCGAAGAAGAGCAAAGCCAGAGAGACGCAACTTCAAAGAGGAGTGAGGCAGGAGAGGCGAGAGGTGACGAATAAATCTAGGATTTTAAAAAGGGTTAAAGTGGAAATTAATAAATTGGTGAGGACAACAAAGGCAAAATAAAAATTTTCATTGATGAATCCACTAGCATGCTGAGAATGCTAAGTTGCCCAAGGTAGCCTCATACTTGCCTTGGGCTTCCAACCATTCAAAGGCCAACTTTGCTTCAATGTGGTTTCCAATTTTTTTCCCAAACACCTATATTTTTGCCTAAGGAGCTTTAGACACCCGATGCCACTTGGAAAAGCCCCTCCCAAATGCACTCATAGTCTGCTAACATTTGTTAAATGTTTTTGTAAGTTAGGAGTTACAAGGGGTGGCGTGATTGTAAACCATTGTTTTGTAGGTAGTGAAAAGAATGTATATGAATGTATGTAGGAATTATATTGAAGTGTTGGTTGATCTCGATATAAATATATGTTCCACTACATCATTATACTTTGCACACTTACAACTTGCGGCTGAAACCCAATCTACACTTTGGAAACCCTTATGAGCCGATATGAGGAACCCACATGGGAAATGACCCGCGATAATCCTCTCTTGGTCTCGCTCATTCCAATTAGTGATAAAGGGGACTATTTGCAAATATGGATAGAGAAACTCTTATTACCTACTTGGGATGAGAGCCTAAAAGCCTTCAAGAATCCCACCATTAGGTGTTGAACCTCACAATTTGCATGTGACGTGTGATTGACATAATTCCGTTCTCTTCTACTTATTTTGTAAGTATTGTCTCAATCCTAAATTACCATTCTTTCATAAATAATGTAATTTCCTCTTGTAAATATTTTTTCCATAATAGACCGTAATTGATGGAAATGTCTACTTAGGCCTAGATATAATGGATGCTTCCAAGGATGCTTCTGATCTTCGAATCATCCCCATCCCAAAGGGAGTCCTTTTGGAAATGTGGGACAAGCTTGATAAAAGCAAACAAGACTATGTTGAGCAGAAGATTGGATGCCTTATCTCTCTCCTACATGTAGAGCCACAAGTTGCCTTGATTAAGGCTCTAGCTCATTTTTGGAATGCAACGACATCCACGTTCGTGTTTGATAATAAATATGAGTTAACCCCAACTTTAGAGGAGTATGACATCATCATCAATAGGCAAATGACTTCTTTTGGGTCAGTTAGACCACCAATTGGTCTAGATCCTGTGCCAACACTAAGCGAGTTTTTGCAAGTAAGAGCCATCAAGATTAGAGATGTTATGCAAGGTAGCTCAAAGGCCCTCCCTTTGTCTTATCTAAAGCATATCATCACTGAGTTGCCTGTGGAGTCAATCCAAAGAGCTAAAGTTTTCCTTTTAGCATTCTTTGGATTCGTCATCTTTCCTCATACACAAAAAACAATGAATCCTCAAGTCGCTTCTATTGTGAAACAGGTATGTCAACTCAAGGGATTTACAAACATGATTTTGGCTGATACATTTCTTTCACTCTCCCGCTTTAAAGAAAAAAACGTGTTTGGTCCTTAGAGCCCCGATAGGACTTCTTCAAGTTTGGTTTCTTTCTCACATAAAAGAATTTGGTGGAAGCATGATGATTTCTCAAATTAATAAAGATTCGCACCCTCTTTCTAAGTTCAAAGGCATAGAAAAACTTCTCAATCCATGGTCATTTCCTTCTTGGTTTGATTTCTTGAAACTTCTTACTCCTAAGCAAATCCTATGGCAAGCCCATTGGATTAGATTTCCCAAGGCACGCCTTACTACCGGGCTTGATGACCCCATCCCACTTTTGGGACTTACGGGGTCTACATCATATTACCCTTTGAGAGTTGCCCGCCAGTATCGCATGCTCCAAGAAATCCCCCCTCCTCTAAAGTTGGGTTTATATCGTTTTGACTTCCGCGAAGAGGCTGTAAAAAAGGACCAAATTGAGCATTTGCAAAGAGAGGTGGACAAGATCGATGGAATACTACACCGTTGTATACCAAGAGACGTTGAATGGGTGGTCACAGAATTGGAAGGTGAGATGAAATTGCACCATGCCTCAAGAGACTATATAATCCACTGTCTTGAGCCTGAGCTTAAAGTGATCATTCCCCATGTCTCCCCGAATCCGACTCCGAGAGAAGCCCATATGGGGAGGCTTATCAGAGAGAGGGATGAAGCTTTGACCAAAATGGAACGTTTGGTAGAAGAGAACAAAAGACTCCGTCAAGAACTTTCTGGTAATACCAGTCAGAGCTAGAATTCCGAGCACATTCCATTGGAGCTTTTTCCATTCATACTAGTTTGATGTATGGCGAATGCTTTTTCAGATGTAATTTTTTTTGCCTGTATTAGTAGTAATGTATTGGGTTTTCGGTTTTTTAATGATATGTAAGGATTATCTTTTGTGGATTTTGATGTAATTAAATGAAGGTTCTCTTTTATCTTGCATTTCCAGAAGTTCCTATGGGATATAGAATAAGCATTTTGATCAATCACCATGTGTTACACCCTTCAATTATATAATTTTTTCATGTGTCATCATGAACAATTTGATAAGAAATCATTTATACAAAATTGGAGCCTCGACGAAGGTTTCTTATCCCAATTTCATCTTAAGAAAGTATAATATTGAAGGGTGCGTACCTTCTTTTCATTTCTTTTCCGTACGCTGACTTTACTTATTTTGCTTTATTTTTTGCGAACAAAGTTGAAAAAACAGCTAAAAAAGATTTCCAAACCTGCTTTAGAGGAAGAATGGAGAATGATGATTCAAATACTCGAATTACCAAAATGGAGAATCACTTTGCTTGGGTCATCGCTATGCTAATAATTCTGCTAGAGCACTCGATATCGCTTGAAAATTGGCAAACACAATACGGCACGGGATGATGATACCTCTTCTTTTGTTGTAGTTTGGTTCGACGATTCTATCATTAGGCATAATCCGATTTATGTACCGCAAGTCGCTCGAATCTGTTGCCTCCGAGAAGTTGAAGATATAGAGAAAAGGTGACATTATGGTGCAGCCAAGCAGATGCTGCTGTCTGAACCCGTGACGAGCTTCTCTAAGAATAGCCATCCATAAGCATCCGTAAGTATGGTCGTCACCCTTATGCATACTCAACATTAAACAAAATAAACAAACCAAAATAACCCTAAACCGTAATTGTAGCCCAATATATCTTCCCCCAGAATTGCCCTTTGAAGGACGTGCAAAGTCCATGGTCTCCACCGTTTAAAGAGTTTATGACTCGATTATTAAACAAGAAAGGAAGTGCTCGTTGCTCGTTGCTTTGTTTTGCTTACCATGCCATGCTCAAAGCTCTTAAAAAATACGGTATAGCTGCACCGAAAATTACGACATTTCCTTAAATAGTTGCCTCATCAAATGTATGCAGACGCATTAAATAATGGACTGGAAAACAGAATAGAAATGGGATGGCAATTTCTTTCTTTTGGCTTGTTTGGCAGCCATGGAAATAAGAATGAGATAGGAAAATCCAAAAGATTGGGAACATGTCTGTTAATGGGCATCGACTTGGTTTGAAAAGGCAAAATGAAATAAAAGTTGGTCAGATTAAGGATAGTCGAATTGATCCAATCAGATTCTCGAAAATCCAAAAATTGTTATATGGATATTTTGGAGACATTTTATTGAAACATTGCGAAAAATAACCATCTTCACCTATCTGAAATTGCACTTTACACTATATCTAATATGAAAATCCTATACTTTTGCATCTCGATTCACAAAATAAAACAAGAGAAATCACACATTTTAAACAGCAATTTTGTTTTTCTAATAGGCCCCACCCCGAAAGAAGTGTGGGCCCAGCAAAAAAATAGAGTAATATACAGAGAAAAGAAGAAGATGGAGCCCGTGGGAAAAAATTGCTCCGCGTCTCTAACATTTGTTCCCATTTAGAGAACCGAGGAGCACAAGAGATCTGTTGGTAAGTGTGTATTCTTTGTTCCTCCACATGTTTTCTTAAAGATTTGCCAAGTAGATAGTTATAGCTATTGAACTAGTTCTCTCCATTTTTTTTTCTTTGTACCAGGTCAAAGTAGAGAATTGTTAAAAAAAAAAAAAGGGTCAATGTACATTAAAAGATCTACTAGTCCCCCTTCCCCAAAAAAAAAAAAAAAAAAAAAAAAAAATTATGATCGAAGAATGATGAGACAAACTCTAATGGGTTTAATTTTTTTTTTATCAAAGATAATATTTTTCTTGTTCAATAAGTCTATTCCATTGATTATTGATTATGAGTTTTATTTTTATTTTATGAATACGTGTCTTTGGAGGAAACAAAAAAGAACGCAAAATCTTTCGGCAATTTATTTCATATATAATTGACTTCGATGTATGTGTGATGAACCAACATGTTGCTCTCATTCGAATAAGGAGTCAAGTGGCTTATATCCTCTACTTCATGATCATTCATGTATCCAGGAGCTCCATATTAATTTTTGTCAATCCAAAATAATGATATTTCACTTAAATTTTTTTTTTTTGTAAAAAAATTATTTCATGCAATGTTTTGATTTAATCAAATTTCCTCTACTTAATAATTTATCTATAAATTTAATCGAGAACGTAGAAAAGAACTAGATCTGTTGGAAACTTGTCTTTTCGACAAAACAAATTCTTATGGAAAACAATAAAAATATATATTGCCTTTAATATACATGGAAAATCTACAATAAAAAAACTAAACATAAGAAATTATTAATTATTTTAAGTAAATAATATATAGATATAAAAATAATAGAAAAAAGGAAAGTAAATAAATTTGGGACCACCAATATAAATTGTAATTGAATGAGAGAGCAATTTCATATTTTTAATGAAAATAAGGTGGATTTAATTATATAGAGGGTACAAATAGCATCGCCCAGTAATTATTGTTGCATCAAAAGGGAATGTGAACGATCATAATTAAAAAACTTATCTTCGGAGGCTGAATCTGTCTCTCTTTGACCGTTCTCACCATCCAAATGTGACAATCTCATTGGGGAGAGCGTTGTTGCACACTGAATTACACGACGCTTCAACCTCCCACTGGTTTGAAGTTTGAACCGACCTTCCTAACGAAGAAGCCTCAAATAACTTTCTCCTTTTGAGTCTTGACGCTTTGTGGATTCTTATCTCCAATATTAGTGAATGTTAGTATGGACAAAGATGTGCTACTACTTAGAGACACAAAAAAGACCTTGCGATTTGTACAAATCAGTCAAGTTAGGTGTTTAGCATTTGTAGGTGGCACAAATCAATATTGTTTACATGAAATTGATAGGGTTCAAACAAATAGCTTTCGATTCTTGAGTTGGAAATTTTTTGACATCCCGATCATTTGTGGACCTGGAGTTGACTCTCTCTCCTTTACCCATGAACTTGAAGTTGAACCAAGCCGGGCCGAGGTCCCCAACATTAGGCATGGGGACCTAGTACCCTTGCTTGGGACCCCCCGTGAAGGTGCCTCAATCCCTGGCGGTCAAGCTCCAAGGTTGGGATTGGGTCCATTGAGGCTGATCTTATGATCTTGACGACCAAGCTCACATCCCTCATAGTCGAGCTCAATCACATATAGCTGAGCCCCAATGCCGACACTTGAACCTGAGGCATAAGATTGTATGAATAATGTTTTCTTCAAGGTGTGTTTGATAATTTCCCTATGATAGACATACGAAAATTACTCTTATATTATTCACAAAATGCAACCATATATAAAAGAATTCCTGAAAATGTCACTTTGGCTTGCACTATTTTGACTCCCTCAATGACGGGATATACTTTATTTACACTAAAGAAATAAATTTGTTCTTAATTTTTCGATTACAATTTAAGTAATAGTCGCATTCCTTTTTTTTTTTTTTTTTTTCACTTTTTCTTTCTATTTAGAATCTAGTCGCCATATCTTGCCATCTCTATCTCTATCGCGGCACATCTTTGAAGAGATCCACTCTCGCACGCACAAATCTTGGATAAAAGATTTGGACTTTCTTGACCAACAAACGGAGACTTTTCACGGATTTTTTTTTTTTAATAGAAAACACTTATCACGTTAATATTTCCCTTAAAGGTGAACTCTTATTCAAACATGAAAGTTGATATTTAAGATTTTTTTCCACATATTTAAATTCAAAATGTAATTTAATAAGTAGTGAGCATTTAATGCTTAGCAAAAGGAAAAAGATAAATGAAAAGAAACTTAAGTGAATCTCATCTCTCTCAGGAAAATAATCAATGGATAAATGACGAGGCTCAATCTTTATGTATAGAATTGAATCGGGTTTTAAATTTTTTTAAATAATTCAATTGAATCTTGCACTTTTATCTATCAAAGATAAAAGTCAATTAAATTTAATAAATATGAGATATTCGATATTTAAGAATGTCTTGTCACATTACATAGATTATAGATAAATTGGACCAATATTTGTACATTATAATTGTACAAGAAAATTCCAAATAAGGACCCAAAGTGGACTAATTTTCTCAAATAAGGACCTTAAATGAACTGTGTGTCGGATAAAGGCATAAAGTGAATCCAAATTCTGATTTTACAGATTCGAAATGAGAAACTGTCATCCCAGTCAACTGAATTGGGATGCCCCAGATCTGACATGTCTCGTGAAAGGAGTAACATGAAGCTCAGAATTATGGGCGTATAAAATATTCCAAGGGGATTGGTCTATGGTCGATTCAGTAAAAAAGAAATAGTAATTCTTAGTTGGACCTCGTGAAAAAAAGACTTCTTTATTTTGTGAAATTAATCATTAATTTCTTTTAGAAGGAAATAAAATTATGTTTATGTTCAAGTAGCAAATATGTCATGGTTGCAGGAGTCTATCCATCGCATATAGGCTTTAAGGACATCGTAGCATAACCGTCGAGGTGATGTCAGGACCTAAAAGATCGAATGGAAGGATACATAGACAAGTAAATCCCTTATGAATTACAACCCTTAAAGGGATTATCGTTCAAAGGGAAGTAGACTACTCAAGAATTTCACATTTCATTTATGTAGTAATTTAGAATTGAATAAAGAATTCTAAAAATCTAAATAAAACGAAAATAAGAATGAATCAATGAAATATTGCTTGGTCTTCACTGCTAACTTGAGTAAGGAGTAGATTTTTGGAGGTTTTTCGAGAATTTGAAAGCGAAAACCCCTTTTTTTTTTATTTGGTGTAACTACTTGAGCCGGATGAAAGGAAACTTTCACGTCCGATTTTGAGGGGGGGAGATCCTATAGGATCCTATCCCAATTTTTCTTTTGCTAGGCCCATAGCTAAAAAACCTACTTTCTTACGATTACGAGGGTTATTCGAATATGAAATCCAATCATGGAAATACAGCATCCCACTTTTTTTTACTACTCAAGGCTTCGATACATTTCGAAATCGAGAAATTTCTACTGGAGCGGGTGCTATCCGAGAACAATTAGCCGATCTCGATTTGCGAATTATTATAGATTATTCATTGGTAGAATGGAAGGAATTAGGAGAAGAAAGACCCACGGGTAATGAATGGGAAGATCGCAAAATTGGAAGAAGAAAGGATTTTTTGGTTAGACGCATGGAATTGGCTAAGCATTTTCTTCGAACAAATATAGAACCAGAATGGATGGTTTTATGTCTACTACCAGTTCTTCCTCCCGAACTACGACCCATCATTCAGATAGATGGAGGTAAGCTAATGAGCTCGGATATTAATGAACTCTATAGAAGAGTTATCTATCGGAACAATACTACATCAAGTGGAAGTGGGTGGTCCGTGGCTATTCTCTAGTAATTTAGTCATTTTTAAGCCGTGGATGCCAAACACACCCCTACACTATTATGATTTTTCTACATGTGCATTTTGGATACAAGTATTAAGTCTCCCCTTAGAATGGTGCGCAAATCAAATGATAAGTAAAGCAGTTAAACGCATTGAGAGAATGATGGCAACAAAAGTTGATATAAAGGAGGGGACAACATTAAGAGCGAGCTGAGTTAGAGTCGAACTCAACTTGAGTGATCCTTTTGAAAACAGGGCAATTAATTCGTATTGAAGGGAAAGCAATTTGGCTTGACTTCCACTATGAACGGCTTCCTTACTTTTGCTACTCCTGTGCACGGATTGGACATTATGTTGTGCATTGTCCGGACATACCTTCTACTAAACTAAATTTGAGGGAAAAGAGAAGATCACTTTTGGTCAATGGTTACGTGCCGAAGTCAAGGAGTATAGTCTGTACTAGTAGACTTTCTACACATCAAAGGCTTCCTCTAATGAGTCTGAGGAAGTGATTCTAGAAACTCCACCATCCATGACCCTTAAAGTTCCTGCACTGCCCCCTCCTGAAGATTTAGATGCAAGATCTCACCCTAAATCAACTGTGTCTCCATACAAATCGAATGAAACTAATCAACAGCACTATCGTCATGAAGGAACAACAAAGGGGAATACCATCACTATTGACTTAATCCCTTTCTCAGCTAAATTAAAAGGTATCCAGCATTCCTCTCCCCCTATAATAGCAATGGCAACAAGTATTC
The DNA here is from genome assembly GCA_014182885.2 of Eucalyptus caleyi. NCBI lineage: Eukaryota > Viridiplantae > Streptophyta > Magnoliopsida > Myrtales > Myrtaceae > Eucalyptus > Eucalyptus caleyi. Next base: position 2,381,605 of record CM024472.2, on the reverse strand, counting down.
TAGCGATGCAAACCTTACCTTTTGTTGGAGCTATGAATGTATCACTTCAGCAACGTATTCCTGCCGTCTTGCCTCCTCCAACGACGGTTCCTCCGGCTAGAGTAATGATCACTGCACCTGTCATGCACAGAGAAATTCATGCTAAGACTGAGGCTCTTACGACTACTAAGAAAATGAAGCATTGCAAACTAGCAACCAAAACAGGAATGGCCAAGAAACTCAAGATGTATAACCCTTACGATTTGGCTTCTCATATATCTAAGTGTTTTGATGACAATCACTTACTTGACACCCCTGTCTTAATGGTCGAGGAAGTCTGCAACTAGGCTGAGGTGGCTTGCCCCAAAAAGCCATCGGTGGAAAAATGAAACTCCTTTGTTGGAACTGTCAAGGACTGGGCTCTCCCCTGACAATTCAAGCCTTAAAGGCCCTAATGGCCAAAGAAAAGCCCGATGTAATTTTTTCGATGGAAACAAAGAATAGATAGCATGTGCTTTCAAGAATGCAACGAAGATTTAAGTTTCCTAACTCTCATGTAATCAACTTGGTGGGCATGGCTAGAGGACTGACCATGTTTTGGCACTCAAATATATCTCTACAGGTGGAACTAGTTACTCCGGACTTTATAGATACCATATGTACAAATACAGGGAGAGGCATACCAATGTGACTGACTTGTTTACATGCACCGGCAACTCTTCAATTGCGACAACCCTTATGGATAGCCCTCCGAAGAATCGCCTACTCCAACTCTTTACCTTGGGTTTGTGCAAGGGACTTCAATGAAATAACCTACCATTGGGATAAAGTGGGTAAACGATCACCTGATTTTCATTGAATGCAGCCCTTTAGAGAGGTTCTCCACGATTGCGCATTGATGGATATTGAAAGCAAGGGTTGTGCTTTTACCTGGATGAACAACCGAGAAGGAGATGACTTGGTTAAAGAAAGATTGGACAGGGTTCTCTGTAACTGGGACTGGCAGATCACTTTCCCTGAAGTCGAGTTGTTTGCTTTACCTGCAATGGGTTTAGACCATAGCCCTTTGGTGCTAACTACTGATGCAAAACCGTGTAGAAAAAGGAGTACTTTCAAATTTGAAGCTTACTAGTTGCAAGATCAGGCTTGCCAAGATATTATAGCAAAGGTTTGGTCCTCACCTACAGCAAATGGATATAACCTACCATACAAATTGAAAAATGTCAGTTGGGCTCTGTTGAACTAGAGTAGAGTCACATTTTCTAAAGCAAATGATCAGATTGCAACTTTACAGCAGCAGCTACAATCTCTAACAGATCAAACACACAATCCCTATGACAAACAGCTTCGTACACAGTTGAAAGAAAAGCTCCACAACGCTTGGTAGCAGCGGGAACAATATTGGGCTGCACTCTAGGATAAAAGTGGATTAGGTGGGGTGATAAACATACTAAGTTCTTTCATGCCACTACCATCCAGAGAAGACAACGGAACAAAATCAGGATGCTGTAAGACAACAATCAATGCTGGGTTAGCGACGATCACCAGCTAAAGGAAATGACGATAGATTTCTTTTCCAAACTATACATAATAGAGGGCTATCGAGACTATGGCCCGATTCTTGCCAAATGCGGGCGTGTTGTTACTAATGATATGAAAACCAAATTAATTGCCACAATCACCCGAGAGGAAGTTCAAACAGCCACCTTCCAGCTAGGGAAAACTCAAGCACCGAGTCCTGATGGTTTCGACGGTCTTTTTAATCAAAACCACTGGGACATATTACAAGATGAAGTCTACTTATCGGTGCAGCATTTTTTCCAATCTGGATTGATGTCCTCGGAACTAAATAGAACCATCATCTCACTTATAGCGGAAGTTCCTAACCTAGAATGTTTAGACCAATACCGACCCATTAGTGTTTGTAATTATGTCTACAAAATAATCTCCAAAGTGCTTGCCAACCAATTGAAACCTATCATTCCTGAACTAATATCTATGGAACAAAGTGCTTTTATGAGTGGCCACCAAATCCAGGATCACATTTTAATTGTTCAAGAAGTGCTTCATCAGATCCGGAAAAGGACTAGAAAGCGAAAATTTCAAGCGGTTGTCAAGATGGACATGAAAAAAGGCATATGACTATGTTGAGTGGGATTTCCTTAGAAATTATATACTTAAGTTGGGATTCCATTAAACTTGGGTTTAGTGGGTAATGCAATGCCTCTCTACCGTTTCTATAAGTGTAAAATTTAATGGGGAGCAACTGAATTACTTTCATCCAACTCGAGGCATTCGACAGGGAGACCCTCTGTCACCCTATCTCTTCATCCTTGTGGCAAATATCATGTCAACACTCATCAATCAAGATCTCCAAATGGGAAACCTCAAGGGCATATGGTCTCCTACTCTGACCCATTTATTTTTTTGCAGATGACGCTATATTCTTCCTAGATGGGAAAGTACAGGAATGCCAAGAACTAGCCAACATTCTGAACCAGTATTGTCTAGCTACGGGACAGGCCATAAATCGGAACAAATTTGGCATATATTTCAATAAAGGCTGCCCTGACAGACTTAAGGAAAGCTTAGCATAGGAACTCCGAATCCCGGTATTAGAGAAAACGAGTAAACACCTTGGTATCCTATCGGACTGGGAAGATCCAAACAAGACATGTTTGCCTGGATACTAGGGAAAGTCAATGCAAAGCTTGATGGATGGAAAGAAAGTCTTATTTCTAAAGGTGGTAAGGAGGTTCTTATAAAAACTGTTGTACAGTCAATCCCACAGTACGCAATGTCCATTTTTAAAACTCCCGTTTGCTTTGTAAGTCCATTGAAAAAAAAGATTGCAAGATTCTGGTGGCAGACAAACAGCCAAAAAGCAGGAATACACTAGAAGAACTGACATACTAAAGAACGAGAAGGAAGTGAGAGGACTAGACCTCATTGCTTTATTGAAAGCAGTGTTAGGCAAACAAGCCTGGCGCCTAATATAGCAACCTAATTCTTTGTGGAGCAAGCTCTTTAAAGGTATATATTTACATTCACAGGATTTCTTACATGCTTCCAAAGGTACTCGATCTTCCTAGGGTTGGCAAAGCCTATTGGTCAGACAGGATTCCATTTTATCAAAGACTCAATGGTCGGTAGGAGAGGGGACTAACATAAGAATTCGTGAGGATCAATAGCTCTCTACAGGTCAAATAGGTGGAATTGCTGCTACAGGAAAACCTAAAAGAGTAGCTGAATTGATCGATGCAGAAACTAATTGTTGGAATGTGACGTTACTACAACTCTTTGACGCTAGGACTATAGCGAAAATTCTCAAGATCCCGATAAGACCTCACTATGCGGCAGATCAGCTTATTTGGACAAGCACAGTTCGAGGTGAGTATACCATGAAAAGTGCTTATCGTGCTATTCAGAAGACAACAACTAACATTAATGAAAACAAAGCATCCTCTTCTTATCAACAACCACAGCACCTTTGGAAAAACATATGGAAACTCAAAATTACTCCCAAAAATCGTCTTTTCCTTTGGTCACTATGCCAAAACGCTCTTCCTACTAAGGACAACCTCTTCTTCAGAAAAATCAGCCCATACCCAGTTTGCACTCTATACTTAGCTCAACAACCTGAAACATTAGAACACTTACTTTTATTCTGTCCATGGACATCCAAGTATGGTCTCACCCCCAAATCAATATTTGTTTAACACCCTCAGAAATTAATCGCATAGAGACATGGATTGCAAATAGGTTTGAACAGAGGAACATCTTACCTGGTATGGAGATTATTTCCACAATATTATGGCAAATCTAGAAGGCGCGCAACAGCTACATCTTCTGCCAGCAAAGTCTCAATCCCTCATATGCGGTAGCTGCAACACTTGCCCAAGCATGCACAGATAAGGTCGCCTCTGTCCATGGGGCCTGATTAGCTCAAAGAAACCCAGATCCTTTCACATCTTAGAGGCCCCATGATCCAGGAGTCCTAAAAATCAATATAGACAGAGCATTTCAGCCAAAAAGCACTATAGGATCAGTAGCATACCTTTGCCGCGACCATACCGGTAAATTGATCGAAGGCTTTACCAAAGATGTACTTGCTTCCTTAGCATTGCAGGTGGAGATCCAAGCACTAAGTTTAACCCTACACCACCTGCTGAACACCAACAAGACAACATATCCACTTATCATCGAGTTCAACTGTCTCGTGATGGTTGACACAGTGCGAGATCTTTAGGCACCGCCATAGGAAGTCATAACGTTGATTGCCGAGGTTGTTGCAATGCTACCCCATTTTGAAAGTCTGCTCATTAGGTTTTGCAGAAGAGAAGCAAACATTGCTGCGGATTGGGCTGCTAATGCCCATAGCTATGGGTCTTTGCCTTCGACTTGGGCTACTTCGCCCCCTACTCCCTTATTAGACCTTCTTGTCTCTAACGCTTTTGAAGTGGGATGTAATGTTTCTTTTGACTAAATGCAAAGTTTCTTTTCAACCAAAAAAAAAAATCAGTCCAGCGACCCGACCCGGAGCCCGAATTCCCATGGGAGGGCAAGGCCATGTCAGTCAACATTCGTGTTTGCTAGTGCCTTCTCCGCCTTGACTCCTAGGCCCCACCAAACTTGAATGCTAAGCAAGGCGCACGTGTAAGCTGCGAGCCACGCGTCACCTCCTCTTTCTTCGCTCGTGTCGCCTCGTACGTGTGGCTCAGTGGACACCAAAGTTTTTCAGTCGCCTCAACATATAACTCTCTCTTTTTCCTTTCCTTATAAACCATCTTATAAGCCATCGATAATTCTTTTTTTATTTGCATTTCGCATGAACAAGATTGTCGGACATAGAAACCGGGTAATGACAAGGCATGACCCGTTCGACAAAATTGTTGGAATCGTTAGAACACTTTGTGAAGGAATTGAGTCCATTCCATTCAAGATGGTGGCTCTTCGTCATGTACTTGTTCAACGTGATGGCGAAGAATGGTAGTTTAGCTTTGAAATTGCATTGCAAAGTGCTGGAATTTGGATGATAATTTTGGAGATATTTTATGAATGATGCATGTTTCTTGTGGAAGAGTAATGTCATTTTCTAAGAGCTCGGTATTGTCATTAGGGTAATTAAATCGATAAGACGGTGTCGCAACCTAAATTTCGGATGCACCACTTAAAACTAGGTTAATGGACTACTAAGTCTTTAAACTTAGCTCGGGCTCTCCCAAGCCCATATCAATTCACGACTTAATGTTCAAATATTTAACATGCAAAAGATTATTATCTAGGAGTCGCAAATAATCGGTTTACGGAAGGCCGATTAGATACCTAAGTAAAATAATGGGAGAATTATTTTACTCCTGACGAAACAGAAACTAAGAGTATGGGGACTTAGTTACACTAGATTTCTCTAATTCCCTTTCGATACCATTTCCTTTTAATTTCCAAAAATATTTTTTTAGGCAGTTTGCATTTATTTTAACCTAAATCTCTATCATGCAAAAATGTGATCACACGGATGCTCATCCACTATTAAACATTCAAATAAATAAATTGCATCACACAACGCAAATCACACAAAACAAATGATTTTTTTCGGGGTTTTCTTTGAAATTAGAATTCTTTTATAAAAATGCATTTTTAACTACGTGACCTAGTTTTGCTTAAAAAAATTATAATTAAATGATCCTATTATGCAAACTAGTTAATATGCACCTCATGATCTAACTTTACTAATAAACAAATTCTAATTAAATGATCCTATTATGCAAACTAGTTAATATGCACCTTATATTTTTATATTTTTTATTAGAAATTTAGAATTAATAAAAACTCTAATTAAACTATCTAAAATAATAATAATTTTCAAATTTATTCTAGGGATTAATTTGACTTAAACCCTATCCTATCTTTGGAAAAATGAGATAATTAAAATGTGCGAACATTATCTAAAACTCTATTTTAGAAAAGTTATCTAGGTCCAATCCTAACTTATTTCTAAAAATGCAATCCTAAAAATGTAATCCTAAAAAAAAAAAAAAAATCTAATTTACTAAACCTACATGTCTGATTTACTAAACCTATATGCTCATGCAGAATTTTGATTTTTCTTTATTTTATGATTTTTAGTTTTTTTAACATAAGTAATTATTAAATAAATATTAAATCTAAACTATCAACAAAATAGAGGATTAAAATAATCGAAAAAATAACCTGTTGTCTCACGGGTTAAATTAACGATTATCATAACCCTAATTATCACGACAAAGAGTTCAAAATAATTAAAAATTTAATCCGAAGTCTTACGATCAAATTAATAATTATATTTATTTAATAATAAAAATACTATCAAAAAGCCCAAAAATTAATATAATTAAAAAAAAAAAATGATCCGACGTCTTACGGATCAAATTAATAATTACAATAATTCTTGACAAAATCCTTACGGATAATGCCTACAAAATGCACAAATATTAACATTGGCAAACCACATTCTAACTTAAACAATAATAACAAAACTTAAAATAAGTAAAATAAAAAATAATAATAATAATAAACTAAGGACTCAACACTTCTCGCCGCCGGTGGAGCGGCTATGACGTGGGCGCTCGAGCTGTGACGCGGGCGCTCGGGCGGAGGGGCGGCTTGCTGAACGGCGAGGGCGTGGGATCGCGGCAACGCGGAGCCAGTGTAGGCATGGGTGAGGAGCAGACGCGCAGTGGTGAGCGGCGCGGAGACAGCGCGGGCTGCTGACGCGGGCGTTGGGGGTGACGAGCGGATCGGCAACAGCAGGAGTGAGCAGAGGTCCAAGTGCAGGGGTGACGCGGGGGAGCTCGAGCAACGATGACCGGCGCAGGGGTTGATCCGCAGCAGCGGCGGAGTGGCGGTGGCACGGCGAGTAGATGTCGCGGGTGTCGCTTCTGGCCTCGATTTGCAGGACGGTGGGCTGTTGTGGGTGTTGGGCGCTGGTTGTTGCAGGGCAGCGGCGTACAGGCAGAGGTGGCGTGGCGCTGGTGTCGGCAGAGGCGCGTTTGGAGCGGGGCTCAAGCAGTTGGCGAAGGTGCGGCAGAGGCCGGGGGTGCAATTCGGAGACTAGTGATGCAGGGGTCGGTCACGCGGCAAAGGGAGGCCACAAAGAAGATGAACAGTGGCATTTTTTTTTTTAACTTTTCTCTTTTTTACTCTCTCTCTCTCTCTCTCTCTCTCGCCTATTCGCACATCCACTCTCTGCACTCACGTCTCTTTCGCTCTCTTTTCCCTCTTCCCCAACGAAAGAAAGGAGAAAGAAAACAAGCTCTCCTTTTTGTGTTTAAATTTTTGACCGAGCAAGAATTTCTTTTCAATTTTTTCCGAACCCCTTTTCTTGAAAAATGCAGCACTCTTTTATAGTGGTTCCAGAGCATTTTTATGGCATTTTCCAAGTTTTCATCTCTTGTCATATTAAATCAAATCTGTAAATTAGAGTATGATTTCGCAATCGCCCGATTTTTGCTCAAATTTCTTCCATTTTGCAAAATTCTTGCCCCTTATTTACTTGATTTTTAAATTGTTTCTGCATTTAACAAAATCCGAATATCCATAAGAATTCCAATTTTCATGCATAATCAATCAAATCAATTTCCTCTAATTTTTCATTTTTTTCTTTTATTTATTCAAATGCAATTTTTATTTTCTTATTTCCCTAGATTTGCTAAAATTAGGTGTCAATAGCTAATCGTAAACATGATATTGAAGGAGACTAACATCCGGAGTTCGAACCACTTCACATGCATCATCATATCAGTTATCAATCTTTAATCATTACGTGGTTGATTAATCCAATAATAGCAGTCCCTCCTAGCAATGGACTTACCAAGAAAAGCTATGCATACCAAACCCTTTAAATCAAGAAAACAAGGGAAACTGAAGTGGAGGAAAAGGAAGCAAATTACTACAGCCATACCACACAACACCAAATTAAAAACTTGTCACAATTGGCTTGATATTGATCGAAAAGATTGTTTGAGCATCACAAAAATCATTTTCTTTGTTTTTAGTTCCTTTCTATTTTCATTATGAAGGTTTTCAATAATAACCTCGGTTTTTTTTTTCCTTTTTAATTATTTTCTTTGATATCCTGAGGAATTTTTATTCCCTGAATTCCATTCACCTTAATCAATCAAAATGAGTTACGAGAGTTTGAGAGAGTGAGACCAGCACGAGAGGACTGAGCAACAATTTTTTTGCGTGTGCACTTCATGCATGTCAACAAGCAGGATTGACTCTATTTCGTAGCGCTTGATAAGGATTCAAACCCTTTATTCATCTAAGTGTAATTGAATCACTTTTCTTGAATTCACCTATAAGTTTGAATCAATGTAGATTTCAGTTTGCCAAATTTATTGTAGAGTCTAGTAGAGATTTATCATTTTTTTCAAGAGTGGGCAATTCACTTGCAATTGATTATTTTTGTATATATATCTATAAATTTAATGTAAGATTTTTTTGGGGATGGGGGTTGGGGGTGCGGGTGAACCCCTCCCTCCTCTTTTCGCTAATGTAGGTTTTTAAGGAGTTGAAGAATTCGCTAGAGTCCTCTGAAAATCTCACAAACCCATTAATTAAAATTGCATTAACCGAATGATAATTTTTAAGAGGAAATTGTAATTTTTTTATTTTACTAATTAGTAATTATAAATCGTTGAAATATTTAGTTGATTGGAAATATTTTCCATGCGATGATGTGATTAATTTGTACATGTTCCAGTTGAGTGTTGTCTAGCTTTTCTTGATTATGTTTCGTTTTTTTTTTCTTTTTCTAGTAGCTCTCAATGGTTGATGAGAGAAGCTTACATTATAGTTCCTTCGGAGACGTGTAGTCGATGTCGTGATTTGTGCATGGTTCAAGCAGCAACTGCTCAACGTTCTCCCTTTATAAAAGCGAGAAAATAATCCATAAAATATCACATTTTTATCAATTAAATTTTAAATCTTCAATTGTGTTTATTAAATCATAAATATTTTCATTTTTTGTCAATTGATTTAATTTAATTTGATTAATTTTGATTAGAAATCGTCGATGTAGACATAACCGTTCCACGTGACACGATTAGCGCAACATAATATAATATAGTTTTTATAATATTTTTTTTGAAATTTAAATTTCTTTTTGAGGAAATATAAAAAACCCAAATCGTAAATTGGTACAGAGTAAATTTAGCTTCTGAATCTTGTTAGCATAAATTTTTTTATCCTCAAATTAAAGTACAAACCTCCCTCGGTTGTTTTTATTACGGACATTATTTTATCATTATTATTAATTTTTGCGAATAGCAAAAATAATTTTGTCGAATGTCGAGTTTTTATTAGGGGCATTATTTTGTCATTACTATTAATTTTTGTGAATAACGACTGAAACCCGGAGGAACACGAATTCCCGCGCGAGGGGCGACGCCACGTCGGTCAACATTCGGGTTGCCAGCACAGCACCTTCTCCGCCTTGACTCCTGGGCCCCATCAAACTTGCACGCTGATGCTGGTCAAGGTGCCACGTGTAAGCGGCGAGCCACGCGTCCTCCTCCCCCTCTTCCCTCGCACGTGCAGCTCAGTGGACTCCAGAGTTTCTAGGTCGGCTCGTGTCACCTCGCACGTGCATGGTACTTCAGTGTTTTGCTTCGCATTGTGGTCCGATTTCTTGCACAAAGAATGGTTCGACTTTCCTCGAGATCGGAAGCCGTTGATCGGGATGTTTGATGAATCATCTGGAGCTCATTTGAGTATCCATCGAGAGTTTTTGAGAAGGTGAATATAATTTTGTTTTGATCTTTCTATGAAATGCCAGTTATCATTTTTTTTTGTTTTTTTGAATCAAATGAAGATTGGTTGTATGAATTTTTAAAGCATTTAGCTAGAGCAGAATCACCATCCAAGTTTAATAAATTTTCACTCTTGGCCTAAATTTATGGGCAAACCATAATAAAACTCTCATCACGAAAATCACTCTCGATATATATACTACCACAAAAATCCCCGAACTTGACCTAATATGATCCCAATAACCCAATTTTTTCAAGCCCATCTCTATTGGAATCCACAAGCCCATTTTAGAATATCAATCATCTGAGCCCATTAACCTATTATAACCATGTAATAAGCCCATTACTCTTTTCCCCCATATCTTTCTATTTTCCAAAATATCTTCACTACGGAGAACGTACCAGCCATTGGCCGAAGCATGCGAAACCAGAAAACCAACAATCGAATGTCCTTACACCAAAACACGACCTTCGCCATTGGCCTTTTTCATCCATCACCGCCGGTCATCTGGCGGCGGAAACTTCAATATCAACGAACGTACTCAGAATACCAAGAACGCCCGAGGTTAATGCAAGGATTTCAGGACATTACCAGAACATTCAATAAATACGCCGACCGGCGATCTTCGTTCAACTTCCTCACAAAGGACCACCGCAAGAAGACGGTCGAGTACAGAGAATAAAGCAAAATGCACAAGGAAACAAGAACACGGAGTCGAATGCATTAATAATGAAAGCTTAAGTGGAATTGAATCTACATACCTGAAAAAAAAATTATTTATAATTGAGTGATTTCATAACAACAAGCTCTTGGATCCGGTGATATCGTGGACTATTTCTTGAGCCTTCGAGACATTGTATCAAATGGCATATGTGTGCAACTAAGGGATTGATTCTAACCATGAATCTAAGTGGTCTTTTGGTTAAGAAAAAGAACATAAAGAAAATTAAGAAACTTGGGAAAAACAAAAAAAAAAAATTGCAAAAATTATTCATGTCCAATGTCGGCCTTGCCAAGAAGGTTGGCCGATATTACTAAATTGCCATGTCAGCGATTTAGTCAAATTAGTTGAAATAACTAGATCAATAAATCATAAAAAGATTTCCAATTATATTGAAAATTTTAAAAAATGTTTATAATTAAGTAGTCGCAATTAAAAAGTTTAAGATTGAATTATTTGGACAAACATCTCGATTAATATCCTATCAATTTTCATATCTTAAACTCAAGTTAGATCCCACCACCGCGGATAATGTATTCAAAATTTTATTTATGCCATCTTCAAAAGTTTGGGATTAAATTAATTAATTCTTCCGAGGAAGCCGGTAAGGCTGAATTGGGTGGTCATAGAAGTTGGTGTCATCCCCGGTCAAGCAAGAGGGCAAGTCAACCTGCTGGTCCTCGAAAAGTTCGTCCTTGGACTCGCGAGGTCGGCCCGGGTCGTGGCTTCCGAGGAATGGAATAAAGCCGCCGATCGGTGAAATGTAAGGGAATATATTTTGACATATGACAATTTAATATGCAATTATTAATTGCCAAAGCAGGCGGGTGTGTTTTTCTTAATAACGAGTAAAGCCTGGGAAACTACCAGCCAATGATTGCATTTATGTGTATGTATATATAATTTAACGGGTGATCTTTCCTCATTATTAAAAGTTTATTAAAAATAAAAGCATCTAGAATTTATCAAAAGTTTGAAGGTACTAAGCTGGAAAATGAAGAGAATGCTCATCATTGATTATAATTTGAAAATAATAAGTTTAAGATTTTTTGGGCAATTTTCCCATATAATGTTTTTCTTCGTAATGCATTAAAGTTTATGTGCTATTTTTTTTTATTGTTTTCTCTTTGAAAATTCTTTTTTTTTCCTTAATTCCCATTTTCTTGTCTTAATAGTTATGATCACATTCTACCTTGAAAAGAATAAGCTTCAGTCTTGTCTGTAAGCTTATCGGACTATGATGAGGTGATGTCATTTCTTTTCTCAAATTTCTTATTATACCTTAAAATTAGATGGTAGAAAAGGATTGAATGTGCCTCAACCTGATCGATAAATCAAGTACCAAATAGGTTTCTAATTTCTTTTACTCAGGAATTGGCCCCCATGTGAACTAGCTTGAAACTGATCGGGTTGGTTTTTAGGTAGAATTGGGTTAGTTGCTCACCCAAAATTTGATTAGAAACATTGAAATTAGGGAGTCTTGAGTATAAACGTGGTGAGTGTAAGGAGACGAAAAGCAGAATTTTTTCCTACTTTTTATGAGGCGATTATATCGTGATTTTTATTTTTCTTTTGAGTAGAAACCTTGGTTCTAGCCTATTGCGTTTTGGTGAATTAGTGAAATTATATGACCCCCAAAAAAAAGAAAAAAAGAATTAGTGTTTGGCAACGGGGCTGACTCATAATCCAGTATAGTAAAAATAATGAATTTGATAGATTTATTTATTTGTTTGTTTGTTTTGATTTCTACTTCGATGAAGAGAGAGAATCCATGTTGAAATAGAATGCTGCAGGACCAAGCAGCCCAATTGCTGGGCTTGACCACCATTTATGGGAAAAAAAAAATACTGGAGAAAAAACTAGCTTTTAATTTATTCAATAGAAACATTAAAATAGCTTCAATGCTCGTATCTCACGTTTCCTAACCAAAAACTAATCACCCTTGCGAATTCCATTTTCAAGATTATTGAAACTTCCCGAATTGATATGTAATTAGTTATTCACTCTAAACCATGATGATGTTATGAGAAGTGCGATTTGTTATCACTGATCGTGAACTACACGATGATCAACCTTCGAATGTTGGAAGAACACAAAAAGCTTATAGTCCGTGACGACCTTGCCACTATCTCCAAGCTTATAGGCTCCTGGAAAGGACAAATTAACTATCTAATTAGCTATGAATTGATTAAGCGTTTGTATCTCTTGATTGAGTTCACTGGGGCTCCAAAAGATAAGAGCAATCAAGTCAAATGAAATGAAAGGGAAATTCGAGAACTCACCACACGCATCCAATTTTAATAATTTGGTAATTGAATTTAATTTCACTACATAATAAACTGGTGGATAGTATCTACCGGTCACGCCCTGGCAAAAGTAAAAAAAAAAAAACATTGGAGCACAATTGATTGTATTCTTGGAGATAAAATTTTGTTCAATTGCTCCTCGTCATGTGCCGATTTCGACCGTATGCCAATGTCATGCGACTTTTGGTGGACGATTCTGCCTTTGTTTTTTATTCTCATCTTTGTGCTCACCCATGACTCGTTTTGATTTCACGTCCTGAGATCTTCTTTCCTTCGTATATCCTCCCACATAGGTCTAGCATGAATACTCTGCATGCATTTTTTTTTTTTATTATCAGGAATCGCAACTATCATCATCCTCTAAGAAACATGGATTTTCTTGGAATTTTTGAGAAATGATCAACATCGCAAGTTGCTTTCAAGTTTGCTTTACAATATACAAACATTAAACATGTGTATCTACAAATATATCTGGCGAGGGTGTCCCAACCCTTGCACCTAGGGGTGAACATATTGAACTGCCCAAATTGAGAACCGCTCAGACTGGATTTGGTCAAATTCCCATAGGAATCGGTCTAGTTCTCGTTTTCATAAAATTATAACTGATGATTTTGGTCTATTTTCCAGTTCTGAAGGGAAATTAGACCACCTCTTTTTGTTTAAAAATTTGTTTTTAATTTCTTAAAAATAACAATAAACTCTAAATTAGTAACAACTCTAGTAATTTTTTTTTTTTTTTGCTAAGTGATTGGTTCCATGGGTAGGTCTGATCCTGTTTCCGATCCTAGGACAATTCGGTATGTACCTTAGTCCCAAAAATTGGGAATCGGTCCTCTCGGTCCGGTTCCCAATTCCTAGGTGGGACTAGATTGGGAACCGATTACCCAACTCACACCAACCATTGCCGAGGTAGGCGACTGGTTTAGGGAAATAAGGAAAAAAGAAAAAAGAGAGAGGGAAAAAAGAGAAAAAGGAAAAAAAAAAAAAAAAAATTGTCCATATCAGTCATACCATAAAGATGACTAACACTAACCAAATTGCAATATCAGCAATTTCTGGTCAAAAATCCTTTAACATGAATGATCCTATGTGTAATTTGATATATATTCCCTTTATTTAAGACAATTTAATTCAAGCATTGTCGAGTAAATTAAACAATCACTTCTTAGCATTCAGACCACATGATCCCCGCCAGTTCTCAACCGGAATGACAACGGAGCACAATAGCTATTTGATCCCTATGACCATTTAAGGTCATTATCTCAGTCAGAGTTCCCAAATATTTTAGACACAAATAACTAATTATGTAGCTACAGAAAAATTAAAGTATAATTAATGTATCATTAGAAATTAATGGGTGGATTTGTATGATGGTGAATAAACATAGTTGCAGTACATTATGAACTGAAATGGATCATCATCACCATGCTGAGAAACTTATTATAATCTTCTTTGGGATTGTAAGGGCTGGTTAGGGCCATTAATGGCTATGGAATCCAAATCCGGCATAATCAACTAGGGTATGTAGCAGAAAATAGAAAGGAAAAAGCTAATATTAAGGGTGAATTAGTGGCATTAAAATTTATCAAAAAGGAAAAATTATTTGAAGGCTAATGATGTACATCGGCATGTGTTTTAATTAAGGGTGAATTAGTGGCATTAATATATTTAATCAATGGGCCTCTATGAAAAGGCAACATTCCTAATTCATAATCTAGTATTTTTTTTTTATCAGTCCTACTCTATTCCTACTCTACACTCACTCTCAGACTTTTGCCTCGCCTCTTGCGGGGTGTGGGAGTCGAAATCTACTCCTGAAACTTACGCGTCCCCACCCCATCCCCTCTGAGAATGTGGGGATTTGAACCCCTTACCTCCCCCTTCTATGTTGGAAGGGTGGTCACTGGGGCGTATCCTGTGGTTAATTCATAATCTAGTATAGAAAATTATGAATTTACAGATTCATTTATATAATTTGGTTGCTATTCTAGGGAGGGAGAGAGAGAATCCATGTTGGGTGAATTTTATTTTATTTTTTCCAGCTATGCACTATCAAAAAATGATATGGTTAGTTGCAAGAAGGGAAATGGGCACGTGAAAAAAGGCATTATAAAAGAAAATGGATAGGTGAGGTTTAGTCACACAATTATTTTTACCTATTTTTTAGTTTCTTTCACACAATTTGTTCAATTTGACAAGAGAAAAACCAGAAAACAAGGCGATGGATATCGATGTCAACCCAGTTCCTGCAAAATCAGCTTCTAATCTTTGTTTCCTTTTGTTTTTATTTTTTTTTTTTATGGGAGAAATGCTGAAAATAGGGAGGAGGGGGGTGTTAATAGTCAATTTATTTCTTAATTTGTGAATTCTTCATTAAATAATTCTTTTTTTTTTTTTTTTGGATTTTAGTAAAACCACAGAAATTTTGAATAATTCAATCTAAATCCAAATCTAATTAAATTGTTTCAAAAAACTTAATGATATCGGAAAATATTTTCCGGTAAAATATTTTCCGGGAATACGATTAGTTTTCCTTTATTTGGTGACATATAATCAAAAATGTTTTTGACATTTGGATATTATTGAAAAATGATTTCGATCTCATAACTTTATTTTAGGCAAATTTTTTTATTTTTATTTTTTTATTTTGAAAAAATCAAAATTTTAATTATTTTATTTTGTTTTCTTTTTACAAAAATTGGGCCAAAATCCAAGTCATTGGATGTTTGAAGATCGAGAAGGCATTCCTTCCTGTTTTGCAACATGTGTGGGGTTTGCTCATTGCACGTGTGTCCGTCTTTTCACGCGTGCGAGCGTGTGTCTCAAGCCTTATAATTACTCATTAGGGCTTCGAAAATTTTAATTTTAATTTAATTGAAATTTCGTATAATCACCTAGGCCTTCGATTTCAAAGATTGGTTCAATTGGACGGCCCACGCCTTCCCTCCCCTCCGCCGCCCCCCGGCCCCGGCCGCTTCCCCCCGCGACCCCTACCCCCACTCGCCCGCGAGGCGTGGGAGTCACGTGTCGCGTGTTGAGCCCATGTTTTCCCCCTATTATACTAAAATCCAGTGTCAATATTTCATGAGGTAAGTCTCAAACTTTTTGTTATCGCCGGGATCCATTTGATCTTAGCTCATTCCGATATGCCATCATTATAAATAATAATAATAATAATAATAATAATAATAATAATAATAATAATAATAATAATTAGGAATTGGTAAAAAAAAAGGTCAATTTTTAATTTTTAATTTTTCTCTCTTTAAAAAAAAATCAAATTATTAACTATTATTTTTAATTTTATTTTTTCTTTTCTTTTCTTTTCTTTTTCCCCCTTCCTCTGCCGCTCCTTTCCTATCTTGGCGAGCCCGAGCTCCCACATTTGGCGAGCCCCAAGCTCGCCATCATTTAATATTTTGGAAAATGTTTTCCAATTTTTTCAAAGGGGAAATTATTTTCCCGAATTTAAGTTTTGGTAGGAAATTTGTTTTCATTGACTAGGAAATATTTTCGGTCTACTCATTTTTCTAAGTGAACCGAATGCCAAAAAATGAGGAAAACGTTTTTCCATAATAGGTTTTTCATGAAACAAATGCACCCTACATAAACATTGGCCTACAATAATCTTTTTTTTTTTTGGGTGTTATAAATTGAAAAAAAAATGGAATAATAGCTTGGTAAATTTTAATTAGATATTTAAATAATAAGATATATCCATAAGATATTTCCTTAATAATCATTTATTTTGCGGAAAATAAATAGTTCGAAAAATATTTTTCTTAAAAGTGATTGCTTGCATTACTTACAAAAATAAATGAAATAAAATTATTTTCATCACTCATGAATATGTCCAAACGCACATTGTTTTCGATAATGAAATTTTTTATCAACTAATTATTTTAAACAATCATTTTTGGGGATATTGTTACCGTGGCATAAACACCGCATGATGGCTATATCATTAGTAATGAGCAAAAATAGCTTACATTTTTTTCTTTTGATAATATCTATTTTGTCGGAACAATTGAGATTCAAATTATTCAAGTATTTCGAAATTTATGGTTCTATTTTCCTTTTGAGCGAATGCCACTTTTGTATTATGAAAGAATTTTGTTTCATGTATTTATTAGACATTCGAAGCAATTTATTGAAGTATCTTGATAATACGTAACGGCGGAATCACTTGATTTGCAGAGAAAATTGATTGACCACTGAGCACTTGCGTGGTCACCAAAAAAGATTTTTGGAAAATTAAAAAAAAAAAAAGCACGCAGAAGATGTAAATAGAAAGCGTAAAAGTTAAAAAGCCTTGAAAACTGGGGGCAAAATCCATAGGAAGATTTATATTTTTACGTGAGAGATGGTACGTGAAAACGTGAGCACAAAAAATTGACGAAAAATCATAAAAGTAAGTGCATCCTAAGCTTCTATATCTGGCCAAAAAGTATTGAAGCCTTTTATACATGCGCTGCATTGCCTGGGCGAAGCAACAAGCCATGTCATCTTCTACCGCGTACCAAAACAACAAAGCAAAGCAGACAAAGGTCAGTTATCGAAAGATCTAATCCACATGCAATACCGCAAATTCTTCAATATCAATTCATTTTTAATTCACGAGCAAAAGATAATGCTAAGCGTGAATTATATGGTTCCGATCAATAATTATGCTCATATCCCAATAATCATCGACTCGATCGATCATAACATATCTTCAACATTGAAAAATTACATCTTAATCGCCTATCTATTACCAACTTGATTAAGAGCTAGTTCATGACAATGATTTTATGAAAAATGATGTTTATTTTTAAAATCGACAATCTTTTTCAGCAGTTGCACTTTGACCCTACATTATATCCATCCTTCTTACCAAATCCCCGGCGGTACAATGTCTCGTGCAAAGACTTTCAACTCTGCAAGTGCAAGCCTTGGTCAATGGCATTAATTGAATAGCATATAAATTGCATCGAGGGTGGTCCAAGAAAACAATAGATAAAAATCAAAAGAAAATTTACCAAAAATGCATGTACATAGACATTATACATATATATACGCGCGTGCGCGCATATACTAGACTTACCAACTGGCAGCTGATGTATACCTAAGTTTCTGTGGAGAACTTTCATGGTTTTTCTAGCCATTAGGACCTTAGTTGATGAAGGGGCGGGCTGGCTTGGTTTTTTTATGACCTATTGACAGCTAAACTTTTGCATAAAAATGGGTTAATTTTTACCTCAAAAATAAAAATTGCACAAGATATAGTTTAGAAACATTTATCTTATTTTTTCATTTTATTGGACCGACGGCGAATTTTTGAACAAAAAGGAAATTTTCGGATGGAATATTCGAAAAATGCAAAGAGAATATCGCACTTGATGCAACGATATATTCAGGGAATTATGTAGAGGCAAAATTGAAGATAAAATATGCCACAAAGGTCTAAACTTTTCCCCTATAAAAAATAGGGAGAGAAATCGCGCAAGGGGAGAATTCGCAAGAAAAATTCGTAGAAAGAAAGCGTGAGAAATAGGAAAAAAGAAAAAGAAAGGAACCCAAAATTAGTGATTTTCTTTTCTTCTGACAAGCTGCAGAAGAAAACAAAAGGAGAGGTCAGCAAAGGACGTGAGGAGAGAGAGAGAGAGAGAGAGAGAGAGAGAGAAACAAAAATAAAAAAGAAGAAAAAAGGAGTTCTTGTTCATCTTCCTCCTCCAGACCGTCCCCCGTCTGCTGCCCGAGCCGCCGGTCGCCACTGCCCCTGCACCCCTGCGCCGCCGCGTCCGCTCGCCGATCACTGTCACTGCTGCTCGCGACCCAGTGCCTCCGTTCGCGACCGCTCGGCTCTCGTCCGCCTCTCCTGCTGCGCTACCGCCGAGACCCCCCCTGCTGCCGAGTTTCTTCCCTCGCCGCGCCATCGCCGCCTTGTAGCCGTCCGAAGTTCCACAGCGCAGTCGCTGCTCCCGACGCCGGCAAGGCCTGAGCTGGTCGCTGCGTCTCCGATTTTGTTCCGCCGTGCTTCCGCGCACCCCCGCTGACGCTGCTGCGACCACCAGTCGCTCGAAGCCGCAACGCCACTGCCCGCCGCCGCCCAACCCGACGCCATTGCCACAGACACCAACAGCCGCGAGCCCCCGCGGCGCCAGACCTCCTCCTCCCACTGCTCGTCCCCACGCCTGCCGGTCTGCCAGCGCCTGACTCCTGCTGGTCCACCCAACGCCTGCAGGTCCGCTCGCTCCGCCTCTCTCTGCCTACACCAGCGACGCCGAACGTCCCCGAACTCCGACGACCGTACTTCCACAGCCGCGAGCATCCGAACGCCATCCCGCTGCTGGTCCGTCCGCGCTCCCTCGCTCCGCGACTGTACCTCTGCCCCGCGTCGCCGCGCCTCACCCGCGACCTCCTACTGCCCGCCACCGCGCCGGAGCGCCGCCCGATCCGCCGCACCCCTGCTGCCCGAGTCCCGCGCCTAGCTCCGTCGGTTGTCTCCCTCGCCTGTGTCGACGCTGCTGCTCTCCCCATTAGGTGGCTTTTTTTTTTTCCCTTTATTTTATTTTATTTTATTTTATTTTAAGTTTCAATATTATTGTGTAGGAAGGTGATTTTCATTTCATGAATATTCTAGGCATTATCCGCAGGGTTTTGCCAAAAATTATTGTAATTATTAATTTGATCCGTAAGACGTCGGATCATTTTTTTTAATTATATTAATTCTTTGGGCATTTTGGTTACTAAATCATTATAATTATTAATTTGATCCATAAGACTTTGGACCAAATTTTTACTTATTTTGAATTCTTTTATATGTGGTGATGTTTAGGATTAGAGTGATCGTTAATTTAACCTCGTGAGACAACAGGTTATTTTTTCGATTATTTTAATCATTTATTTGATAAATATCTTGATTAGTTTAAAAAAAAAATCAAATCTTGCATCGAGTGTGTTGGTTTAGGAAATTAGGATTGCAATTTTAGATAATTTTTGGAATAGATTAGGATTGGATTTAAATAATTTTTTTTTTTAGATAAGGGCTTAGATCATCTTTGCACATTTTAATAATCTCATTTTTCTAAATATTTTTCTAAGATAAGATAGGGTTTAAGTCAAATCAACCCCTAAAATAAATTAGAAAATTATTCATTTTAGATAGTTTAATTAGGGTTTTTATTAATTCCAAATTTCAATAAAAAATACAAAAATATTAGGCGCATGTCAATTAGTTTGCATGTTAGGTTCACTTAATTAGAAATAGTTTGTTAATAAAATTAGGTAATTTAGTTAGAGTGCATGTTTTAATTTCGAGATTAAAAAAAAAACCAAAAAAAATTGTTTGCTTTGTGTTTAATTCTTTTAATGCAATTTATTTAATTCATTTTGTGCATAGTCCCCGTCCAAAGGCAGACGAGGCAGACGAGGCAGACGGAGGTTGGAGGTGCTGCGGAGGACAGCGTGCAGGACGTTGCGGAGCATTGCGCCATTGACGCTGTGGTTTTTGAGCTCCGAGCGGCTGGCCCAGGTGACTTAGAATACGTGGCTGACATCGGAGAGAGGGGAGATCTTGGTGAGGGCGCTGGACTCATCGGAGATGTCACACTGGATGTACTCTATGGAGTGGCCGGTGTTCCGGGGGGGCAGGGGTGGCCGGCGACGCCATAGACCTTCCAGGGACCACCCCAGGGATGTTGGAGCACGGGAGGATCTCGGCCAAGACCAGCTCGTGGAAGATGACAACGTTTCAGAAGCTCGAGTTCTCGGTCCAAGACGTCCTGGAATGCACGGTCGAAGCTGCCAAAGGCTTGTGCTACCTGCACCACGACTGTTGCCTGCTGATCCTTCACCGAGATGTGAGGTCGAACAACATTCTGCTAAACTTGAGCTACGAGGTGCAAAGTCGCCGACTCCGGGTTGGCCAAGTTCTTGGCAGACGGTGGACGGTTGGAGTGCATGTCAGCGACTGCAGAGTCCTATGGTTACATTGCCCCTGGTGCGTCACACTCAAACTCTTTATTTTGATCATTCATTGATTAGTAGTTCACCAGTTTATTCGCATATATCACACAGGTCTAGCAAGAACACTCTGCATGTGTTTTATTTATTTATTTATTTATTATCAAGGCAGCAACTATTACCATCCTCTAGGAAACATAGATGTTCTTGGAATTTTTTAGAAATGATCAAGATTGAAAGTTGCTTTCGAGTTTGCTTTACAGTTTACAAACATTAAACATGCGTATCTATAAATAGATCCGATGAGGCATCCCCGCCCACAAATTCTAACGCGTACCAAAACAACAAGCAAAGCAACCAAAAGTCAACTACTGATGATCTAATGCACATGCAATACCGCAAATTCTTCAATATTATTTCATTTTTAATTTGCGAGCAAAGAGATCATGCTAATGTGAATTATATGGTCCTAATCAATAATTTGTGCTCATATCCGAACAATTACCGACTTGATCGTTAATGGCGTATCATGAATGTCAAGAAATTACGTCTTAATTGCCTCTCTATTATCAACTCGATTATGAGTTACTTCATGATGATTTATGAAAGGAATATGTCTTGCTAACGGCATGTCATTTTTTTTTCCCAATAATGGAACATTCTTGACCACTCATATTTCATGGAAAACCGGACCACTTTCTTCGCCAATTTTCAAAATATAAATAATAAATTCAGTTGCCATATGTTATCCTAATGCAACAATAATAGGAAATTGAGTTCTAAGTAAAGGAAAGAAACGATCCACGCGTATCAAACACTTCAGTTGACATACATACAGAGCTTGTGATATCGAGGGTGTATAAGATAATTTTTCTTACATTTAACTTTTCTTTCAAAATTTAAAACTTTTAAAAGATTAAGCTTTAAAAACTATAAATACTATATATGATTCTACATGTCTATATCGTATAGTTTGAAAAAAAAAAGAAAAAAAGAAGAAGAGTTTCGTATTTTTTTGCTAAATAGAAGTCTAACTACAAAAGTATTATATTTATGTTTTGCCCTTTCTTTCAAAATTGTGTACATTTGTTTTTTTGGAAGTGATTGTATTTCTAAAGTCGTCGATTACATTCCCACACCGTTTGTATGTACAGTTCTGTTTGAAGTAAAATTTGTAGTCATTTTTTGTTTACCTATGATATTTTCTATTTGGAATCACTATAAAATCCATATTCTCTAATAAAAATCGAAGAACAATTTTCAATAAAAAAATATGGTCACGGGATCAATTTCGGCAAAACTTAAGTATACGATCTTCATATTCGACTTCTATTTGGTATTAAAAAAAAAAACACGAAACTTCTCAAACTATAGAAACATAGGCATGTAGAACCATATATTAATCTTTTAAACGTTTTAAATTTTGATATAAAAGTTAAATGTAAGAAAAATTATCGCAAGCTGTATATGTACGTTAATTAAAGTGTTTGCTGTGCATGGATCCTTTTTTTCTATACTTAGAATTCAATTTTCGTTAATGTTTCATCAGAATAATTTATAGCAAGTGAATATTTTAAATATGATGTTTGTTTTTAGAATTTGTTTTTAGAATCGACAAGCTTTTTCAGTAGTCGCAATTATCTCGATAGTACAATGTCTTGCGCAAAGAGTTTTAGCTTTGCAAGTGCAAGCTTTAGTCACTTTCCATGGCATTAAACGAGCGAGCAGACCGAATCGTGGGTGGTCCAAGAAAATGGTAGGTTAAGACAAAAAAAGAAAACCAATAAACACTCATGAATATCGGAAGACATACCATTTATACACGACGGACGGTTTGTTCAAAATAACTTTTATTCTTTGTTCTTTGTTCTTTCTTATATTAGAGATACATGCGTTGTAAATAACTCCTCAATGGTTTTGAAAATTGACAAAACTTTTATTGATTGACTTTTGATTTTGACGTTGAGGTTTTATAGGGGTAAGCATGGATTGGGTGTGTGGTTCCGGCCTTGGAATCAGAAACCACCTACTAAGGACCAATTCTAAAAAGTTAGAATCAAGACCCGCCTATTGATTTTATGGTTCCACTTGGGAATTGGACCATTGGTCCACTTCAGCTCCAAGTGGATCCATGGAACTGATCCTCAATTCCTATCAAGCTTGGTCGGTCTTATATTCGGGTTGAATTGCGAGCCATTAAAGTTGATAAAAGATTGAAAACTATAAAGCAAAAGAAGAAGAAGATAATAATTAATTGAAAACTTAACTTCTTCGAAGGTCATGGTGTGGTCCTATTAAGGTTTTCTGATACCAGAAACATGTGGAGACTTAAACTACACATTAAAAGTCATAACCCCACAGAAGTTAAAACACTAATTGCTTGATTTATCCTTTTTCAACGTCAATCTAAATTAATCATGAGAATGGTTAGGGAGAGACTTGATTATACTCTTAAAACGAGATGTTGATTCTTATGGACATCTCCAGGTTGGTTCTCTCATTCCTTTACGTTTGTTAATTTTGTTTTGGTTGAGAAAGCAAGTAAATTTATTATTATAATGAAAAAAAAAAAGTAAGGGGTTAATCCTATTACATACCTAAAAGAAAATTTTAGTCAATAATGTCCAATAACTATGAATAAACATTTGGTCAAAAAAAGATAAAACAATTAAGTAATTAAAATGGAATATATATATATATATACTAGTCCGATCCGACAGCGAGCGAAAGGTTTCCACGCCTAGAATTGAGAACTGAATTGGGACTCACTGGTTCCACTAAATTGGAACTGAGACTTGGATTGGCCCTCATGGAAACCACTAGTTTCAATCTGGTATGATCTGGTTCTGGACGATTCGAGCAATTCCTGGTTTTTTTGCATACCGCTAGTTTTTTTCACGTGAAAACTTTGGATTGTTCAAAATGAAAGTATATTGGATACAATCTCTCTTATATGGAATATCTCAATCACTCGAACAATCAATTGAAGATGAAATACTCTTCTTAAAGGAAGGACTCAACTTTTGGAAACCTAGTGTGCTGTATGGGCAGTAGATCTTTCAAGAAACTTTATTTTCAGCAATCCTGAAGCAATCCAACGAGTTAATTGGATGAATAATTCTCCAAGAGCTTGTATCCAACTGTCAACTTGGACATTGAGGAGTATTAAAGGAAGTTGTGATGCTAAAGGAATAAGAGACAACTAAAGTTTTGAATTCCAAAGTTCAAGAAAGTCTTATCCTTGATATGTTTGTCTCTGTGAGCCCAGTTTTGTAATCTCTTAAATGTCATAAGCGTAAGATTAGACAATCTTTTACACGAGTTTGAGTAGTGAATACTCAATTCTTGTAACCTTTGATTGATTTATCATAGTAGAATCCAACCGATAGGTTATTAACATGAGAGAGTGGACATAGGTTTATCAAAACATAATCATTATAAATTGTCGTGTGCATTTTTCTATCCCTTAAACTCTTACTTATTTGTTGAGATAGATTATTATACATTGGTAAGATTTTATCACTACATGATTTGTCACTAGACTTTGTCCTATTGCAATATTGATATTGATTATCTTTTAAATTCTGCACATTCACCTATTCACCCCCTATGGGCTATAGTTTTAGCCCTAACAACCTAAACTTATCTTAACATCTAAATGTCGATTTGTATGTTTAATTCTTTCCTTTTTCTTTTTCACAATTATTACTAAGGCTTAGATAATATATTTCACTTTTGATGGAAAAATAAAAGTTCGTTTTGCTTTTGTCAATCATGAGCCGATAGGCTTTTAAACTTTTCGAGATGGCGTGGGAAAAAAAATGAAATTCTTATGAAAACCGTAAACTTTTTATCTTGCTGGGCAAAAACATTTGATTGGATTTTTTAATTTATATTTAAAATATCAATAAGAATAACTAAGAATAAACCAAGAGAAAAGATATATCGAAAAAGACTAAACTACCAACCGCCCCGATAGTAATTGCCTTTGCTGTGAGCGGGAAAAAAATTCTGCCTTTGCTGTGAGTGGGAAAAAACTCAACGGAGAGAGAGAGAGAGAGAGAGAGAGATTCTAGCTTACGTTCTTCTATAATATTTTATCTTTTTATTACATTTTCAGGTAGAAAATTGAAGATTCCATCGCAAGGTTAGAATGAGTTGTCTAGGCTGTAGGCCGAACTGCCTATTATTTGGGTAAATTATAACAATGATCATTGAGATTTTGTGACTTTTCTGACCATAACACGCAATTTTGATTCAATTATTTAATGGGCTAAACTTTCATTTTTGTTTGGTTTATGCATTTTGGCCTCAATTTGGAGGCATTCAATAAAACTAGAAATGAATTGAGTGAAGCTTATTATACGATCTTAGAGATGATACCCGTTAGTCGTTCGTATTATCTCTAATGTTTTCTTTTTAGCTGCATCTTATGCTCTATGTGCAAAGAGTATTACATAAGTTAATACATATTGATCACGAGTGTGACATATAAAGATTGACATGCGACTGAATGGCATCACGCACAGTACCCGTGAATGGAATATCTATGCACAGTGAAAACTTAGCAGGTGGGAGAAAGTGCTAAAGCGTGGAATTCGCCTCTTGAACCTTGAGTATCGGGCATAGTGCTACATTGTGAGATTGTGAGAGCCACCTCTCCAACTTATGGTACCATCTTTAGAATCCTACTTGTACAGCCATGCCTGTGCATATGAGATTATCTATATGGTGTGTGCGCGTATCATTCAATAGCATCTCTATCCATGTATTGTCACGTAGAAGTGGTGACTTGTTCAGTCAATAATCTAATTACTTGGCTTTATGGATAACTTGCCAACGGGATAATTGTTTGAAAGTTCTAAACCTATTATATGATGGTTAGTTCAATTTGGAAACTTTCAATTGTGCCAATTCAGTTTCAAACATTTTGATAATTTGTCAATTTAATCCTTCTAACTAAATATCCTTAAAAAGTATGGCACATGAAATGTATCCTAAAATTTCTTTAATAAAAGGATACATTGCCAAAGAGCAAAGATCGAAAGATGAAATCAAAAAGATTTTGCGAGACAACAATAATAATAAGTATATTGAAAGTTGTAAAACTTATTGAGATAATACAATTGAGCCGTAAGACTTGTGAATTGAAATTATATCTCATACGATTTCACCAACTTGATCAATTTTATGACTTGATTGCATTACTTGAAAATTTTAGAATTCAATTGAATTTTTATGAACAATCCTCCATATTTCATTCTATGAAGAATTGGGCCTCTGGCCCATATTTCAATTTTGTTATTTGATAAACAATTAATTAAAATGCGACACTTTTCTCTTATGGCCGAAAAAGAATCTAACATCATCTTCCTTCTTGGACTCGAAATTTTTTTCACAGGACTTCAAGAAATTTAATTGCGAAATAGCTTTTATGTTTCTTAATCCCTTGCAACTCAAATGGGCTTTTTTGACCCAAAAAAGCAGAAATGGCCTGGCCCACTAAAAGATGGGTCGATTGGCCCAATGTGTGGAGTGCCCATGATTGGTGATCTTCTCTCTGCATATATCACGCATTGCCTATCCAAGACGGCAAGAATTTCCGGATGATCTTTGGGTGAGCGCGAAATTAAGCTGTCCTAATACGGTGAAAGGAATCAATCACGATAAACAGAGTAGTCTCGAAACAAGCTCTTTTCAATTGGGCCCAACACGGTTACTTGAAATGTGAGCTTAAACAAGATAGTTTTCACCGTTGCCAAAATAAGAAAGATCGGTGATTAGATAACGATTGTTCTACGCCTCAACTAACAAGTTGCATACCAATGGCTAACAATGGCTTTGATGGGGGTGGATTTTCCGGGATAAGCAATGAGAAGATCACTTTTTTACAAAATGGCGTGGAAAATGATATTGACATAATTTACCTACTAAGACATTGCCCACCTCTATCCAAGATTTCAGCATCACAATTCCAATTTTTTGTTTAAATAGCGGGTTTTGGTCAAGGATAACAAGCCATTTTTTTATCAAGCCACTGAGTGTTAAAAACAAGTTATAGTGCTTAATCTAGATAATTATATTGAAGTGCAGAATTGCCACAAGAATATGCGAAAATAACTATTTTTGAGAAAAAAAATGATCTCATAAAGAACTTCGATTCCGAGCACTTTTCTCCATAAAGGACAGGCCTCTTGCATGGAGTTGTTTCCCTTGAGCTTTTCTCAGTACTGGAATTGCAAGTGGATGATCAAAAGCAAAGAAAGATATATGGACTCTGCTTTTTTCTTTTTCCAGCACCACCTTTGAGATCATTTTTTCTTTTTTTTTTTACTAAAGCTAAAAAATCGTTTGTACGGATGAAGATATATAAATTGAAAAAACCTAGAAGCATTGTCTTGTCCTGTTTTGTGAACTTTTTTCAGCGTCCTTCCCTAATACAAGGTAAAATAGTTGAGATTCTCCCAGTACTGATATAACTATCATCTCTTAATTACTAGTTAAATCATGGGGGGCAATCGTGCCGAAGGCCTCCAAGGAGCTGAGGTAGTGCTTGGTCCCCGTCCAAAGGCAGACGAGGCGGAGGTTGATGGCGTTGCGGAGGAGGACATGCAGGACGTTGCGGAGCATAGTGCCATTGATGCAGCAGTTTTTGAGCTCCAAGAAGTGGCTGGCCCGGGTGACCTAGAAGACGTGGGTGACGTCGGAGAGAGGGGAGAGAGGGGAGAGCTTGGCAATGGCGTTGGACTCGTCGGAGAGGTCACACTGGATGTACTCTATGGAGTGGCCGGCGTTCCAAGGGGGGCAGGGGCGGCAGGTGACGCCATGAACCTTCCAGGGGCTACCCCAGGGATGTCAGAGTGCCGGAGGATCTCGGCCAGGCTCAGCCCCGCAATCCAGTAGCACCTGGGTGCCTCATCCTTGTCGATCTTCTTCTGCAAAATTTAAGGAGACCATCAAAAGACGTCAAATTCTCGAATTCAGGCCCGCAAACAGTGTTCAAGGAGAAAAAGATCTTGCCTTCGCAGCGCCAAGAATTCCGGCCCACCACCAGCTCATCTTGGCTCCTTCTTCAGATAGACATGGCATTATCTAGTGTTGATTGCCATCGGTGAAATCATCATCTTGCTCCAGTACTGGGAGTCCTGGTGTCATTGACATGGGATTGAATGCTTTTAAAGGATCGTTGGGAACAAAAGTGTCAGGTTCATTGAAGTTGCACAGTACATTATCCCTCATCCAATTCAAAGGAATAAAAATGCCCCCTTTAGCAAAAGCGAGAATGGCAATGCTGTAATCTCTCTCTCTCTCTCTCTATCTCTACTTTAAATTTATGATGTCCAACCTGCCTATTTTTATCTCACTCTATGTTCTCTCTCGTTTCTCCTTCAGTTTTGCTTCCTTCGACCTTTGTCTAGAGAAGCTAGAGAGATAGAGAAGCCAAAGAAAGGTAGATAGAGAGGCCATTTGATCCAATGAAGGTCAGTTTTTTTATGCTTAGATCACACACCCATCTGAAGCTTCTTAGCATCTTGCCATTTCCATATCCTTCTCTTCAACCCGGCATTATACAATGACTTCGTCTAAAACCTTGTGATCTTTGCTTGAAAGCAACTTATTATTTGAGAAACGATGAGGGTCCATTAAAATATTTAATGAATTGATATGGAACATATGCATTCTTTACCTACGGTGCCCTAGAGAAAAATGAGCACAATGGGCAAGTGTTAAATCCTTTATGCGGCTTGTGAGGATCGATGAGTTTTACCCTGAATGAAGGCTCGAGTTGCAGGTGACATATTTGAGGAGGAATTGACAATAGATGGTGAGGTTATATAGTGAAGCAGGTCCACTAAATTCTATGATATAATCAAAGTTTGCAATTATCGTCCTGCATCATAGGCTAAAACGGATTTACTTCTGTTTAGTTGGCCTTGCACCTGATCATACGCAGGCACTGTTAACAGTTTTGAGGACCAGAGCTGCAGCGGCTCAGCTTCAGCAGCTGAAACGGCTATGGCCATCTCAAACGAGAAGCATCCAACGAAGAAGAACGGCTGACCCTGATGTTCACACTCTCGTACTTGGGGCTGAATCATTTCACAATTCAAGGAGAAATTGATGCGAGAGAATGTTAAAGCTAATGAAGCGCACTTTTCCACACCACCTATCTAGTCTTTGATAACACTCACTGGGCGAAATAATGAAATGCTACGCAATATACTGACCGATTATTGAGAATCCGAGTTTCTAGAGGAATCGGGGGATGTCCTCTTGTATATTTTATGATAAACTCTTCATTTTGGAAGAAAGCCTGCAATGAATGGCCCTGAAAATTGAGTTCACGGTAAAGCAAGTCCATACCCTGCTTGTTAATGTGTACCGCAAGTCAATATCTTGTCCTTGAGAAGAAGCAATTTTTTAGGAAATAATGATATGACGGTACCGTAAGTTTTCTACATGGACCAGTGGCTTCTCCACCTTTAGATCTCCAACTTGGATGATATGAGTAGATTTGTTTCTTAAAAGAAGAACCAGTGCTCTCTCAAAATGTGTATGAATCGCACCGTTGGAGAGAGAGAGAGAGAGAGAGAGAGCATTGGGAGGGCAAGAGGGTTTTTATAGGCAAGTGCCTCAAGACAACGATGCAACAGAGTAGAATTTTTAAAAATAACGTGAGCATCGTGTAAGCAACAAAAGAGATTGAGTATATTGCACGGCATTTTATGCTCTCCGATAGCAACGAAAGGTCATGGGAGAGACGATTTGCTCATGGCGAATTTTCCTCGACGCGATCATACGAGTCTTCGTATTTTTTACCAAGTAATTGTGGATAGAAATCTAGATAAATTGCTGGTGCCTTTGGTCGAGTTGTCTTTACTAAGCCTTAACCATGAGTATTGGAAGAGGGGCACTAAGTACGCTACGACACAGTTTCATGCTTTGTCTCAATAAAGCTAACTAGGTAGCCAAAATAGCCGAGAGCATTGTGGTTTTATGGAGACTTGATCTCGCTAAATGAAAGAGGTCATAGTCAGTTGCATCCAGTTAAATTTGAGGCGTATCTATGAATTGTCAAAGGTGTTTGACAAATACCAACGAGAGAAATATCAAGTATCAATGAGTAACCATTGTTGAACTTACTTAAAACCAATTGAGTGCGTGATAACATAATGTCAGTCCATTTTATCACTAGGCGAAATAAATCATATCCCAAAAACAACTACATGACCTACCAAGGGCCTCTCAAAATGCAACATATCATTTCGCAAACTCATTATCGGTAACATCTAACACATCACTCTATGAAAAAAGAATCCATACATTACATGTTACCACAGTCACATTCCAGGCTTCAATACAAAGCTCGATTTGCTCTGCTGATCATTAACGCCCATAAGCCTTGCTTGTGTTCAGCATACCCACAGAGAGAGAGAGAGAGAGAGAGAGAGAGAGAGAGGCGAGAATGGTGCAATCTCAGGCTAATCAACCTAAGAAAAAGATGTCCAGGTCTTTTAATCAAGCAGTAGGTTGGAGCTTTTATGTCCATAGTCCAAAACTGTGTAATGCCCACCAGGCCAACTATGCTTAATGCATAAATTGCCTATCAATTACAATATCACTACAATTTCAGGGTACAAAGCTACCTTCATTTATGCCTTGTTGACAAAAGGGGTAAAGACGAGGTAATGAGATCAAAGCTAGATGTCAGTATTGAAAATAATAAGGCAACTGGCAAGTAATTAATAGCTAGAGGATGTTCTCCTTAATCGCGATTCACTCTACTTATCTTACAAGTTTTACAAACGAAAAAACTCAAAGTTTCGAAAAATATGTCATCTCATAGTACATACGCTTTACGCATTTGAAAAAGTGACTACATAAAATTCGCTGAAAAGAGATAAAATGATGACCCATCCCGATTTAGCAAATAGGAAGATGCTCAACGATGACCATGCGACTCAAAAGAATTGATTGACTATTTCCGCAAGAAAAATAGAACGACACGTGTCTCTTTCTGATTGGCATCGTAGCACTCGGGGAAATTAATGTATGATGAAAATGAGATGAACTATGAAGCAGGCAGCTCTCGACTAATCCCCTGTGTTACTGATTATCGGCATCGTCCATGTGTACGCATGTATTGCTATTAAGTAATTGCTTCTCGTGAGGGCAATGCCAATGGCCAAGAGTGGACCAACACGATAATTACCAGCGCTGTAATTCGAAGAATAAAAAGACGGGTATGTACTAGGGTTGATATTTTGATACCGAAAATCGCCTTTTTAAAAATGCACGGATGCTTTAAAATATACATCATTAGGTACCATTGGAATTGGTGGCGTAGCAGAAACGGATCATATCTTTGCAATTATATCGGGAGCATAGAAATCGACAAAAGAAATAAAACAAGGAACAACAAGGGGATATAAGAAGTTTACGTGGTTCAATTCAAATATCGAAACCTACGTTTATGGAGAGAATAAGTAAATAATTCATTGTAAATTGAAGAATTACAGGATTACAATTACTAATGCACTCAAGTGTTTTCCAGCGCTATTGTATACTCAATACCTTCAGTATTTAATAACTCAATTCGATGGACTCGACTCAACACATAATTCTCTCCGAGCTCACGCCTTTGTTGTCCCTTGAGTTCTTAATTCTTGCTCTGCCTTCTCTACGCCCTCTGCCGTCCTCCATTTATAGGAGAATGGGCGTGGAGACAAGAAAAATTTAAACTCCACAAATGTCAACAGCCGCACCTACTTCTGAAACCATACGCACACATGTAATTGATAATGGCATGTGTGCATGACCATCATGCAGACCTAAGGCATAGCTTATGCCTTTTCTCCTTCTTCATTTACGAATAAAGGACAAACTTAGCCGACAATCGGCATCAACTTCAAACAAATCTATGGGTAGGCGTGCCCATTGTGCATGTGCATGCATTTAATGAAATTGAGGAAGAGTGGTCATGAGAAACATGTGCATGGCCTACTTTCCTCTTTCTTTGACTTCTATAAACCCATATGCAGAAGGATTTGTCAAACTTCATTTAAGGATGCACGCTGGCCCATGACAAAAAGAATTATCAAGGTTAAAGAATTCTTTTGCAGACCATGCATCGGTTCTCATTAAATGCTTTTTGAATGTGCTTCCTCGTTTCGGCAAATAACAAGTCGATTCTTATATCCAGACTCAAACTCGGTATATAATTTAACAAGTACTATTGACAAAATAGTATAAATGTTTTTAAGTGTTTCTTAGAATTTTAGTTGGTAAATCTTATCCCTTGAGCACTTAAAAGAGTTTCTAGAGTTGGCGATGCGACCATATGTTGCATTTCAGCTGGAGGTGGGTGCGATGTTGGCATTCAAAGTCCTTTTGACAGGCTCAAATCCAAGGTATTACTATGTTACTGAGCAAAAAATTAAAATAGCGAAACAATGTGTGTGTATTATAAAGTTAGAGTTCAATGTATCTAGAATTTGATCAACTTAATTTTACTTCTGATGATAATAGGTTTTAATTCTTTAATCAGAAAAGCTTTGGAATATCGATAAACGAAGAAAAAAGAAGAAAAAAAAAACCTCATCAAAAGATGCATATACCATCAACGAAGGCAAAAGTTATATATCACTAGATCGAATGGACTATGTTTTGTCGATTGAGAGGACATCTTTTAATGATGTCGAAAAGCCAAGCGCCAACTAAAATTTGATCAACTCAAATAACTCGAACCCTACAACTTCCTCTTTGCAGAGCCTAAATTAGGATGGTCAGAATCATGACGAGGAGTACCCATCGGGAAGTTCTCAAACTTTGACCAAAAGCATATCGTTTCTGCCTCCGTTATTACTTTTCTTTTTCTCGATGGTCGGCGACGCAAACTTGCACGCAATGGGCTGGACTCTGGAATTGGCATGAGATAGAAATTGTCAACATAAAAACAATTCTAAGACTTGCCCAATGGTGTTGTACAAGATTAATAACTAGAGAGGATTAACCCATTTAAAACACGACCAAAGAACGGCAGCTGGCATCTAACTTTTTGCCCATAAAACAACTAAGCAATATCTACGTTAATTGTTTGAAGTTGAACCATGTTGCGTATCTTAGAAGAAATTTCCTGAGAAAAAACCAAAGCTCTTCACGAAAGGAAAATCAAAAGTTTTCTACTCTCCCCTTTTTCCTTTTAATCCCTAACTCCACACGAATCGACAAAGTTACCCGATTTCCGCAATAGATCTTCCCCACCTTTCTGATTCTCACACAAGAAAGCCCTCAACAGTAAAAGTCAAATGTGAGTAAGACTACATATGCAACAGGCACGTATCACTTTTACCGCAAATTGTTAGTATAACTGAGACAGGACACACAATGGAAGATCCCAATGTGAACCGATTGAATTCTTCTTATATTCTAAATGTACATATTTATATACAATTCGCAACTATATTTCCTAAATCAACTCCTATAGATATCGAAAGATTGAAAAAACAACTAGGGATAAGGTATATGATCATGCTAAGATTTCGTTGAATAAAACAACTAGGGATAAACTATATGATCACGCTAATAATTTGCTAAGTTTTCATGCTATCACCCTAAGACTCCCCCTCAAGTTGGCACATGTAGGGTACGGACGCCCAACTTGGAAAGTAGCCACATGTACTGATCTCGGCCTAGTGGTTTGGTAAACATGATAGCTAGTTGTGGCTCTGTACCAATCTTCAATGGAGCAATGAGGCCAACTTGTATTTTTTTTACAAATGAGATGAAAATCAATTTCAATATGTTTCGTTCAATTGTGAAAAACTAGGTTGGTAGCAATGTGGAGGGCAGGCGGGTTATCACGGTGTAAGGAAATTGGGGCTTGAAGAGGCATGCCAATGTCTCGTAAGGGATATGATAATGAGGTAATCTCGCATGTGTTTACTGCCATTGCATGATATTCAGCTTCAGCAGAAGGGAGTAAGATTGTGCTTTGTTTCTTGGTTTTCCATGAAATGGGGCTATCACCCAATAAAATGCAATACCCAGTTATTGAATGCCGAGTCATGGGGCAACTAGCCCAATCTGAGTCACAGTAAGTTGTGAGTTTGAAGTTCATTTTTAGCTAGATAGAAGAGCCCTTGATCTATAGTAGCCTTTGGATACCGTAGGAGATGGTGGGCTGCATCCAAATGTGGTTGGCACGGTGCATCCATAAAATTGACTCAGAATGTTAACACTATGAGCAATGTCTAGCCTAGTAACAGTCAAATAAATGAACCAACCAATCAAATGTCAATAGAGAGACAAATCCTTCAATAGAGTGCCTATATCGATGCTCAATTTTATATTCTGCTCCATAGGGGTATCAACTAGCTAAGCTCCACTAAAACCACAATCTTCTAGAATATTTAGGATAAATTTTCGCTCACATAGATAAAAACCAGAATGACATAGAGCAACCTCAATGACCAGAAAATATGTTAGAGGCCCGAGGTCCTTAATGTGTAATTGATTATGTAACATAGTCTTCTTTGAATTAATCAAAGAAGCATTAGTACTAGTACTGACCAGATCACCCACATATAGCACTACAAAACATGGTCATTGCCAATGTGTAGGACAAAGTGAGAATGATCAACTTGAGAAGGTGTGAAATCGAAGTCACATAAGGCAATAGAAAACTTGGAATACCATTGACGAGATACTTGTTTCAAACCATATAGAGATTTGTGAAGTTGGCACACAAAATTCTCTCCCTTACATTGAAAACCAAGGGGGAGTTTCATATAGACTTGCTCATCCAAGTCGCAATGTAAGAAGGCATTATTAATGTCCATTTGTTCAATAGGCCATCCTTTAACTGTGGCAATGGCCAAGAGTACATGAACTATAACCAATTTGGTAATAGGTGCAAATTTATCATAATAATCTTTCACTTCAACTTGGGTAAAGCCTTTTGGCAACTAGGCAAGCCTTATATTGTTCGATATTGCCATTGGATTTTTATTTAATTTTATAGACCCATTTGGAGCTTATGGCCTTCTTGTTAGGTGGAAGTGGTATGAGGGACCATGTATGATTTTGAGAAAGAACTTTGATTTGAGCTTGCATGGCACCTCTCAATTCCTAATCTCATATTGCCTCAACGAAAGTGGATGTCTTGGTGGTAGTTGTCGTGATCCAATCTTGCTGCCCTCAAATCCCTCATCATCGCAAGGAGAGGAAAGGGAGAAAGGTCGGGTTTAGGAATATTTGATCATGCAAGTTCTCTCACGGCTTGCGTTTCCAAAAGACGTCATCACCTCACCTTTGGATCAAGCCTCTCGTGAGTTCCCTCCATGAGATTGCGAGCTCTCCCAAGCTCGTACCCCGCGTGACAGCGGAGTGTCGTGATCCATACCCACACCAACGACACACCTTAGAAAAAAGGGGTCGGGTGTGGATATTGATTTAAGGATACCTTTATCATAGTAGCCCTCTCGTCAGGCTCACCCATAAGGATGGCATCACTTCATCCTTTGGGTTACTCCCATGTCGAATATGCTAAACCATCGTGAGTTTCATCGAAACTCATACCCCGTACGATGGGTTATTTCTATGGTCTAGTTGTTTATGACAATTTAAAAATAAGATGGGAGTCGCCACTAGCCTCATTTTAGAGGTCAGCTAGAAAAACCAATCGAGGGTCGGGAGTGTTCCCTCGATTTCTACACAACCAAATATCTAGGTTAGGGGACTTGGGTTACGCTAATATTTCTATTAGCGCATTTTCGATACCTAAACAATATATTGTATTTTCCTAACATGTCTATGTGTTTCTTTTTACATTTTTGAGATCATTTATCCTAAACTAAGTGATCAAGCACGGTTGATCATTTTCATTCTATTCTATTTCTAGAAAAACGAGAAAAGAAAACAATCAATGGAATTGAAATTGCAAGACAGTAAGTAAATAATCAAGGAAAGCAATAAATCTATTGTGCAATCCTAAAAAATATAAAAGAGAAACACAATTGAAAAAAATGAGAGAAAGAGAGAAAGCCTGCAACTCATCAGGTTTTATACAACAAATGAAACCCGAGATGTATGTCGAGAAAATGAATAGTACATGACAATGGTCGGAATGAACATCGACCTCCATCGTCTTCGCGCTTTCTCCATCTTCGGGGTTCTAATCTAATCCTAACCTAAGAAACTTATAACTAGGTACATTCAATGGAAAGAAACAAACATACATATCAAAACAACCAAAAACAAGACATCATATTGAGATCAATCATTTAAAAGAAGTGCAATATGAAAGTCAAGTTTTAGGGCCTCGGGGTTGGCTTTTGTCTTTCATGCGAAGGTCCCACTAAAACACCTACCCAATCCATTTTTTATGACTTAGTAGCATTATTGGCCATCAATTGTATTCTCGCATGGCCAATAATGCTACTAAGTCTCCTAATCAAGCGATCTATATGATCTCAGGGTTTACCCTCAATATCATGCACTGACCCTACCATTCATCTAAAAATCACATGCATTGCAAAAAATTTAAACATGCATGCAGGTCTTTTGAACCTTGTTTCTCAACCAATCAAGCAAGAAAGTGAACTGCCGACGGGTCACTTATTACCAAAGGCATGCACCAATCACAAATACAAGCAATTTCTAATACATGATGGGATTATATGTATGAAGGGTATATGTGATATTTCAAAAAATATATCTCAAAATCTTTCATGAAAAGTTTTGAGACAATGTGATGTCTCAGCTATGAAAGACATTCAATTGCCAAGGCTAGCCCAGGCCTCGCATTAGAAGTCACAAGTGTTGCAGGCATTTTAAATACAATTCAAACCATGACTTTCACGTTGTCAAAACAAGATTTTTAAAAATGTTTGAAATTATTTAGGATTAAGGAATATCTAGGCTATGGAACACATTCAATTGCCAAGGCTAGCCCGGGCCTCACATTAGAAGTCACAAGCGTCACAAGCATTTTGAATATGGTCAAAACCATGATTTTTTCTTAAGCCAAATCGAGTTTTGGAGAATAACTTTTTTAGGAATCGTTTTTGAGAAACATCACATATACCAAAACATTTTTTAAAAGATGCAATTTGAAAAGGCCAGTTATTTAACAACAAAGATCAAAGAATTTAAAACAATTTTTATGAAGATGTCATGTCCTAATTTCATGCACAAACTAACCTAAAAGGTATAACTAAACAATCACAATCATGTTTATATCAGGAAATTTCAGAACAAACATGCAAGGACAGAAAAATTGGGTACTACCTAATGATAATTTGGCAATGAAAAAAATTTTCTAACATGCATGACATGATGATGAACAACTTTCATGAATAGAGTTTTCTTGAACAATGTACATATCATTTTACAAAATCAAATACCAAGTAATAACACATCAGAAATTTGTCAAAACAACAAGACATTCAATTGATGTCATGAGAATTTTTCCTATCATAACACGTCTAAAAATCATCAAATTTATATACAACATAGCCAACGTGATGACAAGCAAGTTTCATTAAGAGGCCAAGTTCAGATTCCAAATAGAAAATATGAAACAAAAATATCAAAGGTCTATCCAGATAGGAGTTAAAACAGGAGTCCAAATTTGATCCATTATTTAGATTGTAATCTGACTTTGAAAAAATGGAAAAAATTGATCCAAAAAATGAGCGATTGGCATGAAATCAGCAGCATTAGAAACTTTAAAATGGTTCCTACATCTTCCTAGAAGAGCTCGAGTCCAAACTAGGTCAATTTGGTATCCTAAAATCGAGATCTCTATAAGTGTGTGCATCAGTAATTAAGAAAACATAACATAAGCATTCATTAGAAAACCTTAAAATCATTCAAAGAATGTACAAATGGCATGAAGAAATCACACGGAACTTAGGATTGGATGCGAGGGAAAGTTTGGATAGTCATATAATCCTAAGTCAGCATGCAAAATGTCATACAATTTAAATGATATTATAAGATGATTCATGATTCCTAATTATATGCTTGGGAATTCTAAGTGTGATGAATACTTTTTGTAATACAATTTGATGTGCAAGATGAAACTCAAATAACATGACCTAAACACGTATACAAACCTTGTAACATGCGGTTCAATCATCAATAAGGCATGATTATAAGATTTGATCCTTAGATGACTCAAATAAGCATGGAAATGTGCACGTGACAAGGTTTCATTTTAGCATTAAGTTTATAGAACAAGCATTATTTCAGCCATTCTCAAGATATGCATAAATCCTACCAAAAATCTCACATATAGAGCATACAGTGGTGAAGATTTCTCATCAAGAGATCGAAACTAAATTAAGATCATATGAATCATGGAAAAAATGGCAAAATAAATCAAACTATATGTCTAACACATGTTGCTGCAGTACCTTTTACTCTAATGCATGCAAATGATTCACATTGTCAAAGTAAAAACCTTGCAAATTATGCATCAATTGAACATATATCATGTGTTTCAACTATCATGAAAGATTTGAGACGAAGTAAGTGCATTTATGGACTCGATTTCATCAAAACAAATCTCAGACCGATGCAGACAGACCGACCTATGTCCAAATCTAAGCACTTTTGACCTAGCTAATAATGTCCAAATTATTTTTATTTTTTAAAAAAGAGAAGTTACACAACACTTGTACGAGAAACTTTCATCAAGGAAAGTTGTTCTAGAACTCAATACAAAAATCAACACAAAAATAGCAAAAACAGAGATTCATTAAAACAAATCTCGAACTAATACAAGATAGACTGACCTATGTTCAGATCTAAGCACTTTTGACCTAGCTAAACATGTCCAAAATTTTTTAAAAAAGAAAAAAGATGCACAATACCTGTATGAGAAACTTTCATGAAGAAAAGTTGTTCCATAAATCAACACAAAAATCAGCACAAAAATAGAAAAAACAAATATCGATATGGAATAGATTGACCTAAACCTAGATCTAAGTAGATCCGACCTAGTTGAACACATCTAAAAATCATGAAAAAGTTATAGAAGATGCACGACATGATTTGGAACAAAAATCATGAAGAAAATTTTGTCAAAAAATAATCATGAAAGTCGGTACAAAAATAACAAAGTCAGAAGGCGGAACCGGATCAGAACCGAAAAAAAAAAAAAAAAAAAAAAAAAAAAAAAAAAAAAAAAAAACCTAAACTACTGCAAAATCGTTAATATTCTGAGGTGTTTTTGGAGGGTCAAATGATGGTATTTTTGGGCATGCAATCAATTGTTTCAAGATCGGGATGTCTATTATCTAATTCTAAGAGGACTTGAGCTCAAACGAGGTCATTTCGGACCTCATTTTAGCTAAAACAGTAACCTATGTACGGACTTATAAAAATCACATATTTGGCTTAAAATCACAATGATCATTTAAATCATCAACAACTCATTGCATCATTCATACTCATCAATATTAAGCATGTAAAAGCTCATAATCTTGAATCATAACCCTAATCGACTAACTTGATCTCACTTCATCAGATTCGAGCTTTGAATCGTTACATTTGTCGCGATTTTCGTTGATTTCTATTGCGATTAGTTGGATCAAATCATTAGATTACGATCGGGACTCCAAGAAGATAGATCAAGTCACTATGGCTCGGATCGGGATCAATCGAACCACTGGCTCAAGAAAAAAAAAGAAAAGAAGAAGAATCGGTCCAAGAGATGAACCAAAACTTAGAGAAAGAGAGAGAGAGAGAGAAAGAGAGAGAGAGAGAGAGAGAGAGGTTGAGCTGTTTGGGTAGGGTTTTGGAGGGAGAAATGAAAGAGAAAGAGGCTGAGGAGAGGAAAAAAAAATTGTGCAAATGAAGCCCCTATATAAAAATAGAAGAGATTTCACTTATATATTCTCACATTAAGCAATTTTGGCTGTCGGTTCAACTTTATAGCCAAAATCTCGATCCAACCATCAAAAATCCATTCCGAAGGCTCCATTATGATCTCAAGGTGTTGCGTAATCAATCTAGTGGGTTTGACTTGCAAACAACCAAGCCAAAATCAGGAATTGCGTCAAAATGTCTAATTAGGGGTCAATTTGCAATTTGACGAAATTCGAGGACGAATTTGTAAAATTTTGGGAAATTGAAAGTGTAGAAGTGAAATTGGGATTGAGAGGCTTCTAGAACCGGTGGCCGGAGGCCAATAACCTGCCGGCAAAGGCCCAAATCGGCCGGGCCCCGCCTAGCCGGTCAGACTTGGCGGACCGATTTGGTCCTATTTGGCTAGATTTTGACCGTTCTTGATCGGTTTGGTCTAATTCATGCCATTTTTTTCCACTTAGGATCCTTGTGGGTTAAAAATTTATGCAATTTGACACCTAAAGGACCTAATTGAAAATGAATTTTATCATTTTTATGAAGAAATTGGCCAATTAAGATACAATTAAGTTAATCAAACCTTATGAATGTGA
Source organism: Eucalyptus caleyi (assembly GCA_014182885.2). NCBI lineage: Eukaryota > Viridiplantae > Streptophyta > Magnoliopsida > Myrtales > Myrtaceae > Eucalyptus > Eucalyptus caleyi. Next base: position 2,341,397 of record CM024472.2, on the reverse strand, counting down.
TCTAGGGCTCTTTTATTGACCTAATTGAATGATTATTATGGAAAAAAATAAGTTGAAACCATGGCTGCTTTGAATTGGGCTTAAAGGGCTAAAATGGTCAAATTTGCAATTTAATGGACAAAATTGCAAATTAATCAAAATTGAACTCAATTAGGGTCACAATTGCCCTATTTAATGAGCTACCCATAGGTAAGATCACTTACCACATTCAAATTGACCTTGAATTGAAGTGCTCAAACTTAGGTCAAAAATGGATCTAAGCCTAATATTAAAATTGGACCTAGATTTATGAAATTAAACCATAGCCATGAATGGATCAATTTGAATTTTGTCAATTGAAACTTAATTGCTTGACTTTCTAATACTTGGGAGGATAAATTCTTCAAATTAATGAGTTATTGTGTGAATTTCATAAAATCAATCTCGAATTTAGACTTATCTTAAGAAAATGAGTGATAAATAATTGTCCTTTCGCAAGTTATGAAGAATCGATTTTGGTCCTCTAATTAGGGGTCAAAACGGCACTTCTTATTTTGACTCGGTAAATCATGAAATTGAATGCTCAAACAGATTTCAAATAGTCCCTAAACCAAATGTTAAAGAGGGAACTACACCTAATTATGACTAGAATAAAAATAATTTTATTTTTGGTCAATTTAGAACCTAAAACTGAAAAAATTCAAAAATCAAGGTTCTTAATCGAATTTTGTGAAATTTTTTATACAAAATTCAAATTGGCATTAAAAGAAATATATTTGTGCAATTTTTTATTTATATTTTTTTGGGTCAAAGGTTTGACCAAAAGTTAACCATTTAGTTGACTTTTCCTAAAAGGTTGATTTTTTTCTTTATCAAATCTTTGAATTTATTGATTTGAAAAAAGTGAAATTAAAGCTAAATTGAATTTTTTGGGTAAAAAGTCAAATTTTGACTTGAGGTTGACTCTTGGTCAAAGGATTGACCAAAAAGTCAACCATTTGACTTTCTGGGTTTTTCTTAAAAATGAACTAAAAACTGCTTAAAAATGACAATGCAAAAAAAAGAAAAGAAAACGACATTTTTTCTGTCGAGAGAAAGGGTTCTGTTGCAATTAGAAACGTAAATCTCGATTTTTTTAATGATATGTCGACTAAAAATCAGATGTCAACAATACTAGACAAAGAAGTAAAAATGCTAAATGGGGTTGCTTAAAATGAGTATATTGGAGAAAATTAGACATGGGAAAAGAGATACTTGGACCATTATCTTTAGCAGAACTTAGCATTTGAATAAACGAATGACAGTAGTCTAGAGGAAACAGGGAGGTCTCACATTTATCTTTATAATCTATCTCTCGTAATCTACTAATTATAGCTTACAACCCACATTGACGTAATTCTTGAATTATTTAACTACTTGTTAAGACTAGAAATATTCAAAAGTCTTTTAAAAAAGGGTTAAGACCAAAAAAAAAAAAAAAAACTCCAAATTAGTACATATGTACAAATTTATTGCAAACTAATTATTTTTTACCACAAAAATCTTCAATTGATACACCTGTGATAGATTTACCCTACATTAATTTCCTTTAAATTTTATTGTCAAATTGTTAAGTTTGATGATATGTAATAGTTGACGAGTATATCAATTTCAGGTTCTCCCCTCCGTTTGTCACGGCGTACTAGTTTGCACAAAAGAGAGAAAAAAAAAAGGACGATAAAAAAAAAGTTATAAGTGCATTGGAAATTCTAAAATTTGTTATGAAAATGCAATTAAGTTCTAAAACTTTTAATAAGTGTAATTAAGTCATAAAACTTGTTACAAAGTACAATTAAGTCCTAAAACTTTCAAAAAGTGCAATCAAGTCATAAAACTTATTAAAGTAGTTCAATCTAAGTCCTTCCATTGATTGCATTTTTGAAAGTTTTAGGACTCGGTTGCACTTGCGAGACAAGTTTTAGAAATTAATTGAACTTTTTGAAAGTTTTAAGACTTGATTAAACTTTCGTAACAAGTTTTAGGACTTAATTACACTTTTGAAAGTTTTAGGACTTAATTGCATTTTCATGATAAGTTTTAGGACTTCTAATACACTTATCCTTAAGAAAAACTTCAAAAAAATATAAAAATATTTAAAAAGAATAGTATTTATTCAACTTGGGTTGAATCCGAGTAGACAATCCAGATTAGTGAGTTAAATCGAGTAAACCCGGTCTAAACCGGTTCCCCAAAATAGTAATAATAAATAACAAATACAAATAAAAATATTATAAAATAAATAAATTTGGAAAATTATTCAAGAAAAAATATAAAAATCATAAAAAGTTCAGAAATTCTGAAAATATAAAAATCACCAAAATAGAAAAATAAAAAAAAAAATTCAGAAGAGAAAGCATTAAAAATTAGAAAAATTCCAAAACCCAAAAATCATTACAAATTAAAAATTTTGAAAATTTTTTAAATATTTTTAAAAAATTAATTAATTAAAAATCTCAAAAATATTATTGTTTTTCAAGAATTAAGAAAATGCTAAAAAAAAATAGCTTTTGTGCAATCTCCTCTTAAGAAGTGAGATCTTTTTATCTAAAATTGTGCTTAAAAATTGAACAAGCCCTCAAGGTTCTATCATAAGGTTTCAATAGCCCTTAGAGAGGAATGCCCTTGATTGTGCACATTCCTTATGTTAACTATGGTTTGCCTATGGCTTAGTTAGCAATGGCATGATCCTAATTTGGTAGTGTTATGTCCTTGCTCTCCCAGTACAATTCATTTAATGTCATTATTGGCTATTGATTGTCATTTTCATGATTGTGTATCTACATGGTCTTCACATATTTGTGGATAGGTTTAAAATTAATCCAAATTATCTAACAAAAATCTTTAAAATGAACAAAATTAGATATCAAAAGAGTACTAACAAATTACTAACCCTAGATTCTTTGGTCATGTCGATGATAAATATCTTCCTATATTTTACTTGGCTTCCGGTTGATCAAGAAGGCTAATAGCAACTCTTTAGTTGATATAGTATTAAAAATTTGAATGCTAGATATTGTGCAAGGTATGGGTTGGGAGAGCCAAATTCAATAAAAGACCATTGACCCAAAATTGGCAATACCCCTAAACTTACTTTCCTTTGTATCAAGTGCTAGGTTGTGACAAGGATTTTTCTGCATCCGTCCATTTCATGAACAGGGATCATTGGTTCTCAATTTTCAATTTGTGAAACCAGCCCTTCATGGAAGGTTCTTGATTCTAGGATAAGAAATGACCCACCCAAGAACCGGTTACCCTTATCAAAATCTCTATATGTAGTGACCATTTTATATTTTAAAATATTTAGTCGAGGGTTCCCACCTAAAGTGAAAGTTCTCGTCTCCTTTTTTTCACTCTTTTTTTTTTCTGTGCCCTTTTCTCTTTATAGGAATAAGTTGAACATTCCATCAATTTTCCTTTTTCATTTTACGGAAAAAAAAAAAAATAAGAGAGTCCTCCTACTACTATTCGAATTCGGTTTTTAAGTCCGCCTACCATATTTCATTGTAGCTTAATCTTTCGATTCATCTCCGGTGACAACTTGATGTTACAATTTTTCTCTCGTGGACAGAAAACATTTATTTAACACCGGCGAATCAACACGTGACTTGTTAAGTACAAACTCTCGAAAAAAAATTTACAATGTCGGTCCCCACGTGTGGACGATTTTGTAATTTCAATCTTGGTTTCATGTCTTAAGGTCCGTGGGTATTTCCACTTGCTGCAAAAGGAACCAAATATTCAGATGCTCCAATTTCGCAAGAGAATGAATCATTTTTGTGCTTTTGCTTTCCCACTATAGTCAGATTCTACGCTTCTTAATAATTTAACTTCTGTCGGACATGTTCATAATCTGTCGTTCGTGGTAAATAAGTATCGCGCTAGATGGATGTATTTTAGTGCAAACATCAGTGATGGGATCAATTAAATGTAGAGAACTGGAGACGAAAGGCTTTGCAGCTTTGCCATCCGTATGTCCGAATGCATATCCCATAAGTTGCGTACCTTAAGGCAGATACTTCTTGTATCGTTCAGTTCCCACGCGTCTATTTAGTTCGATTTGTCGTCAGAAACTTGAATCAATGGCAGGGGAGCCCAAAGCTGATGTGCATTTTAAAAGTACATTTTCTATATTTATAATTATATGCTAATTTTTTTATTAATTATTTTTTGTCTTGATTCCCATTTCCTCATCTTAATAATTACAATCAAATCCTACCTTGTACAGTAAGCTTCATTTTTGTCTACAAACTTATCGAATTATTTTCACCAAAAAAAAAAAAAACACTTATCGAATTATGATGAGATAATGGCATTTCTCTTATTAAATTCTATATTATGCCTCAAAAGTTAGATGCCAAAGAAGGATTGAATGCGCCTCAACTTGATCAAGGAAGCGGGTACCAAATTAGTCAAGACTGGTCCTATTTTTTTTTTTTAACCTAGGAACTGGTCCCCATGTGACTTGGCCTAAAACCAACCAGATTTGTTTTTAAGTTGAAGTTGGCCAGTAGGTCACCCCAAAATTTGATTAGAAAATTGAAATTACAAAGTCTTGATTACAAAAGTGGTGAGAGTGGGGGGATGGAAAGTAGGATTTTTCCTAACTTTTTGTGAGGTGATTATATTACGACTAAATCAACCATTCTTATTCTATATATCCAACCATTCTCATTCAATACATCCAATCAATATATATATGTATATATATATATATATATATATATATATATATGTATAGAGAGAGAGAGAGAGAGAGAGAGAGAGAGAGAGAGAAATGGAGAGAAGAGACACCAACAATTTATTACTAATAAATATAGGGAGTAGGGTAATTCCCAATGGTGCATATGAGAGGTCCATATCAGAGGTGAATATGAGATGGGTTAGTAGATATTGATTAATCTAATTCCAGGTCTATGTTAAGAAAAGCAAAACATCTAATCAAGTCATACAAATCCAAATTGACAAAAACACCCAATGAACTCATCTAAATCCAAATCGACATCAATCTTTGCCCCCAACTCCAAAAACACAACATCATTATTTGATTGAATGAATGGACCATCTTGCCTAATCCTTGTGCAAATCAAGTATTAAAGTAAATCAAACATTCTCATTCCAAACTCTCTCATTCCATAGATAGAGGAGACGAACAATTATTGCATTACAAACCATATGAGATCCATATGAGATGACATTTTTTGAATTGATACAAATCCGAATTCAAAATATATGTCGAACTCCAACAACATCATTAATATAGTGGTCCATATGAGATGACTTTAATAGATTTTGGTTAATTGAAAGTTTAGTTTAATTCCAAGCCCATATGCTGAGAAAAGCAAAAATCCAATGAACTTGTACCCATTCAACCCCAACAAAATGATCAATATAGGCAAGAGGTCCCAATGGTCCATATGAGATGAGTTTTGGTTAATTGAAAGTTTAGTATTCATTATTTGAGGTGACCAAACAAAATCACCAAAGAATGAATTGGCCCCACGTTCCATTCAGTTATCATTTGGCCTGCCCCTATTCAGCCACCCCCGTATTGAGTATTTACTAAGATTTATTAGTGATTAATAATAATCCACATTTGCATTCCATGGGCTCAAATAAGGAAGTGCACCGTCGAAGGTCACTTAGGGCCCGTTTGTTTGCACTTCTTTTTTTTGTTTTTAAACAGTTTTTCTGTTTTTTTGTTCCTGGGAACAAAAAAGGAACAGAAACGCGTTTGGGTGCGTTTCGTTCCTTTTTTCTCTTTGTTCCTGGAACAAAAAGAAAACAAAACAAGAAAACACAAATTTCTTGTTTCTTGTTTCAAACGTAAATGAAAACACTTTTGTTTTTTCTTTTTTTCTCTTAATTTTTGTTCTTTTTCTTTTGGCCGGTCGCCGGCCTCGGCCATGGCTCGGCGACCGGCCGACGAGGGCCGGCGGCCTCGCCCACCACGGCGAGGCTCGCCGGCCCCGGCGAGGCCGAGGCTCGCCGTCCCCTCGGCGAGCCCGAGGCTCGCCGTAGGCCGGGCGAGGGTCGGCCTCGCATTGGCCGGGCGAGCTCGAGCTCGCCCGCCATGGCGAGGCCGACCTCTCGCCGGCCGCCGGGCGAGCTCGGCCTCGCCGGATCTGGGCGAGATCGGGCTCGCCCGGCCGGCGCGAGGTCGGCCTCGCCCGGATCCGGCGAGGCCGACCTCGCCCGCCGGCCGGCGAGCCTCGGCCTCGCCGGCGGTGGCCCGGCGAGGCCGCGCCTCGCCCGCCGCCGGGCGAGCTCGGGGCCTCGCCGGCCGGTCGCCGGCCATGGCCGAGGCCGGCGACCGCCAAAAGAAAAAAATAAAAAGAAAAAAGAAAAAAAAAAAAAAAGGAAAAAAAAAGAAAAAAAAAAAAATAAAAGAAATAAAAAAATTATCCAAATTTACCAAACATGTTTCTGTTTATTTTTTATTTCCGGAATAAGTTTACCAAACGCCTTTTTTTGTTCAAAATTGTTCTCGAACAGAAACACTTTTTCTATTTCCATTCCTGGAACAATTTTTAAACATGTAAACACAAACAAACGCGCCTTATTCAATTATTACTCAAATTTAATAATTAGTGAAATTTGGAAAAGTTTGACATATGCTTTTTAAAAGTCATGAACACCATCTAGCATCTAAAGCATATAATAATAAAGTGGATTAAATCATCTAATGAATTTTACAAATTAAATCGATGAATTCCTAATTTCATCAAAAGAATTTCATAAAATACTACCAAAAAATTTAGAAAGTTAAATTATTTACAAAGAAACTGAAATCCCAATAGTCCTGGGTGTCACAACCTAAATCCACTTGCGGGGTAGGGAGCTTGTTAGATTTAGCGGTATTATGAACTTCAAGCCGACACCTTCCACCGACTTGGGCTTTTCCAAGCCTATATCTCGCATGACATTAGGCATTGAAATTTTTAATCAATTAAGCCTATACAACTTTTTTATAAGGAGTCGCCATTAACCTTTTTTAGGGGTCAACTAAAAACTTAGCAAGATATGGGAGGATATCTTACTATTTACATTATTACATTAACCTTAAAGCTAACACTCTTTCAGTATCTAAGCTAATCATGTGCTAACTAACGCCATAGAGCCTATCAAGAAAAATCTAAGATTTGTTTTAACCATTCTAAAACAAGAAAATAACATCCAAATATTGAGATGCACAATCAATTATAATCGTAAAGGAAAGCACACAAGCATTCTGATATCACCCCTAAAAATAAAATAAAAAAACAATCCAAAACAAAGAACCCTATTGCAAAGCCCTAAAGGTTTTTCACTTTCTAGGGTTTTTAATCTTTCTAAATGTTTCGATCTTAAAAAAAAAAAACTTTTTAATGATTTTTCTATTTTTTTCTATTTTTTTGGATTATCTATTTTTTAATGATTTTCTGAAATTATAATTTTCAAATTTTCTAAAATTTTCTATTATTTATTAAAATTTTAAATATTTTTTATCATTTTATCATTTTTAATTTTGTTAAATATTTTTATAAATTTAAAATTTGTAATTAATTTATTATTATATTGAGGAACGGGTTCGGACCGTGTTTACCTGATCCGACTCATTGGCCCCACCCAAACTTGGATCCAACCAGTCGGATTAGAGCAAAAAAATTTTCTGAGTTTTCCTTAACTTTCTTATTTTCTCTTTTTCTTACTTTTTTTGTCTTTTTTCTATTTTGTCCTATTCCCTACACCCTCTTCTTCCCCTCTCTCTCTTCTTCTTCATTGAAGCGTATCTTCTCTGCAACTTCACCCGAACCACCTTCCTCCGACGCACACTCACCCGATGTCACACTTCTGACGATTTCCAATCTTTGAAGCACCTTCATTCACCATCGGTCATCGCCTCCAACTATCATCGAGCTACAAAAGCGATGTCAAAGCCAAGCAGAGTTGAACGCGGGATTCTAATGCGGCTTCAAAGATCGGTAGAAAATGACTATATGTAAAGGCTACGTTGTCCGGGGATGATGAACTCGATGTGTTGACGACAAAGATTCTCCGGCAACTACGGATGATGGAAGATAAAAAGAATGAGGAACGTTCGCCGGCGAACTCAACTATTTCGTTTCTCCAGCCGCAACTTTCGACGTTTGGATGGTTGCCGTAGGGAATCGGGGGCTTCGTTTTTTCGGAGAGATGTTTTCGGTGAAATTTTTTGGTTCTTCCTTTTTCGCCTTTGCAGCCATAGCCAGATCCTCCAAAGTCGAAGGTTCTTTCTCTTTAGCCATTTCTTGGCTCTGCTGGGCTTGCCTTCATTGTCTTCATCTTTCTTGGAATCATTTGGTTAAAGCTCAGGACCAATATCACATACCCATCTTGCAGCATAAGGCCTAGACGCCTCCTTTAACACTAGAAACTGCTCATGCCAAGTGAGCTTGCGACGCTTCTTGATGTGAGGAGGATCGAGAATGCCTGAGAGAAAGTTTAACCTTTGTACTTTCAAACATAGATGTTCCAAAACAAGTGTCCCTAACATTCTGACGTTTGGGTTGGGGGCACCATTTTCAATAATTAACCTTTCAACAGCTTTAACATTTTTCTACCCTTGCTCACATGCACTCGCACACATCTAGTCTATTTTATATATCGTTAAATGAGGTTAGAAAGCAGCTGAATTTACGAGAAAATTGGGGGAAAATATCAATATAGTCATAAATCTATCGATGCTACCAAAATTTATTGATCAAATCTCCGAGTTTAATCTATTGTAATAACTAGCTAAAGTAGCCTCCCAATTCTGATTATTTCAAAGCCATTAATATGAAGTTCTTCGTTGAAAGGGTATATTTACAAGAGCTTGTCTATAAATTAATAGCCAGGACAACAAAAGGAGAATTGGTATTATGTATATGAGATGGAAACTATCTACATTTGTTTTTCTTAGCTACCATCCACATGCATGTTATGACCCTTTTAACATCATCATTTTTACTTCTACATGGCACATGAATTAATTGGCAAAAAAAGAACATTTCAAATCCACGATCAAAGTCTCACATGGAAACCTTTGGACCCGTTGCATGATTCGGGGTTAAGCTAGATAAAGGCTCTTTAGTAAATAGTAACCTAAAGTTGGTCTAACTATAGAGAGTTGCTTAGCTCAATCACTTCATAAGACAACCTTTCAGGCTCATCTTCGGATCGCACAAGCAAGGGAAAGAGAAGAAGAAGATAATACCAATCCCTCTCCCTCTCTCCCACTCCGATGACAGCCCTTATTTTGTCTCTTCAACTCCATTAAATTTCTCTCTTTTCTCTTTTTTTTTTTTTTCGTTAAACATCATTAAATCTTGTTTGCGTATCAAAGAAATGGAGATGCAATCTTAAATCTGAGCTGAAGCACTGATGCAATGTCTTCCTATTTAATTTGCTGAATTAAGACAACACTTTCAACGATCCATAGACCTTAAGATTTCACCAGTTCCGCCTGTCAAAACACACAAGGCAAAAGAATGGATCAGTAATTTGTAAAAAATATTTTTATTGGGGCTGAAAGAAAGGGCATATGAAATCGCTTCATTTAGATTTCTCCTAAGCTAAGCTAGCGTACAAGGACATCAAATGAATTAAAAAGGAAACATGAACTCGTCCATCGACGTTCTGGAACATAAACACCGCACACAAAGCGTCTTCCGAAAACAAACAAGGAGCCGAAGTCGATCCCACTTACTCCGCTGAGGTTTGGCGATGTCAACCGGAGCCATGATCACCGGCATGTCCCGCAACCCCGTCCACCGTCCCGACGAGCGAAGAAGGGGAGATCGATCGAATCCGTGCGACTCCAAATCGCCGTTGATTCTGCGAACCCCCTTCTCCCCAACGTGAGCGTGCCAAGGAAGAAGAGGACAGCTTGGGCCGCGCTATACAAATACATATTGCCTATTTTTCTTGTTTATTTTTTTTTTTTTATGTTTTTACCTTTTTTATTAATTTTTCTCGTATTACAAAATAAACGGACGCCTAAATTGATGTGGGAAGGAGGCATCTCATGTGTTTTTTTTTTTTAAATATTATTTTATGTATATCTTCACTTATCCTTTTATTTCCTTTTTTTGCATTTTTTTGTCTAGTTCACTTTATTCTTTTTTTTCAATTTTTTTGGCTTTTTATCTTTTATAAATTTTAATGCTTTTGTAAAATAAATGAATATGTAAAATGTCAACAAAAATTAGTCTGTCAACACATCCAAAGATAGTTGCATGTTATCATCTTCCGTCATTAGATTAGGTCATTTAATTAAAATCGCATAATATATAGCTGGCGTGTTAGGCTCATTTAATTGTATGTTGCATGTCATCTTGATACAGATATATTTTGTGCATCATTGCATTTAGAATAATTGCATTACATTCAATGTACGTAGTTTCATTTAAATAAGCAAAAACCCTTAAAAATGAGTGAATTGCGATTCATCCATCATTTCATACATACGAAGAGGGAAATCACAATAGCCATTGTCGTCGCTGAATGATGCATGCTCTCAGTCACGATCGAAGATCAAGCTCACACATTTATGGGCAAAAATATAGCTTCAACTACCATAACTTGGCACAAAGGGATACTTAAGTGCCATAACTTACAAAAGTGACATTCAAGTGCCAAAATCAGAAAAAAAAAAAAAAAAAAATCACTTAAGTGCCACTCCGGCCAAAATCCAACCAAAACACTAATGTGTTAATTTTACAATGAAGTTAGTGCAAAAGAGCGTTGTTTTGCACGCCGACGTGGCCAAACAATACAAAAACAACGTCGTTTTGGTGCTGACATAGTAAAAAAATAATAATATAATTAAAATTAAATTTATTTAAAACATTTAAAATAAAAAAATTTAATATTAAAAAATTTTTAAAAAATTTTAAAAAATTAAAATTTTAGAAAAAATTTAAAAAGATTTATAAAGAAAAAAAGAAAAGGTGGGAGACAACCGACGGCCACTGCCTCCCTTTTTTATAATTTTTATAATTTTATTTATTTTATTTTATTTTTTTAAAATTTTAATTTGTTAAATAAATTTAATTTTAAAGTTAATTTAATAATTTTTATATTATTTTAATTTTTTTCATTTTTTAATTTTAATTTTAAATGTTTTAAATAAATTTAGTTTTAAATTTAATTTAATTAATTTTTCATATTAAATTTTTTTCTACGTCGGCACCAAAACGACGCTTCGTTTGCAATCGCTTCCGGAAAATTGACACGTCGCGTTTTGGCCGGATTTTTAGTAAGTGGCACTTGTAATCCATTCCTCTCTGATTTTGACACTTAAATGTCTCTTTGTGCCAAGTTATTGCACTTTAGGGGTTTGCACGTTCCCATTTATGGGATGGACCTAGCGGGTGGACCAAATCAAGACCTCCACAAAATATGATACTTTATGTCACTTCATCTCTCTCTCTCTCTCTCTCTCTCTCTCTCTCTCTCTCTCTCTCTATTTAAGTTTTTATCTCGCTTGACAATTTAGAGTCTATCAAGATCAATTTTTACATCTTGCATTTCATATAATCAAAATATTGTAGTCCATGTACTTTGTCTTCTCTTTTAATCTTGAACCCTTGAAATTTTCATAAAAGTGTAGATATTAACTTGTAGGTTTAAATACAAATTTTTTATGATTTTTTTGAAATTTAAATGATATTTTAAATTTTGACGGCCAAGTATAAAGAGGTGTAGTTTTACCTTTCATTTAAGCTGAAGATGACACATCTTTAATATTCTTCTACATATCTTTCTTTTCAATCCACATATTGACCTTAATGAACTAATCATTTGTCTCCATGTGGAAACTCAAAACGAGAGTTTTTTGAAGTAGAAAGGTGAAGTCTAGAAACCCTTAACATCAACTACTAATGTCGTCAAGCTGAGTTAGGCTTGACCAATACTCAAACTCAAAAAAGCTTGAATTTTTTCCAAGCCTACTCTCTTACGTGATATGCCCGATTGGATGGAGCTCAACTCGATTCAGCCTGATTATCCAACATTAAGGGCTCAGGTTTTCAATAAATCCAATTTCCAAATTGCTATGGATGTTATAGATATAGGGTGTCGGTATGAAACAATGTCATATTCATAAAACAAGTTATAAATTGAATGAGTTATTGCATTGTAAAGGAGCAACACTACGCATAATAATATCGAATAAACTATCATCAAGTGAAATTCGATGATTACAAGTGAAATTGAGATGTTCAAGATTCCATCCTCACAAGTGAGGAGTATTCAAAATTCTAAATATAATATTAAGCGCCTTCGGTTGCGCTACTCCTTCGACCTTCTCGTTCTCTAACCGAGGACCTCCAATGGATCCATTTACCGAACAATTCCGCCATTTGTTCTAGATTCCTCCCTTTGACTCTGGCATGATAAGGTAGAAGCAAACCCATGCCAAGATCGACACAACCATAAATATGAAGAATGGCAGCCCACCAAGAGTAATTTTCTGGAAGTAAAAACAAATCCAAAGGATATTAAACCGCTCGCCAACTGGCTCACGGCGACGCCTATTGCACACCCTCGTACACGCAACCTTAGGGGGAACACCTCTGAGCTATATATTGATGCAATTGGCCCCATCCCAACGGAGAAGAAGGCCACGTAGCACACCAACAAGAGGAAGCAGATGGTCGGTGCCCACTTGACCACCCCCAGCTCAGTTGACGGTGAGGCACGTACCAAGGGAGGCCAACGATATAATCATTCCACCAATACTAGTCAGCAACAACGGCCGTCGCCCGATCCGATCAAGAAGGAAAGCGGCTAAGAGGGTGCAAATAATCTTCACAACATCGAGTGCTATGGCCAAGAGGAGCTTTGTGGTGTTGGAGATAATGCTAGCCCTATCAAAAATGGAAGGGCTGTAAAGAATGATGGTGTCACTCCCAGAAGCTTGCTGGATGAAGTAGATTCCAATGGTGCAGGCAAGCATGTGTAAGGCAGGTGAGGTCCAGTGGAGATCCCGCCACATGTCCCCCCAAGTGCTCTGGCTGGTGACCTCGATGATGTTGTCATTGTTCTCTTCAGGGATACCAACAGCCTCCTTAATCTTGGCAAGCTGGACTGTAGCCTCCTCCTCAGAGTTGGAGATCTGGGCAAGGACACGCTTCGCATCGCCCTGACGGCCCTGCATGATAAGCCATTGAGGGGATTCTGGCATGGCAAGGACCCAAGCAATGAGCAAGAAGGGGATTCCTCCTATGCTGAGTAAGAGACGCCAGCCCGGTTAGAGCGAATCCTAAATAAGAAAAAGTGGGAGACGTCACCGAGGAGGGTGCCCACATTGATGAATACCAACCACCAAAACACGTATAAGAAAGCAATCACCTTCCTTTACCTTTAAATATCTAACCTTAATTTTCCCCCGACAATCATTGATGATAAATTAAAAAAACATAAATATGTTACAAAATTTGAGGAAAAAAAAAAGGAATGAAAGGAGTACCTCAGGGAAGGAGGTGAGCAAGCCCCGATAAGAGACTGGAGAGATTTCGGCAATATAAATGGGAACAATGATGAGGGTATAGCTCGCAGCAATATTAATTATGAAGCGGCCAATTACAAGGATGATGTAAGCATGCTTAATGGCCACAAAGACGGCTCCGATGAAGAAGATGATTGCTACCGACCCTATTTTGTAACGGTAAGCAATCTTGTTGGGGATCCACCAAGCTAGTATCAACCCAATAAGGGAGGATAACTTTGAAACCCCGATCAAATGATCCTCGAACTCATCATTCGTTGGTTGGTCAGGCTTTACGTATGCTATCCCCTTACTCATCAATCCTATAACTGCCAAAATTTCAAAATGAATATGTTAGTTATTATCCTAATGTTCTCAAGTAAATCATAATTATGTAAAAGAAATTGAAAACATAAAAAATGAAAAAAAAATTGTGCCCTATTTTCCTTTGTAATATATTATTATATGATAAGAATGATGAGAAATAATAACTATTATCTGAAATTTACTTACTTGGCTCAAAAAGAAGAAGAAATAAGTGGATGTTGTTATTCAAAATTAAGTAATCTTTATTATTCTTTGTTTATGCATAAAAAGAACTTTGTCAATAAGTTTATCATTTTATCAATAATAAAGTCACAAAACAAGGTGCAATATAATAAATTATTATTGTCTTTTTTTCAACATAAATAAGTTGCAAGGAATTGATTCGTTGTATGAAAAATTAATTCGCAAAAACATATCGTAGGTTCCAAACTTTATGGAGGACCACTAGGGTGAATCTTTCCATGCTTCATGATATTGGATGTATCTATTGAGAGATATGACTAACCGAAACCAAGAAAAATGCATATGATGGAAGCCGAGAAGGTGTAGGTAGCGGCGTGCTTGTTCCAGCGTGGCTTCACTTCCTCGATCGGATTCCTCTGAACATTATTGTTGACTTCGATCTCTATGTCTTCTAATTCCTGCAAAGTAAGTCAATTGGCACCTCATGCAACTCAATCAATTGTGTAAAATTCATAGCATCAAAATTGGGGGGGGTGGGAGAGACTCGCACAAAAAAAAAAAACGAAGTTTAGGTGAAAGAATAACAAATAGTTATAAGTAAGCATACCCTGCCCAGTTCATGAGTCACTACTTCTTCTATTTCAGTAGATTGTGCTACTATTTCAAATAAAGGTCCCTCCTCCTCTTCTTCATCTTCCCCACTTTTTCCATGCTCGTCTCCTTCTTCTCCTTCATTAAATAGAATCAATAAAAATTCTCGGTAGCCATCACCTTCTTCTACTTCTTCTCCTCCTTCATTAAATAGAATCAATAAAAATTCTCGGTAGCCATCACCTTCTTCTACTTCTTCTCCTCCTTCTTTAAATAGAGACAACAAGACTTCTCTATAGCTCTCATCATCACCAAAAGGTACATGATGATCGTCATCCTCCCGAGTCACCGCTTCTTCTTCTATTTCGGTAGATTGTTCTACTATTTCAAATAAAGGTCCCTCCTCCTCTTCTTCATCTTCCCCACTTTTCTGTGCTTTTCTTCTTCTTCTCCTTCATTAAATAGAATCAATAAAAATTCTCGGTAGCCATCACCTTCTTCTACTTCTTCTCCTCCTTCTTTAAATAGAGATAACAAGACTTCTCTATAGCTCTCATCATCATCAAAAGGTACATGGCGATTATCATCCTCTTGAGTCACTACTTCTTCTATTTCAGTAGATTGTTCTACTATTTCAAATAAAGGTCCCTCCTCCTCTTCTTCATCTTCCCCACTTTTTCCATGCTTGTCTCCTTCTTCTCCTTCATTAAATAGAATCAATAAAAATCCTCGGTAGCCGTCACCTTCTTCTACTTCTTCTTCTCCTTTAAATAGAGATAACAAGACTTCTCTATAGCTCTCATCATCACCAAAAGGTACATGATGATCGTCATCCATGACTTCTTTCTTCTTGAGCCTACCATTAGACATAGAGGAAGAGAGCAAGAGGCTTTTACTTTAGGGAATGAAAAAGACACTACTTTTTGAATATGCATGTATAGCCAAATCAAAATGTGAATGAGAAAGCTTTTACATGCCTAGATGATAGTGCTTTTAATGCAGGTCTAACATTCTACTTGCATTTCCATTACTTACAAAAATTGACATCCATGATGAGCATTGCCGCGCATGTTAAAAATTTTCTCAAATTTTCATATTCGAAGAGAAGCTATAATTTCCAAGCAAAACAGGCATAAATAGAAAAAAAGGAAAATAAAGAAATGATAGAAATTTTCCTTTACCTAAAAAGAAAAAAGAAAAAGAAATGATAGAAATTTGAGCAACGAGATACTTTTTGTCCTTTAAGACAAACTACCTCGTATTCTTTTACAGGTTTAAGATCAAAACTAGAAAGGCCAACAACACCGCTTGAAAATAACAATGGATACCACGGATTTACGAGAGGGTATGACTTAGCCTCTATCTAGACTATGACTTAGGCCTCTATCTAGACATAAAAAGAAGCCACACTCATTAGTTGTCTAAAACGTCTTACCAACATATTCAATGACTTAGGCTTCCATCCATTTAAAAAATATTCAATGATTACAAAATGTCACATCACAAGCTCACACATCATCATCACTATCAGATTCTAAGATATTTTCTTCATGTAATTTTGACTCCCATATGTTTTATCATATGTATGCAAGAAATTATGCTTGAGATATGATGCAAAGGGTTGGCATATATTGATAATAAATGCAATGCGTGTCATTTTCATAAATCATTTTTTACAGCAATTTTAGAAAGATTTGTAGAAACTTGTTCTCATATCTTCAAATGTCCTTGTTTAGGAAACTTTTAAAACTAGGAAGCGCGTGAAAACCCAACCCTTAAAGATGATCGTAGGGTCGGTTTGATGTCCTTCACACATCTTTGATAAAATGAGTGCATGTTTTCATTAAGAATGAAAGGATAAGGCTGCATTACAATATAAACTCCCCCAAACCAGAGGCTTAGGATTAGAGGTATAAAGTAGTTTCATAGTTTCTACTTACTGAACAAATTAAAACAACGGAAATTCCCACGCTGGGAAAAAGAGATGAAGTTTAAAGCTACGCTAAGTAAGCTATCCTACTTTGAAGGGTCGGTGGTGGTGAAGCAAGCTTGCTCTTCAAGGCTCATTTATATAATCTTGGATCGAGTTCAAATTGGTGATCTTTTGGAAGCGGTAGCTTGAGTACCTTTGAAGTTGCAAGATAAAAATAAAAAGAGAAGAAGGCAGTGTATGGAAGGGAAAGGAATACAATGCTTCAATTCTATCATCTGTTATAATGAAATAGAGAAAAGAGAATTTTTATACAAGCCCAATCTCATATAGATAATTGCTTATCATGATTTCTTCACAAGAGACTATAAAATCGAATGGTTTATGCATAGCAATTGATCGAATGCCCATTCTATATCATAAAAGGGAATCTCCATAAATTACATCAAAATTCATAAACAGAAATCCCTATATCATCTAAAATAATAAAATCACCTAAGAAAGATGTATTTCTTATTTTTTATTATTATTATTCGAATTATATAGAAATGATTGTTTTCGGATTTTTTTTTCTCTTTACAAATTGGTCTCACTTGGGCTCATTAAAAGCCTAATGAAAGCAAATGGGGCCTTTGAATCCTCCAACCTCCTCCTCCCCCCCAACCCCTGCAGCGCCCCAAAAAAAAAAAAGGGATAAGTGTTGCGGAAGTCATAAAACTTATATCGAAAATGCATTTGAGTCATAAAACTTATAGCGAAAATGCATTTGAGTCATAAAACTTGCAAAAAGTGCAAATAAGTCCTAAAATTTGTCTAAATGTTTCATTTGAATCATAAAACTGACGTCGTTAGCCTTTTATTAAAAATGCTGATGTGACATTTTAAATAATTTTTATTTTCCACGTGGATTTTTTAATTATTTTTATTCATTTTAAAAAAATAGATTTAAAAAATAAAAATTAGATTTATTCACTTTATATTATTTTCACCAAAAACTAAAAAGAAAAGTTAAAAAATTATTTCTAATTTTTTTAAAATCGGCGACTCCTCTCCTCACCGCCACTGTCGCCGCCCATCATCGGAGGGGCCGGGCGATGGTCGCCAGCCCTGGGTGGGGGTGGCCAGCCCTCGCCGGCCCCAAGCGAGGACCGGCGACCGTCACCCGCCTTGGGTGAGTCGTCACTGGCCCTCACGGGAGGCCAACGAGGCTCACCAGATCTCAGTGAGGGCAAACGAGGCCTCACCCAAGGCGGGCAACGATCGCTGGCCCCCCGTGAGGACCGGCGACGACTCGCCCAGGGCGAGCGAGGGCTGACGAGACCTCGCCCAAGGTGGGCAACGGTCGTCGGCCCTCGCTTGGAGCTAGCCCTCCCTTGCCCAAGGCCGGCGACCATCGCCGGCCCCTCGGCAATGGGTGGTGGCGGCGAGAGAGGAACCGCCGATTTTTTTTTTAAAACAATTTTTAAAAATAAAATTTTTCTTTTTCTTTTTAATTTTTGGTGAAAATAAGATAAAATGAATAAATATATATTTTAAATAATAATTAAAAAATCCATACGAAAAATAAAATTATTTAAAATGCCATGTCAGCATTTTTAACCGAAAAGACTAATGGCGTTGGTTTTAGGACTCAAATGAAACATTTTGACATGTTTTAGGATTTATTTACACTTTTTGCAAGTTTTAAGACTTAAATGCATTTTCGCGACAAGTTTTAGAACTTCCACAGCAATTGCCCCCAAAAAAAAAAAAAAATCTAATCTAACCAAGCCCACATTAGGATATTAACCATGACAAGCCCACCTTTTATTAAAACCGCACCAAGCCCACGCTACGCCTAGCCCAATCCAAAATATAACCAAGCTCAACTCACTAAACATACTTTATTTTGATTGACTTCCACGTATTACAAAAGGAGAGGACATAATGAAAATCCAAGAGGAATATTAGAAATTATACTAAACAAAAGATAAACTTACCACTGATAAAGCGAAGGGAATTTGTCATTCACAAAGACACATCGCATGCTGACTTGTGAGGCTCGCTAAAAGGTAGGATTCTACGGGCTAAAGGCTCCCATTCCGATTAGATCAAAAGAGTTTTCCTCACTCCGAACTTTTGTCGGATAGTTCTCTTTATCACTAATCGAAAATGAGCGGGACCAAAAGTGGATTACCATGGGTCATTCCCCGCACGGGTTCCATCTTTTGGCACCTCCTATGGGCTTCCTAATGCGATCGGGGTTTTAGACCGCAGGTTGTACGTGCAAAGTGTAGTGCTAAAGCATATATAAAGGCATGCATGGCAATTGATATCAAAACAACACTTCAATTTCACCCACATAAACATACATTCATACACCAACCTTAACACAATTCTGAACATTAACTTCAATAGAAATTCTTAGGACCAAAATCAATAACCGAGCACAGACCAAAGGAGACTCAACCCGCAAAAAACATCAATCAAGCACATGAAACCCAACACAGATGTAACTGAAATCACAATAAACTGTTGAAGCACATTAGAAACCGCCAAAGTCAGCACTACATGAATTTCCGAAAGTTACAGGTAGTGACAGGTAGAGAAGTGAAAAACAAAATATTTTCCTTTTCCATGTTAAATTCCAACTTCACTTTCAGTCTCAAAGGGGAAATAAAAAGAAAAAAATTCACATAAGAAACCCACTTCCTAAAGCTCATCACAAGGCAAATCCCCGAATCAAACATTCATTTAAGGAAGCAAACCTTCAGCTGAAAATTCCAACGACCCTCGAATCAGAAAGGGCAAAAAACGATATCAAAAGAAATGGCTGAACCTGAAACAAGATGGTGAGACGAGCAAGAGGCGCGGTACAAGTCTTGCTAAAAGCCCCGGCGATGCCGCCGGCCAAGAGCTGCTGCAACAACACGTAGCCGACACTCACGCTCGGGGGTCCGTAGCTCTTGGATAAGCTGCGTCAGGAGGTGGTGGCAGCGGCGGAGGCACGAGATGCAAAGGTGAAGGAGGAGGAGGAGGAGGGGGCGGAGGAGGAGGCAGCGGAGGACGGTGGTACGTGAAGCCGCCGGAGGAGGAGAGGGAGCGAACGGGTTAGGTCCTTCTGGTGGTCGTTGCAGTAGAGAGAGAGAGAGAGAGAGAGAGAGAGAGAGAGAGTGAGTGAGACAGTGGCTTCCGTTGAAACATACCTGAGTAGCAGTAATATCTAATCTCCATTATTTTTTAGCTTGATTTGTAAATTATCTGAACATTATTTTTGGTCATATATGAATCGATCAATTTCTAAGTCATTGATTGACAAAACCAAAAAAATAACCTTTAAAGTCATTGCCCAAGAGTCTAAATAGTAAAAAATATGGAGGAAAATTACAAAATAATTTTTAAAATTTGTGGATTTCTTTTTCTTTTTTTCTCAAGCCATTTATAACTCATTTAAAAGGCAAACATGTTGCTTATATGAGTATAGAGCCCACTTTTCCAGCCCTACGTTTTTATAAGTATTTCAACTTATAAGTTTTTCATTTTTTTTATTTACTAATTTTTTATTATTCAATTTAACATGAAGCTTTTTTCTAAATAACATATACGGAGAGGGAAGAAGAGGATTGGCAACAACTCCTAGGATCAAAGAGAAAGGGACGGAAAGACAGTGACTGACAAGGACATGGGTCAACCGGGTGGGGTCCACGATTTCAGGCTTCATTCCATGCGACGAGAACAAAAAGCCATGCAGAGGCAGAGGGCATAAAAAATCTCCAGTCTTATTTTTCCTTCGGGGCTTCTAAATAAAATAAAATAAAATAAAAAATAGCACACATCTCCAACTTTACGAGGAGGCGTCGGTGTAATCAACACACATCTCCATCTCCAGGGGTACTTCTTCCAGGGGTACTTCTTCAAACTCAAATCTCCCACCCAAGACATGACACTGCCAAAAAAAAAACCAGAAATTAAAGAAATATATATATATATATATGCCCGCGCGCAGATTGTCCCTATAATGAAATTGCAATATAACAAAAAACAAAAAAGAAGAATATAATAATAATAATAATAATAATAATAATAATAATAATAATAATAATAATAATATCGCATCTTTTACAAACTCTATCAACATCATTCCATATTTGCGTATGAAATTGTTACCACGTTCTCGTGCAAACTTAAATTCAAGATTTTGCATGCAAAGCATATTTTTAACTTATTTCTATTTCTCAAAAATTAACTTTCTCGAAAAAATGATTTAAAACAAAACTATTTTAAAGTTAAATCCATCATCATTAATATCTTCTTTTATTTTTTCCTTATGAGGCCACATGGTTGGAGACAAATTTGGCTTTTATGCCAGCACATCGAGCACTTTTGGGTCCACTTGGTGGGGTCTTTTGTCTAAACTAAGGCCAAGCAACTCATTAAGTTATAGTGATACTATTCGATTTGCTTGTTTTTTCTCTTTCTTTGGTTTTCCTTTTGATTGTGACTTCAGCTGTAAATCAACAAGGCATACTGACTGAAATGTTTGGCTACTAATCGATTACGCATTCGCCCTCCCAAACACAATTATTCAAAAATTCGTCCTGGGTTGTCTCCGATAGACCAAGGTTAGGGCTGGGCGCTCAAGGGACGACGAGAAATTGGCAGAGAATTGAAACGATGTTTGCAGCACATACAACAGCCAGTAGGCCTCATCATATGACACATGACTTGTCCACATTCCATATATCCGAATAAAAAAAATAAGGACAGAACAAAACCTTGGAAAGAAAAAAGAATATTTCTTACCTAAATGCGTGATTTATCATATATTATTCAAGCACAAGAAGTCGAGAACTGTCATATGCGGTCCTCTCCTCAACCCCACCAGCTGGATAATAATAGTAAGTCCATCAAAATAATCGAGTTACAGATAGAGAGAGAAAGGCCATGAATGGTATCGATGAGCTGACTACTTCAGCCATAAGAAACCAGCTGGAATCGATCGCTTCGCAGAAGAGACGTTAATGTCGACGTCGCATTTAATAGCCATGTCACGACGTCAAAAGACCAAATGCAATCCTAGGAAAGGAAATGCGAAGTTCTGACAATTAGGGCAAAGAAAATGTTCATATAACTCCATTATCATCTCATTGTTGACGAGAGAGAATTAAATCCATTTTATGTATTTCTTCATCTCTTTCAATTCACGTACGAACAGAGTGAGCTGTCTAGATTCCAGCGCTCTCCTCCCTTTCCTTTCTTGGGGTCTCACCCTCCACTCCAGTTCTCTCTCTCTCTCGCTCTTGCACCCTCACCCGATGGACCACAACTTGGTGGGACCTTCTAAGTAATAATATCGCTCTTATTAGTGATTGTCTCCCTAAAGTTTAATGGTGGAGATAGTTATGTGATCAAGTATTGGATGTAGAATTAGCTGTCACGTTTTATGTTGTGTTGAGATTTTTTATTTTTATTTTTTCTGCTTTTTTCGCCACCCCTACTGTCCAAAGCAGAGAGAAGAGAAGAAGGGAAGAGAGGGGAAGAGATGGACGGGTCGGGCCGGAAGGGGGAGAGATGTGCCAGCGCACGTGGGGGAAAGAAGAAAAAAAGAAATGGTAAAAAGGAAGAAGTAGGAGAACTCGCTGGAGAAGATGGGGTGGAGTGGGAGTTTACAGACTGCTATTATGACACATATTTTATTTTGTTTTCTTTTTTTTGCTTTTAAAGATCATTATGGCTGAGGGAGACGTCGCATAAGTCTTAAAAATTTTGAATTATTTGTATATCATTTATATCTTTTAATATTAACTAGCATTGTCTATAAATGGAAAAAAAAAAAAAAAACATTTCAACAAATCATATGGTAAAGACCGAATGGCTTATTCAATAGGCTTTCAATTTTTTAAGGAGTTTCCTTACTCTTTATGAGAAAACCACTCGAAAGCTAATTTTTATCTTTTCAAAAATTCCTTTTTTTTTTTGAATTTTCTCAATTTTTCATGAATTTTCTGAAATCTTTAAATTTTTTAATATTTTTAATATTTATTATCTTTTAATATTATCTAGCATCATCTCTAAAAAGAAAAAAGTCATCCCAAAAGTCATATGGAAAATCCTAAAGGCTTATTCAATTGGATTTCAATTTTGTAAGGATTTTTCTTCGTTCTTTATGAAAAACACTATTGGATAAGATAATTTAAGTTTTTTTTCCGAAGATTTCTAATTTTTATGAATTTTCTGAATTTTTTATGAAAACCTTTAGAAACCCTTTCACTTATTTCTTTCTTGCTTTCCCTGTCTTTTTTTTTTTTTTTTTTTGGCCTTTTTCTTTACCAACAATCATTTTTATTATATAAAAAAAAAACTAGTAAACAATCTATATATCATTTGATTAAAAAACTATCTTCGTTTATTATATAGCTTGTATGAGTTCTCTCACTCATAAATAGTTGCTAATTAAAGCCAATTTTTAAGGGGAAAAAGGTTTGCAAAATTGAGTAGCAAATTGATGTGTTGGACTCCTATCCGGTGATTGCATTTATAACTTCTTAAGATACCCATTGATGTTTTATTAAGTAACTTAGCATATTCATTGGAAACAAGATTAATTACCCAATGCTACTATCCTAAAACTTAGTATTGTTTGTTATGGTGGAAAAACCAAGTTGATCAAAATAATCTATTTCGATGGCACCATGAACTATAGAACAATCTATAATGGGACTACGACTATGATATTCTCTTTACTATCGCATTTCATACGAACGCAACCCACGAATTCCACTTCAATATTACCTTGATGGAGGCTTTTTCCCAAAGGCTAAGCTTAGATTTTTGGTTAATAATCTGTTCGAAGCAAGGCCAATCCGATTGAGCCACTACTCCTTGCCACCGGTTCTCACTAACTTTTCCAAGTTTTCCATCATCTGTTTTTCCTTTGCTCTATGACTACAATTTTACCATATTTTTCTTCCCTCTAATGACCCAAAAGAAAAACCACTCTTTCCCCGGCACCTCACCTCCCCAAATCCATCTCTAACAACATCATTCAACATGACAACAAAAAATTGAGTAGAAAAAAAAAAAACTCAACGAATCATCTAAAGGCGACATGAGAGGAGTGAGAGCGAGGGAGAGGGGCAAGAGCAAGCGAGAGCAAGGCAGAGGAGTGAGAGTAGGTAGATGTTCATGTAGTGAGCGACGGAGGGTGAGCAGGTAGAACTATCATGGGCAAGACTTAATTTGCTACACCAGAACAAGTTCCCAATTGTGCCCTTTCTTTTCCGCAAAATATTTCTTTGAGAGCTTCCAGTTTTGGTCTTTCGTTTGACTTCACGGGTCTTTGTTGCTGGATTTTGCAACCTTTTGCCTTATCCTCGTAGCAGCTCTTCATGTGTGAGAGACGAGTATTACTAGGGGTGAGCGTGGTTCCCGGGTAGAACCGGGAACCGGTTCCGGTTCGGTTCCCGGTTCCAAAGAGAAAGGTTCCGGTTCCCAGTTCCTTTTTTTTTGGAATAGGGAACCGGGACCATAACCGAAACTTCCTAAAAACCCTAATTTTATTCGGCCATTCCTTTCTCCTCTCTCTCTCTCTGACTCTAACCCTAGCATCCGACTCCCGCCTCTATCCTTGGTTTTCCCTGCTCACCCCCAAACACCGCTTGCTCCCCTCCGCTTGACGACACCGCTGCCACCAACTCATCGCCGCTCACCCCCCTTCCGCTCGGCGACGCCCTCGAAGTCCACGAAGACTTGTTGCCACCGCCCCCTCCGCTCGGCGATGCCTTGACGATGACTCAACGCCGCTCGCCCCCCTCCTTTCAGCGATGCCCTCGACGACGACTCATTGCAGCTTGCCCCCCCCCGACTTAGCAACGCCCCGACAACGACTTGACGCCGTCGACCCCCACCTCTCGGTGACACCCTCGATGACGAATCATCGCTGCTCACCCCCCTCTGCTCGGTGACGTCCTCGACGCCGACTTCTCGCCACTCGCCCCCTACCCCCCCCCTTTGCTCAACGACGCCCTCAACGACGACTCGTCACCACTCGCCCCACCTCTGCTCAGCGACGCCCTCAACGATGACTCATCAACGCTCGCCCCCCTCCATTCGGCGACACCTTTGAACTGTTTGGTACTTCCTGCATTTTTTATGTCATTTTCTTCACGGCATAAGCGTGTGCAATCATGCTGATTAAGACACTCGGTGCACCAAGATGATGCTCAAGTTTAGGGAAGTCAAAAATCTAAAGGATGGAATATCTTCGTATTGGTTCAATCAGCTACCTCGACGCTGCTCGCCCAGCCGCCCCGATGCCACGTCCTGAAAGATTGCTACCTCCAAACCGAGAACAACCTTGATCTAATAGAACATTGAAATATGCACTCTCATGGTTAATTTGCATAGACATTTGTCTGAAGTGTAATTAGATGGTGCTTTTTGAAACGTTCTAAACTCAACCCTGACTACTGGAAACAGAGTTTAGCAATCTTGTGATGAATGGTGCACTCAATTTCTACTTGAGCAAGATCTTCCAACCTTAATAGTAAGGGTATATCTTGTTCCGAACGGACATGATTCTGGATCTATTGTTAAGGAGGCCAATGACTATGAGGTTTTTATTTGGTTGAGAGCCAAATACTTGTTTAACATTCCTTTTGCTAGTTGAAAGTGAGCTTGGACTATTTATTTTTGCTAGTTGAAAGTGAACTTGGACTATTTATTTGCAAGGGAAGGCATGTTGTCACGTCATTTCTGCATTTAGTAATGCTCATGTACTTGTATTGCACCCTTGTTTTCCTTTCATAATTTGGTTATCCGTGCTTATGGACATAAACTGCATAATGGTGTATCTTCCGTCCTTAATAATGGAATAAATTGTTCATTCTTCTTCGTGATAAGGGGAAGATTCAAATTTTATCTTGTCTGCATTTTGACTGGTAAAATCAAGTTAGATATCCAGAAGCATGATCTTTTAATGTTTGCTCGTATATACTGCATTACATGATTATATGGAGAGTTTGATATGTGAAAAATGTCTATTTATGTAAGCTTTTTCTTACTTTGTGACCTAGGAGGGCCTTCCCTTCTAGCTCTCTCATGTTAATGGATGGATTCTGATGTTCAAATTTATGTAACTAGTTGAGCTGGAAAAGTAGAGCTATTGCGATCTCAAAGTTGTGAACAACACAGAAGACCAGATTGTATGGAATTAATGTTTGTGGAGAAGGAGGGGACTATGAAACTTCAACTCTCGATTATCCCCACTCTGTCGTAAGTTTATTCTTGAACCCATTGTACAATTCCTCCATTTTTCTGTTCACATTGATTTCTTCCTTGAATGGGACAAGTACTGTCTGTTCTTCCATTTTCAGTTTTTCACAATTTATTTGTTGCCCATTTTTGGTAAAGGGATGTAGTGTTTATGAAAAGCAAATTACTAGAATCCAAAATAAAATGTATATTTCGATATGCTTTGGGCTATATGGTTGTGTTTACGTAGTTTTCTTCAGAAATGAGTTACTATGTTTTTGGTTTTACATTCTACTTAAACCTATGTGCGGTTGCTCAACCAAAGGCAGTCTGATTTTAATGTTTTAACCTCATTAGAACCTGTTGGAACCTGAAAATGCTATTTTATAACATCAAACACAGCTTTTCCTTAAGATCTTACCCAATAGCGAGACTGAGCAATTGTTGCATAGTTTATTCTAAAAATGAACCAAAAAAAAAAAACCTATAGGAACTTGGAACCGACCCCGGAACTTGTGACAGGGTAGGTTCTAGGTTCTTGGTTCTGACGGGTAGATTTCAGGTTCCAAAAAATTAGGAACCTGTATCCGAGGGTAGATTCCAGGTTTCAGACGGAACCTGTAAGGAACCGAGAACCGCTCACTGCTAAGTATTATTGGAGGTCTCAAAAAAGAATGAGGGGCTCTATTTCATCAATTAGGTTTAAAGATAAAACTATAAATGGTTTAAAGATTAAAGTTTTTCTTTTTTCCTCTTTGTCAAAAAAAAAAAACTCCATTTGATTTTACTTGAAAAAGAAAATAGAAGAAGATGGCATTCAAAATTTTCCCTAATAATTGAGTTGGGAAGACTTATCTTTTTGTTCCTAGTTTCTTCATAACAATTTGCAAGTAAGATTACTTATCATCGTCATGGTGTTCTTTTTGTTTCTTAAAAAAAGAAGGGTTTTGAATTATATATAATGTTAAAGAAATTATAACTCTAACGAAGAGCCAACATGGTAATGCTACGCCTTCCCAAATGTTGCTCACCCAATAATCTCTTGTCTCTCAAAAGAGCCAAGATGATGGTGGTGCTACGCTCGCCCATTGCATGTCACCCGCCCACACGCTCCCCCGCCTGCCGCCTGTAAATACAAATGCAAATTTTCACTTTTAGCAAGTGGATTTCTTCCGTGAGAGGTTAATATTTTCATTTCGAGACCGCTGATGCAAAATAAACCTTCTAAACCGATAGCGTAGTGGCTCTATGAATCTCAATTATTGTCGGATATAAAAGTGGCGTTCGGTGGGGGAAGAACTTGACTTCTCCCTAGAAATTAGGGACCGAGATGTGAATTCCTAAGACTATAAGGACCTGGAGTGCAATTCCTCTACTTTTCCTCCTTTTCTTTTTCCGGGCCGGGGGGCCCCACGTGCCAAAATTGTCGCTGTCGAAAATCCTTCTCCGGCATTAAGGGGCAAGTTTTCTCGGAGCGGGCGAGGGGTGGGGTTTTGTCCCATACGGCACGAACTCACTGCTCACGACCAATGGCGCCACGACACGCCAATCTCGAGGGGGCCGTTTCGGGATAATACATTCTTTCCTCTTTCGCTTTTGTTTATGGGCGTCAGATCAGCTGTCAAGTGATTTAATAATTTCGCCTCGTCGGCAACGGAGGGCTCGGGATGGAGAATGCCGTTGGGCCGCGAGCCCCCTCCGCCGTCCGCGCTCGATCCTCCTCCGCCGTCCTCCTCCGACATCTGACCGCGAAACGCACGGCTCCCGGATCGCCCGATCCCCGCGTCTTGCTGATTCGCTGCTGAAATTGAGATTCTAGAGAGAGAGAGAGAGAGAGAGTGCAGGGGAGGGGATCTGGTCGCGAAGCAGGGGATCGTGCTGTCGTTACTGCTGGGGTTCTGCGTTTCTGGGTGGGACGCGGTCGTTTTGGGAATGTGCGTGAATCTGCAACGGCCGCCGCGATGAAACGAAAATCTAAATTCTTATCGTGCCTCCACCCACACCAAGGCCTTGTCTGCTAGTCATAAAAGTAATCCCCCTTCCATTTAGCAACATAGTGGACCTGATGAAGGTTCAAAGTCATACGTAGTACGTAGTGATTCATTATTTGGTTAATCAGAAATGTAATTGAAGAAAGCATATTTTTCTACATCAACAAAAATGAATTAATGCAGCATCACGTCGCCTTCTTCATAGTCGAGAATATGGAATTTAAAATTGCACGAGACTGAGTAAGCCTTTGAAAATAAAGGAGCTCATTGCTTTTTGAGGTTTGTCATGCCGTTTATCAAGCTGGACTGACAATGACGTTTCATTATAGTCCCATTTGTCATTGTGAGCCCCTGTTCCGTCCATGGCCATGCACCAAGAATTCCATTTTATTCAAAACATGAATATGTGTAATATGAATTATCTTTTGCACATACCATGCAAACTTCAACTGACTAAGATTTAAGACTACCGCATTAGATATCCGTACCATGCCAACCATACCTTCAAAAATAATTCTTGACTTGCAATTTCGGCATTTCGTAACATGTAGATAATTAGTTTTGACATAAACCAAACGTTTGTGTTTATAATCTATCTTAGTAATCTGCTAATTCTAGCTAAAACATCAACCTTGACATAATTCTTGAATTATTAAACTATTTGTTAAGAGGGAAGGTCACAGATTTTTTTTTTTTTTTAAATATAACTTTCCACCTAACAAAAATTTATTTCGAATGGGCTTATTTTACTAAACCACGTAGCTACCTTAAGCAGGCGCACGTTTAAGTCAGAGCCCCCTTCTTTGAAAGATTAATTAGGTTAAAAGATGAGAAGAGGTCAATTGCTGGAAAAAGCAGAGAGAGTGACGCTCTGATGCAAAATCCGTGGCAATCGCAACATCAGAGAAAGCACACTCTCTTTATACTCATCGGGACCGTCAAAATTCACTTTCCTATCTCAACATTCACTTTTTCCCCAGACAAATATAGCACCAGCCCATGTGCCTAATCTTTTAGACCGCAGCACCCTCTCCTACTTCATCAATAATGATCAAATGTCTCTTCACACGAAAAAACATTCAGCTATATCAAAGGTGAGTGACGTTCTGATCGTCAATAATGATCTAGTAACGGTGCCGTGGGGTAATTGAAATGTACTTTTTGAACAATAGATAAAAGTAAAAAAAAAATGATAGAAATTATAAATTTAAGATTTCATGTAAGCACAAGATTAAATATCAAACACAAATATGTTATTTTGATTATCAGATTTTAAAATTTCTCTGGATGTGCTTGCTTCGTGGAAAATATTATTTTCATTTTTAATGAGTCAATGCAAGATTTTTTCCTTGCAACGAAAAATGTTTTTCCATCAAAACTTAAATTCAGAAAATGATTTTCATTTGGAAGAGCTGGAAAACATTTTCCTGAATAATTTTTCCTAGTCTTTGAGTTATTGGTTAATGAAAATTTTATTTTTGTAAAAATGATTTTTTAAATTCAAATTTTAAATTTTTTTAAATCACATTTATTATTCTTTTTCTTTTCTGTCTTTCCTTTTCCTTCTTCCTCCGTTGGTTGCTTGCCACGGAAATAACTAGCAATCTGCCATGATATGGGCTAATGAGCTTAAGGCTCGATCGACCTAGGCGAGCTCGAGTTGGCCGAGGTTGTCGAGCTCAGGCTTGCTAGATCCTGGCAAGCTTGCAGCTCAGTCGAGGCCAACAAGCTCAAAAATTGCTAGATCCAAGTGAGTTTGCAGCTTGCTCAATCCTAGTGAGCCTAGACTCAGCTAAGGCTAGTGAGCATATAGCTTGCCTAATCTCGGCAAGCTCAACCTTTGTTGAGGTCGACAAGCACACAGCTTACCCAATCCAATGAACTTGAGCTCGCCTATGGCCATTGTTGGCTAGTCATGGTGGAGGAAGTCGGGTACGTAAAATGAGAGAAATAAAAAGAAAAAAAGGAAAAAATAGAATTTTTTTATAACAAAGAATATAAAAAAAGTGAAAAAGTAAAAATAATTAAATATTCAATTTTTATAAAATTGAAAATTTAAAAAGCGTTAAATAATTCGATTTTTTAACAGAAATAAAGTCATGAGATTTAAATTATTTTCCAATAAAGTCCAAACATCAAAAAATATTTTTGATTTGTATCACTAAACAAAGTAAAACTAACTATATTCCTAGAAAATACTTTCTAGGAAAGCTTTTTCTTTTATCATTAAGTTTTCATGAAACAAATACACTTTAAGTTTGAAAAATAAACTCGCTAATCACTCTTGATTTTGATTTTGACGTCAAATAAACAAAAAAGAAAATCAAATTACAATGTGACGTAGGGGGTAGAATGAATATGAATCCAATAACAGTTCTTGATGCGATACAACATAGGATATTTTTCTTCTTCCTTTCTTTTTCTTTTTTTTTCAAAAGCAGGAACTTCTTTGGGAACAACTTTTCGATGTTCCTTTTTCATTTTGAAAAATTTAATAAATATTTGTACTAACATTAGGAATCTCTTTTAAGTGATATTACTTTCATACTTGTTACTTTATTTTAGCTGTAAATTTTCTTCGGAATAATTTTGCACATTGTTTTCTTTCTTTTTCTTCCGCGTGAAGGAAAACCCACTAAATGGAGTTGGACCCAATCCCAAGCTGACAATTTTTAAAATCTTTAATATTTTTTATCTTTTAATATTACCTAGTATCATCTCTAAAAAGAAAGAAAGAAAGAAAAAGGCATCCAGAAAATTCCTATAATAAAACCCTAAAGGCTTATTCAATTGGGTTTCAATTTTTTTAAGGATTTTGTTTTACTCTTTAAGGAAAACCACTCAAAAAGCGAATTTTTAAGTTCTCTCCTAAATATTTCTGATTTTTATAAATTTTCAAATTTTGAATTATTTTCATATTATTTATATCTTTTAATATTAACTAGCATTGTCTCTAAATGGAAAAAAAAAAAAAAAAAAAAAGCATTTAAACGAATCATATGGTAAAGACCTAATGGTTTATTCAATAGGCTTTCAATTTTTTAAGGATTTTCATTACTCTTTATGAGAAAACCATCGAAAAGCTAATTTTTATCTTTTTCAAAAATTTATTTTTTATGAATTTTCTCAATTTTTCATGAATTTTCTGAAATCTATAAATTTTTTGTTTGTTTATTGTTTATTATCTTTTAATATTATCTAGCATCATCTCTAAAAGAAAAAAGTCATCCCAAAAAGTCATATGGAAAATCCTAAAGGCTTATTCAATTGGATTTCAATTTTGTAAGAATTTTTTTCTTCGTTCTTTATGAAAAACACTACTGGAAAAGATAATTTTAAGTTTTTTTCTGAAAATTTCTGATTTTTATGAATTTTCTGAATTTTTATGAAAACCTTTAGAAGCCCTTTTACTTATTTCTTTCTTGCTTTCCCTATCTTTTTTTTTTTTTTCCTTTTTCTTTCCCAACAATCATTTTTATTATATAAAAAAAATAGTAAACAATCTATATATCATTTGATTAAAAACTATCTTCATTTATTATGTAGCTTGTATAAGTTCTCTCACTCATAAATAGTTCTTAATTAAAGTCAATTTTAAGGGGAAAAAGGTTTGCAAAATTGATTAGCAAATTGATGTGTTGGACTCCTATCCGGTGATTGCATTTATAACTTCTTAAGATACCCATTGATGTTTTGTTAAGTAACTTAGCATATTCATTGGAAACAAGATTAAGTACCCAATGCTACTATCCTAAAATTTTGTATTATTTGTTATGGTGGAAAAATCAAGTTGATCAAAACATTCTATTTCGATGGCACCATGAACTACAGAACAATCTATAATGGGACTACGACTATGATATTCTCTTTACTATCGCATTTCATACAAACGCAACCCATGAATTCCACTTCAATATTACCTTGATGGAGGCTTTTTTCCAAAGGCTAAGCTTAGATTTTTAGTTCATAATCTATTCGAAGCAAGGCCAATCCAGTTGAGCCACTACTGCTTGCCACTAGTTCTCACTAACTTTTCCAAGTTTTCCATCATCTGTTTTTCCTTTGCTCTATGACTACAATTTTACCATCTTTTTCTTCCCTCTAATGAATCAAAAGAAAAACCTCTCTTTCCCCGGTACCTCACCTCCCCAAATCCATCTCTAACAACATCATTCAACATGACAAAAAAAAAATTGAGTAGGAAAAAAAAAAAACCTCAACGAATCATCTAAAGGCGACGTGAGAGGAGCGAGAGCGAGGGAGAGGGGCAAGAGCAAGCGAGAGCAAGGCAGAGGAGTGAGAATGAGTGAGAGTGAGGGAGGTTAATGTGAAAGAGGTAGAGAGTAGGTAGTGAGCGAGGGAGGGTGAGCAGGTAGGACTATCATGGGCAAGACTTAATTTGCTACACCAGGACGAGTTCCCAATCGTGCCCTTTCTTTTCCGCAAAGTATTTCTTTGAGAGCTTCCATTTTTGGTCTTTTGTTTGACTTCACGTGTCTTTGTTGCTGGATTTTGCAGCCTTTTGCCTTATCCTCGTAGCAGCTCTTCATGTTAGAGAGACGAGTATTACCGGAGGTCTCAAAAAAGAATGTGGAGCTCTATTTCATCAATTAGGTTTAACGATAAAACTATAAATGGTTTAAAGATTAAAGTATTTTTTTCCTCTTTGCCAAAAAAAAAAAAAAAAAACTCCATCTGATTTTATTTGAAAAAGAAAATAGAAGAAGATGGCATTCAAAATTTCCCCCAATAATTGAGCTGGGAAGACTTATCTTTTTGTTCCTAGTTTCTTATAACAATTTGCAAGTAAGATTACTTATGGTCGTCATGGTGTTCTTTTGTTTCTTAAAAAAAAAAGGAAGGGTTTTGAATTATATACATGTTAAAGAAATTATTACTCTAACGAAGAGCCAACACAGTAATGCTACGCCTTCCCATATGTTGCTCACCCGATAATCTTTTGTTTCTTGGAAGAGCCAAGATGATGGTGGTGCTACGCTCGCCCGCCGCATGTCACCCGCCCACACGCCCCCCGCGTGCCGCCTACCGCCTGCCGCCTGCACGCCCTCTACCCTCTAGGCCGTTGCGCGTGAGAGTGAGGACCAGGAGAGAAGCGAGGAATGGGACATGAGCGAGGACCGAGAGAGAAGCGAGAGTGAGAGAGAATGAGTACTGAGCCAGGAGCAAGGATTGGGGAGAGTTTGGGAGAGGGGCTAGAGTGAGTGATAGTGAGGAAGAGTGAGGGAGAGGAGTGACGAGAGAAGGAGGGAGCAGGCAGAGGGACCGAGTGAATTGAGGGATTGAATAGGAGTTGATAGAATGTTTTTCTTTGGGATAAGTGTAATAGAAGTCTTAAAACTTATCAGGAAACTATAATTAAATTCTAAAACTTACAAAAATATACAATTAAATCCTAAAACTTGTCAAATTGGTTCAATTGAATATTGAAGTTAACATTCAACCAAAAAAAAAAAAAATCTTGAAGTTAATACTGTCAAACTTACTAAAAAAAAAAAAACGTTGACATAGCGTAGATGTGGCATTTTAAATGAATTTTATTTTCCACATAGCTTCTTTTAATTATTTTCTATTCAACATTTTTTAAAATTAGATTTAAAAAGTAAAAAAGAAAAGCTAAATTTTATTTAAAAATAAAACCATTCCAAAAAAAAAATAAAAGAAATTGCATTGGTGGGCACTTTCGCTGCTAGCCTAGGGCGAGGGGCCTTAGCTTTGCTAGGGCGAGGCTCGCCGGCATGTTGGCTCCCTTTAAGGGTTGGCAACCATCGCCTGCCTTGCGCGAGGCCTCATAGGGCCTCCCTCGAGGTTGGCGAGGCTCGCTAGATCTAGAAGACCTGGGCGATGCCTAGATTTGGCGAGCCTTACCAACCTCGAGGAAGGGCTGGCATGTCTAGATCTAGATGTTTGAGCCCGAGGCTAGTGAGGGTTGTCGAATCTCACTTGGGGTTGGCGAGGGCCGACCACCTTTGCCCTAGGGCTGATGACCATTGCAAGTCCCTTCGGTGATGGGCGGCACGGCGGCGGAAGCGGCCACAGGTGCCATTTTCTTTTTCTTTAACAATTTTGTTTTTAAAATCATTTTTAGCTTTTATTTTTAAATTTTTAAATCTAAATTAAAAAAATTGAATAAAAAATAATTTAAAAAATTCACGCAGAAAATAAGAATTCATTTAAAACGCCAAGTTTGCACTGCATCAGTATTTTCCATTAGTAAGCTTGACGATATTAACTTTATGACTCAATTGAATTAATTTGATAAATTTTAGAACTTGATTGCACTTTTTACAAGTTATATAATTTAATTACACTTTCTTGACAAGTTTCATGATTTTTATTGCACTTATCTCTTTTTTTCTTTTTATGTTTTTCCATGACTTCGCTCCAGTTCTAATTTATTATGCATCCCTTGCTTACTGTACGACTGGGTATATCACCAGATTGTCCAAAAAATCAGAAATGTTGCAAGTCGTGTACAATCTCTCCCTCTGTATATATTACAAGGGCCAAACATACAACCCTAGATTCCTTTTTGTCCAAGGATTCTAAAACTTAGCTAGATGTTGCGCCTGATGAAAATTTTCATGAAGACACTTTGAAGTCTTTTCAACATATCGCCATGGATTCAATTGTATTTATAGGAAATAGTATTTTGTCTCATTCAACAAAAAGTCGAGATTATTATGGGGTAGTCGATCATTTATCTACTTTGAATGTTTTGTGGTTATTTGATGAATTTTAGTCGATATTTTACTTGCAAAAGTCGAGATAATGATGGGCCTGCCTATAGTGAACTGGCGGCGAAGGCGCTACCACATGGCTCAACTCTCTTCTCGCCGCGGGCCCCAAATCTATCCTATCCAACCAACTCCCTTCATCCTTTTTCAAAAAAAATCTAATGGTGCCGTGTCTAGAAAAAAAAATGGAAAAATTTATCAGGAAAAAAAGAGAGGTAATATTTGAAGATTTTATCTATCTCAGAAAAACTTTACCTAACTTGTAATATAGAAGATTTCTTTTTTTAATTCAAATTAGTATAAGATAACTCGCTTCGTTTAGCATGTGAAGATATAAATAGTGAAATGAAATTAATAGAGAGTACAATAATACGTAAAGATTTCAATCTGATTTTTAAACAAACTTTCCATTGTCTTATAAGGGAAAGTAATGGAGAGTTCAGTGTTCATGAAATACTAGATAGCTTTTTTTTAGTCCAAATTTAGAATGGTAAACATTCATAGATTATTTGTTAATTATCTTGAACATTATAAATTATGATGGCTATCTAGAGTCAAGTGTAATCGCAAGACATGATGATACGTACAAAAGTTCATCACAAACATTCTTTTTTTTTTTATAGTAAAAAGTTGAGATTGAAGTCATGATGGGATTTGTTTAATTATTAGGATAAATTTACAAAGTGCAAGAGATTTAAGAGATTTTTCTGTAATTATCTTGACTCTTTTTAATTAGAAATTCACAAAGTGTCTGTTAATAGATGATCTAACTTGGATAGAAAAGGCAAAAAGAAATAAAAGTTTATTTAATCACGAGTAATTGGACCTATCTAATAGAAATTACCAAAATCCAAATTGTTATATGAATCATTTTTTTAAAGAAATTCTTTGCTTATTCGAAATTGCACTTTGTACGATATCTAATTGGAAATGGTAACAAATTTGCACAGAGACCTTCCTCGAATTTCTGCTCCTCCTGCTTCCGTGCATAATAAAGACGCCGATAGCGATATGTGGATGGGTCCCACCAAATGGGAAAAAAGGGGCCCAACAAAAATAGGAAAATGTACAGAAAAGAAAGAAAAGTAGATGGAGCCGGGTGGGTGAAATTGCCCCCTTTTCTTAACGTTTTGCTCGATTTGAAGAATCGAGAAGAACGACATCGTAGTGTTCTCGTGTTTCTCCGTTAAAACGACATCGCCTGTCTCCATCCCATCTCTTCTTCGTACCGGGTCAAAGTAGAGAATCGTTAAAAAAAATAGTTGGCGGACATTCAAAGATTTACTAGCCTTCCAAAAAAAAAAAAAAAAAAAATTATGATGACTTGGTAATTTTTATCATTTGGTGATTCATGTGAATTTATTTAGCTAAGATATTGAATTATTTGGATAGAAAGACGTATGATATTTATGGTATTTAACTTTAGCATCATCATAATTTGATGATGCACATAAAAGCAGATGGTGGATTGTCAAAGATTTATTTGACCCTGATGGTTAATATAATGAAATTGATATTAACAATGAAATTCACAGGCTCATAGTAACCGAAATAAATGATAAAATCATGTTTACATGGACTTTATCGGTGCATTTTACTCTTGAAAGACCCTTCAGGCACGTCCTCCAAGCCAATCCAAGCTCTATCCATCTATGCAGACCAAAGGAAAACCCAAGAATGAATTATAAACGCGCCCTCACAAACAATCAACCTTTGCTCTAGAAACTTCAACCGCACCCAACGGGCGACAAGACAACATTGTCGGAGACGAAATCGATGCACAGCTCGAGGTTGGACGCGTTCCCATTGGAGGATATCTTGTCATAGAGCTTTTTGAGGGTGGACGCAGTCGGCGAAGAGGCAGGGTCGAGAGCAGAGCGCGATCGAGCGACCTGCCAAAGCACCAGTTCCTACCTTTGACTGGGGAACACAGCCAATCTCGCTCTATTTTTTTTTTTTTTTAAATCTTTTCTACTGCATTCCTCTTTCCCGAAGCCAATTTTGCTTTCTTTTTTCTCTATTTTTTCACTTTTTTCTGCACCTTTTCCTTCGCTTTTTCTTTTTATTTATCTCTTCCCCTTTGGTCTTCTTCTTCCTGGTGTTCTTATGCCCGACGCATCCTTCTGCATCCTCTTCACCGAACTTTCTCTATAGACCGATTCAGCACCCACCGCACGGACACACCATGGAATCTCACAAAACGACATCAGCGGCCAACCTCACCGAGGGAGATCGGACCACCACCACCACCACCACCAAACACCCACGCTCACCACCAAGATACGAGGATAAAACGCAAAGCCGACGTGGAGTGGCAAAAGGCGGCTGAGAAAACAAACTTGCTCGCTAGAAGTGGCCCTACCCAACTCGGGGACGACGAATAGAGGGCGAGCTTTAGAAAGGTCCAGCCTAGTCCAGTCACCTCGCAACGTCTCCGAGTTGAGATCCTTGAGTCGAACGATTTTGAGACTAGAGAGAGCAAAATCGGGACCAACCTGGAAGGCCGTTTCAAGAAGGGGAGAAGTTGCGTCACTGACCAAGGTTCCGACGTAGTGATCACCGGAGAGGCTCTCTCGATCTTGGCTCTCACCTCAACGCTCACACATCTCTCTCTCTCAAAACTAGCCCCTCGACACCCTTTTTCTCCCTAGAATTGTCCAAGTCCCGGTCTCTGCAGAACGTTGCTCTTCCTTCTAAGCTTAGCTAGTGACAGGCACGCATGGCTTCTGCCATCGCCAACCTGTCGCAGCCTGCTCGTTGCGCCAGACTTGATCCCCAACCCTGGGATCGCGCTGGCTTCTGCCATTCCCGATCCTCTGCTCCTCTCTGACTCGTACCCTTCTTTTCCCTGCAGAGGCGTGGCCGGCGTGAGGAGGAAGAAGATCCATGCACGGGGTCAAGCCGAAATGGACGGAGATGGGCCAGTCTGCGAAAAGAAGAAAAAAGGGGAGAAGGGAGGTAGGCCGGTGAAGGAAAAGAAAAATGAAGGAGGTTGTGCCAGGCCCAAGCCAATGGAAAATAGATAAAGAGAAAAAGAAAGAAGGCTGGGCCGACCTAACCCTAGGCCCGGCCTCGCTTTTGTCTCTCTCTTTTTTTTTTTTTCGATTTTTTTAATAAAAATTTAGATTTAATATTTAGTGATAGTTGTGTAAATGCTCCTAATATCTACGCATAATAGATTTTAATGAAAACATAGACGTTGCATTTTAATGAAAGTTATTTATGTTACTCTTTTACTTCTTTTTTTCTTTTTCTTTTTAGCGACTAATTCATTATTTTGTACATGATTAACTCCTAAATAAAATGGTGAAATTTTAAGTGTGAATATATATATACACATAATAAATTGTGCAAAGTATGCATAATAAATTGTTCAAAAACTTTGCATTCCCTTTTTCCCAAAAGACATGTATTCATAAAAAAGCACCTAGTAATCAATGATCAATTGGATAGACTTATTAACTAAGAAACATATTTTCTTTGATGAAAATTATTAAACTTGTTAATCTTTTAATATTCATTAATTTTTTTCTTTTTAACAATTTTCTACTTTGACTTGGTACATAGGAAAGAAAGGATCGAGATGTATGGGTGATCTAGTTTCAATAGAGAAACGAGAGTACTACCAACAGATTTTGTGCCTTTCAGTTGTCCTACTCGAGCAAATGTTAGAAAAGCAAGCTACTTACCCATCGGCTCCATCATCTTCCTTTTTTTTTTTTTGGGTATATTTCTCTATTTTTCTGGGCCCCACCTCCTCTCCCCCATGGTGGGGCCCATCCGCATCCAGGTGTCTTTGCTCTTTAGCATGTGCGGGGTTGGAGGAGGAGAACTTCAAGGAAGGTTGCTTTCTCTTCGTGGAATTTCAAATTTGTTTAGTGTTTCTAATTGGTGTAGACGCTAGAGGAAAAACATGGGGAAAAAATTATGAGAAAAAAAAATTAATGTCTAAAAAGTGTAAGTTCTCTTGTTTCATTTTATGTATCGAGATGCGATAGTATATAATTTTAAGATTAAATGCTATGCAAAGTGCAATTTCAAATAGGTGAAGATAATTATTTTTCGCAATGTTTTAATAAAATGCGTTTGAAATATAAATATAACAATTTGGACTTAGGTGGATCCAAGTAGATCAGTCCGACTATCTTTGATCCGATCAACTTTTATTTCTTTTTGCCTTTTTAAATCAAGTCGATCCCCATTAACAAACACTTTGCAAATTTGTAATTAAAAAGAGTCATAATAATTATGGGAAATCTCTTAAAGAGATCCTAATAAATAAACAAATCTCATCAAGACTTCAATCTCAACTTTTATCGTAAAAAAGGAGGAAGAGGAGGAGGAGGAGGAGAAGAACGTTTGTGATAAACCTTGTATGAATCTACCATGCCCACAATTACACTTAACTCTAGATTAGCAATCGTAATTTACAATGTTCAAGATAATTTACAAGTAAACTGTGAATGTTTACCGTTCTAAATTTGGACTCTAAAAATTATCAAGTATGCCATGAACATCAAACTCTCTATTAATTTCACTTATATGACTATGGAAAGCATGTTTAAAGAATGGATCGAAATCTTTACATATTATTGTACTCTCTATTAATGTCACTTCCCTATTTTTTATCTTCACACGCAAATGAAGCGAGTTAAATGTAACTAATTTGAATTAAAAATGAAAACTTCTTATCTTACAAGTTAGGTGAAATTTCTTAGATATAGATAAACTCTTCAAATATTACCTCTCTTTTTTACCTAATAATTTTTTCCAATTTTTTCGGGACAAAGCACCATTAGGTATTTACCAACAAAGGATGAAGGAAAAAGAATTATATATACATATATATATATATATATAATCTTCATGTAGATTCGATCAGAAAGCTGAGCCATGTGGCAGTGCCCCCACCGCCGGTTCACTCTGGACAATCAGGGCCCCCATTTATATGTCGCCGATGCTCACTGGATGTGGGTCCCCTAGGCTGGGCCCCACGTATCTAATAAAAAGGTGTTAAGGGAGAAAAGGTTGCGTCGTGGCCACTTGTGGAGGAAGGAGACAGGCAATCTTTCTTTTGTCTTTTTCTCTCCAACGCGATATGTGGTGGGGCGACACCCCAGATCCCAGCGAAGAGAAGAAGCTATTTTCAATGTGTCCTTTTATTCTATGGGACCAAAGAATAAAATAAAATCCGACTGCACTTGATTTTTTTTCCTTTTTCTTTTTGTATACTTTTTTACCGTGTTATATATTTGTCGTGATGTGTGCACGATGCATTATATAATGGTTCGGATCCTTATTTAACCAGCAGCACAAAGCACGTACACAAATATATGTTTTATGTTCATAGGGCTTCAAGTGATTGTCATGGGGATAATTTCCCAACAAAATTTTTAACATATTGTGCAACGATAGATTTAGTTATAAACCTATTGATGATCTGTAATATAATCATTTCGGCTGATTTTAACTGGAAATCACGCACGTGGACGCTATCCATTTTTTGTCGGTTTAAATTTTCCAAGTCCTTAACAGATGCTCGAGGCCACCCCTTGCAATCGTCCCTATCTTGTAGTTTTACATGGGATTCAACTAGATGCCTCAATTTTGGGGTTACTTCTAATTCTCAATGTGATTTATATAGAAATAGCACATTTAATTGTTACCACATTAATGAATAATAAAGCTCGTTAGTAAGGCAAGGTTGGACCCAACATCTTGCCCAAGCTCGTCATCACATAAGGGACGAGTTTGGAGGAGCAGAGTTGAAATCCAAGGGAACATGAACATAGTTTTAGTGCTTGTGTGAAGAAACAATTTTGCCATCGATGAAACGAATAGTAAGGTTGGAAT
Organism: Eucalyptus caleyi; assembly: GCA_014182885.2. NCBI lineage: Eukaryota > Viridiplantae > Streptophyta > Magnoliopsida > Myrtales > Myrtaceae > Eucalyptus > Eucalyptus caleyi. The sequence goes on along the minus strand of CM024472.2, from coordinate 2,301,029 downwards.
TTGACTCGATTTGATACCCAAACTAGACTCGTAGTGATAAAAATCATAAGTCGGGATTCAAGTTCGAATAACATAGAGTAGTTTGATGGATTAATATTGTGTAGTAAGAAAAATTGCCTCTTGCAATGTTTCATTTAGCCCTTTGCAATATCGCTCTCGATTAAAAAAAGTCAATGATAGCGTTGGCATGTCATGAAATTTTGTAGCCATTCCCAACCCAAATTGCGCAGCGGAACGACATTTTCTTTCAAGCATCGTTCAGTTCATCTTTGGAAGCGTACTCAATATGAATGCATGAGGAAAACACCACTACATGAAACCTAGGAGGTAAACATGCATTAAGATTTCTAAATCCTATATCAACATGAATGCACGAGGATTCCTAAAATCAAGTTCAAATCTAACTCTAAACTTGAGAGGCATACTCAGTATAAGATAGCCACCAACAAATACATCAACAGAAAATATGCAAATATGAAATAATTTGATAACATCGAAAAATCAACCGGAGTCCTGGCACCTATTGAGACTATCCCGAGAAATATATTTCGACTGAAAAGAAGACTTGTTCTTGCAGTCCATGATTTGGACAGCAGCATATGAATACCCTATTTATGCATGAAAAATGATGTTAAACTATAAGAAAATGGTGAAGCGTCAATTATATGCATATATGTTACCAAAGTAACCTCGAAATTAAACCCAAATCCATCAAGTCTCCTCTAAACGAGTAACGACCGGCAACTTTCTAACAGCCCAAGCCCATATGGACATGACATTACAAAGAATTCTTACCCAAATACATTAAAAGGTTGGGAGCAATAAGCAATAAGCAATACGATTGGATTTCAAAATATACAACTGAAATAACCATGAAATAATATAGAAATCGAGCTGTTCCTATGTCCAAGAGATAGGGCCTAGCAAGAAATCCACAGACACAACCCAAGCTGATATGATAAGGAAAAAAAGAAAAAGAAAAAGCAAGACGAGAAAAGAACAACGCCCCCATATACCATCAGTATTACCAACCACACCGATCATCGAACAACAAGAAGATTCCCAGTCCTCTTCCCCCTTCGACGCTCGCGTGAAATCCAATGGGGCTCAGTTTGGATCTTTGGGCTAATGGATTGATTTCGTGGACCTGCGTTAGTGGGCCGCCCGAACTAGGCTTATTAGGTCAGGCCTTTTCCAACATCACCAAATTTTAGACCATTAGACCATTTTATTTTTCTCTCCCTTTTTTTTTTTTTTTTAAAATTCTTTTCATTTTCCTTTTTTAATATATATTTTACGTAAAATACATGTGTCGACCAAATTTCAGGTGTCGACGTTGTTGAGAAAATTCTATCCAAATTTTGATGTTGATAAAACTTTCTAGTTCTAATGCCTATGTTAAAATAGGTTTTGGTACAAGCATATACTATTTGAGCAACTATTGAGGAACTTTAGCAAAGTATGTTCTATTTCAGAAACACATATACAATCTATGTGAATATCCCCTTCAGCAAGTTCCGAACATGTCAAGGCTTGAACGAAGTAAGTCCAAAATGAGACTTATCGAGAATACAACACGGAAATTAGAACGAGACAGATTCATAAATGGCTAGTAATCTAACTAAGGATTTCACTTTCCAAAAATATATTGATTGAGTGAATAAGCTAATTGATAAAATCAATCTTAGAGACAAGTTCCAAATGAGGAAAGCTGTACTTATGGGAAAGAAGATTTGATTATGTAGGCAATCAAAATCAAGTGGAGATTCTCTCTTTGTCTTCAACGACCATAAGATCTCCTTGAATCTTTTTATCCAACAAGTAGATTGGAAAAAAAAATCCTTTGATGATTAACTAAACGGCTAGTAGCACGGGAGAGTATTTAAGGAGATTAATTAGTCGAGGAGATAGAGATATGAACCTGAAATTCCTAAGTCTAAAGCTGATCTCAATATTACTTGTCTTCTTCTGTGGGCTTTACAAGTTGTGATTGAGAGAGAAAATAGTAAAAAAAAAAGTGACTTAGTGAGTGCAATTTATCACCAAATGTTTACACTCATATTAGTAATTTTTGGTTGATCTTATAGTGAAATCCAACTAGTACGCTGTCGATGTGAGAGAATGAATGATGTGAGAGAATGAACGTAAGCTTAATCTAAGCCGAATCACTATAAAACTTGTGTGCAATTTCTCTTCCATTAACTCATTTTACTTACGTTTTTTGCACACTTATAGGTTACTTCAGAAGTCTAGTTACTCACTTAACAAATTCTGATATATGTTCATATTTGATCTTAACTCATTTTATTCCATATTTATTTGTCAATATTTTATTTTAACACACGTTCACCCCTCTGGATGTTTGTATTAGCTTTATCAAATGTAGGGTAAACATGAGTACAGGCTCTTGCTGTTTTCCAAGTTGTGCACACGCTATAAAAACACAATACAACTTAGTGCTGTGTTAATATTGCCTTGTGAATGTTAAAATCTTTTTTATGCGGATCTAAATAGGACTAACCCCGTTAAATTTTATTGAATAGATGAAGAAGAAAGACTTATCTCAATGATTTGCAGATTAAAATCCTCTTTTGCCCTCCCCAATTTTTTCTCGTGAAATGTAAAAGGTGGATCAAGATGTTCTGTTAGGCTTAGAGTGACTCGTATGATATGGAGAACAGCTCAACATCATAGCTTGTAGCCTTCATACTTAGGCTGATAATCAAATTATTAATTACAGGGTTTGTATGTCAAATCAAGATGTGTGGAAGCCAAGTCGATTGCAGACCAAATCCGTCGAACCAATCCTGCTTTGGAAGCATTGTCTTCGGGTATGATAGATTCCCAGCCTTTGTAAGACTCGTTTTAAAGTATTTGGTGCCCTCTGATTAACTTAACTAGCCTTTGTCCTCAAATGAATTGGTTCTTCTTCTTCTTGTTTTTTTTTTGTTCTTTAGCTGGGAAATGTTAATTTAGTCTAGAAAACATTCACCCTATGTTGAATAGTATCTGGAGAGGCTGTGACATACGAGCACGAGCTCGCAACAAAATTTGAGAGTACATAACTTCTATCTTTGCCTAGAGTTTCGGGATCCATTTAGGAGGAAGCTATTGGGCGTACCGGGTGTAGCTGGTTCAATGCACGTCATCCGTTAATAATTTTGCCCGTTCGACGTGTTTTCGTCTTCAGTGTCCACTATTCTCATAGACTTGTCGGCTTTCTCCCTATCTTTGGGTCTTTTTTGGCACATTAGATCCCCTTTCCTTAGATTTCCTATGTTTTTTTATTCTAATTAACACGAGTCAAGAGTATTGCCTGAGTCAATTAGGATCTCTTAGTATATTCCAACTATTTATCCGACATGTTGTCTGATTCACCCTTCTTAGTACACGTACTACCAATTTTTATTTATCTATTCGTGCCATGTTGATCATGTCTATAATAATAATAATAATAATAATAATAATAATAATAATAATAAATAATAAACAATTATATCACAGTCCCATATGACTAAGCAAGACCAGTCAACATGAGATTAACTTAATGAGAACTATAGAATAAACACAACATAATCACTCTGAAAAGCAAATTTGAGTAAGCAAGATTAAACCAGGAATTTATTTCTTATTTCGTGAATTGTTGTCTCTATAAGAAATATTTACGGGACGTTGATATTAGAAAAGAACAACAATGATATAACAGGGATTTAGCACATGGCATTTGCTCATTTTCGTAGGTTCTTCGATCAATTTCTTGACTCTTGGAGGCAATAGTAAGTAAAAAACAAATTTACTTCAAAAGCTTCTTAAAAAATTCGAAATTCAACCGCCATTTTAAGGAGAGTGCTGGGCCGTGGCTTTTTTGCCTTTCTCGTAAACCCTGCACGGTCTCCCCCGCTGGTCAAAGTTTGACGTAAGAGTAAATGACAATATCGAGCTCGCGCAGTAGTTCAACTCTGGGGTCCGGCGGCCGCCGCCGGGTAATGTGTATGCACCCGCTTGCGGACTTGGGCGCCGCCTCAACTCCCTGCTCGATATGTACTCCAGCTCTGCCTTCCCCCATGGCTTCGGCGAGTTCGAGCTCGATCTCCCTTGCCACCTGTATGACCACTGGAACCGGTCCAAGTCGGCATCCGCCTCGCTCTATTTGCCGAACCGGTTGCACGGATTGCAATGCCGTACGCCCCGGAGGCCTTGAGTCCCATGCCTTTACTCTGTCGACAACATCAATGGTGAAAGTTGGACGAAATGAACCATAAGAAAATGATAATTCGACCAGAAACTTCACCAGAGAAGTTAGACACTTAACGGCTTGATTCTTAGGGCCAGTCGCGAAGGTGAAATATTATGGACGCGAGTTATACCTGGAACTTCTAAACAAGAAGGACGATTGATACCGGAAATTCAGAAACATAAACATATAGGAAATCTCGAGGAGAAGGGATACAGAATTATACACCTAATTAATCAAAGAAAGGAACTTTGACTATCGTATAAGAATCTACTCTTAGCTTAACAAACGTTTCGTAGATGTATCGAGCATTTTGTATCGTTTCTCCTTGGTTTCCATGGTATGCCTTCTTTAAAGGGTCCAGGATCGCGGATAAACTTTATCACAAGTTTGACTTGTGTATAAGGAAACATTCTGATTATGCTGACAGGAGATTTTATATCAGAGGTGGTTTAACGTTACTCTTTTTAACTAAAAGACAAAAGTGAAATCAAATGAAGTGGCGCAATGGGGTCTTACCGCTATACAGGAAGAACATAATCTTTTTTAGAAAAGCAAACCGAGGTTCTAAAACATGGTGTCCGCCTTCACAGCGGGGACATTCTAAGAAATATGATATGGTGAATTTCATGCGGACTTCCTTTCATATAAACTTTGATATAATGCATTCAATAATAAAGTTCAATGGAACAGTGAGAAATTGAAATAGCAAGTGTTCAGCATCAGCTGCGACAATCATCTACGTTACAGACGGTTAAGTACACAATGTCTAGTATTACCTTCCTCGTGACTACATTACTACTTGAACCATCACAGGAAACATAGGAGTCGAAAAACATTCTTGCATTTGCAGCAAGTGAGAAGGATCAAATGTTAACTGCAACACAATGATAATGCAATTGAGAACCAAGTTGTTCTAGCTCGAAAACTCCAGTAGTAACACACTTGAGTTGCCTCGTGCACTACAAATATTCTACGGCCTTGCTGAAGTCTTCATACAAATTTTTTATCAGCATTGAATGTATTGCTTCAGCACTTGTATGATTAGTCTACTTATATAAATATAGATAAAACATGTGTCTTCGTTTATTAGTAAAAGGAACTTCTTTTATACTGTCTAGCTAAGCATCCAAAGGAGAGTCATCTCTCTCAAGACAGGAAGCAGTTGGGCCAATAAGCTGCTGGACGTAAAAGCATCAGGGACACACCAGAAATTCTGAAGTAGGGTGCAACCAAGTTATCAGGGAAAGCTGATGCATGAAGGAAGCAAGGACAACTATTCCAAGGACTCCGTTATCACCGAAGCTTCAAGTCCCATGATTTGCCACACAAGGAAATACCTGATCATTCAATCTTTCTCTCAAGAGAAGAGAAAAAAAAAGAGCAGTGGAGAATTATGAACGGAATTGATGAACAAGAAGTTCGACCCCTTGGAAGAGAAGACAAAATCTCACCTTCACAGCAGAGCGATACTCCTCCCAACTCTGAAAGGAACCCATGCGAGAGAGATGGGTTATATTTCTCAGCAAGGGCCAGCCAGTAGCATCAAGAGCACATGCATGCATCCCAATCATTTGAGGAAACCTCATAGATGGAAGAAACAACCGAGGGCGACCCTGCGCGACAGAATCAGCTCAAGGGAATTATACGAACCTAGTCATTTGATTATATCTCGGAAACAGAACCACCGTGAACGTGCCCAACATAACAACTGCCGCCGCGTCTCATGTCATGACCGTAGCAGAACATCCCTCCGCGCCCGGTGCTGTCAAAGGCATAATCACCGAGGGAAAGATGGAAAGTTTCTCGAGGCAATTATATATTCGCGAGCGAAAGATCTCGGTTATGCGATGCAAATTGCAAATAGATTTGATATAAAATAGAAGAATATTATATTCTCATTTGTTTTTCTTTTTTAAAAATTGTTAAATAACCTTATCACCTCGCCAAGAAAAAAAAAAAGTTCCAAACTTGAGTAATTACCTACTTCGACCATTTTGTTTAAAAACTACAGACCACTGCACCACAATTCCTTCCCAGTCTCCAGCTACTTTGGAATAATCTCTCTTTTATACCCACAGACAAACAGAAAAGAAAAGAAAAAAAGAGCAACGAATTTTAAATTTATGTCTATATCTCCACGTGGGCTCATATTGGTAATTTCAAATACATATGCTCTTTAATTTATTCTTTTGTAATTTAAATATCTATTGCTTATCTATAACTCGCTATATATTCCAGGATTTTCATAAAACTCGTGTAATAATAGTTGCATGCATTCTACCTTTTTCCCTTGACTGTCGAGAAAACCCGACTGTCAAAGTTGTTTTAGCCAAGTGTTTTTCTCGGGAAATAGACAGAATTCGCATGACGGAGCTGATTTCCAAAGAAGATAGACAATGGATGAGGAGTTACGATGGCTTAATCTGTCGTATATAGGAATCGAATCTCACAAACGGCAATGATAACATTAAATAAAGAAAACATAACAATTTACACATCACGCATCATTAGACTCCATTTGTTTCACACAAATATGAAGTTTTTGGAAGATATTTTCTAAGAAATCATTTTTTAGGAAAATGATAATTTTTTTCGGTGTTAAGCTAAAATTTAAAGATGAACCAGAAAATATTTTCCATCGTTTGATATAAAAAATTCAATTCAATTTTCCTCCGTACACTCATTTTAATAAATTTTTTATTTTATTTGAAATTTTTCTAAAAATCAATTTTTTTTTAAATTTTTAAATTTTAAATTTTAATTTTTTTTTTTTAATCTCATTCTTCTTTGGTCAGCCGCTGACTGTTGACCGGCGAGCAAGAGCCTCTACGGCTCGCTAGCCTCAGGCCTCACCAGATTGGCACGCTAAAGGCTCTTTCTTGCCCATTGGGTGAGCTCCGAGCTGAAGAAGCTGTTTGGCGTAATCCCAGAGACGGTCTGTGATATGGAGGCGCTGAAGCACTTGGATATGGGGATGAATCTACTGACAGGAGAGATTCCGGGCAGCATTTTCGCTCTAAGGAACTTGGGCGAGTTGTATATGCACATGACCAGTGTGTCCGGGTCAATCCCTCTGGCCGTGAGCGCTGTGAAAAAGCTCACGGCCAGAGGGATTGACCGAGCAAAAGCTCGTCGCTTAATCTTGCCTTGATTGTGCTCTTGGCCTTTGCTGTGGCGATGTTCATTTTGATGGCGGCGATATTCACAATTAGAGCTTCCGGAAAGAGGAGGGACCGGGTTGATTGAACTCCGAAACACACCCTATTCCAAAGTTCGAATTTTTCAGAATTGAATGTTCTGTCAGGATCGAGGGAGCAAAATGTGATCAGAAGTGGCGGATCAGGGAAAGTATGCAATATTATTGAGAATCGTTCTGGTGAAGCCGTTGTAGTAAAAAGACTTTCCAATTAGCCCACCGTTTGGGTGATATATGCAGGAAAAAATGGAGACGTACAGCTGTCAATACCCATAAGAACAGGTTCTTATATTTCACTCTAACGCAGACTGAAGACTTGAATTCTTATAATAAGCAACAAGGCAATTCACAAACGGAGTTCAAGTGGCATATTCTCAAGTTCTCGGACTCATTCAACTGAGATAAGAATGGCATGTTTCTCTCCTAGCGAATACTTTCAGGTATAAATAAGGGTGAATTGTCACTTCTTGAAAGAGATAATTACTTTACAAACAAGCTTGAAATGAGTTTCCTTCGGGAGGGGTATCCATGCATAGGTCATTGGAGGTGAATGGACCTCCCAGCACGCATCCATTTTGGGTTATATTGACATGGCAGGAGTTAATCACTTTTGGCACTTACCCCTCGATAGTGAAAGGGAATTAGGTTTAGTGGTATTGCTAAATTTGGGCTAACGGCTTTCAATTGACTCGGTTTTTCCGCAACCCATATTTCGTGGACAATTGGTTTTCATTCAATTAATTCTTTACAAAATTCTACATAAGTCCCTACTAGCCTATTTAGGTTAACTAGAAACCTAATGAGATATGGGAGAATATCTCATTTCATGCGCAATTAGAGATCTTGGAACATGGATTTGATTATTTTAGTCTAAAGACTAATGCCCTTTCGATATCTTACGTGCTAACTAGTGCCATAGCAACCTTTTGAAGATTTTCAGATTTCATCCTAATCATTCTAAAATAATAACATTCAAGATATTCAAATGTGCAATTAAGTATAATTGAATTACAAACACACAAACAACCTAATATTGTCTATACAAGAAAATGTCCCTCCAAAAATCTCTATTATAAAGCCATAAAGGTTTGTTCAATTTCGGATTTGAATTTTTTAGGATTTTCCAAAACTCTTAAGGGAAGAATTATTCAAAGAACTAGGAAATTTTTTTAAGGAATTCTATTTTTTCTGAATTTTTCTGATTTTTCAATATTTTATGGAATTTTTACGATTTTTATGAATTTTTTTGTATTATTTTTAAATTTAATTAAAAAAATATTTAAAATATTTTTTTGGCAAAGAAATATTTTAAATATTTTATTGTTAAAAAAGGAAATTTGGACCTCAATTCTATTGAAATTATGAAACAAGCTTGAAAGCTCTTGGGAAATAATTCCAAAACCCGGTGCGCAATTGTCAAGCACATTGATCAGCTTTTTTGAACAACTAAACGTATATCAATTTCAATAAAATTGGCGTCAAAAGAAAGTTGAGATCGTTACCTTCAACTTTTCTGTTTTGAGGATTTTCAAAGATTGTCATTAAGCTCATTGAATTTTGTGAAATCAAATTCAGGCATTCGCGAAGAACCTGGGTGCGGAATGATTCGACACTCTGATTAGGTCCTTTTGATTACCTTAATGAGCTTCGAATTCAATGGAATTAATGTCAAAAGAAAGCTTGAACTAAAACTTTCACGAAGAACATGTTTTCAAATTTTGAACACATGATTTTATAGAAATTAAGGAACACACAAAGGTCAAATCAAAAAGTTCATTTTCCAGAATGTCATAGCAACCTTGTGACATCAACTAAAAATAGTGAATGACATTTTTTTTTTCTGAAATTTCTTTTTCAAGCTAGATTGAAGTGTAATGAACACTTTTCATGAAGACACCGACATCAGATTCGAATCATATGATTTTATAAAAATCACAAAACAGATGAAGATCAGTCTGGAAATTCTTTTTTCAGAGATGAAAACGTTCAATGCGAAGCCAATCGTACTGACCAAATGAGCCTTGTTTTTTTATGAAAATTTTGCACCAACTAGATCAGGACATGAGGAACAACTTTCATGAAGGCACTGACTTAAAAATCTATCACAGAAATTTGTGAAAAAAGTTGGGAAGACACGGACGTCGCTCAAACAGAACGATCAAAATAGAGTATACTACGATTCTAGATCATGGCACAATATTGCGAAGGCCTATTAGTCCAAATCAAGCAAATAATAAATCAACGGGAATCTTAGAGGGTATACTTAAAATCAGTAGTTGCACACTTCGCAAGATTTTAACATCTACGACCTCATATAAACCACATCATAAAGTCAATTCAGAATCGGCATAAGAATTTCCAAAACTAAGAATTCTTCATCATTCAACCTTGGATTAAGCATTTATATGATCAACTACTAAAACTATGATTTCTAGATCATGTTAGCCCCGATTGGTCGCATTAGAAATGATTTTTTCGATGTGAGAGAATCTTGCTTCATCGGATGAAGAACATGGATTAGGGAACACTCAATTTTCACTCACTCGGCATTTCAACACACAATGATGAAGATGTTGAACTTATTTGAAATAGCATGAATGGCGGAGCGGTTGGCTCGGGACTGGCAGTGATGCGGGGTTCGCGGTGGATGGCGGTGTTCATCGGCCAGCAAGCTAGAGGTCTCTCGGTAGAGAGGCACCGTCGGTGGGGGTTAACAGCATTAAGTTGGCTTCTCTTGTTCTGCGGCCGAGATTTTGTGGGAGGGATCAACAGCCGCCATCGACTGAAAGTTCTTGACAGATGCAACAGTAACGCCTCCCCGGAAATTCAAACACCAGCGCTGAAGCTGCTCGTGCCATCTAGGCACCTTGCTCTTGAGAACCAATGGCAACAGGAAGTGGAATATCTAAGATACTTGCGGAGCCAAATTCTGTGGCCTTGTCGCTTCCTTTTGAAGCAGGTGACGGAGAAGACGGTTCATCGAAGGAGTGAGTGAAAACAAAGCATGGCGTTGGGATGCTCCGCCCTCACTGTAGTTGCCTGCGGATACTCTTGGAGACACCTGCTTTAGAATTGAGTCTTCTATTCGATCGACCGTTTGATAGAAGAGCCGCTTCACATGGAGGTTGGGTCTCGTATATGGTAAACTTGGTTGGCAGAAAATTAGACCTCAGTTTTCCTACATAGGTACTGATGGTCCGAGAAAAGTCACAAAATCTGTTGCATGTGGCCCTCCGAATCTTGTCCAAGCCACTTTAAGGATATAGAAAAGGTCAGCTTTCCACGTTGCTCAGGAGTTATAACAATCTCTTTGGTGATTTCTCTCCACGACTTGCAAACCGATGCGCAAAATTACCACCACAGGGCGAGAAGGCCATGATGATGTCTCGCTCTCTTCTACTCTCTGAATGATGTCCAGCAGCAACTCAGGCTCAGGCAGTAGGTTCGCCCCTGTTCTGTTCAGCTGACGTCGAAGGTGGTGCTGCGTGCTGCATGATCTGATCTGGGGCTATGTGGGACCACGTACGGCTGCCCCAGCCCCTCCCTTCCAATCCCTGCCTCGACACGTTGCCAATTCCGTCCTTCATCTCTTTCGGCTTGCGAACTATGCTTTTTTGAGGACATTTTCATTCGATCGGACCAACCAAATTCAACCCTCTCGGATGAACAGTCACCCTGCTCCCGCGAAGTGGACAGATCCGACCTTCCTCGTTCAAGAGTGAGATCAAGATTCGAGAGACCCTGGACGGAACTCCCACGCAGCTGGGCGAGAGAGGGAAGCACGCTTGACCGGCCGCAGCTCCAGTCCTGGACGCAGGCATTTGTTGAGCAGTGTATGATCTGACTCCGATTATTCCTCGCCGAAATCGATATCATCGCATGACGCAGGGACAAAAGGAACAAAGGGAAGATTCAGATCTATCTTCAAAGATGAAGAAATACGACCGAGATTGAACCTTAGCAAAGACAGCGAAGGAATGACAGAGAAGGCTCAGTGACCTCAGATTAGCGACCAAATCCATCATCATTGCTATCAGACATACTCGCATAGAGTCCAATTCCAACTTGATCCGGAACACCGCATTCCAGTTCTTTCCAGTTCTTTCCTTTTCACCGAAACAGAGTATACTCGGGGGAAATGCATACTCTGTTGTATCAGAGCCACGACCGACGCTCGGATTGGTGAATAAAACTCTCAGAGCCGTCTAAAAACAGAACCACAACAGAGACTCGAGCGCACTCCAGCGCAGCTACACAATCACGAACGATGGTGATTGGGAACGCCCGGAGCGATGAATAGTAGCGAACCGCAGTGGCTCGGCAGCAACTCTCGACGTCCGGCCGGCCAGCCACCAGTGGTGAGGAGTACCCTCCTGCTTTTTTCCTTCAGTAATTTATCTTCTCTACTCTCTCTCTGGTTCTCCTCAACCCTCTCTCGGTTCCCTCTTCTCTGTTTTCCCCAGCGAAGCTCTCTGTAGCTAAGAACCTCTCATAAAATGACGGAATCTCATTCTCTTAGATTCGCTCTCCTTTACTTTCTCGCCCACAGACGCTTCCTTCGGTCGCCCACTCTTTTCTTCTCGCTGTGCGTACAGAGGAGGGGAAAAAACAGAGGGCCGGGCTTTTTGAGGAAACAAAATGGGCTGGGAAAGGGAGAAAGAAAAATTAAGGAAAATGGTTGGGCTGGAAAATTAGAAAAATGTAAAAAAAAAAAAAAAAAAAAAAACGGGAGGAAATATTGGGCCAATTCAGGGATTAAGCCCGAGTGGGCCGAAAATTTTGCTAAGGAACCGGGCCAGGCACAAATGTTCTACTCGAATTTTATTTTATTTTCCCAGTTTATTTATTTATTTTTTATCTTTATAATTACTATATATATATATATATTTACCTTTTTTTTTGTGTGCGTATATATATTCTTTTTCTTGGGGCAAAAAATGGATATGCACCTAAATGGTCAATAAAACTTCGGGTGTCATCACAAGACATAATCCTAAAATGATTTTTTTTTTTTTTTGCTAGAAATAAACCCTTTCATCTCAAAGCAAAATATTACATAATTGATACAGTGACGATAGATAAAAGAAGACTCGATTAATAGAATATTTGTAACTCTAGACAGGATATCATGGAAAAAGACAAGTGAAGATAGTTGTTGCCAATCGCATGCTCTACCGAGAATCCTTTTGTCCTTCTAATTAGAGGGAGACCCTGATGCGATCGGTGAGTGCCTAACAGAAATAAGAAGGTAAAACCGAGCTCCCTTTTGTCTACTACCGGGGGAAAGGATGCAAATCTTCTCCTTCTGTAGCAACAGATTTTGCAAATGCCTAATGCTGTCGAGATGAAATCAAACGATTCCTATGAACATTTGTAAATAAAAGAAAAGCCTTAGGGCATAGAACCACCGTTACTACAGGAACACGAAGTAGGAATTATCCAGATGGACAGAGGCTCGCATTCAAACTTCCAGTCATCAAATGAGCGGGTATCAAAACTACTTCGAATTCTCGTTGGGCACGCCCTTCTCCTTTCTACCTAAATGTACACGGAGAAGGCGGAAAAATTTGCGCAACCAAGATCCCAAGGCATAATACCACTCTTTCTCATCCCTATCAAAAAGACAAGAATTAAGTTTAAACACTTTCTCAACCCTTTATGGTTACATGATAATTGATCACCTTAATTTAATCAAGTTTGAACTCTTATTAAAGGAAGTGGCTCGTACGTTCAAACCGGAAAATATTGGAAAACTAATGACATAGTGATGAAACTCACAGTTACATTGGCCAAGGGCATAGGTGATTAAGAATTGATTCAAAATTTCAAATGGGAATATGATGATCAAATAAAAGTCAAGTGGCTACAAAAAAACCAAAGCCCGAACCTTTTCATGATTTATGGATGGGTTGGGTTGGGCCGGGCTTTTGCCATTGCCTTTATGCCCTCGTCCATAACTCGACTCTCGAGCTTTCTCAGTAATCTGGCTAGTTAGTCCACGGAACTATTCATTCTTCAAAGGCAACAATTTATGGAATAAAGTTGCTAAAAATGGATTTTGGATCGGATAGGATCATGTATAGGTCACTAAATTTGTATTAGATAGAAATTGATCAATTAAGGTTGGACCTTTTTTTATCCGATCCAAACCCAACATAACCCACTTGTTTAATGGGTCTATCAACGTCCATATTGTGATCGGGCATTGAGTAGAATTGTCATCAGAGAAGGAAAAGACAAGGCTTTTACCAGTATAAGGAGAGGATTTCTTAATTCAGCCCACAATTCTTCCCTCCATCAACTTCTCTTCTCGGTGGTCTGGTCATTCTTGTTTCCAGTCTGACATCGACCAAGCGTACATGGTCACAGTAAGATATCATACGTATAGAGAAGATGAGACATTAGCAGAGGGCCTAGTGATCGTGATCCATTACAATGAAAAATTGTTTTGCAGGATGAAAATGTTAAGTTCATTCACTGCTTGTGATTGCAATGAAAATTGATGTTCTTAGAATAATTAAAACTTGTTGGAATTGTTAGGAAAGAAAATTTATGTCTACCTTTAAACAAGCTTGGCTTGTTTATTGTGGACATAGCCTTATCATAACGGCCATAAATGTACCTGTAAAAGGTGAAAGACAGAATTGGAAGTTATGCAAACGACATGCATATGGTTATTAAATTATATGAGAATGAGGATGCAGACCGAAATTACCTTCTCATGGCATCAAACCATTTGAGAGTGGCATCTCATGGAACACATCACCTACATTGGATTTAGGGAAAGTTTCAAATAAGAGCCCGGAATACTCTATTTTTTCAAATAATGACTTGAAATGGCCATATCCATTTTAAAAAAAGAGCCCGAAGTGGTTATGACCGTTTCAAATAAAGGCCTTGCCCTGCCAACTCTTGGCCAGAAAAAAATTCTGATTGATCAAGAATATTTTTATAAATATACATTTAAATTTAAATAAAATTAGATTTATAAAAAAGCAAAATTAGAGGCGGGAGGGCTCCCTCTCGCTTGAGGTCATTGCCCCATCGCCAAGGGGGCGGCCACGAGGGCTGGTGGCCCTCATTCTAATATGGAAGAGGGCCACCATCCTCTCTTGTCTCTGGTGAGGGCTTGTTGGTCCTCGCCTCTAGTCAACGAAGGTTGTCAGCCCTCACTGTCGCCCTTCTAGCAATGGGGTGGTGGCCATAGACAGGGGAACCCTCCATTCTTTTTTTTTTTTTTTTTTTTTTTTTTTTTTTTTTTTTTTTTTTCGTTTTTAATATTTTTTTGAGTTTGGAAAAAAATAGAAAAAAAAGAAAAAAAGGAAAAAAATTAAAAAGATGAAATTGCCCTTCACCAAATAGTAAGTTCATGCCCTTATTTGGAACTATATGGTCACTTGAGGCTTTTATTTAAGAAAATGATGACATTTTAAACCCTTATTTGAAATAATGTCTACTGTAGCTATTTATTTGAAAAAATGAGGGTACTTTAAACCGTTATTTGGAATTTTGCCTTCGATTGAGAAGTGAGGCATGATAAGCTTGGAATAGAGACCAAATCCAAAAGAAATATTTTCAAAATGTCCGGCAATCACTGATGTCAACTAGAATAGGACTGATTTGATTCCAATCCAGGACATGCCTTTGAGTTTCTTTTCTTCATCAAAACAAGGTGTAGCAGAGCATCGGATTACCTGGTCAGTGAATGAAGACGGAGCTGCAATCGGTGACTAAATCGGCAACAGGAGCATTGACTATTGCCCGTAAATGGAATCAGCCAACGAGCAATTTTCATTTCCAGCACCAGCGCTGGCAATGACGATGAATGGCCGGCTACGTCCGAGACAACTAGCAAGCCTGGAGGATCAGTTTTCAAAGAGTAACATTCCAATTACAAATGAAGCAAATAAACGCTCTAAAGGAGAGGTCCGTAACGTACACTAATCTGCAGCAAACCAGGAGTTGAAGCATCGCATCACTTCAGACTTGCTAAATAGCAACACTCATATTCGGTAGTAAAAAAGAACTCAGAGAAAATCTCTCCTGATCTAGATATGAGAGTTGTGCTCTCCTGATCTAGTTCTAAAAAATCTCTCCTGATCTAGACCTGAGAGTTGTGCTCTCCTGATTTAGTTCTAAATTGAAGAGTTTGAGCTCTCCAAATCTAGTTCTAGACTTAGGATCTTGTCTCACTCGATTTAGATTTAGGAGTTTAATAATGTTTTCGAGAATTTGATACCTCTGTACTTTGTCCATTTATAAGTCCTTTGCCTCCAGTTTTAATAATGATTGTAGGAGCTCTAGCTCTCGCTAAAGTATGAAGATTTGCTTTTCCAAATATTAGATTTATGTTTATTCAACATATTTTGGTTGTTTGTGTACAATGATGGTATAACTAATAATGAAATGAATTATCATCCTCTGGATGTTTCATGTCATGCCTTGTGGATATTGTCTTATTCTCCATCATCGAACAAAACAAAAATCCTAAATATGCTTTTGGCTTTTGAGGGGAATCATTAGTTATTGATGTATTATATGATAAGTCATTGCCAGTTGATGAAACTAAAATAAGATAAGAAGTGTGATTAGCAGCATATTGTAAGAGCCATTTGGTCCGAATATTGAACATATCTGCGCACAGAAAAAACATTGGGGAGGAGAGATTGACTCTGATTCACTTTCTCCAGATTCAGGACACTAGGATTGCTTCCTACAAATTGAACTTCTTGTAAACAAAAAATGACGGTGGTTAGCAATCTGCTGGATTCAGGCACCAAAGAAAGGATCTGCATCTCCAATTCCGTTGATAGTATCGGCTGTAAAAATTCAAAGGCACCAAATTTAGCGGATGCTCCTTGTTACGAACTTCAGGGGTACAGCAAAAACTTCCGACAACCTTATCGAAGGTTCAAAGCCATAGGGAAGAATAGTACTCCCCTTCAAACCAGTTGGTAATCATGTCCCCTGATCTTAGACACCCTCCCCTCCCTCCTCCCCCCCTCTCTCTCTCTCTCTCTCTCTGCTAGCCACAGTAGCAAGACAACTATATGACGGAGCCAAATCTCAACAGAGCCAGCATCAGTGTTGTTAGATCGGCGAAGTCATCAATGTTGTTAGATCGGCGAAGTCAACAAACCTTTCTGGATAGAGAGAGTGATTGTGATGAATTGGGGGTAAGAGCTTTTCTGTTTTATTATTATTTTTAATTTTTATTTTTGGGATTAGACAGATAACTAGATTTCCATGTTAGTGACAGAGAGCTCATGACAAATTGCCCTCTCTGGACTGCAGTCACAAGGAAAATTCTGTACTTGGAAATCCTTGTGAGTAACCCTGAACTACTCTTGGAAAATTTTCAAATTTTTGATAAACAATAGGACCCCTTTTGATCTCTCCTCTTCCGTTTTCATCAAAGCTATTTTATTGCACAATTGGTTCGGAAAAACACTCAAACAACGAGAAGGGAATTCTGAAGACCAATATATTAATGTTACAGACAAATTGCATCTGCTTGGAAGTGAGAAGTTGATATCCAAATTGATCGCTTGCCTATCGAAAGGATACAAAGTCTTAGACAATCTTTTGGATCTTTAGGACCAGGTGACTTTTTCATGATGATCAAACACAAACATGCTAGATACTTGACATTTAGCGGACAATTAAGCTGTGTAGGCAGGAATTCAGAAGTTTTTCAAACAAGTGTCCAAGGCCAAAGTTGGAGAAAGCTACAAGAAGTTAACTTTGGCGCAAATCATATCACTACATTGAAAACTCGCACAAGAAAGAAAATAAAAGACGTAGAATCGGGCTTCAAAAGAAGCGTGAATTGAATTTCCGGGGAAAAATAGAGATAGTTTGACCGCATACAATAGAATTCCCATCACTAATATCCTTGCTAGAGATCAAAATCTTCCTGTTGTCACCAAACTGATGGATTTATGAGATGGGCTTAAGGCCCATCCGCTCAAATTGGGCCCAAAAGGCCCGGTCCACGGGAATAGGGCCCGTGGAGGGAGATAGGTATAAAAGGGAGAGAGAGAGAGACATGACACCAGTTGGCAAAAACAACGTACGTACATCTCCCTCTCCCACGGATGCTCTCTTTTTCTCCCAAACGCTCAAGGCGACGCCGTTTCCCTTTCAAGGCGAATTGACATCATCGGGGCCAGAATTTCTTCTTCTTCTTCGGCATTGGTGTTTAATCTGTGGCTAACAAGGTACGCTCGAATCCGTGGTGTGCTTTACGATCGGTGATGCGTGTTTTCCCGGGCTTCATCTTCCGCATTGATTTAGGGGTTCGATTCGGTGTCGAATCCGTTTTTCGGGGATCCGTTATTCCCAACATTGGTATCAGAGCCCTGTTTCACGTTTTTCCCGATCAATTCTGATGTTTTTGATTGATTTTTCGCGAAATCCCTTCGGCCGTACGGAACCGGGCGAAAAATCCCGACACCCGAGCGCTTTTCGGCCTTTTTTCTGAGTTTTCGTAAGTCGAAATAAAATTCCGAAGGCACTTGGAGAAGCGCGACGTCGAGACGAGTCCGGCGATGTGTCGACCGCCGCCGGGAGCCGCCGCACGCGCCCACACGCGCGGCCGGAAGGCGATGCGCGTGGGTGCGACGCGCCTGGAAGCGCTGGCTTCGCCAGCGCGTGCGCCACACGCGCCGGTGGCGAACCGGCACGTGCGCGTCGGCGGCCGGCGAACCGGCACGCGCCGGTCCGCGGACCGACGTGTGCTGACGTCACCCGATGACGTCACGATGACGTCACCAACGGTCGATAACCGTCGGGGATGACGTCATTGATGACGTCAGCGCCGACGACGGTTGGCCGGCCGGCGACCCGACCCGACTCGCGGACGAGGCACGCGCCCGGCACGTGCCGGATGACGTCCGCGTGACGTCATCCCCCGCACGCGCGAGGCACGTGCGGTTGGTTCGTTCCACCGGCACGGCCGGTTCGACCGGCCCGACCGGTCCGACCCGCGCGCCCGTTGACCCGTTGACCGTTGGCCGTTGACCGTTGACCCGTGGCCGTTGACCGTCCGTTGACCGTTGACTTTGACCGTTGACCCGAAAAAAAAATTGTTTTCTTTTTCAGTCATGCCTATGTGGATTATAAGTAATCCGTTTTTAATTCTGCATTTGTTGCATGAATTTGGGAATATTATGTATTTTCTCTTATATTAATTATGGATTATAAGTGATCCATTTTTAATTCGCATTTGTTGCGGGAACTATGATACGTTATGCAAGGATACCTGCAATCCCGAGAACGGACGAGGGAAATGCAAGACTTAAGAGGCTGATGACAGAGTTAGCTGATTATCGGTGGCATGACGGTGATTTAGTATCACATGTGGTTAGGGTCAATCAGATGATACAGGAAATCATCTGGAGTGGTTATCTTATGCCGGATTTTGAGAAGGTGCCGGCTTTGATGAACACTCTTCCACCTGAATGGCAAGCAGTGTTGGATCGGCTATAGGAGGTCAACGTGGTCCCGGGTTATAGGAGGCTGGTGGAAGCTTTTGTGAGAGAGCACTATAGGATTGAGTTGGCCAAAACTTCAACCCTTAGATTAAGCGCCACATGGCGCCGAGTGAATGCGCCTTGGAGGTGACATGTAAGCTCTCCAAAATTTTTTCCATGGTTGGCAAATGTACCTTCAGTTTTCTCAGATGTTTTGACCGATAGATTAGAAGGGACATTCCCTATTTATTTCTTTGATTGATTATGTAATGATTACTACCTAATTGTGTTAATTGAAAGCATTATTATTTTTAATTGTATGTCAATTATCTTTGCTTTCTGTTATTGCTGGTTCTTTGTGGGTAATTAGTCAGGGTAGTAATAGAAGTTTTTGTAACTTCATAGAATTTATTTGCATAAGATAATTATATTGATAATAATTTTAAGTTAGGATTTTGGAGGATGATTGGAAACATAGTGACCTTTTGATTCTCAAGCCTTACTTGAAATTATTTATTAATATGATGGGTCTATGCAAATAGGGATGCATAAATGATAGGCATTAATTATTCGTGCATGTATGTCTGATGTGTTCAGAACGATGGTTCAGCAACTAAGAATGTAATTGCTGATATGAACGGTAACAATTGTGAAATATTAAATATGAAGATTCAATATGTGCTGGAAAAGCAAGAAGCACTAGAAGCTCTTGACCACATTATGGAAGACATTGAGGGTGTTGTGCACCACCTTGAGCTAGTAGAGGACCGCCTAACGGTATTTGAGCCGTAAATAGACATTTGCTATGCTGGTTCTAGCTCAGAAAGGGCTTTGTGCTCTAAGCACAAGCATATTGATTCGTTCAATATGTGGGAATGCAAAGGATCAAGTCCTTATTGTAAGAAATCAAGAATTAACCAACAAGAGAGAGGAAAGCGTCCTCAAGTGAAGAAAATGTCAAGGGTGTGATGTTACAATTGTGACAAGAGAGGTCACTATGCTCGCAACTGTCGTGAGCCAAAAAAAGCTATACACCTCTTGTACATTTGAGAACTTTGCTTATGTGTCAAGTTCTGCATTATAGGCTGAATCCAATCCTTTGTGGAATGTAGATTCAGGAGCGACAGACCATGTAGCAAAGGATAGAGGATCCTTCGTGGAATTCTGACGATACCAATTGGAACTAAGTGGATCTATATTGGAAACAACTCTAGAGCTGATGTAAAGGAATTGGCACCTGCCAATTGAACATGCATGGTGGACGCATCTTGATGTTCTATATGCTCTGGAGATTCGTCGAAATTTAGTGTCTGTCTTAGTGTTGGTTAAGCTTGGTTTTGGTATGAATTTCCATAATAAATGTGTAGATTTGTGTTTAGATACAAACTACTATGGTAGTGGTCACTTTCTAGATGGTTTTATTGTACTAAATGTTGACTGTGATGATGTCAATATGTTATCCCCTTGTTTCACGTCTTCTATCTTATATGATAATGATGTGAATATGATGGCATGCTAGACTTGGACATATGGGCCAACAACATATGAAAAGACTAGCCAAAAAGGGCTTGTTGGGCAATATTGAAAAAGTTGATTTGTCCATATGTGAGCATTGCCTAGTAGGGAAAATGACAAGGAGACCATTTGGAAAAAGTAAAAGAGCTGAATTTCCTCGGCATTTAATCCATTTGGACGTCTGTGGTTCAATGAATGTGAGAGGAAGGCAAGGGGCTGTTTGTTTCATCACTTTTATAGATGATTCTACTTGATTCGGATATGTCTATTTGATTTCTCATAAATCTGAAGCATAAGTTGTTTTAGAAGGTTTATGAACCTGGTAGAAAATCAATTAGACAGGAAAATAAGGGTATTTAGATCCGATCGAGGTTGAGAATATTTATCTGATAAGTTCAGAAAATTATGTGATGAAAAAGGAATAGAAAGATAGTTGTCTATTCCATATACTCCTCAACAAAATGGTGTTGCGAGAGAAGAAACAGAACCTTCTTGGAATGGTTAGGTCCATGAGGGCGCATGCTAACTTACCCATCACTTTTTGGAGTGATGTGTTGTTAACTGCTGCCTATATACTTAACCGGATGCCTTCCAAATCGGTTATTTCCACTTCATATGAGTTATGGACAGTTAGAACACCGGACTTAAGTTTTCTTAAGCCATGGGGTTGTGCTGCCTATGCTCATGAGTCCTCTCACAAGTTTTGGGAAATTGGGTCCCAAAGAAAATAAGAGTATTTTCATGAGATACTGCGAACACTCAAACAGGTATGTGTTCATAGGTGAGTAGGAAAGTGGGAGTATAACTGAATTTGAATCATAGGATGTCACATCCTTAGTGGATGAATTTTCTAAGAGGGGCGAAATAAGGGAAAATAACTCCCTATTTGAAACCTTGGATCAAGATAATGATATCAGTGGAGTTCGTTCAAGTGGAAGTAATATGAGATGCAATGAATTGAATTCAACTCATTCTCAATTGCAACCACCTGATGTGACGACATCATCATTACCTAATCCAAGTGGGAGCATGATGGGGAATGATGTGTTAAGTGTACAATCTCCTATACGGTGAACAAGTCGCCAAAGTATTCCCCGTCGATGTTTTGACATTGAAAGGAAAACTTTTATGGTTGCTCCACAAGATGAGAATGAGCCAAGAAATATTAATGAGGCTCTGAACTGCCCTAATAAGGAAAAATGGATTCATGCAATGAAAGAGGAAATGGAGTCAATGAAATCAAACCAAGTCTGGGAACTGGTTGATCTTCCAAAAGGACGCAGAGTTATAGGAACAAGTAGGTTCTCAAAATAAAGCGAAAGGCTGATGGCTCAATAGAAAGGCATAAGGCTCGCCTTGTGGCGAAGGGGTATAATCAACATGAAGGAATTGATGATGAAAATACATTTTCTCCTGTAGTGAGATTTACCTTGATTCGCATTATTCTGGCAATAGTGACTAGTATGGATCTTGAGTTACATCAAATGGATGTAAAGGCTGCTTTCCTCAATGGAGAATTAGAGGAAGGAACATATATGGAACAACTTGTTGGTTTCATAATGAAAGGCCAAGAAGAAAAGGTATGTTGACTTTGGGGGTCGATATATGGCCTTAAGCAGTTGTCGAGACAAAGGTATATACATTTTCATAATGCCATAGTGGCATATGATTTTACAATGATTGACGAGGATCATTGTGTATATATCAATAGATCCAATGATCAATTTGTGATCATATCATTATATGTTGATGATATACTAATTGCCGGAAGCAATATGGAGTTGGTTAATACTGTCAAGAGATGGTTGTCTTCTAACTTTGAGATGAAGGATATGGGTGAGGCTGCATACATTCTTGGAGTTAAGATTTCGAGAGATCGTTCGAAGAGATCGTTGTCTCTTTCGCAAGAAACCTATATAAATAAGGTTCTTGAACGATTTCGTATGCAAGACTGTAAACCCATAGACACTCCTATTGCAAAAGGTGAAGGATTGAGCCATAGACTGTGTCCAGGGACTCCACAAGAGAAGGAACAAATGAAACATGTTCCTTATGCTAGTGCTGTTGGGAGTTTGATGTATGCTATGATGTGTACAAGACCCGACATATGCTTTGCAGTTGGAATGGTGAGTAGATACCAATCCAATCCAGGTCCAGCACATTGGAAAGCCGTCAAGAGAATACTGAGGTATCTAAAGGGAACTGCTGATTATACGTTGAGTTATTAAGGAAAAGGATCTGCTACTCTAAGGCTATTGTGATACTGATTGGGGAGGAGATTTAGATGAAAGAAAATCTATCTCTGGGTTTGTTTTCTTACCGAATAATGGCACCATATGTTGGAGCAGTAAGAAACAAAAGTGTATAGCCTTGTCCACGATATAAGTTGAGTTTGTGGCATTATCAGCAGCAGTATAAGAGAGTGTTTGGCTTAAGAGATTTTTTGTATCATTTAGGTGTTATTGGAAGTGCTGCAGATTCATTGTTGGTTAACTGTGATAGCCAAGCAGCAAAAGTGTACACCAAAGATCCAAAATATCATGGCAAGACCAAACCTATAGATACCAAGTATAATCTTGTCAAGGATATGGTTGCACGAAAAGATGTGAACTTAGAGTACATACTACGCATGGAATGGTAGCAGATCCTATGACAAAGCCAATACCTAGAGATGTGTTTTGTGGCCATATGAAATCTCTAGGATTGCGTAGAGACTGATGTACTGAATATTGTATTTTCCCTAAGTGTTCATAATTTGATGAATTTGTGTTTTCATCATTAATGCCTATAAATCTTTGTTTGATCTTTATGCATCTTAATGCTTAGTGCATTACTTTAAGTTGAGAAGTATGTCGGACAGATATAAGATTAGCCCACTCACACAGGTAATCACCTCTATTTACTGTGTGATAAATAGAGATGAGACAGTATTTAAGCTTATTATCTAGGTGATAATCGAGAGCTCAAGCTCAAAATACGCATGTCGCCTTAACTAAGTGTTACGATGAGGACATAATACTTGTGATGTCCAAAAGTAAAATACCCCACACATTTTACTTTATCTGTCTATGATGCCAGATGTGAGTTCTGATGAATTTTGTGATTGAGTAGATACGTGAACTCAAGTTAGACATTAGGTATGTCTGAACTATCATCTGTACGGTATTGAAAGGTGTAGACATACGCTCCATGGGAAAGGAGTTAATACCGTAATACGTATTTCATACTACGTATGCATGAGACGACCAATAAGAGTGGCAAAAAGTTTGATCTCAACTTTTATGTCATGTGAGACTCTTGAGGAAGAGAGTTCCTCAAATTTCTAAGTCCCCTCATGACTCTTACTTATTCTCAAGATTTCTATTTAGTGTTTGCTATCTTAGGATGTTGCCAATGGTCATGAGTTTGATTCGATCTAATGGGGCATTTCTAGAAAAGCAAGCTGGACTGAAATTGAGAGTTTGAAGGAAAGAGGAAGATCGATTTTGGAGAATCACATTGTAGTTTTGTATTCACCGGTTAACCAATTATGACTGTCTTTGTGATAATCATAATTGTGAATACAATATATATATCATTATTTAAAAGAGATCAAGAGAGATATAAATGTGATCGATCGATCTAGGGTACTGCATACTAAATCTACTCGGAGTGTGATGCCCATTATGAGCTGCTATATATTCCTAACAGATGTATGGCAACGAGCTCTCAAAGTATGCTGGTCGCACGGATTATTCACCGGTATGAATGTTGAAGAGAGGAAAAGAGGATTATGTTCGGCCCACCATGTTAAGTGAGAGTCTATGATGGATTTTCCTCTGATGGGACTGAGTAGGGCCTGTCCGCCCATGTTGGTTTTGCACCACCATGTGCGAGTGGGAGATGATGGATTTATGAGATGGGCTTAAGGCCCATCCGCTCAAATTGGGCCCAAAAGGCCCGGTCCACGGGAATAGGGCCCGTGGAGGGAGATAGGTATAAAAGGGAGAGAGAGAGAGACATGACACCAGTTGGCAAAAACAACGTACGTACGTCTCCCTCTCCCACGGATGCTCTCTTTTTCTCCCAAACGCTCAAGGCGACGCCGTTTCCCTTTCAAGGCGAATTGACATCATCGGGGCCAGAATTTCTTCTTCTTCTTCGGCATTGGTGTTTAATCTATGGCTAACAAGGTACGCTCGAATCCGTGGTGTGCTTTACGATCGGTGATGCGTGTTTTCCCGGGCTTCGTCTTCCGCATTGATTTAGGGGTTCGATTCGGTGTCGAATCCGGTTTTCGGGGATCCGTTATTCCCAACACAAACAAAAACTATATTAATTCAAGATCAATTCTTATTTGCCCTTTGAAGAAGGCTAAAGTGGAACTTGCTAACAGTAGGATCCCAATATATCCCGACCTCATCGCCAACCGCCAAGCCCCTCCGTTTCACCAACTCCTTGATCCAACCCCCCTTGAGGACGTAGGACCCAGACGACGGCCAAAACACGAACACCAGTCGATGCTCAGAGCATGTGTCCATGTCCCTCACGATGACGTCGTCCCCCTTGCCGCTCTCGAATTGCCTCACTGTCTCCTCGCTCATCCATCGGAGGAAGTGGCTCTTCACAAAGTCCCGCCCAATCAAGAACCTCGACAGGTCGCCGAGATCGCTTTGCGTAAACCTCTTCTTGATCTTATAAGGGTCGAAGAGCAGCGTCAACTCTGTGGAAACTTCATCGGGATCACATCCTGAGGCCGCTTCCTTTCCCTTCTGCGTTCTTTTGGACTTCGCCTTCTTCTCCGCAATAAAGGTTTCAGCATTGGTAAGTGAGGCCATGGATTTTCGCTTCGGTTGGGCAGGAACTATTTCGTGACAAGGGTCGCCGACTTCCTTCGTGTTCTGATCAGGCGTGAGGGGAAAGAACTCGCGAGCCGGTACCACTCCTGCAGAAGAAATACCTCTGGCCCCTTCGTCGCCATTCTTCTCCTGACCGTGCAGATAAGAAAGGCATGAGCATGACGAAGAGTCTGTCGACTTTGGCGAGTGGACCTTGCTTCTCAGGTGGTCGCCAATGGGTTTCTTCTCGTGATCATGCAGATAAGAAGCATGCGCCAACGAAGAGTCCATCAACGGCAGCGAGTGGACCTCGCCTCTCAGGACGTCACCAATGCGAGGCGATTTGGGGTCTGAGAATTCGATGAGCTTCATGGGTTTTTAGTTGAAGAAACAGAAAAGCACTCGGTGAGAACAACAGAGGGCAACAGGACGGGGTGCAGAGAAATTTCAGAGAGAGCGAAAGAGAGAGACAACGTTGGAGAGAGAATAGAAAGACAGAGGACGATGAGGACTCGGAGGCTATAGAGAGGGAAATATATGGGTCAGTTTTCCGTTGGAAATGGGATGGCTTTTCTAGTCTAGTTTACTAGTGCGCTGAGGAGTGAGAGTTTCTTTCCTAATTTAAGTCAGGTTGAGGGAATCATAAAATAGGAAATAATTGCAAGATTGAAGATTGAAGATTGATTTCCTATGGAAACTATACTATAATGATGAGTTGGAGATAATTTCCCGGAGCTTCTTCTTTTTGTTACAGTAATTACACAATGTAATTATAGGACGGAATTTTAAAAGGCTGGAAATTTTTTGATTTATTTTCCCAAAGAAAGATTTTTGAACGTATATAATAACGAGTTTATAGAAAAACACAGCTAGTTAATTTGCAAAAATGACAAAATAAAGAAAAGAAATTACTTTGGTACGGGATACTGTAAGCTTGTTTTATCTTTGTCTGCTTCTTCCTTCTTCTTTTTTTTTTTTTTTTTTTTTTGTCAATTTGCTCAAATTTTTTAGGGAGACACTTACACTAACTGGATACTTTGCCTATTCAACTCAGACTTTTGAGGAAGCTGATACTAAACATGATGGCAAGATTGACAAGGAAGAATGGCCGAACCTTGTTTTGAGACATCCATCCCGTCTGAAAAACATGACTCGCCGATATCTAAAGTAAGTTGCCACTATATACGGTATCTACTTTTCAAGTAAATGACGCTACAAATTTCTTCTGAGACTGTATTAGCTGGACAGTTTCACATGGAACCTTTACTTCGCATAGAGATGTCATGGGTTTCTTTGGAAGCTTGAATTAAGCTTGTGATTTGATAAGAACTGGAATGTCAATTATCTGAAAGACAATAATCTAGGATGAGCTTATGCACTCCAGCAACTACTGTGGCAAGCTTCTGCTGGGTGGATATAGTAAATAAGGGTAGCTTGCCACTATAGTAATGTGACCCTCTATTAACCACCAAGGTAGCTTTTAAAAGCTAAGTATGGCCGATACAAGTTTGATTAATATTAATGAGCAAATGAGTCGTGAAGACACATGTAGATTGGTCTTCCATTGTCGGAAGTCGCTGTCCTTGAGTCTTGATAGATCCTATGCAGTCTCACTGGGACCCAAGGGGGTGGAAATTGGTTCGACTTGCGAAACTATGATGCCAGTTTTCTCTATTCGTGCAAGAATCAGTGTAACATGGGGGTATTAATGTAATATTTTTCGTATTGCGCAGAGACATCACTACTACTTTCCCAAGTTTTGTGTTTCACTCCCAAGTTGATGATACCTGAGTTTTGGATCCGCATTGATTTGAGGATTGTGCCGAGAAATTCTTTCTTTATGATTATTGTTTCTTATTCAACTCCTTTCTTAAGCGACAGTGATCTTTTCTCTGTAAAGGTGACTATTCGGTAGTGTTGGAATGTGAGATGGATTCTTAAGATTATATTTAGGAGATTCATTTTATGAGGTTGTATTAGTTGGTTGTAGAATGTCGCGTCTATCGTGCTGTTGGTCTATTATTGATTTACGAAGTGACATGCTTCTATCATTGGGTGTAGTATATGCTCTGTTTGTTAAATGCACAACTGCAGGGTCACGTCATATGATGGATGGACCCATCTTATAAAGGGAAAATTGTCCAAAAAGCCTAAACCTATTGCCGTTTTGTCAATTCAGTCATAAATCTTTTAATTTTGCCAATTGAGTTATAAACATTTTCACTTCTTGTTGATTCAGTCCATTCGACCAATTTTGGCCGGAAAATGTTGACGTGGACGTCGGCGGTGCCACATAGGACTGCTGGCATTGACGTGGACAATTTTTAATAATATTTTAATAATTTAATATTTTTAAATAATTTTTATTTTTTAATTTTATGTTTATTTCCCTTTTATTTATTTATTTTATTTATTCTTTTTGGCCCTTTTCTGGTGGCCGGCCACCGGCCACAGCCCCACCGGGCCTCGCTTGCCATAGGGGAGGCCTGGCCGGGTGAGGCCACCCTGGCCTTGGCGAGGGCCGGCCTCGCCAGATCTGACGAGGCTCGCCCTTGCCAGGGCTCGCCCTCGCCCAGGCGAGCGTCGGCCTTGCCCCTGGCCGAGCGGGCGACGGCTGGTCACCGGCCATAGGTTGATGCTCGCTTGGTTAGGGATGAGGGTCGGCCTCGCCCAGACCAGAGATTTGGCGAGGTCGGCCCTCGTCGGGGCTAGGGCGGCCTCGGCCGGCGTCGCCGTCGCATCTGGCGAGGCCGGCCCTCACCCCTAGTTGGCGGGTGTTGGCCTATGGCCGGTGGCCAGCCGTCGTCCGCTTGGCGAGGGGTGAGGCCGATGCTTGCCTGGGCAAGGGCGAGCCCTGGCGAGGGCTCCCCTTGCTAGATCTAGCGAGGTCGGCCCTCGCCGGGGCTAGGGCGGCCTTGCCTGGCGTTGCCATCGCCTGGCCGTCAATTGTGGCCGTGGCCGGCCACCGGAAAAGGCCAAAAAGAAAAAAAAAAGAGAGGAAAAAAATAGAAAAATAAATAAATAAAATTCAAAAATTTTAAAAATATTAAAATATTATTAAAAATTGTCCACGTCAACGCCGACAGTCCTATGTGGCACCGTTGGCGTCCATGTAAGCATTTTCTAGCCAAAACTAGCCCGATGGACTGAATCGGCAAGAAGTGAAAAGGTTTAGGACTCAATTGGCAAAGTTAAAAGGTTTAGGACTGAATTGGTAAAACTGCAATAGGTTTAGGACTTTTTGGACAATTTTCCCTCTTATAAATCAAAAGACGAGTTTTCATGTTACTCTTACGCTTTCTTCAGATATTGTTCATTTATTCTGTTCTATGCCGAGATTTTGAAGCTTGAACGCTTGTGTTTTGTTAGTCTAGTGCCAAGCACTTGATAGAATCGGATATAGCTCAGGATAATGTCGATAGTCTCAACAACATTAGGAAGGTAGTCTCGGTCTACCTTGATAAACATTTTCTGACAATGTCCCATTGTCTGATAGG